>OZ038390.1:55745310-56345310 GCA_964036045.1 Eutreptiella sp. 'Long Island Sound 2002'
AGCAAGGCTAGAGACTGCAAAAAAAACGTCCTTCTGTATCCTAGTAGGCATATACTGTCACAACATCCCCACTCACACCCCTCAGAGTGGGTAGCACGGGGTCACCGAGGTCGCCAAAGCCGCCCACATAGCAAAAATGGCTGAAAAGTGCATAAACTGTGCAAGCGCTCATCGCAGAGGGGAGGGGATGCGTTTATTAGACAAATAAAGATTTTATAAGGGGTTAAACTAACAATTCAACCCCTTGGGGTAGGGTACGCAAATACGCCCAAAAAGGCCAAAAATGGGGGGGGGGGGGATGTGGTGTTTTCCCTCATATACGCCTGCCTGGCTTCGATCTAACAACGTGTGCGAGGTGATTCTATTGCCTTCGGCAAGTCCACCTCGCAGAGAATCTAACCCAAGCAACACACACCCAAAATAGGGCAAAAATGGCATAAATACGGGCTAAAACATGCTTTACATATCTTGGATGGTCATTTTAGGTGATCACAATATCAGAAAAATAAGTTTCCGAAACTTCAATTTTTGAGCTGCCATGGGTGGAAAACTGCATAAGCAAGTTGTGTACCAATCCCTTAACCCCCCCCCCCCCCGCGCCCAATCCCCAAATAAGATGAAAAACACATAAACACGGCCTAAAATATACTTTACATACCTTGGATGGTCATATTGTGTGATCACAATATCAAAAAAATAAGTTTCGGAAACTACAATTTTTGAGCTGACCAGGGTGAAAAATAGCATGAGCAGGTTGTGTACCAATCCCTAGGTTGTGTACCAATCCCTGGGAGGACCCCCCCACCCCGCACCCAATACCCAAATAGGGTGAAAAACACATAAATGCGGCCTAACACATGCTTTACATACCCTGGATGGTCATATTGTGTGATCACAATATCAAAAAAATAAGTTTCGGAAACTTCCATTTTTGAGCTGACCAGGGTGAAAAATTGCATTAGCACGTTGTGCACGGGCCCATTCACTAGGCCATTATTGGTGGAAACAATCATTTCGCGTCTTTGGCACGGGTTGTGACCGGCCCTAAGCAAGTCTAGAGACTGCAAAAAACGTCCTTCTGTATCCTAGTAGGCATATACTGTCACAACATCCCCACTCACACCCCTCAGAGTGGGTAGCACGGGGTCACCGAGGTCGCCAAAGCCGCCCACATAGCAAAAATGGCTGAAAAGTGCATAAACTGTGCAAGCGCTCATCGCAGAGGGGAGGGGATGCGTTTATTAGACAAATAAAGATTTTACAAGGGGTTAAACTAACAATTCAACCCCTTGGGGTAGGGTACGCAAATACGCCCAAAAAGGCCAAAAATGGGGGGGGGGGGATGTGGTGTTTTCCCTCATATACGCCTGCCTGGCTTCGATCTAACAACGTGTGCGAGGTGATTCTATTGCCTTCGGCAAGTCCACCTCGCAGAGAATCTAACCCAAGCAACACACACCCAAAATAGGGCAAAAATGGCATAAATACGGGCTAAAACATGCTTTACATATCTTGGATGGTCATCTTAGGTGATCACAATATCAAAAAAATAAGATTCCGAAACTTCGATTTTTGAGCTGCCATGGGTGGAAAACTGCATAAGCAAGTTGTGTACCAATCCCTTAACCCCCCCCCCCCGCGCCCAATACCCAAATAGGGTGAAAAACACATAAACACGGCCTAAAATATGCTTCACATACCTTGGATGGTCATATTGTGTGATCACAATATCAAAAAAATAAGTTTCGGAAACTTCAATTTTTGAGCTGCCCAAGGTGGAAAGCTGCATAAGCAAGTTGGGTACCAATCCCCCCCCCCCCCCCCCACCCGCGCGCCCAATACCCAAATAGGGTGAAAAACACATAAATACGGCCTAACACATGCTTTGCATACCTTGGATGGTCATATTGTGTGATCACAATATCAAAAAAATAAGTTTCGGAAACTTCGATTTTTGAGCCGTCCAAGGTGAAAAACTGCATTAGCACGTTGTGCACGGGCCCATTCACTAGGCCATTATTGGTGGAAACAATCATTTCGCGTCTTTGGCACGGGTTGTGACCGGCCCTAAGCAAGTCTAGAGACTGCAAAAAACGTCCTTCTGTATCCTAGTAGGCATATACTGTCACAACATCCCCACTCACACCCCTCAGAGTGGGTAGCACGGGGTCACCGAGGTCGCCAAAGCCGCCCACATAGCAAAAATGGCTGAAAAGTGCATAAACTGTGCAAGCGCTCATCGCAGAGGGGAGGGGATGTGTTTATTAGACAAATAAAGATTTTACAAGGGGTTAAACTAACAATTCAACCCCTTGGGGTAGGGTACGCAAATACGCCCAAAAAGGCCAAAAATGGGGGGGGGGGGTGTGGTGTTTTCCCTCATATACGCCTGCCTGGCTTCGATCTAACAACGTGTGCGAGGTGATTCTATTGCCTTCGGCAAGTCCACCTCGCAGAGAATCTAACCCAAGCAACACACACCCAAAATAGGGCAAAAATGGCATAAATACGGGCTAAAACATGCTTTACATATCTTGGATGGTCATTTTAGGTGATCACAATATCAGAAAAATAAGTTTCCGAAACTTCAATTTTTGAGCTGCCATGGGTGGAAAATTGCATAAGCAAGTTGTGTACCAATCCCTTAACCCCCCCCCCCGCACCCAATCCCCAAATAAGATGAAAAACACATAAACACGGCCTAAAATATACTTTACATACCTTGGATGGTCATATTGTGTGATCACAATATCAAAAAAATAAGTTTCGGAAACTTCGATTTTTGAGCTGACCAGGGTGAAAAACAGCATGAGCAGGTTGTGTACCAATCCCTAGGTTGTGTACCAATCCCTGGGAGGACCCCCCCACCCCGCACCCAATACCCAAATAGGGTGAAAAACACACAAATACGGCCTAACACATGCTTTACATACCCTGGATGGTCATATTGTGTGATCACAATATCAAAAAAATAAGTTTCGGAAACTTCGATTTTTGAGCCGTCCAAGGTGAAAAATTGCATTAGCACGTTGTGCACGGGCCCATTCACTAGGCCATTATTGGTGGAAACAATCATTTCGCGTCTTTGGCACGGGTTGTGACCGGCCCTAAGCAAGGCTAGAGACTGCAAAAAATGTCCTTCTGTATCCTAGTAGGCATATACTGTCACAACATCCCCACTCACACCCCTCAGAGTGGGTAGCACGGGGTCACCGAGGTCGCCAAAGCCGCCCACATAGCAAAAATGGCTGAAAAGTGCATAAACTGTGCAAGCGCTCATCGCAGAGGGGAGGGGATGCGTTTATTAGACAAATAAAGATTTTACAAGGGGTTAAACTAACAATTCAACCCCTTGGGGTAGGGTACGCAAATACGCCCAAAAAGGCCAAAAATGGGGGGGGGGGATGTGGTGTTTTCCCTCATATACGCCTGCCTGGCTTCGATCTAACAACGTGTGCGAGGTGATTCTATTGCCTTCGGCAAGTCCACCTCGCAGAGAATCTAACCCAAGCAACACACACCCAAAATAGGGCAAAAATGGCATAAATACGGGCTAAAACATGCTTTACATATCTTGGATGGTCATCTTAGGTGATCACAATATCAAAAAAATAAGTTTCCGAAACTTCGATTTTTGAGCTGCCATGGGTGGAAAACTGCATCAGCAAGTTGTGTACCAATCCCTTAACCCCCCCCCCCCGCGCCCAATACCCAAATAGGGTGAAAAACACATAAACACGGCCTAAAATATGCTTCACATACCTTGGATGGTCATATTGTGTGATCACAATATCAAAAAAATAAGTTTCGGAAACTTCAATTTTTGAGCTGCCCAAGGTGGAAAGCTGCATAAGCAAGTTGGGTACCAATCCCCCCCCCCCACCCGCGCGCCCAATACCCAAATAGGGTGAAAAACACATAAATACGGCCTAACACATGCTTTGCATACCTTGGATGGTCATATTGTGTGATCACAATATCAAAAAAATAAGTTTCGGAAACTTCGATTTTTTGAGCTGTCCAAGGTGAAAAACTGCATTAGCACGTTGTGCACGGGCCCATTCACTAGGCCATTATTGGTGGAAACAATCATTTCGCGTCTTTGGCACGGGTTGTGACCGGCCCTAAGCAAGGCTAGAGACTGCAAAAAACGTCCTTCTGTATCCTAGTAGGCATATACTGTCACAACATCCCCACTCACACCCCTCAGAGTGGGTAGCACGGGGTCACCGAGGTCGCCAAAACTGCCAACATAGCAAAAATGGCTGAAAAGTGCATAAACTGTGCAAGCGCTCATCGCACTCCACCCCTTACAAACCCCATGGAGTTGGGACCCGGAAACACCTTTTCGCCTCCAAATAAAAAAAACCAAAAAATTCATGATTTTCGACCCCAAAAATGGGGGGGTCATTATTTGACCCCACCCCTCTCTCAAAAGCTCAAAAAAGTGGGTCTCAAGTGGGGGGGGGGGGGGGTCTGGGGGGTCGGGACCAAAACTCATTGGGGGATGCGTTTATTGGACAAATAATGATTTTACAAGGGGTTAAACTAACAATTCAACCCCTTGGGGTAGGGTACGCGAATAGGCCCAAGGAGGCCCAAACTGGGGCGGTATGTGGGGTTTTTCCCTATATACGGGCCTGCGTGGCTTTGATCCAACAACCTCTGCGAGGTGATTCTATGCCTTTGGCAAGTCCACCTCGAAGAGAGGCTAACAGTCAGCCAATCAGTCAGTCAGTCACGCAAGCAGTCACTTGGGGAGTCGGTCAGGCAAGCAGGCAAGCACGCAAGCAGGCAAGCAAAAACACACAGTTTGGCTTTTTTTTCAGTCACGGACTACATCTACAAACAGTGGGGAACCCCAGCTACACCGGAGCAAGCGGCGATCGAGTGGTAGAACACTCACTTTTCGCCTCAAATGTCGTTGGTTGAAATCCCAGCCGTCAATCGCCGACACAGTCCATGGACCCATTATTATTTTTCACCCAACCCTGGTTCAAATCCTTCTAAGCACAAACTTTTGACCCCCCCCAAAATGTGACATTTAGTTTCAGGTGGATAGAGGTCTCAAAATCAAGAAATCCATTGGGGGATCGTTTTGTCAGGCAAAATAATGATTTTACAAGGGGTTAGACGTCCAATATCATGCCTTCGGGTATGTTACGTGAACGACCCCCCAAAAGGGGGGGTGTACGGGTAGGCGCCTGCGCTTAATCTACCACCCTCTCTTCGCGGTGATTTTGCAACAGGGTGGGGGGGGGGGGGCATGGTAGGTGGTACTTTTGTCAAAGGGCATAGCACCCCCGAATCAATTCCTGGCCACTGTTGCCAGGGGTTATAAAAAACTTGTGTGGGAGTACATGGGGTCGATGGGGGGAGAATTTTTTGTTGATTTTCATCCATGATTGAATTGTCCCGGTTGTCTCCTTGTTCCTGTTGGATTGTGTTATTCGCTCCTAGTGGGTTCAACAGTACACATCAGAAGACAAAATGAAAAAAAATGATCTGTGAAAGCACAGCACAGCAAACAAAAAAAAAGGCAACAATTCAGGTTGCCTTTGTGTCCCATTCCCTGTCTGGGTTGATGCAGATTGCCAATCCCAGGAATTCCACAAGGGATCACTGAATTACAAATGCACCATTTAACCACTAGAGTATGAGCCACCTCTCACAGATGACTCCTCAGGGATGGGATTGATATTTTGGTCCCATTTTTTTTTAATCCATTGTTGAATTCTCCTGAAAAGGCTGAGTGTTTTGAGTATAGACATATGGGTGAAAATTTATTTTTTTGCCCTCTGCCACCCAATTTCCCTAATGATGCGTTTGGCGCTGACGGTCCAGCACTTCCCTGCCAATTTCCAGGCAGGGGGGGTGTGGGGGATCGGCGTCAAGGGCCAGGGCCCGGCGCCCCCCCCCCATGAAATTTCTAGTTCCGCATTGACTCTTCCACATGCCACAACAGTGCACATTAACCAAATCTGCACAAAATGACACAAAATCTCACCTTATCCCAGGAAATATTTGCCGAAAACTTATAACGCAGACACAAAGAAGGGAACCATTTCAGGCAACCACATCTTGGGTTGCAAAGTCCGATGTTCATGAAGCATTTGCATTTGCACAGGTGGCCACATACACTTTTTTGTGCTTTTGGGGACTTGGCGTCCGGTTCTGATGATTACTTTACTTAGAATTGCTGAAGGGTCCTCTGTGAAGTGAAACAACCATTGACCTTGCCATTGGCACCAGTGCCTCCCCGAAAGTGCAATTGATGGGGTGTGGCGTATGCAGTGGGGGGCGGGGGGGGGGGGGGCAGCAGTGATGAAGGGGGAAGGCAGGGGCAAGCCGCGGTACCAGCTTGTAGAGGGTGGGGATGGTGAGGTCTGGGATGCTGCTGGGGAGCAGCCCAAGGGTGGGTGGGGGTGATCCCAAGATCATCCCACCAAGTGCGCTGTGAGACCTGCCATTGGAAGGGAAATTTGGATGCGTCAAAGGGGATCAATGGTTGGTATCAATCGACTGAATGTCCCCGCCTTAGACAATTTCAGCCATTTGTGCAGTAGTTCTTGCACATTGCACTGGTGTCCCCTTCTTGGTTGGGGTGCTCCACTATCATATGTACATCAGAGAATCGTTGGCCGGTGTGTACAGTGGTTTGTTTGTTGCCCGTGCCTGGAGACCTGCTGCTGATTGATCCGGACGCATCCTTGAGGAAACGCCAACCTTAGGTTGCCTGCATACACTGTATAAAACATCAAAGGGCAGGGGAGGGGGAGGGGTCATGGTACTCGTTCAAAGCAATCATAGCACAAACAAGGGGGAGGGTAACGAGATCATCACCGGAAAACCTGAACCCCCCCCCCCCCGCCCTTTGCCTGGCCCACACCATTTGACTCCATTTTCCCGAGGAGGAATTCCAAAGTCTTCCCCCAGGAATCAATCTTAACTCCAGAATCCCTGGAATTACTCCTTGCAAGCCCTGTCACAGCCTGGTACTCCAGGCTTTACGACGATACACTTGCGTCCTCTCCGCGGAACGCATGTCAATGTGGGCCAGTTGCAGCCGGGTCAACTTCCCTTGACCAGTCCAAGATCCCCCCAATGCTCAGGTCGTCCCAGGCTTGGTAGTGGGAGTGGGTGTCAGCGGCCGGGTTGGGGAGGGAGCCAAGCTGGGACAGGTGCTGGGACATGGTGGAGCTAGAAAACAAAATTCTGTGACAACAGGGACTGATTGTGATATTCATGCAAAATTCGTGCGAAATTCGCCTTTACATAAACTACGTGAATATAGTGTGAATGCCAATCTGCAGGTGATGGCGAATATGTTTTTTTGCAAATGGCGGTGTGAATGTGAATAGTGTGTTAAACTACATTTTTGAAGAACATGATTGTTTGAATTTTGGGCACAGAGAACACGCAAAATGGGCCCGTTAGCATGGCACAACACAGGAAATGATCAAAAAATGGGCTAAGTGTGTGTCCCATTCAAAAGGACAATTCACAAAGGGTACATGGCCACATACTTTATCTTTTTGATGCGGTACCACCAGCACTGCATCGCCAGGGTAGAAGAAGTTGTTCTGCAACGGCGTTGCAGTTCTGTGAAATGGAAGAGTAGCAACGAACCAAGAAGCACTTTGGCAGCACGTGAAACCTACCAAGAGGTCAACAATCTCTTGGCTCCAGGGCTAGGGTGGCACCTGACCCAAAAAATTCTGCGACAGGCAGCAACCGGATATTGAACAAGCACTTTGATGCAGCAACTATCACGACTCAAAGGCACTGTGTGGTAGATGAGAGGCGTAGCACCTACTGCGGTAGAGAATACAGCATACCACAAGCGAAAGTGGCACCTGGCACTGGCGCCCTTTTTGGTTCTCACATGGGGATAGGGCTGCCGTTGCATTTAAAGAATCATTTGTCATGACTGCGACAATAGGGTGAGGTATTGGCTAGCAACTGGTACCCCCAAGTCTGCTCCTCTTCCCTGTGCCGTTGCCCTTGCCCATCCAGCCTCTGGACCCCATGTTGGCCATTGCAGCCCTTCTTTCCTCCATGTGGAGAGGGTGGCTCTGGCCACGCCTGCCACACACGCCTTTCAATGCCCGATCCCCCGCTGCCTCCAAATCATCAGTGCCAACAATGGGTAGTATCCTGACCTGAGGGGGTGAGGGGGGCAAGTAGCTGCGCCGCCGTTGCCCACACTGCCACCGCTGTCGCTACCACAGCTGCGTCTGTTGATGGACCAGTCGCCTGTAGTGGCGCCACTGCTTAGCCGCCTGTGGCAGCTCCTCCCTGGCCGCTGCCCCCACCAACGGCACCCGGAAACCCTGAACATCTCGCCTGTAAACAATCTTGCCAAGGGAAAGGAACAGGATCCAGAATTCCAGAATTCAATTAATGGGATTCGAAGGGGCTCAAATTGTCAAAGGGGCCATCTGGAACTCCTCGGCGCCGGATTTTTGAGTGACCCATCAACAGCACTATCACCATTGAGCTGATTTTCTGTGTTGCACCCCCGAAAATTTCTGTGGGCTCTATTTACCACCTCCATTGAAAAGCTTGCAGCCAAGCCAAGCCAGCAGAGCGCACATTCAAGCACACCTTCCTGTCTCATCAAGGCTTTGAAAGGCAACACACCTGGCCTCAATGACGTAGCCTTTCACAGGATATACGGGAGCAAAGGCGCCTGCGATTCGAGCCATGCTGGAGCTGCTGTCACCGGTGGCCAAAACCACACTGTCAGGGGACAGGACGTCGCCCTTGCTTGTTTTGAGGGCGCTGATTGTGCCGTCTGCAACCACTAGATTGTCCACACTGGGATAAGAAGGGGGTTGGGGGCAGGGGACGCAAAATATGCTAGCGCTGGACGAGGCAATGCAGATGCACCACAGAGCCTGGTACAGCGATGAACGATGTCCCAAGCAGCACTTTATCGCGACGCATTCAAGAGGTATGACCAGCTAATTGCCAACCAACTGGATGCAGCTGCCGAATCTCCTTTTCCTCATCAAGAGTATCCAGCAGCTGTAGCTCCCGCACAAAGTTCGCATACTACTCTTTTTGGCACCCGCAGACTTCGACTTCCACCCCATCCTCAGTAGACAGTTTGAGCCTGCACTGTCAGCCCGCAGCCCTCTCTGTCTTTGCGCCCACCCTCGACCCTTGAACTTTCAGCCTTCAATCCCACCGCCTGCCAGCTTTGGTCTAGAACATGGGTGGAAAGTCCCACTTTCGGGTTGCGTCATTGTTTTGCTCCATAAGAGGTGTGCCTAATCTGCCACATCCAGGGATACCTAGTGCCAAAACGGAATTCCACGCCTTGCTTCTTGCACAGGTCCATCAGATCATTGCAGAATACCCGTGCGTCACCATTTGTATCTGTGTCATTAAATGTAGCATACTGCCACTTCGACGACACTGCAGATTCCAATTCCCTGATGTCTTTGTTGCTCTCAAGGTGGCGGAACGGATGCCCCAGAGCCGCCAAGTTGTCAGCCTGAAAGGTTGAGGTGATCTGCTTCAGATGGTCTGCACCGTCAAGAACATTGATGAGACCCGTGCTGTACATCCCTTCGTGCGTGGCCAATTTTCCACCATGGCGTGACTTCATCTCTGCCATGCACGCCTTGCTCATAAGTCCCAAACGCTGCAGGGTGTCGGTGTTGGATCTGACATAGATTGCACAGAGAGGAGGCAGAAATGAAGTGTACCATGAAAGATGTGACAAATAGGCACTGGTCGAAAGCAGCCTGAGTGTTCAGGTGCACATCAGGGGAAACGTCATGCAAAAAGCATGTCCCTGGGAGCCTTTCCACAAGAGGAGTGGAGTGGTCAGCAGCCCAGTTGCTCCGTTGCTTCAGTGCACAGCTCCTCAGGAAATTGCCCCTCTGTGCAGCACCCAGTAAGCGCAAAGGACTGCTCTGTTGTGCACAAATCACCAACCAAGGTTAGGTAACACTCATCCAACAATTCCTAAACAAAATGCTCCACGAAGATGGACCATACGCAGCATATCTGCTCACAACCCACTCGCTACTCACAATGCCGCACCGAAAGGGTTGTCAATGGTACTACTTTTTGGCACACCGTCCACGGAAACAATATCCTGTTCAAAGATAGCCACTCTTTGTACAGCCCTAATGGCTTCCGACCGCGTTGGGATTTGCTCAGTCCCAGGACCAGTCACTCAGCAGCAACTGACAAGCTCCTCTGGCTCAGAGCGCTAACCATGTCACAATGGTCATACCTTGAGATCGAAGGCGTGCAGCTCAGCGTGTAGTAGATACCCCACCACCAGAACTTGGGATCAGTGAACAGGTTCCATTCCACTTGGAACTTCTTGTCACCGAAAAACAGTGCCCTGACACCCACTTTGCACTGGGAAAGAGATGCCCAGGAGGTCAGCATTGCAGGGCAAAATGCCGCCCCATTTCGATAACTTGCGACAAGGCCTACATCATCCTTGGCTTCTATGCAGACGACTCTATGCCCAGCACGTGACAGATAGTAGGCACTGGCCAGACCCACAACCCCAGCACCCACGACAACGATGGACTGATTTGCCTTCGGCTCAGCTTTTGCTGCAACTGCTGCTTGGCTGTTGTAGGCAGTTGTTGCTGCTGCCGCAGCTGTGGTCAAGCAAAGCACCCGTGGGCCATACTTGGTGATGCGGGACATCCCTATGAAAACGAAATGGTCTGTTGTTGCATGCATTCGAACCCTGTACAACATTTCTTGGTGTATTGGTATGGTGTCTGCGGCACTGTCAGTTGGGCTCTGATCAGTGGCAAACGGTCCCTACCCTCCGACCAGTGGGAGAACAGGAGGGAGTGAGCCAGACAGCGCAAAAAAAAAAACACCACGAGTACACTGCAATGAAGGAGTACGTGCACGGTGCGCGCACGGTGCACATGGTGACAGAGGACTTGCACACAGCTGGGTGGCGGTGACAGCTCTTTCCCAATGTGTCACTCGGTGTTCCAGTTTCACAGTTTCAGGTGATGCCTTCACAACTTCACAACTTTAACTTCCACGGGCACATTGGGACCCTTTGCGTTGGCCCTCTCACCGAGCGCACTGTTCGTGCACCCTGCACCTGTTCCCCAGCAGTCAGTTGAATTGCTTGTCCTATGCCCTGCGTCTGTTTCAACCATCTGGTCCCCTTCTTTGATCTGCAAATGTTGCATGGGCGACCAGTAGCTAGAGTCACACCAGCAGCGTCAGATTCTGATGAGAAATTGGACTCTAACACAACTGCAGGGAACCCAATCCCATACCAGCTTCTCCACGTGTGCCATGCACACCCCGCCTTGGAACCCCCTTAAGCGGTGCTATGCTGATCGCCCTTCGGGGACACAACCTGCCTGCTGCCAGTGAAATCAGGACCACGAGTGAACACAAGCCTCTCACCATGGAGTGTGAGGAAAGCAAGGAGCTCTTCTGCAAACAGGGCCTCCCTCCCCACACACTGTAATTGTGTTTGTAGCTGTTACCTCATGTGTCGACTGCATGGGGTTGCATGGGGGCACTATACCCTTGTTGCTCATTGTTTCTGGGGAGCGTATCCCATCAGATCACCATTCACGTTGCCAAAGGTTTCCAAAACAAGCATGTCTGCCATTGGCAACACTCCCCAGTATGTTCTGCCCCAGTGGCACCAATGTGCCGGGATCAATGCTTGGAGCCATCATGCAACCCATTTGGCCACTGTGATTGAGGCATTATCATTGTTGTTGGAGATCATTGCCCACCCTCATACCGCTGCGGGTTGGCGTCACAAAACACTGTTTGTTGCAACAGTGCTCCTCAAACTAGGGTTGGGCAAGGTACTGTGATGCCTACTGTGCACAAGGGCAGTCCGAGGAATCTTACAAATGCCGATCCAAGTAGTGCACCAGCCATGATCTGGTGTAGTACCCCTGTAGTTGACACAGCGTGTGCTGGGCCCTTCACAGCACCCCTGAACTGAGTTGCATGATTCAAGCAGTGTTGCAGAGTATGTACGTGAAAAATGTAAGTCGTGTACGAAAAAAAAAACGTGTAATTTTTTTTTGCGGTAAATGCGTGTAATTTTTTTTTTGCGGTAAGTCGTGTAAATTATAAAACAAAATTGAATTATTTTTTTTTGCGGTAAGGGTGTGTAATTTTTTTTTGCGGTAAGTCGTGTAAATTATAAAAAAATTGAAAAATTGAAAGAAATGCAACCTTTGCAATACATGCGCAATATGTACAGCAGCCGGTTCCGTATGGCACCCCATAGCAACCTTAACAATGGGACGCCGGGTCCACAAAGCACATAGTACTCTGCATGGCCACCAATTAGTTGGGACTCGGCCAATGTAACATAGTTTCACATGGAGTCATTGGCGCTAGGCACAAAATCAGGCCCAAGAAAAGAGTCCTGACAGGGCCATGGCGAGATTGTGTATGAAGTCTGATGTCTGATGTGGCATGTTGTTTTTGCAGTGTATACAACAAGATGTGTGATATGTCTGATATAGATCTGATGCTTGGACGAAGGGGGGGGGGGGTGTCCAAATGGGTGTGCAAAAAGTTGATGCCCCCCACCCCATAGGTCCCCTTAGGCCCCGATAGGTCCCCATAGGTCCCCATAGGTGCCAATGGGTCCCCAAAGGTCCCCATAGGCCCCCATAGGTTCCCATAGGCCCCCATAGGTGCCCATAGGCCCCTAGAGGTCCCCATAGGTGCCAATGGGTCCCCAAATGTCCCCATAGATGCCAATGAGTCCCCATAGGCCCCCATAGGCCCATATAGGTCCCCATAGGTCCCCATAGGCCCCCATAGGCCCGCATAGGCCCGCATAGGTCCCCTTAGGCCCCCATAGGTGCCCATAGGTCCCCACAGGCCCCCATAGGCCCCCATAGGTCCCCATAGGTGCCCATAGGTCCCCACAGGTCCCCATAGGCCCCCATAGGTCCCCATAGGCCCCCATAGGCCCCCACAGGTCCCCATAGGCCCCCATAGGTCCCCATAGGCCCCCATAGGCCCCCATAGGCCCCCATAGGTCCCCACAGGTGCCCATAGGTGCCCATAGGCCCCCATAGGCCCCCATAGGTCCCCATAGGTCCCTATAGGTCCCCATTGGCCCCGATAGGTCACCATAGGTCCCCATAGGCCCCCATAGGCCCCCATAGGTCCCCATAGGTCCCCATAGGTCCCCACAGGTCCCCATAGGCCCCCATAGGTCTCCATAGGCCCCAATAGGTCCCCATCGGTCCCCATAGGCCCCCATAGGTCCCCATAGGTTCCCAGAGGTCGCCATAGGTTCCCGGAGGTCCCCAAAGGCCCCCATAGGTCCCCACAGGTCCCCATATGTCCCCATAGGCCCCCATAGGTCCCCATAGGCCCCCATAGGTCCATAGGGCGCTTCAACGGCCTGCACAGCACGATCAACACCTCGAAGAGGGGAGAGGAACGACCATTTTTGAGCCGCCGAGGCTGGAAAACTACATAAGCAGGTTGTGCCCTAGGCCCTTGGGGAGCCCCCCCCCCCCCCAACACCCAAATAGGGTGAAAAACACATAAAGAGGGGCTAAAACATGCTTTACATAGGATATTTGATCATTATGGATTGTCAGAGTATCAAAAAGATCAGTTTCGGAAATTTCCATTTTTGAGCCGCCGAGGCTGGAAAACTGCATGAGCAGGTTGTGCCCCAGCCCCCTTGGGACCCCCCCCAACACCCAAATAGGGTGAAAAACACATAAAGAGGGGCTAAAACATGCTTTACATAGCATATTTCATCATTGTGAGTGGTCACAATATCAAAATTTTTTTTGCAAAATTTTCCATTTTTGACCTGTAGAGGGTGGAAAACTGCTTTGTGCACACACCAAATGCCATTGAACCACCTACAAACAGCAGCACAAACAGCAGAAAATCAGAACTTAGGTTTGGTAGCTTGGGGACGGAAGTTTTGATGAAAGATACCTTAGAGGGTGATTTGCAAAAACACCATGATCCCTGCAACAAGAGGTATCAAACAGGAGAACAAAACTGGTTTTTTTTTGTGTTTCAAATTTCGGAGAGGCAAATGGAGAATGCCATGGATTCAAACCCATTTACAGAATGAAATCACCCTTTTTAGCGCCTTTCGGCCTGGTTTTCACCATTGGTCACCCGCTGTTGTGCCCAAAACAACCTACAAAGGCGCTTAAAAATGACCCCAGATTTTCCACAATTGGTTGCTGTGAATCCTTTTGAGTGTGGCTGAATGAAAAGGAATACCACTTACACAACACAGCTATCAACACGCTTTTTGCAGCCTAGAGAGAATGCCTTGGTTCAATCTTGTGCACACCCGTTAATGCCCCCAAATAGGTGTATTTCCAGCAAGCTGCCTTTGGTACAAGCTACAGAAGCAGGTGAGGCCGTTGTTTTCTACGCACTCCACAGTACTTGAGAAAAAATTGAACAACCAACACTACATGTTAGGTCCAAGGTGGTGGGGCAGTGGCCTTCATGTGATGTGCGCAATGTGCAGTAATCACAAGCACCTTACACATGGCTAAATATTTCAAAAACTGATGGAAAATAGGATGACTTGTCTTGGCAAGGTGGTCCAAGATGAATTTTGGAAAACATACTTTGAATCCATTTCTGGTGCATTGTGGAAGGTATAGGGACACAATAATGCAAACAATTGGCTGTTTATGGCTCTCAAATACCATTCAGACCAGACCAGACCAAAAAAAAAAGAAACTCTAGACCACACCATGCACAGCACATGACACCACACCACACAACCCAAAACCATGCCATACGACAACCCTTTGCTGAATTACCCATACACCCAGATATCGAGTGTTTGCAAAGATACATCCAATTTTGGAAGGGTCTGATGTTTGCTTCTCTTTGACACAACAGACATGAAATTTTGGACACTTGAAGCCCTTGCAAACAGGTTTGTGTGTTTTTCATTTTGTGCGAAGTGCAGGGTCTACCAGGAGACCAGCTGACGCTGATACTCATGGCCTGCAGGGACAGGAGGGAGGTAGATTCAGGAGACTGTGGGCATTTCAGATTCATCCCACCTATGACGTCGAATGCTCCTTTGTGTGACGTTATTTGCAGTAGCTTAGCAAATCAGGCGTGCACGGTAGTTGTCCAAACTATGTACCAGTGGTGTCCTGACACTACATGTTGATCAGATAAATATCGAGCTCCAGTAGTTGAGACGAGCACTAAGCCTGGGAGGCACGGAGTGACAGTACCCTGTAGACTGGGTTCAGTGCTGTAGGCGAGAACAAGCCCCATACACAATCTTATGGTCTTTCGAAGAAGCTACTCTTGTGCCTGTATGTGCCAATTCCTGCCCTCTTGATACTCTGAGCTACCTTGAGATGGCAGGGTCCCCATTGAATCTGCAGGGTGTCTCCACACTTGCACAACAGCAGAAGCAATGCATTACTGCGTTGTATCTTTGCATAATGATAGCCTGATATTTGCAACCCATCGATTGCCTCATCAATACCCAAACTGTACAATGTGCAGTGCTCAGCAGTCATCCTTGCACCAACATGTGGGGGGAATACTTCTGTCTTGAGTGCCCAAAGAGATGTGCAGTGAAAGGGCTACTTGACCAATTGGCAAGAATTCGTCTTCAGCATGGTTTATGTAAAAAAATGTGCTCTCAGAGATTGTCCTGCAATTTTCTTTGTGGATGTCATGACCTGTTGGAGAGCTACCACCGGACATCCTTCAGGGAGCAAAGCACGGAGTCTCCAATGCCATGGTTCGCAGACAGACTCTCAGTCTGGACTGAGCTTTTGGCAGAGCATTGGTTTTGATAGCTGCAAACCTTGGTGGTGCCACGTTTGCAGGGTACAGAATGTATTAGCGTGGAATGGGGTAGAACGGCATGTGGAGTTGTTCGCTAACGATTTGATACCACAGGGTTGCTGCACGCGCTTCTGAAACAATGTAGCGTGCACAAAGGGTAATGAGCTTCCATCCTGCCCAAGCGGCAGAACAAACATCCAAAGAGTGTGCGCAACACATGACGGGGATTGCATGGATTGCCCTCCCTGCATTAGCAAGCAAAGAAGACATCGAAATCTGACATCATACATGTAGACCTGCACTTGCAATGCAATTACTGTCCAGCCCGTGATATTGCTTGTCACTCGCTTAACAACTGATCCCTATCCCGCGTGCAAACTTGGTTGCTCTCATTTCATCTGGTCATAAACTTCCATTTGGTGGGTTTAGTTGGTTGTCATAATACCTCTCTCCCCCTCTTTCCCTGCTGCAAGGGCTGACTGTACACCTTACAAGTACTGCACACCATCCCTGTCCCAAATGTCCACGAAAATGCGATCTGCTGCCAAACAATTGTCCATGAACCACAGTAAACGTCAGTGGGAGAAACTCAGATCCCATTGGAGGCCAGGACTTGTTGGAGGGGCCATAGAGAATTGGAGCAACGACGTCACAAACTGTTGTACGCCATGCAGCAACGTCAAGTCCCACTCTGGCACGACGTGGCCATTGGATGAAAAGCCACGGCCAGGAGCGTTCCATCCACCTCATTGACCCCCAATCCACCAGACCCCATGGGTTTCCTCAGATCGCCTTCAGCCCGCCCCCATGGAGTCATGTGCGCACCCAAATTCAAAGGGGCCTCATGGCCAACAAGGCCTTTGCGTAGCCAACCAAGGGGCAAACTCACCCATCCAGCTGAGGTCTACCAACAATCAGGCTGGGGTGGGGTGCGCATTCGGGTGACCAGCTCATGAGGACTCACGTCAACAGGAGAGACGGCAAAAAAATTGGGGTTTGGCCTCCGGGTGCACTTCAAGGAAAAAAGTGTGGACTGAACAATGTCCTCAGTCCTCATGATGATGGAATCCATCCCACAAGTGCAATTGCCAGCTTCGCCCGGGGATTGCGCACAACGCTGTGGGTTGTCGCGAACCCTCGGTTTGGAAAGGCGCATGCACGGCAACATAATTGATCACAGAATGTTGTTGCAATCTTCCTGGGCCCTTCTAGCAGTTCTTGTTTGCGCAGTGGGCTAGGCGGCAAAAGGGTTGTCCTCCGTCTATTTCAGGCGTTGCGCTTTTGCGTTCACACGATGTGCCAAATATTCTGGTTGGACGAAATGTGCTAGAAAACATCCAATTGATGTTCCTTGGGTTGCACAGCTTGAAGGATCGCTCTAGTAGTGGGCATTTAGCAAATGGCACACCACTCTGGGTGAATTCCCCCAAAGGCAGATCCTTGTTTGCTCGAAACCACACAGAAAAAAAACCAGCAAAAATGCCATCAACGCATGGGCACTGGTACAAAGACGGGCTTGGCCGTAAGCTTTCCAACGCCAACAACCAAAATTAAACAATCCATCGTGGCACTCCCTCCCTCTCTCCATTTGTCCTTGTCCATCACACCACTTACATTTGACACCAATCATCCCGTCGGGAAACCGGAGCTGTCATTTGTATTTGTGGTTCGGTGTTGAGATGCCCCGGGAGTGGGTCAAAATCGGTTAGTTCACTAGTCAAGTGAAGGAGGTTCTTGTTCGGGGATATTAGCGCTCGCAATCTTTGCACCATGGAATCACTTCATGCCATTACACCGCCAAGTGAAGTCTTCGGACAAACCATGTAGATCATCACAAAGATTGCCAACGTTGGTGCGAGCGGTCCGCGAGAAAGTTGGTCGAGAAAGGAAATCGTGGGTCTTGACCTTAGAATAGAACTTGCGAGTGTCATGGGCGACGAAACGCATCACGAGCCTTGAACACCAAATCGCCTTTTTTGTCGTTGCTACATTTTTCGCGTTGAGGGGTGCGGTTAGTAAGGAAACTTGTTTCAAACAAGGTAAAGGGCAACAACACTCCAAGTCAAGCACCTGGAGCGAAGGGTTGAAGATCTCTGATGACATTTGCAAGTCGCACGGGTAGAAAATTGCTATTCCGCCTCCATTTAGGGGACAAGTGCTCTT
Organism: Eutreptiella sp. 'Long Island Sound 2002'; assembly: GCA_964036045.1. NCBI lineage: Eukaryota > Euglenozoa > Euglenophyceae > Eutreptiales > Eutreptiaceae > Eutreptiella > Eutreptiella sp. 'Long Island Sound 2002'. The sequence goes on from OZ038390.1 coordinate 55,763,281, forward strand.
TGAAAAGCCATCACCGCGCCTGAACACTCGCACCATCATGCATTCTAATGTGTGCCGATATGTGTCGGAAATATTTTGTGACATTGAAGGAAACATGCAGATTGGCAAGTGCCATTTTCTGCCCCGTCGTGTGCACGGAAATGTTTTCCTTTCACTTTCTTTTTCGGCCTTGTTTGCGGGGCCTACAACGCCAAGCCTACAACGCACGTACCGGGAAATACGTGCTCAACGTCCAAATCGTGGCATTGAATGGAAAGATGATGGACAACACAAAGCAAACAACGATGAGACCAACCGGGTACAAGAAATACTCTTGTTTACCCAATATGGGCAACTCTAAGAAGCCAACAAAGGTGATATAGAAGTAATAAGAAAATGAAACCGCGTACAATGCATTCGACAGCACCCGAGGCAAAAAAGAGCTTGTTAGTAGGATTGGTAGGAGCATGTATTGTACAACGTAGAGCATGAGGAACAAGGGGAAGAAGGCATTGCAGTGGATATCGAACGCATGTAGCCACTCGACCTGTAGTGAAGAGCAATGTGGCGTTGTTGGTATGCATCCGCGACATCGGGCGGTTGGGGCGTGGGCTACAAAAGCACAGCACCGGGCAGGTGACTGCTCACAAATGCAGTGTGTTAAATCGATAGACGCAAACTAAGAAGTGACCTTCTTTGCAACGCATGGTAGGAGCTCCGAGGGCGGCGACAAGGCGAGGGGGAGCGAAGATCATCCTAATTACATACCTCTTGCTTTGTGCTGTGGCTCAAACCTCTTGTCAGCAAGTATTTGTTACTCAAGTACCATGTGAGAGTGGCGATTGACATTCCAAAGAGTAGATAGTGGACCAAAACTTCCCAAACAATAAACTTGATAATTTGTCCCAAAGGAGCCGAGAAGGCAAACAAATATGCCAACGTAGCACACATCAAGAAGAGAATTTGAAGAACCACGAATGCTGGATCATCACGAGACCTACAACCGCAACATCATGAAGGCAATTAAGGCGAGCACACATAGCAAAGGATCCGTGGCTGTATAAAACAAAGATAGAGCCCTGAATCCAAGTATGTCAACAAAAACCCTGCAGTGTGCATCCCATGCCAATTACTCCGCAAACAAGCCTAGTTTGAGGTGAACACGTGCCATCTTCCGTGTACTTTCCGGTCGCTAGGGGTTCTAGGCTTCTATTCTATTTCATACAAAATTCATGTTGCAAGTGGCACATATGGGCGAGACATGATCTACGTAAGTGGGGAAAACACACCAGTGATTTTTGGTCAACTTTCGATGCTTTGAAGCACGAAATACGGATTGGGGTGCAAAACATAATTGGACCATTTGAGACAAGGCAAATTCGAAATCCATGAGGTTGAACCGCAAAGCTCTCTTGAGGTATTCGGGGATGCTACCTTGCCCCACACGTTCTGAGGAATGAACCGTGTGAGGCAACATTTTGTGTTCTTTGCTGAGCACGTCACACACTTGTATCCGAAACGTGTTTGAGCGTTCGGGACGGCTTCAAAAGGCCATATGCCTAAGACATGAGAAAAGCAAATTGGCCGCGGCAAAGGAGTTTGCAGATCCACTGCACACCAACACAAGTAAGCACACTTTACGCCCGCTGGATGCATGCCAACCTCAGTGTGGTCAGTGTAGTAGTAATGCTCCTCACCCGAGGTGATCCTCCCCAAAGAAACATGGAGCATGGCGGTTGAATATCTCAGAATAACATCCACAAGCTGTGCACAACTCACCAGGAACCTGCCTTGCAGGTTAGCGGGGGAGGCGGTGACAGGGAGCGAACACGAGTTTCTTTGCCGGCAGAGAGAAGTGGATCACAATGCTCGAACAGCGTGCCCGACAGCGGACATCAGAGTAAATGCGGCAAATGCATGAAATTGCACAACTTGTCCCTGAAGTCGCACGATCTGGTTCTCAATGTGCTGCGCAAAACTTGCCAAAAGTGACTGGTGAGGCTCTTCTGTCGGCTCAGCCCCTCTGAACCACCTGGCATTGCATGGCATCCAATTGCATGGCATGCCCCATGCCACGAGAAAGCAGTTTTTCTGCCACAATTAGAGAGAAAATGGCTTTTTTTGGTAGTTTTTTTTGTTATTATTGGCCTCTGCCATGTTTGGTGGCCCCCCCTCCCGCCAATGTTGGAGATGCTTGATCCAAATATGATATCAGTCCGTCGTAGAAACCTAACTTTATGGCACTAATGCCACCAGAAAATACAATTTTGATTTTCACGGAACGTCCCATGTGTATGCCTTAAATGGAAACCATGTGAATGATGGTTTTGTGAGATACACGCCATTTGTCGTCCGAAACGTGGCGGGAGCCCCATAGCTTTGATCCTAGGATTTGTCTGGTCCAAAGCAGCTCATGGCGAACTATTTCACCGTCTAGAAGCTTGAGAAAGAAAGATACCATACGTGGATCAAGCACCTCACAAATAAGGGTATATGGGGCAACAGACCCGGTAAAGGCCGACAATGTCAAAAAGCCATCGAAGAAGGCCATTTTTCCACCCGATTTTGGCGAAAAAGCTGTAATGGGGCGTGCAGTGCAATGAAATTAGCATTTCAACACCGAAAAGGTATCATATTTAGTTTAGTTCATTTAGTGTTTCATCCCACTTTTCCGTACGTTTTCGGGTCACCTGGAACAAGAAAATCTTGTGTGGTGGCGAATCGGGCAAACATACTCCCATTTCGCTACACGGGGGGTGTTGTAGGAGTGCACATGTATCGTCGCGATTAAACCTAAGGTTCTCATTGCGCCACATCTCGCAATCGTAGCCACTTGAAGCCGGTTGTAGACCCTAGGTGTAAATCGCCACTTGCAGCCACTCTGACAAAATTTTGCACCATCATATTGTGCACATCTTCGAGGCTTTGCCCAACTTCGAACCAGTTTGTGCCGTTGTGAAAAGTTTTGAAAGTGCCACCTTTTGCATGCGCTACGACAGGCGGTTGTTGAAGAGGGGCTTGACTTTGCAAAATTGAGTGAGACGAGTGAGGGTTCATTCGTAACCCATGTTGTGTGGTTTGCAACGTATAGTTTTTGGATTTGGAGGTACAATTGTTGCAACAACTCATGGCGGGTTGTAAAGGGCACACCATGACATGACATTGCGTGAATGAACGGCTTCCGCAAGACTTTCCTCGGAACACTGGCATGGAATCGGCACCTCGACCACGCTTTGGTTCCTCGTGCTGTAGCTATCCTTTGGATGCAACCAACTTGAAACCGGATGAGCGAGAAGTTGTCGGAATCCAGTTTCCATCCTGCGCAAAAAGAAAAAAAAATTGATACCACAGGAGCCGTAAGGGGGGGGAAATTTCATGCCTCAGGACACGAGGTTTCCGGGTGCGCAAAAAAGGCTTCAACGGGAGGGCTGGTGGACAGGATTTGATTGCTCAGCTAGAGGCCCATTGTTGTGATGCGCGCAATCATGCGAGCACGAATTACCGTTGAGAGAGGCTAGTGTCTCGCATCGCAGCTGCCATGCCTCGTTATTGCGGAACTTGAAATTGAAACACTAAGGGAAGCAAGCACACAACGGATTTAAGGTTCCCCGTATCCTTCCGACATGAGATCGACCTTGCTAGTGAGGATGCCAAGCATATCAACAATGCAATGCAATGCAATGCATAACACACACACACACACACGCACGCACAAATGTAGTAACCTGCATACATTGCCACATGTTTTGCAAGAGGTGATGTGAAAATTCTGTTTCCATTCGTCAAGAGATCGCGTCTCAAGACTTGTGGGGAATTGTGGGGGCGTCGAAGGAGGCTGGCACACTTTGTCTTTAGTGTTGCGAGATTGAATCGACTATGTGCACACAAATTGTGTGTTGTAACGTGGGCATGGCGTTTGCCGCACAATTTTTAAACAACACGGGGTAGCACGCAAATGCTTTTGGCTTTGTTGTGCGCAAGTTGGTTGAACGTCCCGGTTAGAACCCATTTTCACATGTGTTCTTCCCGTGATTGATTGTGGCATGGTCATTTCAACGCATAGCGGTGGGTGTGACGGCCCATACGACAGGCCCCATGATCAATCCGATCAGGCGGAGGTGCTTGATAAATAAATGTCGATTCAGATGAGACAAACGGAAGAGACATGCGTGGCAAAAATGTTGATTTTGCTCCAGAACACTTTGTTGGGACCGCATCATGAATCGGCCATCATAGTGTGGGAAGTGCAGAGGAGTATTGGAGTTGGAGGAGCATATGTCGCAACTAATCAAACTCCTACGAGATCAAGCAAGTGAACTACAATCCACTTCGTTTCCAAGAGGCAATCAAGTACAAGTACGTGATGTCGTTGAGTTACCGTTTCACCGAGGCAGCGTCAGGCGTTTGCCTAATAGTTTGCGTAGTAGTCGTCGTCATGGTCACGTGTGCGTTGGCCGCGTGTATTGCGCTCGTGCGCGCATTTGGGCAAGGATTGAGCAGCGCCGAAGGTCGATTGATTGACACGCTAACCACGCATGCCATGCAGTCCGTTTCGCCTTGCGTTCAATGGTTATGTTGTAGCGCGCATGCTTCTTGAACCCTAAGGCATGGTTGAACCAATCCGGAACCATTTCCACGCAAGCCAAGGATGTTAAACCAGCAAATACTTTGGACGTTCCAAGTACGAACGAAGGAGACCTCGCTGCCACTTCCATCAGCACTGGCGCCACCGCGGACAGCCTATTGTCGAAGGGAGAGGAGAGCATATCGCTCTCTTCTCCTTTATCTAGGTTGTTGGGCTGTCACACACCGACGCCCGGCTCCATTGGTATGTTGCTCATCGTGTAATTGGCCTCCCAGTTGTAACCACCTTGTAAACGCCGGACGTTCGTGCTACATAATATCTCGTTCACAATTGACAGACATGGTTGCAATACGTTCCACGGCAATCGCGCTAGAAAAGCACACCACCAATAAAACACGAAGAGATTTTTTGGCAACGGCATAGGAGGGGATCCGATCCATGGCGCTTGAAGACGGATGACAGTAGGCTTGGAACCGATAGTATTTCGGGTTGTCTTGCTCACTACCTCTGTGTACCTGTTATGTAGGTGACATATCATGACATTTCGTCCTTCTGACCACATGCCATTTACATTCACCGACGGCATTTGATCGCAATTTGAAAAGCTTTTGCTCTTAACCTTAGTTTACGGAGCATTTGTGTGTTTGTTCGTTTATTTTGTGCACCCCGTGAGTGGAGGTATCTTGCTATCACCCACCCCCACATTTAAGGAAGTGCAATTACTCCCGCTATAACAAACCCAGTCCACATCTAGCCACATAAGAGACACAACGAATTGTTGCGTTGTCACCTCAAACAGGTAGAGTTCAAGTCCGCTATGGAGGTTGTATGCTGTAACCAACAACATACACGCGTGAGCAGCAATCAATGCAAATACAGACAACAGCCTACGGTTGTTTTTATGGGAGGCACATACGTGGATGCTACGCACGCATAACACGGCATGTACACATCCCAGGCACCAAGTCGCCGCTTGGTGCACTCGCCTGTTTTTGACAAACCGTTGACCAAGGTGGCACGCACGTAGTACAAAACATACGACTGCAAATTCCAAGACGGATTCTTGCACAGCTTCGAGGTTATAGCCCACATGTTCAATCCACCGTGCGCACTGCAGCATGAGCGTCAGACCTCATTGCCTGTACCCGCAGAGGTGGTTCAATCGTGCGTTGACCATCCTTCCCACCAAGACACCGCGCGTGGGTTTTGTGGTGACGGGTAAGGTAGTTCGGACAACCACACGGGTGCAATAAGCTGGTTTGCGGTTACTGGGTACATGGGTACAGTGCACCTAACCCCATTCTCAGCCTTAGTCATATTTGGCTTTGCTGCGGCATGATATCTTTGGCAATGGGTTTGGTACCCATGGCAATGGGTTGATCCTGTCACCGTGGCAATTTTTGCAGACCCAAGTGATAGGGCTTCCAAACTGCGCTTTTCATGGGGTCTGTGACGACCCCCGGAGCACCATTTCCCTTTTTGCACGCTGCTAGACACCTTTCAGTCACATCAGCATGAACAACAACCAACAGCCACGCTCTCCCAAGGAACACCTCTCACGCTTGGCAGGCGAGTTCAACAAGGAGCTGTTCAACGAGGCCGTAGCGCTTCTTGAACATGAACACAGCGATTCCTTCTGGAGCAAATTTGCATCTTGGTACCCGTCGCGTTTGCAATCGTGGCCCAAGGACAGCCAGATCCACATGCACTGGACCCCTTCTGAACTTACTCATTTCTTCACGACTGTGCGCCTCAACCCTTATGTCGTGGCCTGCGACTTAGAAATGCCTTCAGGGCTTGTGCTGACGGAGTTGCTGACGGGGGTGCACAAGGGTCTAATTGTCATATGCTGGTATGCAATTGGACAGGATCAGATATTGGCTGACCTGCCTAACTCCTTCCAATCTGAAAAGACGGCAGGTTGCAGCACCGCGTGGCTCCTGCTTAACCGCAGGAATATCTCAGGTAATTCAATTGAGAAAAATAACCTTCGGGGGCGCGTGAGGAATTGCATGAGGCGCTTTGGAATCAACAATATTGAGCGCTATTTTCTGCAGTCAAACTCGAAGGAATCCAGTGCGATCCATTGAATCCAAACCAGGGCCTCAGTAAACTCCAAGAGTCCGCCGTATGCGGCAGCGTTTGTACAATTTCTCTGTATTCAAGATTTCATTCTTCTGCCGGTATCTTTTCCTGAATGCAGCAAGCTTGGCATGGATTGCCTCGGGTATTGATTAGCGGTGTGTATGTGCGATGGTGGTCATTTATCTCCCAGATTAGCAGTGGCATGTCGACATTTGGCCTCTAACATTGCTCATGCTACTGGTTGTTCAAGGATTCTGTCGTCGATTTGTCTTCAACAGTCGACAGTTTGTACGTTCAAAGCCCCCCACCCTCCCAATGTGGTTTTTGTTCTTCAAACCCCCGATGTGACAAGGGGTATCGCCAGATTTCCGCTCCCCTTGTTGGCCAACGTTGTCTGAAATTTTGAGTGTTTCGCAAAGCTATGCCGAACTCTCTTATCGCACGAGGAGGCAAGGGTATGTACGTAGAGCCCTGCACAAGATCAAGCGGTGTCAAAACCACTCAGAAGAAACGGCCAAGAAGAAGTTCATAGCATGACAAGAACACAGATTGCGTGAAGCGATGCCTCATTTTTTTTGTATCTATTTATGGAGGAACAGTGCCGAGACGTACCACCCGGTACGTCCCGCGGTATCATAGCTCCGTGGAAAAAAGGGCAGATATGCATCAGAAAACTCAGGATGAGGAGACGAGGAATCGGAACAATGTGGCAGCCCTACAGGATCGAGGAAGTGACTGACTTGCCTGACAGCAACACATATCCCCGCCCACGCCCCGGAGTGAAGCGGTTTTTTTTTTTTCTGCAGTCAGTGCCTCTCGATCCTCACAAGTGAGGTGCATAAAATCAAAAAAAGGCGTGATCTATTTTCGTCAATGGCTGCTTAACGAGGGAATAACGGACCCCGAAACGTTTCTGCCATCAAAACTGCCGATGAATATGTTCCGGCAGTTGCGGAGACCGTTGCAATATTGCCTCTCCATCGCCTCTTCCGCAAGCAAAGAAAACCAGAATTCCACAATATGTACATTTCACCGTCGGAAGGGCAGCCAGCAACAGCACCACCTCACCAGTGCACCGAAGAGGAAGGCGCCAATAATAGAAGAGCCCCGTTGCTGTTTTGGCCGACGGTTGGCTCGCTCAGCTGCATGCCCCACGCCTGTTATACGCACCACCCCCACCGTGCACACTGCTGTCACGGGTTGGCGCCCACCATTCCGTACTTCACTGTTTAGGGCTCTGCTGTGCCCTTGGTGCAGCCACTCCTGTCAAGAGACGCGATGCCTTGGGAGCCTGCCTGCCCAGCAACAATGTTTTCTGTGCGGGGGACACTTTGAGCCGGACCTCACTCACGGTGTCGTGGTGACTTTCAAGCTCCATCCCACGATCCATTCCATCCCTGTCAGCAATCTGCCGTGCCCACTGCCGATGAGGCTGCAACGGCGGTACATGGGCGAGATTGTGGTATCTGCGCGTCCATGCCAAATTTCTGACCAACATTTAGTCAGCAGCAAATAGCAGTAGTAATGCATTGAGAAGGAAAATATGTGAGTTGCATTTGCAGTTTGGGGTGCTGTTTGTGGGAATTCTGTTAATCGGCTCTGCATGCAAATCTGGCAGATTTGAGACCGTGTTGACCCATTGGACGCATTGTTAGTCAGCCGTTCCTTGATAGATGGTTGGAAACAGTTGGTGACATCGTCAGGCTTTGGCGTAGTGTAAGGAGTCGGCAGTCTCTTTTTGAGCGTGGATGTCCTATAGATTTTCTCAGAGCCGCGCCCGTAAAACACGCCATTGTCTTATGTCGGTGTGCCGGTCGTACTAATTTGGACCCTTGGCATACCTTGGGCAAAGGGCTGATCTGCTGGGCGCTGCACAATCAAACTTGGATGCTGAATATGCTGGAGGACTCCAGAAGGGAGAACCACAGGAACCCTGAGCAGGGCAACGCCGACACCCGAGGCCAAGCATCTCTGGCTGGCCTTGTAAATCAACGACATGTCGCGCTGGGGAGAAGTTCCCCCCATCCACAGATATAGCACGCCTCCACAAAACGCCCCCGACAAACTTCCATCTTTGTGGTCCAGCCCCCCCGCGTCCAGAGCAGGGTACTGCTAGGGACACCTCCAACAGCAGCGTACCAACACCGGGTGCCATTGACAAGGAAGAGGAACCAGAGGACGAGGACAAAAGCCGGCAACGACAGCTTTTCCAGTGGTGATCCACGCAGAAGCACGGGTGTCCTGTCGGATGGCGCGGTTTCTGCATTTTGCCCGTGTTTGGACAGGCGTGGGAGGGAGAGGGTGAGGGAGAGGGTGGTTCTCAGAGGCACATTCCCCTTGTTTTAGCCCGTGTCTTTGCACTTGTGGCTGCAGAATTGATGCGTTGCAGCATGCCATGGTTGTCTGTCCTGCAGGCTGGGCCCATTGTTGGCAGAACCTATGAAAATTCCTTCAAGGTAGCTGATGGCACATACATCTTGGCATGCATGCTCACATGTCGGCTGGCCCGCATCACCTCAGAGGGCGAGGAAAGCACTGAGGAGCAGATGGTCGACCTAGTGCAGCCCGCGGGCAACTGCCCCCATTTCGAGCCTGAGCACCTGAAGGTCTGCCCAGGCAAGATTCGCATCCGCATCCGCAACGAATTGGGCCACATTACGCGGGTCTTCTTGCTACCCGAGCAGGTGGCTAAGCCCTTCACACCTTTGCTTGCTTTTGCCCCCGCTTCCGCCATCTGCCCCCAGTGGCGACAGCACAGACACACTGTGCCCCATTGATCCGTGTCACCTCCACGGCTCCATACGGGAACACACGGCTAATGGCACCCTCCATCTCCCAGACGTCGCTGTGTTCTGCTTTGCATGCTTCTCTTGCAAACACACATTTTTCTCACCACTCCTGCGTGAAGCAGTACTAGACTTGAAAAAAATGGTGCCACCGCCCCACTCCAATTATTGATTGGTCTAATTATTGATTTGAATGATTATGGGGGGCTCGCCGGCCTAAAAGGCAAACATTTTGTCCATACACACCCGGTGGGATGTGGCGTTCCCAATTTGTCAATTGCTTGCGGGCATTGATACTGTCTGATTTTGGCAATGCAATTTTTCGTGATGAGGACTATTTCTCTGGAAAGAAGACGCTTGACACCGATACTGACTGGAGATGAAAAAACACGCTTCGTTGGATTGTTGGAGACTGGGTACCAAGGCTGGGTCCGTAAGCTTCGTAGAGGAAGGGTAGACAAAGGGAAGCGTTGGCATGTTGAAGCCACCTCACCTCCATAAGAGCCTGAAGAACCTGAGGCAGATTATGCCAGCGGCTCCCATTCCTCAAGTGAATCTGCCTCTGATTGTGGCCCTACTTCTGGCTCTACGTGAGGTATTATGGTCATACACAGTTTGTTTTTTCTTTCTCATGGGCCTTCTTGTCACAAAGTGAAGGTCGTTGTCCCCATTCTCTGAACCCCCCCCCCAAACAACAACAACAATTTGTATTTGCTGTACTGTCTGTCTGTGTGTTTTTCATCCCCATTCACATATATCCCAATCCACACTCTTTAAGTAGGTCTTACCCCCCCAACAACAACGACACAGCAACACCTCACCCCTGTCAGACCCTCAGCCCTTTGAAGCAAGGGCACCAAGCCGGGGGGGGGGGGGGGATAAGATAATGGCCACACAGACATTGGCTGACAAAAGGTTTCAAAAGCACCATGACATACATCTGCAGCTGTAAGACAAACAGTCCTTATAGAACCTTCGGAAGACTGACTTTGTTGAAAATGGCGGCCACCAAGAGCGTCAGGAAATGGCTGACTTGGAGGTGCATAACTGCGGCACATTGTTTTTTGGGTCTAATACTCTCCAGAGGGTCTTTCACTAACAGTGGGATGCACGCCCAGAGGAAGGCATGGTTTTCCGTCATCGTTCAGTCGGGGGATAATGAGATGAAAGAGATACCCATGCAGCAGTGAATTTTTCCAGCGCCAGCCCATGAGAAGGGGGATAGGCCGTAAAGGCAGAACCAATGGGTTGGGTGTGATCATGGAGACAAGTAAGGATCCCCCCCCCATTTTGGGGTTGGGGAACCCCCCCAAAAATTTTTAGACGCTCTTTGGATGGTTCACAAGGCTCAGGACCCAGCACGGGCTAGGAAGGTCTAAAATATAGGATATGACCTGACTATTGGTAGGATCCTAATCAGAGCATTAAAAAAAAATTCACGTGAGGAATCCACACTATCCCCATTTCCACCAAATGAAATTGTATTGAGGAGTGTCTGATGGACTCTTCTGCATTTCCATCGTGGCCAGATTAGTATTCAGGGTTCAGATTGGTATTCAAAGGACTACTTTTGGGGGTTATGCTTCCCATTTTTTTGACCTATTATTTTATTTGTTTGCCCATTGTCAGTATTTTGGTCAGGATCCTACCAACAGTGATATCGTAGTCCCTTTCCCCAAATTTTCTGGCATTGTTCCATCTGGACCTAAAACCTGTTCTTTTGCACTCCCCAACCCAAAAATTGGGGACTGGGGGTTACCCCTACCACCCCCATGAGCTCACCGGTAGTGGGGGAGTGGCACCACCACCGGCCCACAGCCCAACACCTAACAACAAGCGTTGCACCCACCAGCTGCACAGCCAACCCCCCCCCCCCTTTCCGCTTTCCCGCTAGTCATGGTGGTTTGTTGTTGTGGTATGCTCTGGGCTGTTGAGGGGCTCCCCTTGCAAGGACGTCACTCTGGGATGTCCAAGCCTCGGAGCTAGGGACCCTTGCGGGTCCACCCCCTGGTTGGTTGTGTGCAGTGACCACCACTGATTTGGACGCTATGTTTCATAAGCGTGTGCGAGGCCCCTGCACTAGGCCCTGGTGACAGAAGTTAGCTACTCGAGGGCAGTACATTTTTTCAGTCGCTGCCTGATGGTCAACTGCGTAGCCGGCTTCCAACCCCCGGCAGGGGCAACCCAGGGACTTGCTTGAGCGGGGGGGGGAGGGGGGGAGGGGTTCAGGGGAGGGGGGAGGGGGGAGGGGGGGAGGGGTCCCTTGCACGGGGGGCAAGTGAATGGGGCAGAGGTAGGGGCAAACAAGAGACAATGTGGGGTGTGGGCACTCAAGGGCAGGGGCAGCACAACAAGGCAAGACTCGGGCCGCACTAGAAGGGACAAAGGAACCAGCCCCAGGTAGGGCAGCAAGGCTGAGGCAAGGCCAACAAGGATAGCAAGGGAGGTTGGGATGCACGGGGGCAGAGGATGCAGGAGCATGCGCATGGGAGGCAGACACCGCAGGGAATTCCCTGGCCAACCAACCCCGCCGCTATCGGATGCCAAGGCAACCGCTGGTGCCCACCCCCCATGCCATAAGCTAGTCACGGCCCTCTTGCCACCTTTGTGGCGGGCACCCCCCTACGTTTGGGGCGCGGCACCCAGCCATGCGGAACTTGCGGGCTCTCCCCCCGAGAAAGCCCCCTAGTGGGAACGCCCCAATTGCCAGTGGCGTGTTCGGCGTGTGCTACGCTTGGTGCTTGCGGTAGTGTTTGCGCTGTGTGTCCCTATTGTGTGTTGTGGTTTACCCTTTCCAAGTGCGCGGCGTGCCCCAGTGCTAGGCTGGTGGGCTGCATCTGTGATCCGCCACAAGGCAGTACATCTTCTTCAGGCAGTGCCCTCATCACTGTTGGTGTGGGTGTTGGGCTGTTTGGCCTTGGTTTCCTTTCTCCACTAGTTGCTTGGTCGCTGTCGGGTTGCCCACTGTTGTCGGGGTGGTGCAAGCGGCGTGATCCGCCACACGGCAGTACATTCTCTTCAGGCAGTGCGCTCGTCACTGTTGGTGTGGGTGTTGGGCTGTTTGGCCTTGGTTTCCTTTCTCCACTGGTTGCTTGGTCGCTGTCGGGTTGCCCACTGTTGTTGGGGTGGTGCAAGCGGCACATGGTGCTCCTACATAGGCTCCCGAACCTGCCGCATGGCTGGTTGCTGGTGTTTGGGGCTACTCAACCGGCATTAGGTGGGGGGCGTCTCCCGCGACCCGGATGGGCCATCAGCATGCCAGGTTTTGGGAGCCCACCAGGGGTAGACTAGGAGGGAGGAGACAGGGGTGTGGGATGGGGGGCGGGATGGGCAACCCACACCGGCAACAGCAACCCTCCCTTGGGCGCTCAGGCCGCCACCAGTATACCTTTGTCCGGCAGTTTCGCTCACTAGGGAGCACCACCAGCTCCAACACAGACGCAAGCACCAAGACCCAAGCAGGTATCTAGCCGCGGATCCCACCCCAATAGCCATGAGTCCAGCCTTGACTTGATTACTGGCTAGGTGGCTGACCAAATGGCAAATTTACACGTATATGCGTAAATTTTATGAAAACGGCCACATTTTGGGCCATGGCGGTTTTACAGGTGTAAATTCGGTGTAAATTGGTGTATATTGCTATGTTGGCACTATTTCATGATGCAATTGACTTTCTTTGTCTTGCAACTTGTGTGCTTTTTGTCGTTTTGTTCACATTGTTGCCATTTTTACATGGCTGTCAAGGCAAGTTTCGCGCGTGTGGTGGGGTAGGGTAATCTATGCATATAAGAATGGTTGAGAGAGAAACTTGGGAGTCGAACAGGGTTGTTGACAGGGGTGGCCTCCTCCCCAAACTTGGTGGCACGACAACGTTAGCATCAAGGGGTGGGGTAGGGTAATGAACAATATATGGAAAGAAGAGAAGACAAGTTTTACAGTAGAAAAAGGTCGGTGATAGGGGCGGCCTCCTCCCCAAAATTTGGCGGCACAACAAGGTTGCTAACAAGGGTGTCCTTCCTTCCCCTGCGTTGTCATTGCACCCCCCCCCCCCTTTCAGAATTCTTTTGATCAGTCTTGACATGGGTTCTGATGGGTCCAGGCCATGCCACATTGTGTTGCAAGTGGGGAATCGGCAATAAACAGCACCCATCCAGAGTGGTTAAAAAAAAACACCACCAATGTCCAAATGACAATAAGGAATAAACAGCACCCATCTAGGGTTGTAAAAAAAAACAAATAGGGATGTCCAGATCACAATCAAGAATAAACAGCACCCATCTAGAGTGGTAAAAAAGCAACAACACCGGCGATGTCCAGATGCCAATCAGGAATAAACAGCAACCATCCGGGGTTGTAAAAAAAAATAAACAAGGATGTCCAAATCACAATCAAGAATAAATAGCACCCATGCAGAGTGGTAAAAAAATAATAGCGATGTCCAAATCCATATATGGCATGAAGTCGCCCGGGGGGGAGGTACGGGCAGGTTACGGGGGGGGGGGATACGGGGGGGAGGTACGGGGCCGGTACGGGCGGGAGGTATGGGGGGGGGGGGGTACGGGGGGGTTTGGCGGTTCACACACAAGGCGGTGCACATAGAGGGCGGTGCATACACAAGGCGGTGCACGCAAAAGGCGGTCTGTAGCCACTGCATGAGTCTTGTTATTTAAGGGCGGTGCGGGGGTTGGCCCCCACGTCGAGCGAAGCGAGCTGAGGCAAGGGAAGGTTTGGTTGTTCACACACAAGGCGGTGCACACACGAGGCCGTGCACACACAAGGTGGTGCATACAAAAGGCGGTCTGTAGCCAGCGCAGGAGTGTTGTTATTCAAGCAAGGGTGCGGGGGCTGGCCCCCGCGTTGAGCGCAGCGAGCTGTTAGTTGTTCTCCTCCCGCACCACGGCACAGGGCGGAGGGACTGGGTTCCCCTCCCCTGTGCACCTTGGCACAGGGCGGAGGGACAGGTTCCCCACCCCTGTATACCACGGCACAGGGCGGAGGGACAAGGTTCCCCACCCCTGAGGCAATCAGCACAGGGAGGAGGGACAGGTTCTTCTCCACTGTGCACCACAACACAGGTCAGAGGGACAGGTTCCCCACCCCTGTGCACCTTGGCACAGGGCGGAGGGACAGGCTCCCCACCCGTGTACACCACGGCGCAGGGTGAAGGGACAAGGTTCCCCACGCCTGAGGAAATCAGCACAGGTCGGAGGGACAGGTTCCCCTCCACTGTGCACCACAACACAGGACGGAGGGACGGATTCCCCTGCCCTGTGCACCACGGCATAGGGCGGAGGGACTGGATTCCCCCCCCCTGTGCGCCTTAGCACAGGGCGGAGGGAAAGGTTCCCCACCCCTGTGCTCCACAGCACAGGGTGGAAGGACAGGTTCCCCTCCCCTGAGCTCATCAGCATAGGGCGGTCGGACAGGGTCCCCTCTCCTGTGCACCACGGCACAGGGCGGAGGGACTACGTTATCCTCCCTTGTGCACCTTGGCACTGGGCGGAGGGACAGGTTCCCCACCCCTGTGCACCACAGCACAGGGCGCAGGAACACGTTCTCCAACCCTGTGCACCACAGCACAAGGCGGAGGGACTGGGTTCTCCACCCCTGTGCGCCATAGCACAGGGCGGAGGGAAAGGTTCCCCACCCTTGAGCACATTTGCTCAGGGCGTGGGGACGAGTGGGAGGGTTCCGCCCGGCATAGGGCACCACCCACTTGCTCTGTTGACAAGGCTGCGCAAGGAGGCCATTGTCGGGCCCCCCCGCGGGCGTCTGGGTGCTGGTGGCCCGGGCAGGAGGTCCGATACCGCCCCCTCTTTGCTCGCCATGCGCCGAACCGCCCCGCCGCTAGGTGTGCCCGACACGCTCGCCCCTGGAGGTGGGGGGGGGAGCGGTGCTGGGCAGCGCGAGGTAGGCACCATCGCCCCGGCGCAGTGGTGTCGTAGCAGCGGGCTGTGGTCTGATCCCCGGCCGCGGTGTCCGGGGCGTTCGGGGGGGGGGGGGGAGGAGGCGAGATGGTCGGACTGCCGTATCCTCGCCATCCCGGGTCCCTTCCACTGGCGGCGCCCCACGCCGAGGCAGCCTCTGCGGTGGCGGGCTGGCGGTGCACACCGCCTGGGTGGCTCGTCGGCCACGCCGCCGCCGCGTTGGTGGCGCGCCCCTCGGAACAGGGGGCACGCCTCCTCCTCCGTCGACTGCTGTGTCTCCGTTAGCGGCTAGCCTGAGAAGGGAGCGCACGGACAAAGGGGGGGGGGGTCAGGGTGGGCCCTGGGTATACAAAGCCGCCACTGGAGGCGGGCTGGCTTATCTTTCTTCAGGCCTGCAGAGGAGGAGGGCACAAGGGGGTGGGTGCTGGGCGGGGCGTAGGGGGGCTGGTTTCTGTGGCTCCGCCACGGGGGGGGGGGGGGGCAAACACCTGCCCCGTGTTTTCCAACTCCCAACTGGGGGCCAGCCCACGGCCTGCACCCTCGCTTTGTGGTGGCTTAAATTTGGGCCGACAGGGAGGTACAAGGGGGGTACGGGGGGGGGGTATGGGGGGAGGTACAGGGGGGCTACGGGGGGGGGGGGGGGGCTTTGTGCCGACTATCTCTAAATCACAATTAGAAATAAACCGCACCCATCCGCAGTTGTAAAAAAAACAGTGGTGTTCATATCACAATTAGGAATTAACAGCACACATCCGCACACATCCAGAGTTGTAAAAAAAAGCATCCAACTAGAGTGGTGTCCAAGTCCCATGCATGAATGACTAATAGTTTTTTATGAAACATTTGGGGAAGGGGTAGGAAGAAAGAGGCATGAAGCAGGAAAAATGGTAGAATTTTTTTTGCATTTCTCACAAGAAAAGGTGGGAAACACAAAAATTTACACCAAAATATACAATCTACTGGCCATTGGCCAAAAAGCTTCGGGCCACTGTTTATTTCTAGGCTGTGTGGGTCTTCGTTTTACGCATCTACTTACACGCCGAGGGGGGCCGGTACCCAGTGGCCCACCACTGGGGCTCTTGAGGCGTTTGCTTGGTAGGACTGCAGTGATGGTGATTGTGCGTGTAGGGGACGCCGTGCCCTAAGGCCCACTGAAGGGACCCTTGCAGCGCTGTTTGCCCAGTTCTCAGGTTCATGGAGGATAGAGAAGGAACACACACCAAAACTAGGGTGGGGCAAAACAAGGACAACGGTGTGACCACCATCTGGCATGCACCACCCAGGCCACTGCACAGGTGCACACACCACCCGCATCAACCACAACGGAGTGGACACCACCCGTGGAGGTGCGCACAACACCCGCGAAAACCATGAAGGTGTGCGCAATGCCCACATGCACCACGTGCAGAGATGGGGTAATTGGGCCCCATGCACACGGTAGCATGGGGAGGCAGGTGGTGGACGACCGGGACAACATGTGGAGGGGTGGAGCAATTGGGCCTCATGCGCACGGAAACACGGCGAGGCATGTGGCGGACGACACGAACGTGGAGGGAGTGGGCAGCAAAAACCGTAAAACGACCCGTGCAACAACCAGCACAACTGCAGTGTGCCAACTACTGGGCTGCGCTACCACAGAAAGGACACCACAAGGAACACAGGCTAGGGCCCTGTCAAGAAACAGCAACCCGACGGACCACATTCCCACGGAAACACAACGAGGCAGGTGGTGGACGACCAGGATGCAGAGGGGCCTGGGCTGCAAAGACCAAAAAGCGACTCCGCAACAACCAGAAAAACCCCACCGTGCAAACTAATTGGCTCCGCTAACACAGAAACGGCACCAGCAGGATCACAGGCCGCAGAGGCTGACAGAACACGGCGACCCGATGCAGCCTGCAAAGGGCAGAATGGGTGATTGTCCAGGGCCCCGTAAAGAAACAGCAGCCCGACAGAATGTCACACTTGGGGGTGGACAATAAGATGATTGCCGCCTGTCTTTCCATCTCAGGTTGATGACATTGCAAGGAGGTGTCCACGCCAGAGGATCAATACTTGATTGCCTATTGTGTCTAATTTGACCTGAAAACTTGCTCGTAGTTGTACTGCGTCAAAATACCGGCTTCCCTTTATGCCGTTGTAGATTCAACCCCCCCCCCCCCCAATGATATACCTCCCTACGGATGGATGTGCGCCCCATTTAGGGCAAGAAGTGTTTTGGTACCCCCCCACCCCTTGAACCCCCCTCTTTGAGATTCCCCCCGCCCAAGGGGGGGAACCGTCACCTTGACAATAGTTTTTCCTGATGCGCTCCCTTGTTCTTCCTTTGTTGGTGCCCCTTGCTAGCGTTGACTCCTCTTTGCATTCAGACACAAATGTATGCTACAGGCATGCATGTTTGGTACCACTGCCGTAGCAAGGCTGCCCCGCTTTTGGTAATTGTCATTGGTCCCTCGCCCGCTGGACCTAAGTTCCTACATATTCAATACCGGGGTACTGGGAACAAGGTGCTGGATCACACAGCAGCCAAGTTAAGTCAGTTGGAGATAGTACAAGATGCATCTCCTGAGTCGCCGGGATCTCCTACCGCTGACAAGGGTGCTTCTCCGCAACCAGTCCCCACAGCTACACCACACCTACCTATAGCGAAACCTGCTCCCAAGCGTGGTAAGAAACGGGTCCTCCAAACCTTCATAGACCAGTGGTTTCAGCCCATTGCACCAGCCAAAGATGACACTCACAATGATACCATTATGGTGTTGACAGGGTGTGTGGTACACCAGGCTTGTTTATTTTCTAGTCTGATGCAACCCATGTCACCCATAGCCCCCAAGTCTGAAGCATGTAGAAAACCCATAGGGGCATACTGGCGAAAAACTTGGTGTCCACTCGCAGTTGTGAAGTGGTATTTTTTTGTGGTGCCCCCCCCCCCGGGGGGGAACCGTCACTTTGTGACCGTCCCCCTCCTAGGGGGGGAATTGGCCCGACAAAAGGGGGGGGATTTCAAGGGGGGGTAGTGTAGTGATTCTGGTGACCTGCCCTTGCGGGACGCAGTTGAGCCCTCCTTATGTGCCGGAACACATGCTCTGAAATGGCATGGTCTGGCTCAGTGTTGAATAAAATTTTCCATGGTGGCGCTCTCATTAGGACACCTTTGGGATTCAAGAGGGCAGCATGCCTCCAACCCCGAGGAATGCTAGGAATGCTGGCAATGGCGCAACATCCCGGACCTAGGCGATCCCTTCCCGAAGACGTGCGCCAGTTGTCCACCGAGAGGATTTTCTCAGGGCGCCTCCTGACCCGTGGCCCGCTGGCGGCAACATACATATTGACCTACATAAGGGGGCATCACGAATTTTGTAGGATAGTTGGCACCAGGTTAAACCCGTACACAGTTGTAAGTGTCCCGCTATCAGCTCATGTTTGGCTGGCTCAGCCCTGCACGACACCAGCAATTGACATGGTATGAACGGTATGGATGGTGCCTTGCGGAAGTGGTTGGCCAATTGGCTGTTCTCCCGCCCGCCGGGTTTAACCGAACTTGGGTTCGGTATACCTATCGGCTCGGCGGACTTATCGGCTCGGCGGACCTTCGGCCGGCCGATCCTCTCCCTTCCTACCCCATCAGTATCAATTTTAGGTTACAGGTCCAAACACAAGCTGCGCAACAAAAAAAAAATCCGTTACAGGCTTAGGCCGCAAGCAGTTACCGGTCGAAAACCAAACAAAAGCCATTCTTTTCATTCCTATCAGTTCAATATCAAGTTTACGTCACAGGTCATAGGTAGTCAAACGGCAACGGAGGGTTAGGGTTAGGTCCGGAACTCCCACTCAACTCCTTGCCGGGCCCTACGGGGTGAAAAGGGGGCACGGGCAGGGCCTCGGGGGTGGTTCGTGAGAGCGCTCAACCGTGGTCAACCGCAAGCGTTACGGTCTGTGGCCACCGCAGGAGTCATGTTACTTAAGGGGCCACAAGTGAGGCGGTGAACAAAAAAAGTGGTGCACACACAAGGCGGGACACACAAAAGGCGGTCTGTGGCCACTGCAGGAGTCATGTCATTTAAGGGGCCACAGGCAAGGCGGTACACACAGAAGGCGGGGCACACAAGGCGGGACACACAAAAGGTGGTCTATGGCCACCGCAGGAGTCATGTTATTCAAGGGGCCACAGGCAAGGCGGTACACACAGAAGGCGGTGCACACACAACGCGGGACACACAAAAGGCGGCCTGTGGCCACTGCAGGGGTCTTGTTATTCAAGGGGCCATAGGCAAGGCAATACACACAGAAGGTGGTGCACACACAAGGCGGGACACACTGAAGGCGGTGCACACACAAGGCCGTCTGTGCCCACCGCAAGAGTCATGTTACTTAAGGGGCCACAGGCAAGGCGGTACACACAGAAGGCGGTGCACACACAAGGCGGTACACACATAAGGCGGTGCACACACAAGGCGGTCTGTGGCCACCACAGGAGTCATGTCATTTAAGGGGCCACAGGCAAGGCGGTGCACACACAAGGCGGTACACACATAAGGCGGTGCACACACAAGGCGGTACACACATAAGGCGGTGCACACACAAGGCGGTCTGTGGCCACCACAGGAGTCATGTTATTTAAGGGGCCACAGGCAAGGCGGTGCACACACAAGGCGGTACACACATAAGGCGGTGCACACACAAGGCGGAACACACAAAAGGCGGTCTGTGGCTGCGGCAGGAGTCTTGTTATTAGTATATGGGGGGGGTTATTAGTTTATGGGGGTATTAGTATAAGGGGGGGGGGGGGGATAGACCGGACTTTCGGCCGTTTTTTCGGCCAAAAAGATAGTGGGGTAGGTATTAAACCGGCTGAAAGTCCGTCAAGCCGATAAGTCCGCCGAGCCGATAAGTCCGCCGAAACCCAAGTCCGCTTTAATCCGGTGAGCTCTGTTCTCTGACCTGGTGCCATCGGGCCTGCTCTGAGGTCATTCGGCACCCGCGTCATCATACACCGCACAGCTATGGCTCTGGTGCAGGTGCGACAGGTCAACGAGCCAGCCAATCACCCGTCATACCTGACGGCTGTAGAGATGATGCACCATCCGGCGTGGGGCACTCAGTTCCCTGGGGACGTTGAAGACCATGAGCGCACATGGAGGGCCTCGCAGATTACCATGACGTTTCTCACGGCAGACGCAGACTCGTCGGCGACGGACGCAGAGTCATCGCCCCCGGACTGTGACCGTGCGCTAGAGTTGGCGGTGCGGTCGATACTGAGACATGTTGGCCGCCTGCGAGAGCGTGTGGGCAATGCCGTCATGGGCACATTCATCAACCCGTTCCAGGCACTGGTGGCGATGCTGGAGGCGGTGGTGACGATCGGTCGTGAGGTCTGGATTTTCGGCCTGTTCCATGTGGCGCAGGGCAGTCTCTAAGGACTCTAGGTGGGCAGCTGAATTATTTTCAACCCCCCCCCCCCCCTGCATTCAGTCATTCCGTGGTCATGGGAATGATTTTCGTGAAGCTTAAATCTCGAACCAGTGTGTACACACGTGAAGTACCAACCGGCACACTTACTCAGCCTTAATGGCACCCCCCCCCCCTGCGCAGCCCCAAATAATGGGTCCCTAGGCAACGCTCCCTAAGCCAGAGACCCATACTTCCGTGGCTTCCCTCTATAATATGGTGCCCCCCCCCCCGACACGTGCACGTGCTGTATGGCCAGATAAAGGTACTCACAAGCAGTGGGTATTCAAACTGGTACCTCCGCCACCTTGATGGCCACATTCCCCCCACCCTCTCTGCCAGGGGTCGGGGGGGGGGCTGGCGCGTTGGGCCTGCAAAACCGACGAATCCTCTCGCTGCATCACAAATCATGTGCCAGAAACTGCGGTCTGGCGTCGGCAGGCTGGGTGCCAGGCTGAGTTTTGTAAAGACCCCTGAGCCCCCCTGACTGCCTCAGCCCCAACTATGTGCTTCTTGGCCGGTCTGTGATTGTTTTCACAGTATTTCTGGCGTTTGTGGGTGCCCTGTTCACTTGGCGCCGTGTTGACCATGTTGGGTTAAGACATTGCAAGGACTGGTTGCACAGTGGCTATGGCCTGTAGTTCAGCGTCGCTTTGCATTTGGGTTCTCAGAGGAGGAAGCAAACACGGTCTGGCGTGCGGTCAGAGCCACCGGGCGGCCCGCGAAACGATCACAAACAATCCACTAATCCAGAAAAGGGGCACTCCCACCTTTTGCTGACAAACAACGTAGCATGCGGATGCTGTGGCTACACTGAATTGTATGAGCGTATGGAATTCCGGAGATGTCGTTCTTCTGGATCCTTTGCTTTGTAGCACAATGGCATCAACACAGCATCCCCCCCCTGGCTTTCTTGAGCACCGTCACTCTGGAGAAGTTTTCCCAGGCTGTATCTCAGAAAGGAAGATTCTGGGAGAACCGCCTGGTTGGTATCATACAAGAAGTGTATCTTGGTGGTGGAGGGTTGATCCTGGGACCTCAGACCTCTGGGGTGATGGGAATGGATTGAGGGATCTGGAGGGATCACAGGGATCAAAGGCCCGAGTTCAAATCCCCACCTTCATGTTCATGAGATCTCAAGGCCGTACCTCGTCACGGGACCCTGCCTGTTGATCTTGGTTTATTATTTGAACCTGGGGCAGCCGATTCATTGTGGATTCTTTTGCAAACCTGAGGTCCCGGGGTTATTCACCAGCACTCCGGGCAGCCCCCCCCCCCCCCAACTGCCCTTATGATTACTGATAGCTGGGGTTCTCCTGGGATCCATGGCCCCATCCCACTACCCCGCTTACTACTTACACCACCACCACCACATCGAAAGGCAGGCACGTAAGTTTTGGCAGAAGTTCCGCAGCCACATCAGCCATGAGAGGGTGGGTTGCAGGGGATGCAACGGGCCAGAGCCCGGGCCTGCAGTGCCGGCAGTCCGGCATGGAATCTTGTCATACGGGACAGGTGGAGCGTAGTGATGGTGGTGGTTGTGTTGGCAGCGCAGCATTTGTTGAGAGGATGCCGGTGCAGCGCAGAAGGCAGTTTGCGGCCACGCCGTTTGCTATCGAACGTGCCGCAGAAATCACGTGCGGAGGGGTATGAGCGGAAATCCACAAAGCATTGCATCTCCATATGCATGCCCACCTTAGACAATGGGCCAGTGATGCAGTGATGAACTGACCCACTGGTCCTTTGCTCCGTACAGCCATCCCTGGTCAGAGGGCAACCACTCTCAGTGATTGAGACAATGCGCTTCGTTCCCATGACCACACCCGAGGAAGTCTCAAATCATTACTCATGAAATCGCGGCCTTAGTGGGACTGGTAGTCAGTGCCTTGGGAGTCGGGTACCGGGATGAGTGTTAAGACGCCATGGACCGGCCTCAAGCCAGCCCCTCCCTGTCGCCAATCTTTCTCCGGGAGGAGGGTGTGTCTTCAGGGCGGCTGGTGCGCCTTTTAGATCTCAAGTCTGATCCACTCAACCCCCCAGCGTCGCCTCCTCGTCTGCCACGCAGTATTGGGGACGTAGGCCTTTACTTGTTTTCACAAGGCGACGTTCGCACAGCATATCTTCATTTTCTTGCTCTTCTTCATCTGCCTGCAAAACGTCACATGGCGATTGCAGAAGGCTGTATGACAGAACACCAGCACTGTTCGTTTTCCTCTTTGCAAAAAGGTTTGCATTTTGATCATCTCTCTGGGCTTTGTCGTCTCATTTCTCCTCCTGTGTTGCCTGGTCACTCTATTGATGGCTCTGTGTTTGTGGCGCAGTTCGAGGGTGTGCAGCTTAAGGTTGGCATCCATGTCGGCCCTGTTGCAATGACAAATTGCATGGACAAGAATTTTGAGCTTTTGGGCAAGGACGTCAGCCGCACGATGCTCTTGAACTCAGCTGCGGAGCCTGGGCAGATTCTGATTTCAAAGACTGTGTGGAGTGCCAAAGGGATGCAGCAGGGCTTCAAGGTGTTCCAATTGCTGTTTAGGGCCAGAGTTGCGGGTGATAGGTGGATCCTGTTTCGGTTGGCATTTAAACACTCCCATGAACAGCCTATTGGCTTTCAACCGCCTTGAACGAGCCTAAATATCCAAGACAACCCTCAGCAACCCGCAATAGTTTGACAACCCTCAACGATGCCCTGGAGTCCGCAGCAATCCTCTGCAGTTGTCTGCAGCCCCACCCCAACCCCCTGCCACGTTTATTGGGTTGGTGAAGGTGACTGAGGGTGATTGAGGAGGTGAAGGTTTCCAATAGCGGAAACGTGTGCGCAGTGCACACCCACCTTCACCCGAGGCATAGGATGCCCCCATCTGCAGCCTCAAAAAACAGGTGCTGTGGCATGCTGCGGCTGCACTTGCTTGGTGTGGAGGGCCATTGAGGGTTATTGAGGTTTTGCTGTGATTGCCCAAGTGATGCACCACCCTCAGTATACCTCCAAGCCCCCTCATCTGCAATTCTTCGACCCTTGGGGAACATGGCACTGCACCACACGGCGGGGCGCACCGCGCGGGCACCACGCCAATGTTTCCGTTGCCTGTTTTCACAGTAGCAGGCACTTGGTGACTTCCGTAGCAAACACCAATAGAGTTAATACTGTTGCACCAGGAAATTCAATTCTTCGTCTGATGCATGCCCTTCATGATCTACAGAAATAGCATGGACCAGACGCACGACACAACAGCAACTGAAAGAAAATCGCTTACTCAAAAAGTGTATGTATCTATCCTGTGGCTTGGGCTCACAACTGCACTGTTTTTGGGTGTTTTGATGCACGTACTTCAAGTGTTGCCCATTCTCATGCCCCCTTGGATGATCATTGACAATTCCCCAGGGTCGTCTTGCCCAATATGGGTCCAGTCTTGTCTTCCACGGCACTTGCTCTGTGACTCTGAGACTGTCCTGCCTCACCATGTCTGCTCGGATGACATCTGCAGTGCTGGTTGTATGCAGTGTGCATGGCCAGACGTCTTGCCCCTCAAGGGTCTTGAGGCATGCCGAAGCATGCTGCAGCAGGCCTAAATTTTGAACTGCATGTCTGGTGTCTGTTCTAATAGTGTATTTCACTTTTTGTTCAGCTGCACGAGGTGCCACCCAGAATGAGGTTCTTTAAGAAGCAGCAAAGGTGATGTATACCAAGGTGGATAACCTTCATGCAAAGCTGAGTAAAGGGCAAGGGAAAACTCAGACAGCAATTGCCATTATTATTTCAATTGTTAATTTAATTTGATTTAATTATTTCATTAATTTAATTATTATTAATTATTATTTCAATCTAGAAATTCTTCAGACAAAGCAAATGCCTTCTTATTCTGAATTATGTAAGCACATACCCAATGCCACAATCTGAATGGGTCCGGTATGTTGCTCTGGACCAAGTCCCCTTCCTGATTGTACTGCTGCAAGAGTTGCATGGTGGTATGCAAAACGGGAGGATTTTCCTGTGATGTCCAGCATTGCTGTTTTTTTCTTTGTCCTCCGACCCCGCTCTGCTTGCTTTATGGAGCGAGCGTTCAGCTTGATGGGCCGCATCCAAATTAAGGACCGGTTGGACTGCACTAGCTTGACTAGCTGCGCTAGTCAGACTGCACTACCCCTCAACAACGCTTCACAGCCGTGAGCAGGTGGCCCTCTCTGTGCCGTTTGCTGGTGCCCCATGCCCCTCCTCCTTCATTGCCACTTCGCTTCAAATGTACAACGGCGCTTCCACAGACTCTCGAAAAGAGGGGCGTAAAGCTCGCCATCAGTGAGAGCAAGAACACGCTCGTCGGGACGGATCCCGCACACGTGGTTGTCGCTGACCCGCAGACCATCGACGTTGCGGCTTTTGACCGCAAGGTGTATACGCACCACTCGGCGCCTCTCCTGCTGTGGCCTGAGTACGCGATCGATACGTCGACGCCACGGCTGCAAAAGGAGATGCGTGCGTGCAGCTCCTCCCCGGCCAACTCCGTCTGCAGTATGTGGTCGCAAGTGTCGCAGGGGGAAAATACAGACGGCGTGGGGATTTCCGCGGGCCCCGCCACCTCTGCGCCTCAAGCTGCTACCACGAACCCCACGACAGAGGTCGTCGTCGATACTTCAGGCACCGCTGCCACTGAGAGCCCCGCGACGCAAGAGGCAACAGCCCGAGTGGCCGCAGTGGGGACCGTTGCAGCAGCGACTGCGCCACCAGCGGCTGCAGCACCAGCGGATGCGCCACCAGCGGCTGCAGCACCAGCGGCTGCAGCACCAGCGACTGCAGCGCCAGCGACTGCGCCACCAGCAGCTGCAGCACCAGCGGATGCGCCACCAGCGGCTGCAGCGCCAGCGGCTGCAGCGCCAGCGACTGCGCCACCAGCGGCTGCAGCACCAGCGGCTGCAGCACCAGCGGCTGCAGCGCCAGCGACTGCGCCACCAGCGGCTGCAGCGCCAGCGGATGCGCCACCAGCGGCTGCAGCGCCAGCGGCTGCAGCGCCAGCGACTGCGCCACCAGCGGCTGCAGCACCAGCGGATGCGCCACCAGCGGCTGCGCCACCAGCGGCTGCAGCGCCAGCGGCTGCAGCGCCGGCGACTGCGCCACCAGCGGCTGCAGCGCCAGCGGCTGCATCAGCAGCCGCAGTGGCGGAAGCAAGCACCGGGGACGGGCCCAGCAGGGCTGCGCCGGCACCAGCGCAAACCGACGGCGGGGCTGTGCAGGCGCCGGCACAGGCCACCGACACTGGTCCTCCCCACCGGGCCACCCTGGGCCACATCATCAATGGAAGTTATCCGGAGGTGTGTGTTGCTTAGTGAGCCGAGGTCGGGGCAGGCACTTGCGTAGTACAGTCCACCAACCGACCAGACGGGGCAAAGGAAGGCACTGCAGCGGGGAGGTTTGCGGCAATCTATGGGAATCGGCAGGACGGCCTAGATCCGCGGAGAGCGTTCTGTGTCCCCACAATGGGCACAATTCATTCCACCGCCTTGTTCTAGTGCATTTTCTTCGGCATCGTCGCTGTACATTTTCCATTTTGTTGCTTGCACGGGGTCCGGTCCCCTTTCCCGGGGGCCCCGATACGGCAGGGGCTATGTAGCCATTTTGATTGCTTTCACTGTTGCATTCCTTCTGATCCACTGGTCCCTGGTTGGTTGTTATGCGGGTAGTTGAGCTGTTGAGTGGCGCCATCTATCACTAGGCCCCTTCTCCTTAAGACTCCTCAACCAACCCAACCGTAGGGCACTCAGCTCCCCTCCTGCCCCCCCCCCCCCCCTCTGGGCCCTCCGGGTTCAGTCATAGTGCAGGCAGTGTTGGATATAGACCTGTTCAGACCGGATAGTGTGGTTGCTTGTTGTTTGTGATGTTTCCTGAAGTTGAGAAATTCTTGTCTTGATACCGGCCAGATTCTAAAGTTTCGTGGAATCCTAATTTTTGCGTTGGGTGTTTTGAATTAATAATAAGCAAAAATTTTGCGGCAGCATCCAAAATGGGCAAAAATGGGCAAAAATTATTCTTTTTTGCGATTTTTTTTGCGGAACCCATGGGTGTTGGATCAAAAAAAAATTTTTTTGCGGTTTTTTTTTTGCGTTTTGGGATTCATTTTGTTGCTACTGCAAGAAACCATGCGTACCTTGGATTCTGGGATTGCAGTCCATTCCTACACAGGCATACAAATGTCGATCAGTTGGACTCTGGGATTGCAGTCCATAGCACAGATAAGCACCAACAAGCATGATTCAGGTCTCCCAGTTTTTCAACAAACCAGTTCCAAACTTGTCCATTATAGTGTGCATGGCACGTATAATGCCCGTTTGTCATTTCGTCTCAATAATAGTGCATGAAATGCTGAAAATATGCCACAGAAAAGTCTGCAGGATCAGACAACAAGAATACCACAGCACTGCACATGGCTGTGGAAGAGAAATAGGATGAACACACAAAAGGTCACCTATGCAATTCGCAATTTGGCCCTAGGCACAGAAAGGCGGACCACATCATTGCCATCCTGTTGGAACTGGATATCATATTTGCCATTCCCACCTTGGCCCGAACCGTTGCCCCGTTGCCACGAGTGTACAAAACACTCCTCCCCACGAAAAATCCCACTGCCGTTGGGGCAGGCCTTGGGGCAGAACTGGCCTTTGGTTGCTTCGGGGCTAGCTGCGCATCAGAATGTTTGCGAGCACACTGCAATAGCAGGTTTGCATGCCCTGGCAGCACTCCCATTTTCTGGAGCTCGGCTTTTGAGGTGGCAGTCAACTCTGCCATACCACATACCCAAGCGTATCCAACAGAGTTTTCAACTCCGTGCTACACTCAGGTACGGGCCTGGCACCTGCACCTGCATCTGCACCTGCACCCTCATTATGAATGGCAGGGGCGGCTGCTACAGCTTGCCCTGCATTCACCGCAAGGGCGGGGGCAGCGGCTACAATTTGCTTCCAGCCCACTAAATTTTCATCTTCTTCCTCCTCACCGACAGGCAGAGGTTCAGGCTCGTCTTCATTTTCTGGGGACACTTCAAACAAATTCAGATCCCCAGCCAGAACTCTGGCACGTGCTTCAGGCTGCCAGCACGCCAGATAACCACCGCGCACCCATCCATCCATGATGTTGGCGTTGCTGAGGTCCTGAAAACCTTCGCGCAGCTAGGGCAGAACGTGCGGTTTGATCGCGGACATTTTTGTGTCCACCACCACACTTGTAGGATGGATTCCACGGCGCATCTGGTCACGGGGGTCCTGCTGTACCCAAGTTTGGGCACCCCGCGTCATACCCCTCTTGACAGGGCGTTGGCCAACCAGGTCAACGACCTATTTTGCACCTGTGGAGCCAGGCCAAAGCTGCAGATGGATCAAATTTTTGAAGTGCGCCTGCCGGTACGCCACATACGTCGCTTTTCTGCGGCGCCAAGTTGTCTTGATTGACCAATCCCATTTGGGCCGGCAAAAGACCTGGCGTCAAATGTAGAAAAGTGAGCGAAAAATGCAAGAAAAAAACTGAAACGAAACAAAAATAAGCAGCTTGTGAAACATACCTAACCGAATTTTTTGCTGATGGAAGTGCTGCTCGATTTTTCCAAATACTCCAACGCCAGATCGGTGTTGGACCAGTGGTTGCATGAGTGACGGATCTGCCACCCATCTTTTTCGAAATCACATGCGTTTGCGGGGTGACATCGGTCTGTTGTACCCTCGAAGATGACCTGCGGTGGTACAACTTGGCCATCAGCTGTCAGGGCAAAATCGATCGTCAGTGCCCGTTTGTCGTTAGCTGAAATACCTGGCACCTGTCTAGCACCCTTTTTAGCGCGACGTTTGCCGCGCCTCGGGAACAAGAGAATGCCTGATTGGTCCCGGCTGGCCACCAGAGCAGGCGGAATACCATGGTGCCAGACCAACCAGGCTAATCGCAGAAGTACCAGACGATGTTTCGCTTCGAGTTCGTCTGCAAAACAAAATGGCACATGCAGGCAGCAAAAAAAAAAAAGAAACAGGCAAAACGGCCGAAAACGTACGAAGAAAACCCAAAAGCCTATACCTGTCATTGGGCCAGCAACCCGTCTGGTGCTGATACACCGCATCGGCAATCGCATGTGCTGCGCCATCAATTTGTTCAGCCAGCCGATGGATGCTTGAAAGCCGGTTGTCAGCACCATGGGGTGGCGCTCCTCTAGGAGAGCAAGCACAACACGACGTAACTTAGAAGTAGTAAACTCCAAGTGTGCGTCCACGTGTGCCTGAATTGCCTGAACAACGTCACTGAGGGCTGCAGTCGTAATTCGGGGAGTTTGGCTAGAACCAATGCCAGATGCACGATTTCGGGCCTCCTGCCGAAAAGAACGGATATGGGACTCCAAAATAGCCCCAAATACTTTCGGAAATAGCTCACGCAGCATTGACACTGC
Organism: Eutreptiella sp. 'Long Island Sound 2002'; assembly: GCA_964036045.1. Taxonomy (NCBI): domain Eukaryota; phylum Euglenozoa; class Euglenophyceae; order Eutreptiales; family Eutreptiaceae; genus Eutreptiella; species Eutreptiella sp. 'Long Island Sound 2002'. Next base: position 55,792,502 of record OZ038390.1, read on the forward strand.
AACCGCATCCGACCCCTTTTCGTCCGCGATGGCTAGTGCCATTTCTTGGGACGTTGTGTCCCATTTCTTGTACACTTTTCGCGGCTTTTTTGTGTTTTGAGCCAAAGAGTGGCTCAAAGCTTTTTCAACCAGCTGCGTCACAATGAGCCGTGCAAATCCTTCAACATCGAAGGAGCCCCGTGGTCGGCCAATAGGACGTCGGGGGGCAGGCTCCGCAGAACTGGCAACCGAATTGACCATACCCATGACGATGCCTTTGCAGAAATCAGACAAAGCGGCATCATGTGCGGCAGCAGCAAAGCGGTCCACAGCTTCCTCATGGGGAATGACAGAAAAATAAGTACGAAGGCTGTACATGGGCCCTGGGTGCAGAGGAAAGCAAAGCAGGGCCACACAGGCAGGGGAAAACTTTGCCCCAGAGCCTGTGTTACTTTCAACACCTAGTGTTTGCCCTAGTGTTAATACCATGGGAAACTGGCAGTCAGCTAGCTCGCCGAGTGGCAGTTGTTGATCAGTTTGCCCTCTTATAAGGCAAGCAACAAGGTGTGATTATGCAAGGTGTGAGCTAACCTGCCTTGGGGACAAGACCCTTGGTTAGGACCCCGAGCTGGTCCAGAGCCCAAGGGGTTCTAACTCCTCCGCTGCGCGCACAGCCTGGCGAGCCACCCCTGTGGTCGCGTTTTGGTTATGTTGGTTTGGGCGAGTGGGCTTGTTTTCCCCCAGGAGAGACCCTCGGCCCGCGGGTTTACTCCTTTGTACCAAAAACCAACAAACAAATTTGACTCACAAAAGGACTGGCAACCCGATATCCCGAACTAGCCCCTTTATCTGCTTTGGGGCACATCAACAGCCACATTCAAATATGCACGTCCCGAACTAGCCCCTTTATCTGCTTTGGGGCACATCAACAACCACACTCAAATATGCATTTCCCGAACTAGCCCCTTTATTTGCATTGGGGCACATCAGCAACCGCATTCAAATAACCACGGCCCAAACTAGCCCCTTTATCTGCTTTGGGGCACATCAACAGCCAAATTCCACTACCGTGCGTCGCACGGTATTTTAACACTTGTGACAATCCTGGATACATCATTCTCTGAAAGCAAAGCAAGGTGCAGAACGGGGCATGAGACACGGAAGAGGGGAACAACAAGCAGTGGGGCAAATTCTCCCCACGATTCTGGCATTCTTGCAAAAAGGGGGACAGGGGCAAAAATTATTTTATTTTTGCGATTTTTTTTTTTTGCGGAACCCATTTTTGCGTAAGGCATGAAGCCAATAATTAATTTTTTTTGGCGTTTTTTCTTTTGCGGACAACAACACCTTGTGCCAGATTTTAAATATTTTCGCAAATCTTTAGAATTCAGCCGGTATGTGACAATGTGCCACAATGTGTGTTGGTTGATGTGGGGGGCCAATGAAGATGTTGGTGAGAAGGTGTATGCCTCAGGAGGGCTACGATGTAGAGGCCATGGGCATGGGGGAGGATGTTAGGAGGGCTGTGGATGCAGTGGTTGGTCGTGGATATGGGTTGCTGGTGTTACGTGTGTGGAAGCAGTCGTGGGTGCATTGCTTGATGTGGGGGGCATTGAAAGTGTAATCCTTGTCCCCCCCCCCCCCCTCGATGTTACATCACTTAAGATAAAGGCTGTATTCTGTAACGCGCCATTCGGCCATTGCCAGTGGATGGAAATCCCACCCCTGAGGGCGATGGAGTAAAGGGCCCGCAACACAGTGCACAACCTGAGGCGGGGCACAATACAGTGCACAATTGGTGGGTGGCACAAAGCATTTTCCGGTGATTTGGAGCAAGCCACCCCACTCTTGGGTGCCATTTTTTGGGGGGATGGGGCGGCTTGGGCTTGGAACTCCGGGGCCTCGCCAATGCACAAAATGGTACGGATTGTGTTCACACGAGAAACACATTGCTGGTCCACCATCTCTTTGCAAATGCAGTAATTGGTGGGGGCTGTGTGCACACTAGAAAGCCTGCTGTTGATAGACAAAAGTGGTACAGGCTGTGTGGGCGCTAACTGGTTCGGGCTGTGTGCACAGCAGAAAGCCCCTTGCCAATGCACTCACTGCACTCACACCTTCATGGCTGGCGGGTAGGGGTCTGACTGCAGCTCCCAGTAGTCCCCCTTTCCGGCTACTCCTCCTCCGCAAAGAACAAAAGAAACAGAAAAGAAAAGCACACGTACCTCTAAGTGAACAGGTTCAAGAATCTGCTGGTGGACAGTTCTGTTGAGGACCCTTCCAGAGGCCCCGTCCACACTGGCTGTACATGTACATCAGTCATGTGTACTTCCTGTACCTCCCCGCAGTGCATTGGGGCATGACTGGGGCATGAACAGCGCGCTATGCTCCGCGCGGCAGTAGGGTCCCTTCCACAAGTTCCCAGGTTAGTCACCTTCCTGCTGCTGCCTGCTGTGCCCCATGGGCGCAACTCCCCTGTTGTTGCCTAGTATCTATATGTTGTTGTACCCACAGCTCCCTGCTAAAGTCCTGGTGCCCTCCGTGTCTGCCCTGACATGCGGCTCCCTGCTCCTGTCTCACTGCACGTCACTTGAGCATAAAAACCCTACCTAATTACGGAAACGTGACAAATGTAGGTATGTGGTGAGGAAATTGCACCAATACCTGCATCAGCCATCATCACCATCACGTGATCTTGAGAGCAAAGGCAAAGAGGCAGAATCCAGGGCCCAACACAATATGCTATGGTGTGGGGAGGATTTAAAGAGAAAAAAGTCCAAAAAATTTTTTACAGGACAAAGTTCTTTGGTAATAGTAGGTGGTATGGCAGGTGGCCTTGACCAACTCAAGCCCTCCGCCCCCCCCCCCCCCTCCCCCCCCCCTTGACACGTCCGCGAATACTCAGTGCGTGTGGGAACACTACGTACACAGACTGCACAAGCAATGTGGTTGTGCAGTGGGTAGTCCGCGGATCATTGATCCGTGGGCATCCATCGGCTGTGCCGGTTTTGCCTCTACAGTCCACCCCACCTGCTGCAAGGCAGGGAAACCTTGGTTTCAAACTTCGTTGAAACCACAGCTCTGCGGGTGGGAGTCATTCCCGTTGCAAATGCTACATCGTGGTCCCCCCTCCCAGGCCCAGACACCGCCTGTACTGCAACAACCTGCAGGTGGCAGCGGCGGCGGACGCTGTCAAAGAGGTGGAGCTGTTACGAATGCAGCTGGAAGAGAGTGCCAAGGCCTATCAAATGCAGGTGGCCCAAAACAACGCGCTGCTGCAGGAGGTGCAGAGTCGTCAGGAGGAGTACGACGACCAGCTGAAGGCGGAGACCACTGCCATGGCCCAGACCGTGACCCAAGTGCGAGCGAGTGAGGCAAAGCTGCGGCAGCAAGTGGAGGATCTGCAAAGCGCATTAGCGGTGTGCCTGTCCGCCTCCTGGCGCTCCAAAAGATGGAGACCTGCGGCGTTGTCACACAGGGACGGTCCAGATGGGGTGCAGGGGTTGCCTTTAGGGATACGAGTTGTTTTTCCAGGAAATTCCATTACCGCCAGAAATTCAGCCGCCAACCGCTTGTGTTCCTGAAAGATTAAGCCCCGTGTATGGCATGTCCTCCTGCTGGTGGATCACTGGGCCCTGAGCAATAAGAACAGCGACAAGGAAGCAAGGGACGTATTCCCGCGCCAGGGCCCACACTGCAGACTGCCGTCGCCCCCCACTCGCCCTCTATGTCACTGGTGGTGAGCACGCTCTAGACTTCGCTGCCTTGGCAAAGACTTTGTGTGAAACATCCCGGCGTTGGCGTGGGGAGGGACGCCAATCGGCAGAAGCAGCACTTGTGCGCAGAGGGCACAACTGGCCCCCTCTCACCAAGTGAAAACACTTGTGGCCGGGGCCAGGCATGTAAACAAATGATTCCCAAAGACCAGGGTGTACACCTGGAAGTACCAACCGGCACACTCAGCCTCCACGGCAGACCCCCCTCTGTGGCTGGATGCCGATGCCGCCGTTTGTGCGCAAATTGCCACGCAGGCGGGCCGGTCGTGCCCGCAAAGCAGCCCACATGCTGCCTCGACATAGCCACGCCAGAAACACGGCGTGCGCACGCTCAGCGGAACTCGGTGAATTTCCCCCACGACCCACGCCGCCCCCGGAGGTGCTGCCCCTCCCCTCCCACCATCACTGCAGGCTCTTGCGCAGGATCCGGTTCAAGTGTAACACCTACAAAAGCACTGCGTGGAACCAGCTCTATTCCTTGTGTTTGTGCTGGTCGGCATGTGAAGCAGTGCCCGCGGGTGCACTGGTTGGCATGTGCAGCAGTGTTTTCACCAGCTGGGCTTGCCAGCCAGTGGACTGAGGACGGCGCAGGAGGGAAAGATCGCACTGGCCTGTGTCCGATGCATTTCGGGCATTTTTTGCTCTCAAACTGGACCCCGGGGTCGTCCAATCCCAAGAGGAGCTTGCGCTGCCGTCCGGTGAACGCCCGGGGGGGGCGACTCCGCGGGTCCTAGGACGCCAACTACCCCTGCCCCCCCCCCCCCCCCCCCCTAGGGGCCTTCGGCCAACAGTTAGTTGCCAAAGGTGTTGCCCTCAGGCGTCCATGGGCGCCAAAGGCGCCTGATGCTCCATGAACACCAAAGGTGCCCTAAGGCAAATTTTATCCAATTTGCACCCCAACACTATCCTTAAACCCAACCTTGACTCTAACGCCCACCCCCAACCCTCAGCCTACTCCTAATCAAGAATATTGGGACCGAGCTGGTGGGGTAGTGCCTATGCTTTTGTACGTACTATGGTGGAGGAAAGTCAATTGGGGGTTGCAACCGGGGGTTGGGGGATGGCAATTGAGGGTTGCATGCATGTGGTTGTGTGTTTTGTATTCCCTCCCCTCTTTTTGTATTGGCAACTGGCTTTCGCTTTACCGCGATCGCTTTCCTGCATGAATGTCACTATATGTTTAGTCTTCCCCTCCCTTCTTTTGAGTTTGCAAATGGCTTTCGCTTCACCGCGATCCCATTATCGCACGAAAGTCACTGTCTGGTTCGTATTCCCCTCCCCCTTTATGTGTTTGCAAATGGCTTTCGCTTCACCGCGATCCCATTATTGCTTGACTGTCACTGTCTGTTCTCTATTCCCTTCCCCCTTTACGTGTTTGCAAATGGCTTTCGCTTCACCGCGATCCCATTATAGCATGACTGTCCCTGTCTGTTTTGGGTTCCCCTCCCCCCTTTCGTGTTTGCAAATGGCTTTCGCCTCACCACAGTCCCATTCATTTTTGACTGCATGAGTTTCAATTTTTGACTGCATAGGTTTGCAGAGAGGATGGACATTGAGGGTTATATGCACGTCATTGCGTGTTCCAACCACCCTGCGGTTATTTCTTGGCCGCATGAGTTCCAACACTTGCTTTTGTTCGTGCTAGGGTGGAGGAAAGTCAATGGGGAGTTGCATGTAGGATGGCGATTGAGGGTTGCATGCATGTGGTTGTGTGTTCCGTATTTCTCTCCCCTCTTTTTTGCACTAGCAAATGGCTTTCGCTTCATCGCGATCCCATGGCATGAATGTCACTGTCTGTTTTGTCTTCCCTTCCCTCCTTTTGAGCTTGCAAATGGCTTTCGCTTCACCGCGATCCCATTAGCGCATGAATGTCACTGTCCGTTTTGTATTCCCCTCCCCCTTTTTGTTTTTGCAAATGGCTTTCGCTTCACCGCGATCCCATTCATTTTCGATTGCATGAGTTCCAACGTTTTCTCCTGTGCGTGATAGGTGGATAAAAAAGTTAAAAAGTTTGCCTTGTGTCATTGTGTGTTCAGTGTTCCCCTATCCACCGGATATTTGCTCATGTGCGTCGGGTAGGTTAATGATGGTTGCGTGTGTGTCATTGATTGAGAGTAGATTAAAAATGGTTGCATGTATGTCATTGAATGACCGCGGCCGCATTAAGTTTGGTCGCGGTACTGCAGCGCCAACATGAGTATAAGGGAGGTTGCTGCGTGACAAAATATTGCAAGGTAGTTGCTGTGTGTTTTGTGTGGCTTGTGTCTGTTGTGTGTCACAATTGCATTGCATGCATGTTCTTCTACTCAGCATTTTGTCATTGCTTTGTCAACGGCTTCCGCTTCACCGCGGTCCCGGTATCATTTACGATATGATTTACAGTGCCGATGTGGTGCTTCGTCACTTACGAGGTCTTCTTTGGCTTTTGCTGGTTGTAGAAGTCGTCCTTCTTCGGCCAGTGGATGGTTTAAGTGCCCAAGGTTATGCCAAAGTTCATATTTATGGGGGGCGTCGCCCTATTTGCACTCCGGCGTGTGGTTGTGGTGCGCATCGATGGCGGAGAAAGCCTTCTCGCAGAAGCTCTTTCCGTTGCCTTGTGCCGGGAACAACAAGGGAATGGTTGCAAAGTGATGGTGCTTTCCTCTTCTGTGGGTGTGGGCATTGCCATCCGCAAAAGCGCCTTCCCCATCATGTACGGCTTGCGCTTCGACGGTTGTCCGCACGTTGATGACGATTGCTTTGTCACGAAGCACACTTTCCTTATTCACTTTGGTGACCCTATTCCCTTACAATGGGACAACTCCACAATCTACCTCAAGCATTGTGGTATTTATGCTTTTGACGCATCTAAAAAGCACAGCCTTCCAATTTGGCCTCGCTTTAGTATCTCCTTGCGATCTTGGGACACTGGTAGTGCCACGCCTTGTGAAGACGACCATGTCACCAAAAAAATTCGCCCTAATCCGAGCAACTAGAGGTTGATCCTCTATCCAACGTCCTAACTTTGAATGTTTTGGTATTTGGCCTTCGCTTCATCGCGATCCCATCAATTACCTCCAATGTGCCTGTCCATTTCACCGCAATCAATCAATGCCCGACGTGGCCGGTACCTTTTTGACCGTATTTTGAATTTCGCTTTGTGCCATTCCGCCATATCCCATTAATTTGTGCCACGTGAGTTGGAAAAAAATTCGCGTGAATTTTTTTTCCTGCCCCCCACGTCGCCCTTAGCTTACTGCATACGTTGTGTTGTTTTGGACCACGTTCATCCTAACCTTGAAGCGAGCAACCTAACCCCGTACTCCACTCGCAATGAATGTGCTCCCCAAGCTTCGTGTTGACGTCTGCGCTCGGCTTTCGCTTCACCGCGATCCCGTTCCTCTTTCTCTTGTTATGAGCAAATCGATGCATATGTACAATGCATTGTACTTCCTGCCACATACCTGTACCAAAAAATTGATGTCTCTATCCGGCTATTGTGTGCCTGTCAAGTGTTGCATGTTCCTTGTTTCACGCATTACGGGGTGCCACGAGGCCCACTTTCAAGGCTTTTTGGACTTCTGAGGGGCCAAAATGACCCCAAAATGGGCTCAAAATGGGCCCATTTCACCCGTTTGTGCACCCCAAATGGTCTAGGATGAGGTCTAGAAAAATGCGTTTTTGACCCATTTTTGACCCATTTTTGGTCCCAAAACAGCCCAGTTTCAAGGCATTTTGGGATTTTCGGAGTACCAAAATGGGCCACCACAAGCTCAAAACGGTCCAAAAACACTTGTTTTAGCGTCGCACATGGTCTAGGATCATTTTTGAGAAAAGTCATCTTTTTGCCCCTACTGGACCCTGTTGACCCATTTGGGCACCCACCTGTTTGGGCTTGAGCTTGCAGCTTGCCGCAGCCTAGTGGGCCTAGGTATTGGGGTCTAGGCGTCCGTTTGGGCAATTCTAAGGGGTGGAAACCACAAAAAGTGGGGGGTTGTGGGTGGAGTAGGTGCCCTCGGAATCGCATTTTGAGCCATGTAGCCCAAGATATGGCCTATTCTTGGTTTGTGGCGGTTGGCATTTGGAGCTTCTGGGGGCCTTTTTGGGCCGCTTCCGGGACATATCATGGAGTTAGAGGGCCGCAAAGAGCTCGTTGACACGGGGAAGTCAAGCGGCACGTGAAGTGTACCCACCGTTTCCCTTCGTTTGGCCGTTTTGAAAGGGTTCTAGGGCTTTTTTGGCCCAAAAGTGGCTGTTTTTGGCCCTAAACTGCAGTTTTTGAAACAGAGGTCCGCCACTTGCGGATCCCGTTCCCGGCCGCCACCGTTGAGTTTCTTGCTCAAACTTTGTGTGATTGTACTTCACACCCATAGGTATCATGCACCGAAATTTCAACCAAATCCAAAACACCACGACAGAAGTCTGATTTTTACCCATTTCGCGCGTGCTGCTTGCTGCTGCTTGCTGCTTGCTGCTGCTGCTGCTAAACCTGGTAGGTCCACCCTAGACCCTAAAAAGGGTTATAAAACCAAGACTGGTTCCACCAGCTCGGTGACCCTACACCTAACCCTAACCCTAGCCCTAACCCTAGCCCTGGCTCTCACCCTAGGCTAGCGTCAGAGTGAGTGTTGGGGTCCAAAATGGAGAGCAATGATGTGGCAAAAGCAGCCATCAACAAAATTTGGGGCATCTTGTTCAGCCCAATCAACATGGCTGGCATGGCCATAGTAGCTGGCTGCAAAGGTTAGGGTTAGGTTTATGGTGATGGTATGGTTAGAGGGAGGGCAAGGGGAGGTAAGGGGAGCCTGTGCCCCCCCCTCCCCACCACACCCCAAATCGCCCCACCTGGATCCCCCCCCCCACCCCAATGCGCCCCACCTGGAACCCCCCCCCCCAACCGACCCTCCCGGAGCCCCCCCCCCAAGCCCCTCCTAGACCCCCCCCCCCACTTTCACCCCTCCTTGACCCCCCCCTCCCATGCCCCCCCCCCCCCCCCCCCCCCCCACCCCAAGGGGCCTCCGGCCAACAGTTAGTTGGGGGGGTAGTTGGCGTCCAAAACCGAGGGGTCGCCCCCCTGGGGGTGAACGCTTCAGTCGGCCCAGCACATGCACGCGGCGGGCGTCTGGCAATGACTGTAGGCGTGTGCACGCGGGTCTGGCCCAGCCTGGGTGTTGCACCGCCCGATGTGGTTGGCTCTGGGATGACGGCGATTGATGGCGATCGCAGTGGCAGGTTAAGGGAGGGTGTCATCGCAACAGGAATTGGACCCAGCAGACCTGGTCCAACAGAGGGCCCTTGGAGTGTTTCTCCGCCCATCGTCTTCCCCCAGGCGACGCGGACTGACCAAGAGCAACACAAATCCCACCACAGAACGGTTTGGAGCAGGACGAGAAAATCCGGCGCAGTGCAGTGGAGAGTGAACAGGCCCATGAGATGGTGGCGTTCTACTTGGACAGCGTCAACTTGTTGGCGCAGCAGCTCGTGCTGCAGAGCAAGTACGTGGAGGTTGTCCGGCAGCTGCACGCTGAGAAGGAAAGCCGGCACACCAACGAGCAGAAGCAGAATCAGGTGAACGGGTGTATTGTTGTGTTTTTCACGACGTGTGCCATGATTTATCTTCTGTCATCGGTACAGCTACAGTCCATAGGCCTGGAACGAGGCAGAAGCATGGGCTTGGGCTGAGAAATGTGGATGGGTAGACGTTGACCGGCAGTCGAGAGTGGTCGCGGATGTCTGAGCGCTTCCTGGTTTCGGGGGTAGCGCCGGGCACTGTCTGTTCTTTGTGGCACATGGTCTTCGTTTTCTGTTGAGGCACCGTCGTCTCCTTTGCCAACCGTTTGCTAATGACCTTCCCTTGACCCTCCATTCGTGGTCCCGCAAATCGAGGTTTGCCATAGCAAACTAGGGTTTCGACCCTTACACCCCCCCCCCCCCCCTCCCCTACTGCGTGTCAGCCTGCTGCTTGTAGTTTGGTTGTCTTTTTGTTTGTATCCCGGACAGTGGACAGTGCACAGTGGACAGTGCACAGTTCAGATGGACGGGCTTACTCGCTGGCTGGCTTCGGTCAAACAAGTCTCAGATTACAAATGTTCCTGTCGACCATCATGCGATTCGTGCATAATTGTCAATGCATCTCCCACGGATATTCGACATGATACACAACCTCTCATGCGGTTTTTCACCCTGTGCAACTCCAAAATTTTCCAAAACTTATTTTTTTGATATTGTGGTCACCTAAAATGACCATCCAAGATCTGTAAAGCATGTTTTAGCGCGTGTTTATGTCCTTTTCACCCTATTTTGGATGTGTGTTGCCTTGGGTAGATTCTCTGTGAGGTGGACTTGCCGAAGGCAATAGAATCAACACCAATTCTTAGATACCACTACAAAATGACCTCGTAGAGGTTGTTAGATCAAAGCCACGCAGGCCCGTATATAGGGGAAAACGCCACCTACCCCACCTTTTGGGCCCATTCACGTACCCTATCTTAAAGGGTTGAATCGTTTGTTTAACCCCTTGTAAAATCATCATTTTGTCCCATTGACGCATCCCCCAATGAGTTTTTGGTCCGGACCCCCCCCCCCTAGACCCTCCCACTTGAAACCCACTTTTTTGAGCTTCTGAGGGAGGTGGGGGGGACCCCCCCCCCCTTTTTTGGGTCGAAAATCATGAATCTTTTGGTTTTTTTCTATTTTGAGCCAAAAAAGTGTTTCCGGGTCCCGTCTCCATGGGGTTTGTATGGGGCGCTCCCTGATACGTTGGACAAATGTTCTGGAGTCATCACTCCGCACACCCCCTCACCACAAACAACCTTCAATGTGCCAACCCCCCCGTCCCCGCAAGGAAATAGGCACGCCTGCATCCCAGCACAGTTTTTTCATCTGTAGCGAAGTAGCGCATGTGAGTCATACACCACCACCACCACCACCACCATCAGGAAAGCGAAGCATTGGACTTTCAAGTGAACGGGTTCCGGAAGCTCTGGTGGGCGGCTCCGTGAAACAGGGGTCAGCCTTCCAGAGGCTTTCTCCACACTGACTCAATATCTCTCAGTCATGTGTTCACCCAACGCATTGCTCTGCGGCCGCCGAGTGTGGTTATCGATTTCGCTTGTTTTGGCCCCTACGGCTCACCCCACCACCACCAGCACCACCACCACCACCACCACCACCACGGAAGCACACGCCAGGGCGCAGGCACTGCCTGTTGTCATAGAAAGCCGCGTTGATGTATCCGTCTTTGTGACCACATGCTGCCGAGTGGACGGCACGTGTCACTAGAATCCTTCCTTTCCCTTCCTTCCTTCCTTCCTGGTCCACGCGCTGCGGGGGATTGTGGTGCAGGACCACACACCCCACGTCCTTTGGGGGGGCACGTACCGTGAGGGGATGCTGGTGGGGGGAGTTCACAAGGAGACGATTTTTTTTGCGGGCCTTTGAAGCGTTCAAGCACCCTGCGTTTGCTGTCTGCCACTGTTGGCGAGGCAAGTGAGGAATTCAGGCGGGGGGGGGGGGGGCGTTCGAAGCCTCGAAAAATGGAAAAGGGGTTTGAAAATTTTGTTCCCTGACACATACCTCGAAATGATCAGCGCATCTTCGGGATCGTTGACTTGAATATGTTGCCCCCCCCCCCCCCCCTCCTTTCTCCCCCCGAACCCCCTGATGCGCCCTGTCAGCGGGTCGGCCAGGGCCTCCCTCACGGGAGCCCTTTTGAAGGGGAGTGGTCCGGCTCGAACGCCCCGACCTCCGCCCCGCAAATGAATGTTTCCCCTGCTGCCGTACATAATTTGTTCCCCATTTTTTCAGAATTGGTGCAGAATTTGTTGCACCAGAACAAGTTGTTGTGACTTTTTGCCGCACAGTTGATCCCCCCTGCCCGTATCCGCGCGACGAATGCAAAGGCCAAACGTGTTTCCCTCTGTGTACGTACGTGAGCCAAGTCCCCGAATGTGCCAATGAATTCGTCAGTCCTGTACTTATTTCGCTCAGTTGGCCACTCAGCGCGTTGAGGGCGAGAAAGTGCAGCAAGAACGGATTCTGCAGCAGATGCAACTGTTTGCTGAAGAAACACTGATGAGGCACCAGATGTACGAGCAGTGGGTGTCTGGGTCTTACATGTATTTGGGATGCCGCTATCAAGAGAGCGTGCAGCACATCCTCGTGTGCAATTCAACGATCAAAGTGGCGGAGGCGGAGTTGAAACGGAGGTTGGAAAAGATCCAGGACTTGCAGGTGCAATTGATGCGCTGTGTGTTTAATGCCTGCGATTGTGCCCAACGGCCCGCTGCAGAGGGGTTCACACGTCAGTCGAAATTGCCCCACGTTTTCCGGCCTGGTTTTTGGCACTGCACTTCGACGAGAGAAATCCGAGGGATAACGTGATGGTCCAAAAAAACGTGGACAAAAGGCGCGACCAAATGCGATTTTTTGTAGGTGATGATTTTGGGTTTTGATATTGTCGCATTTGCCCCCCCAGCCGCCTCGTTGGTCGAGGTTAGTTCAGGGGTGGGGTGGGGGTGGGGGGCGGCTGCTGTGGTGCGAGAGTAGCATCAGGCCGCTGTGGTGCCCCGGGGGCAGGTGAGGGGGGGGGAGGGGTGCAGTTTTGTGGATGAGAGTGGAATGCATATCCCGCTGCTCACTATTGCAGTATTGTGCCCCCTTGGCACTCATCCCATACCCATCCCCGCCCCCACACCCCCAGTCAGCTTCCTTCCGATTAAAAGGGCAGGGATTCGAGTGTGTATTCCAAATCCTTCGTTAAGTCCACCTTGCGCATCCACCCCCCCTTCTCACAAAACACCAAAACTGGCCCTTTGAGCGGCCAATTGCTGCAGATGCAGCCCTCCCCCTCGCCCTTGCACACACGGCTCGTCCAAACTGCCCGAGATGTGGTTTGCGCAGTTCTTCCTTTTTTAGTTTTTCCAATGGTTTGGACAAGGAGGTACCAGGGTACAGGGCCAACATGGCTGCCATGGGCCCCCATGGGTTGAAAGGCATTTATGAACCTTTGAAAGTACTCATATTGCGCCTAAGCGATCACGTGAACTCGCCCTACCCCCAACTCAAAGAGTCTTGATTTACAATTTATCAGCCAACCACGCGAGCCTGAAACGGCACGGTCCTCATTATTGGCAGCATGATCTGGGTTGCTGAGATTACCACACGGCTCATGGGAGGATCGGGACGTTCTGCGGGCAGGATCACGGGATAGCTGACCCAAGGGACCCCCTTTCCCCCCCTGCTTCCGGCTTGGGCCCAGGGCAGTGCGGTGAGTCAAGGGCTTGAGCCAACATTGAGTGTTGACGGACGGAAACGTTTTGAAGATGTGCATCATGTTTATGTCACAGTTCAGCAATGCTGTTGGAGATGTTGAGGTAGTTGAATTGACCTACCAGGTTCCACCAGGTTCTACCAGGGTCCCAGGTTCGAACCCGGTACAGACCAATTTCCCTGCTGCTAGGCAAATGAGCCAAACCCTTGCACCGACAGCACACTGCCTTTTTTGCGAAATATTACCTTTGGAAAACCCCATTTACAATCCCCCTTGCAGAGTTTGTTGCTGTCAACAGCAGAACAAACCACCTAGTAGAACCGACGGGCTTGTGACACGGTATATTTACCTGAAGATAGGGTCTGGGACCCTCCCACCTCTATTAGACGTCCGTGTTGAAGATTTCGCAGTATCATGTACCATGTGGAACAAACATTCAAAACCAAAGGCAAGCTGATTAGACTCCTCTCTGTGGCTCCTGATCTTTTCTGACGTTCCCGCTGCCCTCTTTGCTTCCCCTGGCGCCATCCTTTTTTCCGCCTGCTTGACGTGCACAGCGGCTGGTGCTCGAGCAGGCCTCTTTCGAGCGTGACACCCGGATCTTACACCAGCAGCTGCTGGACAATGACATCGAGGTGGACAAGCTGCGACATGCCTGCAAGGATGCCGAGATGCGGTACAGCACCATTCAGGCAAACATCGCACAAGGGCAAGACCGCTTGAAGACACAGGAGGAGCAGATCACCATGTGGCAGCAAGAGGTGGTGGCCCGGGATGAGCACATCAGTCGACTTGACAATCAAATAAAAACTCTGATGCTGAGTCTGGATGCAAAAAACAAGAGAGAGGCGGAGCTGCATGATGAAGCCAATAAGTTACATGGGACCCTCAGCTGCAAAGAGGCGGAGATTGAGGCGCAGGTGCTTACAATACCCCCCCCCCCCCTCCCTCCCTCCCCACACCTGGGATGCATGTTAAGGAGATATTCTGCACACCACCCCAAGCGTGCGGCCGCAGAGAGAGGGGTAACATGCCCATGAACGCCCCAGGGCTGGCAGCATAACACTACCCCCATGGCGTTCACTCGTTTCTGTGGCACCACAGGTCCGACGGCATACCAAAGCGCTCGATGAAGCAAAGAAGAGTCTTGATACGCAAATGACATTGAACGAGAAGCTGCTCAAAGACAGAGACGACTTGATGAAGGAGCGAGACCGCGTGAAAGGCGATGTTACGGCGAGCCAAAATGTGGTGCAGGAGAAAGAGCAGAGCGAGCAGGTCTCTCCATATCTCTCGGGGATGGTACTGATTATGCCAACACGGTGGGTTTTCAGGGGTCGGTGCCATTGTTGCCTCATTTGTGCCCACTGAGTGTCCCGGAGGTAGGGGTGTGTGGGGGATTTGGAAAGCCCTTGAAAAGGGCTATTTGGAACACCCCCCAGGTTTGCGTGCTGTACTGACGATATGTTTGAGATTTTCGTCCTTTTTGGACACCCCTTTTTTCCCCCTTGCTGCCTCTTTTTGTCAACAACAACGTGCAATGTTGTCACGGTGCTTGGCCCAGTGCTCCAACATATCGTTTCCATGCTGAAAAAAGGGGGGATCGAAATTTGAGCATTTTGATGCGCTGAAATCAAATATGCAAGGGTTCGGGCTCAACAAGACGATATGCTAGACAATTTGCCAATTTAGCCACAAAGGTCACATGTTACTCTGTGTCTGTGATGGCTCTCAGTAGTGTGGCAGTAGACCTTCGGCCACTAAACGGGGAAATTCTCAAACATACCGTCTCGTTGAGCCCAAACTCTTGCAATTTCGAATTTAGCACATTGAATTAACCCCCCCCCCGTTTGATATTCACATGTGAATATTAAACTGCCGTGAATATTAAATGGGGGTGTGAACATTAAATGGGGGTTGTTTAAGGGTATATTGACACTATTCTGCATGCATCGCTAAGGCCAATGGACCGCATCGCTAAGGCCAAAGCATCTGGCCTGAAATCTGTGCAACATAAAAAAAGCAAGGCTCCATGTCAACCAATCACTAATTTCTTCAAAAAGGAAGGGGCTGCACAGGTTGCACCTCCTGCTCACCAGTGATGCAATGTATTTTTGGTATACAAATACGCTTCGAAATGGAAATGTGGTCCATCCCGCTGCTCAGTGTCGTGCATGTGCTTTGTGTCTTTGGCCGGTCTTCTTTGCCCACGTGAATAGCACTTCTGCCGTGAATATTAAATGGGGGTGTGAGTATTAAATGGGGGTTGAATATTAAACTGATGTGAATATTAAACGGGGGGGGGTTACACAAACTTCCATCTCCCTGTTTTCGGCATCGAAGCGATATGTTGGAGCACCGGGCCAAGCACCATGAAAACCCTGTACATAGTGCAGACCCTGAAAACCCTGCATGCTGTGAAACGCCGAAAAGTTCAGCCCCGGTGCTGAAAAACATGGTTTCCTACCCCCCCCCCCCCCAATGATCCATACCTCTCCGAAACGGCCTTTTCTTGCAGATTTCAAAAAGTATAAATATAGCCCCCCCAAGGGAGCGCAGTTTTGGCGCATCGGACCAAAAGTTTAGAAAACTCGGGAAACATGCCAAAACCCACTGCATTGGCATATTATGAATGTCCCCGGGAGATGTGCGCCCACCCTCTTCATCTGCCTTCGCTGCCACCCGCCCGTTTCGGCACTGTTTCCCCTGTCTACACCATCCGCAGCCCTCCCAACAGCTCCCCGAAGCTGTCGCCAAGATTGCCCCCATGCACTCTTCTCCTCACAGCGGCAAGGCCAATGAACGCCACAACACAGCTTACCTGTCCCGAAGAGGTGAACACGCGCATTTTCATGTGGCATTTTTGTGCTGTCTTTGGCTCTGTTTACTGCAGTCATGTGTGTGGGGCGTTTGGTTGCTGAGTTCCGTGTAAGCCATCTTTTGCAAATGCTCTCTGAAGGGCATATCCAGTTGTTCAAAGTCAAGTGCACCGGGACTTCGCTGTTGTGTATGGGGAGCAATGAGCCTGATTGAGCGCATATCTAGACTCAGTTCTCCTTCTGGCCGTTGTAGGCTCATGTCCCAAAGTACAGGAGTTGATTTCAGAGGTCCATTTTGTTTCGCTCATGTCTACCGGGATGGCCAAAATGTTGAAGGTGAAACAAAGAGCGTGTGCGGTCACCGCTGCGCCTCTGGTGGTGTTGTCCGCACGAAGTTCATGGTGGCGGGGATGCCGTAAATGGGCATTATGGGCAGCGTGAACGAGCCACCCCCCATGAGATTTGTTTTAGTGGGTGGCATCGCCAAACCTGAGCTGACTTTGAATCTCAGAGAGTCCGTACTACGTGCCCCCTGTCCATGCCCCTTTGGAAGGGTCACCTCTGAGTGAACTCAGTTCACGGACCAGACCATAAATACATTGCAATTTCTTTGCCTTCCCCTCCGTCCACCCCTGCAGCACCCCTTCCTCTGTTGTCTCTTGCGAAGCCACATCCCCCCGTTTGTCCCATTGTCACCCCCCCCCCCTTTCCATTTTTCTACGTCGCCCTTCTAGGTCCCCTTTCTCACCTCCAACATCCCCTCCCTCCTCCCCCTAGCCCGCTTTGATTTTCATTTTTCAACCGAAAAAACCGTTTTGTTGGTGACGGCGTCATCATTTGGTGACGTCATGGCATGACTGCATTACCTCATGCATGGATGAAACATTGGGAAGGAATATTGCTCACTTTTAATTTTCTGGTTGGCCCCCTCTGGCCCCCCTTCCCGTTGCAGGATCTGAGGAAAGCAATAAACGTCTTGACAGAAGAGAAGAGCGCATGCGCACGGACCATCGAAGAACTCGAGCAAAAGCTTGCGGAGCAGCAGCGGCTGATGATGCAAAAGACCGACGTGCAATATGAACTGGAGAAGGATGTGCTGCGGCTCACCGGTGACCTGGCACGTTCTGAGGCCTCTGTCGCGGAGCAGCAGCACAAGTTTCAGCAGGAAATCGCGCAGCTCACGGCCGACGTTTCGAAACACATCGCGCGGAATTCGGAGCTGGAGCAGGACGTCCGTCACTTGGAAACGACGCTGGACGAGAAGGCCCGCACGGGCAACGAGTCGCTGCAGGAAGCGAGTGATCAGATGGCGTCCCTAACCAAGGAGCTGAAGGAGCACAAGAAATGCAAGTTGGACCTGGAGGGGCAGGTGGAGTCTCTGAAGGGTGAGCTTGCGCGGAAGGAGGAAAGCGTGCAAGCGTTGATGAAGGAGGTGGGGTCTTGCAAAGGGGCACAGTTGGAGAAGGTGCAGCAGATGAGCAAGTTGGAGGACGAAATGACACGGATGAGGCTGCTGGAGGTCAACCGCAATGCGGAGGTACCTGTGAATCCTATTGGAACCCCCCCCCCCCCCCCTCCTGTCCACTCCTTTCCCTGCCCAATCATCGGGGCAGATACAGTTTGCCGGGGTGATAGGCTTCGCCCAGCTGTTTCCCGTCTCCATTCGTTATGCGCTTGGTAGTGGGAGAGGTCTCTAGGGATCCTGCTGTGGCACAGCGGTGGGGTTGAGCAACGAAGGCAGGAGAACGGGCCTGGAAAACGCTACCTTGGACGGAGTGCTTACGGCTTGGTGTTCAAAAGTTGCGATGACGAAGGAAGGCAAAACAGGCTGGGGCGTGATGTAGAAGTGATGATGGACAGAGGCAAACGGTTGTCTGCTGCTTGCTGCTGAAGGCTTGTGCTTTGCTGCCTGCTCCCTGCTGCCTGTTGCTCGCCATTTGTTGCCTGCCGTTTGCTGTCCGCTCTCTGCTGCTTGCTGTCTGCTGCTTTTTTGTCTGCTTTAAAGTTGAGCACCCCCGGTCAACTGTATGCAGTGACTCGTGCCTCTTCTCGGCGGCAACAGGTGGACCAGCTTCGTAATGAACTGAAATCGGAGTCGGAGCGGCATCAACAGCGGGAGGAGGAGCTCAACAAGGACCTGGCGCGCGTCAGGGGGTGGCTGGAATCCAAAACCGAGCAGCAGTATGAACTGGAGCGGGACGTGCTGTGCCTCTCCGGAGAGCTAAACCGGCATGACGAGGACACAGACGACAAGGTGCGGCACCTGGAGGCGCGCTGCCAGACACTCATGCAGGTGCTGCTTTTCAACCCTTGACCTACTGGACCCCTCTCTGATCATTAACGCTGCCCCGTGTGCGCCCCGCCCCCTGAAAAACACTACCCCCCCCCCCCCTCTGGCCAGACAGGGCTGCTACGCGCCCTTCTGAGAACCATTGGTAGACCCTGGTCTGTCCAGCCCCGTGGTTGGCGCTTTGGTACCCTTTGAAATTGTCTCACGACTGGGGCTTGAGGCTGTTATACAGCAGAGCATTCTGCATTGTCCTCGTCCACATTGTCCCTGAGCGAAAAACCCCCCTTTCGATAGGTGTGGTTCACCCCCGGTATTTGACTTTTTGCCCACAACTTTTCCATGGCTCCCATTGGTCCCCTCCTCTCGATGGCGCAGGTATTGCAAGAGAAGACCCGCAAACAAGGGGAGCTGGAGGCCGAGGTGGAGCGGTTAAAGCTGGAGCTGTCCGAGCGGTTGGACATCCACAATGCTGTGACCTCAGGGCTTAAGGAGGAGGTGGCGCTGGTGGCCAATGCTGCACGCGTGAAGAACCAGAAGGCGCTGGCACTGGAGGCCGAGGCCACGCAAGGCCAGCTCGAGCTGGGGCAGGAGAAGAAGCTCCGAGCGCAGCTGGAGGCGGAGTTGGAGTCGCGGCAGACACTGCTGAAGGACACACGGATGCAGCTTGAAACCAGCAGGCAGAAGCTGGACGTCGTAGTGCAGGAGAAACGTATGCTTTGTGGGTGTCCTGCTTGTGCCGGCATATGTGAGTGGAGAACACTTGTTTTCTAGGGAGGAATCAAACCGCTGTCAGTTGCACCGGGGGGGCTTTACCTTTAAAGCTCGACACCAACCCCCCTCCCCCCTCCCCACCCTCTGGACCCCCAACCCATAATAGTTAGCACCTGGTTAGAACTGGCAACTTGGGCGCCAATGTGCCCAGAAAATTTTTTTGAGCCTGCAAAATTTGCAACACATTTTATTTCCCCCCACTTGTTTACATTCAAAATGCTCATAATGAGTTAGGGAATGCTGTGCCACGTATCTTCTTCTGCTGGCCGGGAAGCCCTTGCTGATTCAGAGGTACATCTGTTGGAATACCGTACTGTTTTTCATTTGTTGTGAGTGGTAAAACCAAATTTCACCCCACTTGTGTATATTCAAAATACTCAGAATGACACGGGGAATTCAAAAATGCCCCCAAAATGGAGAACCCCCCCCCCCTCCCCCCGCCTACCGGTGCGGGGCGGAGGTTGGTGTCTAGAACTAAACTGCAGACCCCCCCCCCCCCCCGTGGTTAGTTGGCCTCCAATCGCCGTGGATCAGTTTTGAACCGCCCTCAGCCTCCAATTAGACGAAGTTCAGAGACCGCCCTATGTTCTGTGTCCACTACTAGGCTCAATACCGGATTGAGCAGTGTACCAACGTGATAAGTAGTGGCTAGGGCGTGGATGGTGTGTGCAGGGGGCAGGGCTGGCGTGTACAGGGGGTGAGGTTGGATTTGGACACTGGGGCCAATGTCAAGACTTACAGGAAGAGCAGTGAAACGCCACGGACGAGTCGGCATACCTGTCGGCCAAGCGTGCGAATGCATACGTGCCTAATGGCAGGGTGGCTCAACCTGCGGCAATGGACTCGCCAAGGGCACATTGCCCCAATGGTCCACTGGGTTTGGGGTGGTGTGTGTACAGGGGTGGGGTGGGTGGGTGCGGGATGGGTATTTCAAAGGTGGAGGTGACGGGTTCAGGGGCAGAGGGCGGTGTGTATATGCGTCGGGGCGGGTATAGGGGGTGCAGGGGGTGTGGCTGTATTATACCCGGGGCGAGGGTGAGGCCAGAATGCACACTGTTCATCCTGTGCTGCACCGCTCTTCCTGCTCTTGTTTGTTGTCGTACCAGTGGAGAAGCAGAAGGCTTATGAGATTGAAATCCGGCGTCTAACAGCGCAACAGGAGCAGAAGGAGGAAGAGTGGCGCAGTGAGCGCAGCGTATTGACGACCGAGGCAGAGCGCATGCAGGGCTGGCTGGACGACAAGTCCCACCAGCAGTACGCCCTCGAGCGCAACGTAGCAACGCTGTCCGCAGAGCTCACCAAATGCCAGCAGGAGAGTGAGGTCGTGTGCCCTTTGCCGTTCCGTCCGCCCCTTGGGATCGTAAAGACATGCCTTGCCGAATTTGGCAATTTCAGTGAAATTAGAGGCGCTTGGACACCTGGGGATTTGTGGTAAGTTGAGTAGGGTCACATTGTGTTGCGCCGTGTGTTATGTTGTGTTTGTGTTGTAGTGTGGTGTGTCGTGGTGTGCTGTGTTCTTCTCCGAATTGAGAGCACGCCAGAGGACGTACATGCCGTGGGCTATCTATGGCTCAATGTCCGCAGTAGGTACCTACGGCAGCGGCTGCTGGCGCAGACCCTGCATATGGCAGCGCGCCACCCCACGGTCCTCATACTGGCCGAGGCCCTGTCCAGGGCTAGCCCGGAGAACCCCCCATTCTTGGACTATATGCGGCACAAAGTGCTCCCCGCCAATGGAAAGATGGGGGCGGGCCTCAATGTGTATGCCCGCTCCAGGACCACCACTTGGGCAACCCTACTTTGGGGTCACGAGGATGCAAATGCCCCCGTGATGGAGGTGCTCACCCCGTGGGGAAAACATCACGTGCTGGCGGCCCATGCCCCCCAAAATCAACATTGGCTGTGAGCCCTACGTCAGGTGGTGGGCAACCATTTGGCGTGAGGTTACCCGCATGGTTGACCCGGCGTTGGTGTTGGTGGTGGCAGACACCAACTCGGCGGCCTGGGTGGCGGACAGGGGGACCCCGCGCCCGGACAACACGGGCTATCGGACGTTCCTGAGGGCGTTCAACCTCAGGGGCTTGGTAGACCTGCACCCTGTCCCCGCCGAGACCTATTCCTGTTTCTAGGGGACCGCCCGCTCCCGCATCGACACGGTCACCTGTTGCAGTGACACAACGATAGCCCTTGCATCCTACCACTATTGGGGCAGCACCCTCCTGTCCGACCACCACGTCCCCCTCCTCTTTACTCTCACACGCCCGGTGGTCCGGATGGAAAAGCCCTGCCCCTACATGGTGTCCCGCACGCCCGAATACCACCTGGGCCCGGTGGTCCTTTCCCCGGCGGATACAGCCGACTTTCGGGCCTCGGTGCTCCATAGGCGGGTCATCAACCCCCAAGTCGCCCCGGTACGCAGGCTGAAACGCCTGCAGCGCGCCATCTATGATTGGGCAAAGGCTGCGGACCGGGTCCGAACCCTCAATTTCCTGCACTACCGCCTCCGGTCGTGCCCGGCGGAGAGGGCCTCCCCCTTGCACTCCCCACAGGTGCCGTTCCCGGCGCGCAACATGCTCCCCTCGGTGGGTCGATTCACCTCGGTGGCCCAAAGCATGCTAGGAGGCTCCGTGGCGGTGGGGCACGCCCTCAAGCGTGGCGCCCGGGGAGGCTCAACGCCAGCAAAGCCTTCGGGAAATTAAACGCCGGTATCTCCGGCAATCCCGGGAGACTTTCGGCGCACCCCAGACCAGTGGCGCGAGGTCTAGCGGCACAGCCAGGGGCCGCCACGTGACATGGCGGGGATTCCCTTGGACAACAAGGCGCTGCTCGACCCTAGAGGAACCCTATCTTCCCTATACGTGAGCCGGATGCGGCTCCACGGCCACAGGTACGAGGCACGGGCCCCCAAGGGCCCGCTCGTAAACCGCTGTTGCCAGGGCATAGAAGGCCGTAGGCTGGAGCTTGGAGATGTGGGGGGAGATGGTAATACCCCGGAAGTTTGCCTCTTGGACCAGCTGGTCCGGCTGCTTGAGGAGCAGCGTGACTGGACCTGGCTTGCCCACTGTGCAGCACACCGGGGGGGCTGCGCATGACGTTAGGCAGGGTGTACTGGTCTGCCTCTGTGAGGTGGCGGTACCAATATGTCCGCACTCGAGGGGGGCAGGAGGTGGTGCGCACGGTGCGCATGAAGCCGGACCTGGCCAGGCTTCAGCGCCGGGTGGTGGACGTCTTGGTCACTGACCTCGCCAAATTCTTTGACATCATCGCCCACGACGTTCACCCGGTCGTGGGGGCCGGGAGGGCCTGGGAGACGCCGGCCACCTAGCCACCCAAACGGAGGGTTTCTCGTATGCCCTGCCTCTGGGCCCCTGGCAGTCAGATCCTTTGGCGCAGCTCCTTGGCACCCCCCAGGGGACAATCCAGGGAGTCTATGTAGGAGCCACGGCAGCTCTCCCATTCCTGCGATTCATGGATATCGCATAGTGTGCATTCGCGGTAATGCCCTTTCGCTTCCCGGGGCTCATGTGGGTGGATGACACTATAGTCATCCTGGAGCGCGGTGATACCCGCCCCATCTAGGGTGTCCTGCTGGACTAGCGTACATATTGCTAGGGTATCCTACGTGTGGATGTCCCTGACCGCAAATCCAGCACGGCTCCACCACAGACCCCTAGCCGCTGCGCTCGCCCACACTGGAGGCCGTGGCCCGGCATGTGGGCCGCGCATGGGTGGCGGATAGCCCGGAGGAACGGGAGGAGGCGCTAGCCGGTGCCCCCGAGATCCCGCCCTCCCAAGTCCTTAGGTACATGGGGACCGACATCTAGCTTCAGGGCACACCCATAGCCCCCCGCAACTTGCGCGAGATACGGGTGGCCATTTGGAAGCAGCTGCGCCCCAGCGGCTCTCCCTGAACGCGGCCATGATGGTGCTCATGGCGAAGCTCCCGAGCAAGCTACTCCCCCTGGCCAGCGTCTACCGCCCTACGGCCCAGGTGCATGCGGCCAACGACGCCCTGATGGTCAGGGGGTACAAGCACATGACGGGTACCTCCCGCCATGCCTACATGGACGCCCTTTGGGGGCCCTGGGAGCATGGTTGCCAGAGCCTAACCCGGTCCTCCCAAACCTGGCAGGTCGCGGTTGTCTGGGAGTGGGTCCGGCAGGGTGCGTGGGCAAAGGAAGCGTTCCGCGCGTCCCAAGCCTACACCCTCGAGACTTATCAGGCGCTTCGGGGAGGCTGCCCGGCCGTGCTTGCCCCAGGGCACTACACCCACCATCCGCGGTGCCCCCACTTCATCCGCACGCTGTAGCGGGTGGTGGACGAGGTATCCCTGCCGATGTGGATGCCGGGCCAATGCTCGGGGACCACCCCCATACTGGTGCGGGGCCGTGGGCGGGGGCTGGCGGCCCCCGCCCCCCGGGTGGAGGTGTACCACACCTAGTATGGCGACGTCACACAGGTGGTCGTCCCCTCCACGATCTATGAGATGGTTCAAGCTCTGGGATACCACCATCTGGGGAATTTGTACACTACAGACCATCGGGTCGCCGGGGAGGGGCCATGAAGGAAAGGGCGCCGACCCGCAAAGGTATCCCCGGCCTCAGGGGGTGGCTCGCCTGCCACAATGCCGTCTTCATGCCCCTCCTGAGGACGCCCACGCCGCAGTGGCAGGCTGCTCCCAAGGACTGGATCCCGGGCGACGTGCCTGCCTAGTGAGCGGAGGGGGTCACAGGGGGGCGGGTGGCAAAGACCACCAAGGAGGAAACCGTGTACCACAAAGGGTGTGCCGTGAAGGTCTCTGACGCCATGAAGGGCACCATGGAGGCCGAGCACTGGGCCTTGGAGCTCCGAGTGTGCTGCTAGCCCCCTGATGCACTTCCTAGCGACACCTTCTAGGTGTGCAGGTGCAGGTGAATGCACCTCCGCACGCTCGGCTGTGGGTTGCACGCTCGGCTGTGGGTTGACCACTAGCACGTGCCCCTGGACCATCTCAAGGGCACGGGGGTGCGGGCGCCCACCATCATTTAGCTGTCCGGGCAGCCGACGACGGCTTACTAGCAATGGGCGCGAACGTCGCCCGCCCCCGTGGTCACGGTGACTACAGCGGTGCCGCCGTGGCTGTGGATTGCCATCTCTCCGGCCGCGGTGTGCGTGGCACCCAAGTGCCTAGGGCACCCGTACAAGGGGCCCCTGTACTATTCGCTCCACACAGTGGGTAAGTTGCCGGCCGAACTCCTTCCGGCCTTGAAGACGCACCTCCGGGAGCACCACGGAGACCCAGCGCTTCTGGCACTGCACCTCTTGGCTACCGACCCCCCCCCACATCGTGGCCCCTAAGACTAAGCCAAGGATCTAGTTCCTTGACCTGTCGGCGCTAGCAACCCTCCGTGGAGCTATCGTCGCGATGGATGCTGGGACGACGCCGGCAGGTATGGCTATGGTAGGGCTTGCCCAGTGTGGCCACGGGGCTTACCAGTCCCACGTTGCCTCCGGGGTGGGCACCTCCCAGGAAGGAGAGGCCATGATCCTCGTGACCTACGTCCGGTGGTGACTGGCCTTCAGCCAGGGTGTACTGGCTGGTGCCGGACTCTAAGGCGGCGGTGGGCCCCTCCGTACTTACCAAGAGGGAGGCCACCGTGTAGATGTCATACACCACGTGTATGCCACGGTCTTGGGAGGCCACCGCTTGGCCCCAACCTTGGCCATCAACGTGGTCACCACACCGTCGCACTGGATCACAGACCTTAATGTCGGAGTAGATGCAGCGATGCAGGATTCACCGGAGGTGGACCTCACATGGCTCCTCCGCCGCCCCCTCTCCTTCCTCCCCCCGGTAACCTACCAGGCTCAGTGCCAGCTTTCCCCCACGGCGATGATTGACCTCGTGAGCAGTCCTCCATTCCGGCGTCGGTCGGATATGAGGCTTGTTTGGGGCCAATTACGCGCCGGGGAGTGGCCTCCCCTTGACTGTTTCGACAGTGACTAGCAATGCCATATATCGGTGCACTGCATGGACAACATCCCAACGATGACCGTCCTAGCGCACCGGTCGTCTCACCGTAACACGGTGCTGGACACAACGTGCCTCCTATGCAGGGCGCATCAGGAAACGGTGCCCCACCTCTGGGTCTGCTCGGCCCAGTCCCATGAGTGGCGACCGGCTCGCCAACGACTCGCGGCGTGGCTAGACCAGAAAGTGGGGAGTCGGGCTGCGTCGGTGCGCAACCAACTCCGGGAGCCGGCTGTTCTAGAGCAGTGGGCGGCTGCGTTGCGCACCCCCTCCATGCAACGAGCTCACATGGAATGCTCTGGGCCCCACACACCGGGGACGGAGTTCCTGCACCACGTCATTGAGGAGTCCATCACAGTGTGGTACGCCCACGCCAAGGCGCGTGCCACATTGCTGAAGGCCCGCCCGGGCCCAAACAGCACAATGGCGTGGGTGTTGCAGGAGCCGCGCCTGCACCAACAGGCAGAATGAGAGGGAAGCCTGCGGGAGCT
Organism: Eutreptiella sp. 'Long Island Sound 2002'; assembly: GCA_964036045.1. Classification (NCBI taxonomy): domain Eukaryota; phylum Euglenozoa; class Euglenophyceae; order Eutreptiales; family Eutreptiaceae; genus Eutreptiella; species Eutreptiella sp. 'Long Island Sound 2002'. Next base: position 55,817,888 of record OZ038390.1, read on the forward strand.
CCCGGGCAGACAGCCGTCGCCTGGTTGTTGGCCTCCAGGTCTCCCCCTTTCTCAGCTTTCCGCCGATGATAACACACTAGCACACAGCGCGCACGCTACACACACAGCCCCCCCGTTCACCTGTACCCGTGGGTAGACATCCCGGCCATTGCCTTCTGGCGACAGCGCCTTCGGCACACCACGCCACACCGCACCACACCACACCACACCACACCGCAACACACCACACCACACCTACCGCACTACACCACACCACACCACACCACACCACACCACACAACTGAGCATAGCACAGTACCGCACAGCACAATATAGCGCAATTTGTCCTGTTACAAGATATTCTTTATTGCATTTTGCGGATCACGTTCCCCAGGACCACATCAAAAAGGTGCAGGAACGGGCAGACGGGTTGGCTGAGGAGCTTGGGGCAAAGGCCAGAACGCAGGCGGAGATGGAAGTGGAGATTGCACGGCTGAAGACACTGGTGACGACGAAGTCTGAGGCCATCCAGGCCTCCAGCAAATCCATGAAGCAGGAGATGTTGGAGCTGTCGAATGTTTTGCGGGGCAAGTCCAAGCAGGTGTACGACTTAGAGATGGAAGTGGATCGGCTGAAGCATGAAGGCAGGTCTGCGTCTGTGCGCATGTGGGAGCGTGTATTAACTCCTTGGCGCTGGAAGGGTCTGGGTGTTGTTGTGGACACGGGCTGTGGGCTGTTGACCATTTGGCAACGGGGCATCGTCATGTGGCGAAGCTGCCCAGCTCACCAGAACTGCCCCTGCCGCCCCCCCCCCCCCCCCGCCGAATGCAGGCAACAGGTTTCTTTTGCTCTGTGCAGATTTGTTTACCTTTTGTGCCTTCGGCACGAACCGAAAGAAAAGGCAGGGGATGGATTTAGTAGACCTTTGTTGGAGGAAATATGGTGGAAATGTTCATCAGCCGCCAGACTTTACACGGGAGGCGACTGGGGGCGTTGTGTTGTGTGGGCTGTTGCCCTTGACCCGTTGACCTGATGCAGAAATGGAGCCGGCTGGCGCCACGGCAGGGCTGTGGACTACTCGAGTACTGTTGCGTTCCAGTGCCATGGATGTTGTATGGGGCCTGGTCGCTTGCTGGCGACAGACTTGGTTGTGTTGTTTCGGGAGTTGTCTTGAGTGACATCTGATTTGAGGCTGTCCTGCGCTTGCTCATTTTGGTTGGGGAAAGCTGTGAAGCCTGCCCATGCTGCATGCACGTGGTGTGCGTTGCACAGGACGTTGCAGAGGTTTGGCTAAATTCGGAACATGTGACAAGTACTTGCGACCGGGGCACCGAAGCTCCGGCGTGCCGCACGGGAAGCACGTTGGCTTCGGGCTGTGGGTAGTGGGTCGCCGCTGCACACGCGTGAAGTGCACCTTCTGCACGACCTCCTGATCCCCTCGTGCTGACATCACCTTCCATGTTCAGCACCTGCGGTCGTGCGCCACCTCTGCAGAGCACCTTCTGCACTGCCATCTGCACCTTCTGCCCCCCCCCATCTGTGGTTACGTTCGCTCTTTCCTTACCTTCTTCGTGCCTGCAAGCCTGAATCCCCAGCGTGCACGACCCCAAGCAACACGGCGCAGCACCACTGCATGTTGTGTTGCGGTCCTGCATGTTATTTCATATTGTCTCGTGGTAACCGGGTTGTACGGTACTGGACCATGCGGGTAGCAGGTCCCGATTTGAAGGACTGTCGCTTCTGGCGTTCTCACTACATCCTTCATACAGCATTCCCAACCGCACCTCTTGCCTTCAAACGTTGTGCATTGCCACCGGCACCATTGTTTCCACCCAGCGAGCACAAGGCAGCTGCTGAAAAGGCCACTGCAGCACTGCAGAACCAAGAGGTGGCGCACAAACAGCAGCAGGAAGCCCTCACAGCCACCAACAGTGACCTCCAGGCCCGCCTGCAGGAGAAGACGATGCGACTTGAGCAGATCAACAAAGACCTGGAGGCGCTCAAGAGTCTGCATGAGACAACGCAGGGTACGGCCACCGACAGCCGCGTGGTCCTGGAGACGGAGGTAATGGACCTGCGGGCCTACATCAAGGAGAAGAACCAGCACCAGGCTGATCTGGAGGTGTATCATGGTGTTTTGTAGCTTATGCTTTCTCGGGTGCTGATGTCCTGCTGATTGTGTGCCGAGAATGATGTAGGTGCAGATGCAGGTGCAGTGCGCTCGGTGGGTGCATGGACCGTTGCTTGTAGTGATGCTCTACAGGCACCTACACCTGTGTCGCAACAAGCACCTACCTGCACTACCACAGGCACCTCTGCAAGCAATGCACAAGAGTCACTACAAGCCGTGAGCACAAATATACACCCCACTGCACAATATTGGTGCTTGTGGTGGTGCCTGTAGTGGTGCTTGCAGTGGTGCTTGTTGGAAAGGTCAGGTGTGTGCCACCCTAATCAGTCTTCAACCCCCCCCCCCCCCCCACTCCCCACCCCACCCCCACCGGTCAGGTGTTTGCAGGACAAAAACTCCTGATGCGGGGATTGTTGACCAAAGGGGCCGACAAGAGTTGGGGTGGCATGTGTAGGGCCCACTTAGGCCGCATCATTTCGCCGAGCTCACCTCAGGCAAATTTCGGTGCTGACCGACGTGCTGGCGTGCCATGGCCATCATATGTCAGCTCATGTCTCCTGACCAGGGCCTGGGGCAAGCATATGCGCTGGCAGCTGGGAGGTTCCTGTTTGGGGCCGTTTCTGCACAGCGAACGTTATCAGGATGAAAGTACCGGAACCAACCCCAAAACTACCAACGACTCAAAACACCGGCAGCAAGGGCCAAAAGCTCGTGCTTTTGTGGTCCACACTCTCCAAAACTTCTTGAATCAATCATACCTTTCGTCTTGCATGTTTTCCTCCTCTTGCTCCTCTCCCAAAGGCAGGCAGGCATGGACCAATTGTGCACAGCGCACGGTGAGCTGCCTCTGCATGCAGGGACCCCCAGGGAGGGTGAAAACAAGAAAGCCCCGCATAAGCCTAGGATTATACCCGTTGAAGTTGCCAAAAATAGGGTTCATGTTCCACAGAGGTGATCTCCCCACCAATGGGCATAGGGGAGCCAACACTGCTCCACCACACACACCACAGTGCAAATATTCTACATCGCATGGCTGGAACATGCCTGCATCATCAAACATGGCTGACACACACAGATGTGCAAAAATGCGATACAAATACTTCAATTTTGGCGATTTCAGGAATTGGTACTTCCGGAGCTGCGCAATTGTTCAAGTGCTGTAGAGGGAATCGTACACGTTGTTTGTCCCCAGACAGCGGGGAAACGCATTTTGGTACGCGAGATTGAGACAGATTTGTCCCTTTGCTAACAATTGCTGGATCTGTCCCTTGGCGTCCACGATGGTGCTGGCAGCTTTCAGTCATTCCCAGACTGTAAGGATTTGGAGGGTGCACTCCACTGCTGATGTGGAAATTGTAACACAGGAGCCAGTGGGTTCTGGATCACCAAGTGTTGCACATCAGTGGTGCGCAGCATGTCCAGGCATTTTGCCACTCAAATAGTTATCAGTGGGCGTTCCTGTCAGTACCCTTTGGCTGTGGGGTCATCAGGGTTGGCTCCGAGGACCTCCTGCGAACCCAACGTCTTCATGACGCTCAGGCCGAAGTTGTGAAGCTGGCGGGGGAAATGACCCGTCTGAATGAGCAGCACACCCAGCAGCGACGGGAGATGCAGGCCAAGATCGACCAGCTGCAGATGGCCCATGGGGGCTCCGCAGATGCTATGGGCAAGGCCCCGCTGGCGGCCGCTAAGTCTTCCTTGATATTGGCTGTTGAAGACCTGTCCGCAGCCCTGCAGGTGTGACAGGCACTCAGGACCTGCCTTTACTCGTGCTGGTGGGTTGTCCCAGCCAACCAACAGCACATGTGGCAAGTGGCAAGTGGGGATCGAAATAACACGGAATAGCGCTGATCAACCACTGAGGGGGTGGTGTTCATGCCAAATCATGCACAACATCCTCCATCCCCAAGGAAGTGCACAAGCAATGGAAAACCAGAGTGACGCCACATTCGCAACCCAGGACGAGTTCTCTCCGCCCCAAGCAGGGCGTGTGCGTTTCCACCAGAGGCAACAGACTTGGGTTTGTTCGACCAGGAGTGAGAGCGCCTCAATACATCACTGCTCAACTCAAATCAGCAGACGTGACTGAAATTGTTACGTTTTTCACGATCAGCAAAACAACAGCGCATGCAACGGGTATCAGTAAAAGGTTACAATTTTGAGAATTTACGACCTCAATCGCGGCGGTGAACAGGAGGAGGGGGTTGTAGGGGGACGGGGGAAGGAGGGTCCTCCTCCTTTGGCACACAGCCAGGCGAAAGAATCGTCTGCTTCACAAATTGCGAAGCACGCGATACCCAGCGTTCGAGACAGTCAATACAATCACTATTATCACGACCCCTGCCACTTCGATGCGATGGGCTGAATATGGAATCCTTTGGAGAAATGCATGCTTCTAATTCAGCGGGGCACTTTGCCATGGCGTTCGTGACAAGCTCGTAATGGACTGGAAGAAGACATTGATTGGCCCGGCTGCCGTGGTCCACAACCCACAGTTTATTTATGTGCATTCCGTTCGCCATCCATCCCATTGGAAAGGCCGTCCATTCCATCGTGCAATAGAAGTGCCAGACATTCCACCTAACGGGGGTGGGAAACAGGTGAACACACACGCTGCGCCCCTGCAGCGCACGGCAGTAGTTGGGGGTGACAGTCTTTCAAATAGGAACTCGCATGTTCCAGTACCGTACAACCCGTTTACAACGAGACGACTCGCTCTTTGACATAAAATGACCTGCGGGACCTCAACACGACATGCGATCATGCTACCCAACAGCAGACCATCCCATTGCTCGTGTCTGCTTTCAGAGGCAGGTCCCAACCCACCACCTCTTTGCCAAGAAACCCCTCGAACAGAGGTTCATTGGGCATGCTGCATCTTGCTGAGCAAACCACTGCATCTGAGGTAACATTGCTGGATTGTGGCATTTAAACCATATTGGGAATGTTGCCTATGACGTGCAAACTTCTCTACGTCAACCGAAGCCCCAGGGGCCGCTTGTCTGTGTGGATATTCGAACCTAGCCTCACCCCCCTCGCACATGTGAGGGCATGCAAAGCACGACCTGTGGGCATAGCTCGGTCTGAAGGAGCTGTCAGGTGGAGATTCCGTGCAAATGAATGGGTGGCCAGAGGATGAAGAGGGAGTGCTCTGATTTGGTTGCTTTGAGTCAGACCCAACAGTTCAGTTGAGTGCGGACACAGGGATGCCCTCGGGGCCTGACAATGTCTGACCCCAGTGGACTGGCTGCTGTGGTTAGAATCGGAGGGATTTGTATCCAATCCATGACCGACCTAAACGAGTACCGTGCGAATTCTAAAGATTTGCGAAAATATTTAATTCCTGGCACAAGGTGTTGTTGTCTGCAAAAAAAAAACGCAAAAAAAATTAATTATTGGCTTCATGCCTTACGCAAAAATGGGTTCCGCAAAAAAAATGGCAAAGATAAAATAATTTTTGCCCCATGCCCCCCTTTTTGCAAGAATGCCAGAATCGTGGGGAGAGTTTGCCCCACTGCTTGTTGTCCCCCTCTTCCGTGTCTCATGCCCCGGTCTGCACCTTGCTTTGCTTTCAGAGAATGATGCATCCGGGATTGTCACAAGTCTTAAAACAGTGAAATGTGGCTGTTGATGTGCCCCAAAGCAGATAAAGGGGCTAGTTCGGGACATGCATATTTGAATGCGGCTGTTGATGTGCCCCAATGCAAATAAAGGGGCTAGTTCGGGAAATGCATATTTGAGTGTGGCTGTTGATGTGCCCCAAAGCAGATAAAGGGGCTAGTTCGGGACATGGATATTTGAGTGTGGCTGTTGATGTGCCCCAAAGCAGATAAAGGGGCTAGTTCGGGATATTGGGTTGCCAGTCTTTTTGCGAGTCAAATTTGTTTGTTGGTTGTTGGTACAAAGGAGTAAACCCGCGGGCCGAGGGTCTCTCTTGGGGGGAAACAGGCCCACTCGCCCAAACCAACGTAAACAAAACGCGACCACAGGGGTGGCTCGCCAGGCTATGCGCGCAGCGGAGGAGTTAGAACCCCTTGGGCTCTGGACCAGCTCGGGGTCCTAACCAAGGGTCTTGTCCCCAAGGCGGGTTCACTCACACCTTGCATAATCACACCTTGTTGCTTGCCTTATAACCCTCTGATGCGCAGCCAGCCCCGAAGCAACCAAAGGCCAATTCTGCCCCGAAGCCTGCCCCAAAGGCAGTGGGATTTTTCGTGGGGAGGAGTGGTTTGTACACCCGTGGCAACAGGGCAACGGTTCGGGCCAAGGTGGTGAAAAATCATGGGAATGGCAAATATGATATCCAGTTCCAACAGGATGGCAATGATGTGGTCCGCCTTTCTGTGCCTAGGGCCAAATTGCGAATTGCATAGGTGACCTTTTGTGTGTTCATCCTATTTCTCTTCCACAGCCATGTGCAGTGCTGTGGTATTCTTGTTGTCTGATCCTGCAGACTTTTCTGTGGCATATTTTCAGCATTTCATGCATTATTATTGAGACAAAATGACAAGGCAGCATTATACGTGCCATGCGCGGTATAATGGACAAGCTTGGAACTGGTTTGTTGAAAAACTGGTAGACCTGAACCATGCTTGTTGGTGCTTATCTGTGCTATGGACTGCAATCCCAGAGTCCAACTGATCGACATTTGTATGCCTGTGTAGGAATGGACTGCAATCCCAGAGTCCAAGGTACGCATGGTTTCTTGCAGTAGCAACAAAAGGAATCAACCCCAATCCCAAAAACGCAAAAAAAAACCGCAAAAAAAATTAATTTTTGGTCCAACACCCTACGCAAAAATGGGTTCTGCAAGAAAAAATCGCAACAAAATTTTTTTTTGCCCATTTTTGCCCATTTTGGATGCTGCCGCAAAATTTTTGCTTATTATTAATTCAAAACACCCAACGCAAAAATTAGGATTCCACGAATTTTTCGAGCGGTGCGAGTAAATACTTGTTCATGGGGACCAGAGCAGGGGCATCCTTTTTGCCCTCAACACCCCACCCCTCCCGTGCTCCCTTGCTCCCCTCTTCCAGAGCGACCCTGCCTAAAAACCACGGAAATCTGTGCAACTTTGCCCCCCCCCCCCATTTTTTGATGCACATCCTCTCTTCCAGGGGCACTCCGAAAGCGGATCCGAGCTGCATGAGGGGCACCATAGGGTGACCCAGCTTGTTAAGGACACCACTGCCAAGGAGGAAGACCTGCACGAACAAGTCAGGATGCTCTTACAACAGCTGCAAGGGGATTTGAAGGCCCCTGAAATACTGAAAGTGCAGCTGAGCAGCTTGGCGGCGTCATTGCAGAGCAAGGTCATGCTGCCTGTTCCTCTTGGCTTTTGAGAGAGTCCCAGGCGCCTTGCAGTGCGGTGTGCATCACGTGTTGCCATTCCTATGGAAAAGCACTGGTGCCAAAGGCCTGCTAGGAATGGGAAAGTTGACTTTTAAATTGCGGTGGCGGTGGGCCCGGCGTGCAGCGCGGTGCGTGCGCGGATATAATCGCTGTGGCTCACGGATCAGGCCCGGGCACGAAAACAGGAAGGGCGCCATTGAAGTTTGCTTCCTTCCACAGGTCAGGGGCTTTCCCTCCCACTTGTGTATATTCATAATGCTCCGAATGGAACAGGGAATTCGCATGTGCTCCCAAACCGGAAATTTTTTTGCCCCCTCCCCCGCCTCTGGACCTCTTGGCTCACGCTGCGGGTGTTGAACTGAACTGGAAACCCCCCGGCGGCAGGGGGGGCACAGGAGCACATTCGGGTACGCAGATGTGCAGGGTTACCTGGGGGTACGCAGGGGAATGCTGGATACACAAGTATACCACCAAGCCTACACACCATTGGTTTGCTGTGCAAAGGCAAGAGAGCAACGGTTTGATGCGCTAGGGACCGTCACCATAAGGCCACCATCTGCAGTCCCCTCCCTTTTTGAGTCGAGGTGGGGCCGAAAGTTCAAGGGTCCATCGCGGTGGGTTTTGGTTGCACCACATTTTGGCAGTCCATTTTGTCCAGGTCCCCCCCACATCCAAAGGCTTGCACGCTTTCACAAGTGGTGCTTTGCGGCCTCCAATGCCGTCGTCGGTGTCGCCATTGTACCAAGAGGATTGAAGCTGTAGAAGCGACGGTCTGCACAGGCCTGTGTTCCTGGACCGCTATGGCAGACCCTCTGGTCTCTAAACTGAGCAGTGTGAGTGGACAGTGGCTGAATCTTCGTGTCTTATTGATCATTTCCTCATGCACACCACGATGCCGTATTTTGTACACTTGTGCCCACTGTCGCACACCATTCTGCACGTTGTCGCACATGCCGTTGTGCGCAGAAGAGCCATCAATATCCAATCAAAAATGCCCTCTAAGTTGCTGGCCACTGACTGAAACGTGCATTTCATTTTTGGTATGTGCCCTCTCTTCAAACCCTCGTTGAAAACAGGTGGATCAGCAGCAGCAACTGGAGTCGGAGCTGCAGCGCATCATGGCTCATTTGAGCTCCAAGAAAGAAACCGTCAGCAATAATCAGAAGCTGCAGCAGGAGATTCAAGCGGTAAGTGCTGTTCTCGACCAGAAGGTGTGTATTGCGGGTGCTGAGCACAACATGCCAGGCCTAGGCTTTAACCTATGAAGCTGGCAGCCATCTGAGGCTGGGTCCACACGTTGGCCAGCTTGTTCTGTATCAGGTTGCCATTTGCACAACTCCCGTTAGCGCCACCAAACCCCATTGCAGCCCCCGGTTGCCCATCCGGCACCTGCGTAGCGGGTTTTCCCACAAACCTGTCGCCACTGATTCCTTGCCAAGTTACCACTGCAGCTGTGGGATGCCACAGTGCCAAGACCACATGGATATGGGGATTCAAGGCTACCGCATGTTGGCATCCGTCCAGCACTCTCCCCTTGACAGCTAGATCCTTTGCCTCATGGCAGGTCTCTTGCGTACCACTACGCAAGTACAGCCCCCATTCACACAAGAGTATCGGACAACCTGCTAGCCTTTGAACTTGATCATGACACTCGAAACCTCGGGCATCCCATCCTCTATTGGGGTGTACAGGTATTAACGTTGCACTGATAGAAGGAGGTGTTGACTTGCTGCTGTTGCTTTGTCCCTTCTTGTGCTGTCATCCTGTGGCTGTGGCTGACATTCCTGGCAGCCCAGTCCAGATGAAGTCTTTCGGCAACAGAGCTGCGGTTAATGGGCAGCGTTTGGTGCTGACGGCAGTTGCTGGTCAGCCGGTGGTTTGGCAGCATTCACCACGTTCTCCATTGGGAAAAGCCATGGTGCGGTCCTATGCTCAAAGGAACAACCCGCAACTTCACTCCATGTTCTGCAGGGCACGAGGCATGCGAGGCTCAAGGCCGATGTTGAGCAGCTCAAACATTACATCCAGTCCATCCACTCCGGGCCGCAGAACCTTTCGGATCTGCAGCAGCAAGTGTCCACAGTTCTGGGGGATTTGCAAACCGCTCTGGCTGCAGGTACGTGGGGTGGCAGAGACACAGGTCGCGGGGGCTTTGCACATGGTGTGGGTCAGTCTTGTAGGTGGTGGGAACGCCCAGACGTCTGCCCAAGCACACAGCTTTGCCCAAACCCGCAACGGTGCCTTCCGTGCATCACCAACAGCGGCCCCGCAGTCGCTGCGCCATGGGCCAGCTATCGATGCCTCGCTACGGGTGCCTTTATTCTGTCCCGGATCTGGCATCCAACGCCAGCGCCCCATGGGCTGCACGCAAAAGTGAGTGCGAAGGCTTCATGCCTGCAGGAGGGTCGGTGAAAAAGGTCTGTGGGGGGAGAAGGGGGCTCGAACCCGAAAACGAAAGCACGTGGAAAAAGTAACGAGGCACCGAGAACGGGAGACCAAGCGGAAGTTTCCAGCGTTGCACCGTCGGGCCAGGCTGGAGCCCTGCTGGGGCTTCTGGCACTCGATACTGGAGGCTTGCGAAAGCGCAGGCGACAGCGCTGAGGATGAATGGCTGAGATAATTGTGGACACCATCACCACCGTACAGGCGCAGCGTAGCTCACAACCACAACCACCAGATCCTCTGTGTGGGGGGATGGGAGGGGCAAGGACTGATAAAGGGCTGGAGTTCGTTGCTGTGCTGTGCGTGGCTGGGCCGGAAAATCCGTGCAAACAGCGTTTCCCCATGAAGCGTACCTCACACCGATGCGGTTGGGATTGTTGGGGACGCGCGCGTCCGTCTATCAACTGGGATTAGCAGAGGCATGAAGCAGGTGGGTTGTCGTACATCCATGGCAAACGGGGCACAGCAGCGTGAGGTCGCATCGATGCAGTGTGGAAGAATGTAAATAGGGCTGTCATGGCAGATGCGGACCACTTCACGAAGCATTCACACCAAACCTCCATTTTGACAGGATGCCAAAGCCAAGTTGCAGCTCCGTAGCCAAGTTGCAGTTCTGTAGAGCTCGCTTTAGCACGTCTACTGAAAGTGGAACGGTCAGGGCGGGGACTCTGTGCGCTGCGTTCATCTTTTGCCAACCTCCACCTTGATTGGAGATTCTTCTTCCTTGTGCGCCCCCCGCCCACGCCGCCCCCCCCCCCCCACGACAGATGTTGCAAGGCTTGTGTCTTTACACACTCTGCCCCTTCCAGAGACCGCGTCATTCGTTGGGTTTGCGGAGGCCGACCTTTTACAAAAGCAGTTGAAGAAGGCCGAGGAGGATCTGGTCACGCGCAGTACTGAGCTCTTGCAGCTGCGGCAGCAGGTGTGGGGCGCTCATCCAATAGCGCAGGGGGATTGCGGCAATGTTGTCTGGCCGGGGAACTGTGGGGGAAAGTGGGTTGATCCTGGTTGTTTCCCGGTCGGCTTCGGGCTGTGGGTATTGGTTCGCTGCTGCACACGCGAAGTGCACCTTGTGCACAACATCCTGATCCCCTCGTGCTGACAGCACCTTCCATGTTCACCACCTGCACTCGTGCGCCACCAGAGCACCTTCTGCACTGCCATCTGCATCCTTCTGCACCCCCCCCCCCCCATCTGTGGTTATCTTTGCTCTTTGAACAACAGGTCAATGATCCTTTCATTTTGGAAACTGGTGTATGCAACCCAAACGCAAGTCTGGAGTACACACCAGCCTGCTGAATTCTACACCCGGGCTGACGGTTGTGCTTTTCACCGCCGCTTTGCGCAGCACAAAGGGCTTCATTGCAATTAGGGCTGTCAGTCATTTACATTCGATGTCTGAAACACATGTTCCGTGCATTTTTGGTGCCGATTCGAGCCCTGAACCTCCCCCCCAAGCACCAATGGTTGAACCATGCCGCAGCGCGCCGCAGCACCTGGTTTTGGGGCCTGTTGGTGCGGGGTTTGAAGCATGCCACAGCATGCTGCAGCACACTGAAAATTGCGCTGGGGTTTTTTTTGGGAAAAATATTGGATCAAAATATCAATCCCCTCCCTGTGCTGTCATTTGTCAGAGATGGACAGTGCTCTAGTGGTTAAATGGTCATCTGCGAATGAGAAGACTCTGATTCAATTCCTGGGGTGGCAACCTGCAACAATCCTGGCAGGGGCACATAGCCCAACCTGGTTTCCCGCTTTGTTTTTTGCTGTGCTGTGCTTTGACAGATCATTGTTTTCTTCGTTTTGTCTTCTGATGTCTGCTGTTGAACCCACTGAGGAGGGGACAACACAGGGGGGCGGGGTTTCTCAAATATCTGATACCACGAGGGGTTTCCGACCCCCCTCCCTTTTTAAAATGGTCTGTGGGGGGGTTTTAAGGGTGTTTTTTGACGCAAGCAGACCATTCGCGAGAAATTTTTTTGGTGATATTCTTTTGGGCTGCATATGCACAGTTTTGTCTTTACCCCCAATGTAGCCACTTTTCATTTTGTCCCCTTTGCTGGGGACCCCGAGAATGCAGGGGTTATGTAGCAATTCCACCCACTTGTGCGCCCCCAAGAAGGCCGGGTTGAGGTAGCCAATTCTGATTTTGTCCCCTTTGTTAGGGACCCCCGAGAATGCACGGGTTACGTAGCAATTCCGCCCACTTGTGGGCCCCCTAGAAGGCAGGGTCAGGTAGCCCATTCTGATTTTGTCCCCTTTGTTAGGGACCCCCGAGAATGCACGGGTTACATACCATTTCCGCCCACTTGTGGGCCCCGGAGAAGGCAAGGATGAGGTAGCCAATTCCGATTTTGTCCCCTTTGTTAGGGACCCCCGAGAATGCACGGTTTGCATAGTAATTCCGCCCACTTGTGGACACCCAAGAAGGCCGGGGTGAGGTAGCCAATTCCGATTTTGTCCCCTTTGCTGGGGACCCCCGAAAAGGCAGGGGTTATGTAGCAATTCCACCCATTTGTGGGCCCCCGAGAAGGCAGGGGTGAGGTAGCCAATTCTGATTTTGTCCCCTTTGTTGGGGACCCCTGAGAGTGCAGGACTTCCGTAGCAATTCCGCCTATTTGTGCTGATTTTGTCCCGTTCGCTGGGGATCCCGGAGAATGTAGGTGTTACGTAGCAGTTCTGCCCACTTGTGGGCCACGGGTGAAGTAGCCTGCAAAGGGGAGAGGTGGTAGCTGACCCTAGGATGCGGGGTGAGGGACAACCTTGTGGATTTTGTGGTCGTAGTACAGGCACGTGCACGACGAGTATTGTTGAGAAGAAAATCAGCAGCATGTGCCCGTGCGTAGTCACGTTGAAGCTAGGAGTGGCCATGCGCAAGCAAGAAAACATGCCTTGTGAATGTCCTATTCCCGGATGCAGCGCAACCCCGTGGGGTTTGAACATCAAAATTCACTTGGCACGGCGCCATCCCACGGTGCCGGCGAACACCATTGGTCTGACGGAATGGGTTGTAGTTAGCAGGGATAATGCGAAAAACAGGAGCGAGCCAAGAAAATCCCTGTGGTGATGAAACCCAAGACCACTTTGAAGGTGGCACACGCGGTTGATGGCGAAGGTACGTCTTACTCTGAAGCCTTGCTTGGCCGCTCGGATTGGGAATGGAAACCAGAGGAGGATGCAAGCTCCGCGGAATCAGGGTCTGTAGCGGATCGTGATTCGTCCAGTAGTATCGATAGTTCGGCATCTTCTGAAGATGCTAATACCTCCTCTTCTTCCTCGTTGGCCTCCTCTTCTTCCTCTTCTTCAAGGGTGGAAGCAAGGGGGGGGGGGTGGAAAAAAACTTCGCACCTGGAAAAATTTTTCGTACCCCCTCCCCCCTCCACGGGTTGGTCGAGAAAAAAAACTGTTGCACTAGAATTGTAGCATTTGGAATTTTTTTTCTCTTGGACAACAAATTGTACAATTTTGGTGGTGGTTGCACCAAATTAGTTAATGTACTTGCATCACCTCTGTGCACATTGCATGTGATGATTTGTTCTTCCCCAAAAATCTGCCTATGCTCGTGCCCTTGTCCCATTGTGCTCCTTGCTTTCCTCTCACAGGATGTATGCGTTGTGCATAGGTCATGAAGTGTATGGACCCAAGGTTAGCATCCCAAGCCCCCAAGACTCCCATCTTCCTTTCCACTTTAGATCTCAGCAAATGTCAACTCACTTGCTTTCTTCCTCACTGGATGCTCCATGGGCAAACCGCACTTCGAATGGTTGGAATTGCAGTTGTGGGGAGCGGACACAGAACAATTTGCCACCCATTACCGGGGCAAGAAACACAAGGCTAGTATAGCTCCGCCATTTAAGGCAAAGCGCCAAATGCCAATGACGCAGTTCTTCTCCGATGCTGCTGCACGTGCACCGCCCACCGATGATGATGCGCCCCCCTTGGAGACATTCAAGGTGAGGATGAGGTTGCAACAAGCCCGGGGGCCGATGGCAGCGCTCTTGCCCTAGGTGCCGATTGGAACTGCACATGAGCACTGCCACTTGGTGTGCCAAATGCCAATGCCTTGCGTGGCCAATACCCCGTGATGCGGCATGCACACGAGAAGGTTCATTGGAGATACGTTAACGGTATGGGGACGGTTTCCGTGACCCCCCTTTGCACCAGGGTGGCACCGGATCGTGAATCCGGGGAGAAATTGCCGTGCGCGGAGGTAGCACAAATAGCAGTAGCAGCGGCAGCAGTCAACACTACAAGTAGCAGTACCGGCATCAGCAACAGTAGCAGCGGCAGCAGTAGAAACCCAGCCAAAAAGAAGGCACTTGCAAAGAAGGGCACCAAAGGAGCAGCAGCTTCCGAGGGCATCGACAGCGACAGCGACAACCAGACCCCAGCCAAAAAGCAGCCAGTTAGCAGCAAGCGCAAGAAGCGGCCAGCAGCTTCCCAAGGTGGGAAGGCCAAGAAGCCGTAGCTACTAGGGTGGCAACAGGCAAGGCAACTCGAAACGCGAAACGACTCGAGACGCGAAACGTTGCAACATGCGAAGCGAAACGACCACATGATAGAAATGGGCACCCTGTCATGTAGTGGGTCAGGCAACACACACAGTGCCCAGTTGCAAGGTGCTTGCATGGTGGGGGAGATGGACGAATGATGTGCAACACAGTGCTTCTGACGTGAGTGCTGCATTTTTTTTTATTTTGCAAATTCTCTTTTTTATCTCTCCTCATCAAAATTGTACCATGTTCCTCAGAAGGCAACCACAACCCAAAACAAACATCATGTTTGCTTTATGGGCACATATTTTGGTTGCGATGTGCGTGCAAAAATCATGGAGTGCCGCGGCACACACATCCACATACACACACACACACACACACACACAATCATGGTACAACGAAGTACTTAGCCATTGTGTGATGTGTTGTTGCCTGATCCACAGGGTATGGGGAAAGAAGTAGTATTGGGGCTTCTCACCGAGGGAGCAATGCCCCTCCTCCTTAACCACAGTTAAAGGGTGAGACTTCCCTACCACACTCTGCACGTTGAGCCAGGGCCGTAGTCTTCACATTGATGGTGCGATGGTGTCAAAAGATCAAAGTGCACCGTTTGTCACTTGTCATGTTTGCTTTCTATGCAATAGACTGACCATTCGGCCAAAAACATCCACATTTCATGGAAATTTGGATAAATGTGTAAAGGAAACTTTTTTGTACCCCCCCTCCCTCCCGGGGGTTGCTTGCGAAAATAACGCTATATGCCGTAACAAGGAATTTTTTTCCCGCCCCCCCCCCCCCCTTGGGTGGAAGTTCTTCCCAAAAAGAAGGCGATGAAGGCCAAGGGCACAAAGCGGCCCATTACCACTCCCCTGCTCAGTGCTAAAAAGCGGTGCACATCTAGGCACAAGAAGTAGGCTGCCCTCTCCCTCTCCTTCCCTTGTAGCCGCATGCACGGTAAGGTTGGAAGGCCCACACAATGGCGCAGGGAGGGAGGCCTAGCCTGCCATAGCCTTAAGCGTCTCCCGAGTTGCGTCGGCCGACCAGTATAGTATCACACACACCCCTTCCTTTACGCTCACCCCATGGTGTATTTCTAACACCACATTTGGACCCCATGACAACCTCGGTGACCCATCCCCTCCTGATGCAGTTCTAACCCCATGGTGTATTTCCAACCCCATGGTGTATTTTGAACCCCATGACCGCCTCGGTGACCCACAATCCGGAGGTTTTTGGTACCCATTGCCGGAAATGCCCAAGACGATGAAACCCTACCCAACACATGGGTAGGGGCGGTGCGAATTGTCAAATCACATGTGGGCTGCATACCCAACCGTTCGGAGGTGCTTGGCACTATGTGAGAACCGTAATGTATTTCATTTGGTGTGCATATATGCTAACATCTTAGGCCACCGGGTCCATTTTGGGCCTGCCAACGGGGCGAGGGCCCTTCCCGCGGACGAAACCCCCACGCAGCGAAAAACCCCCTTAACCCCCCCCCCCCCCCCCGAACCCCCGGGCTAATTTAATTTTGGCTCTTGGGGGGGGGGGGTTGGTTAATCAGGATATCCGATTTTTGAGAAACCCTGCCCCCCTAGGACAACACAACCCAAGAGGAACAAGGAAACAATCAGGAGTATTACGGACTGTTTGCAGTGGACAATTGGAGAAGGCATCAGGCAGTACCTATGTTGTACAGACACCCAGGGTGAAGGTCAAAATGGGAAAATTGGATTGTACTTTATGTGCAGTTTGGCTGTCATCAAAGGGTGCCATCTTGAAGGACCATGTTTTGGATAACAACAAGAAACAACCAGATGGTTCCTGTGCCTGCCACCCTCAGGTTAGGGTTAAGTTTCAGCGTCTGGAAAATTTGGGTACCCCCCCACCTACGGCTTGAAGCATGCCGCAGCATGCTGCAGCGCAGCAAATTTTTGTTGGGGACCGTTGGTGCTTGCCCCCCCCCCCCCCTCTGCCACCCCTGGTAGTCATCAATGCGCAGACAGGAGGGTTTGTGTGGGTTGAGTTGCAAGTGCTGAGTGCAAAGGAATTTCGCTTTCCCTGTGCCAAATTTTGAGTCCAGATGTCCGGATTGCTGCACCGCTGCTGCTGCTGCTTCGGGGACAAAGAGAGGTGCAGCTGCCGGTGCATGATTTGCTCTTCTGTTCTTGTCAAACGCTGTCTGCTGACCAATGAGCCCCGTCTGCTGGCCCTGCATGGGGGGCTGCGAGGATGTATTAGAACGGCTGACGACCATAGGAGGAGGGGGGGGTGCCCCCCCCCCCCTTGGACCCTGATTTGAAAGTGTGAAGAAATGAAACTCACCAAACGAAAAATTGATTCGGGCCATTTTTGTTGCATAAATCTTTGTGTTTCGGAGCCGCCCCACCCCCCCATCCCTCCACCTCATACATGATTGTGGAGTTGGCATCATCAATCGAGGAGGCCGCTCTCCGTGGGACCCCTTGGTTAGCCTCCACTGCAACCAGTTGCTGTCTTAAAATTGTCATTTACCCTCCATGCCCCGGATCGGTTGCAGGTGTTTTTGGCTCTTGCGGTCGGAAACCGCCTCCGCGCTTTCTGTGTCTTCCAGGTGACCATGGGGACGTCCCAGGGCGGTGACGAGTCTATGGAGCTGGCACGGTTGAGAGATGCTGTGAAGGAGGGAAACACCCAGAAGGAGCAGCTGCGCAAAGCTTTGCTGTATACACAAACATTGTACGAGCAGATGCAAAAGGACAAGGATTCCCACTCCGAGATGCTGGAGACTCAACTGCGACAGGTGGAGAATTTGTTGCAGGAGAGCAGGACTGAGGTGTGTGCCCCATGCACAGTTGACGGGTTCTGCAGGTCGATGCTGGGATGCTTGACGGCCGGGCACCGTACCCGGATTGTGATGATGATTCGTGAGGATTCTGCATCGCAACCAGGAACCAACGCCTTGATGTAGTGCAGCCACGTGTGAAGAAGCGCTCACCACCCAGGCACAATTCCAAGCAGCAATTGAGGCAGCAGGCTAGTCGCCGTGTCAACAGCAAAGCAGAGTATGTATCAATGCGGCCTCGGCCCAAGTGGAGGTCCCCACAGACCACCTCAGCATCGTCAAGGAGACACCCAAAATTGCGAACAATCACGAAATACACGGAAGTCAACAAAAACGAGGATCGTCTCGATCGTCAGTCTAAAATTTTCCGCCCATTTCAGAACAGGAAGGCAGTCTATAATATCTGGCGGCGTTTTTACAAAGCTGGGAGGGCCAGCACCCTGAAAGGGGGGAGGCTCATGGCATGGCGGTGGCAGGCTGCCAAATGTTCTGGTGCTCGTTGTCTCTTTGCACAACGGAGGCATCTGGACAGCGATGCAGCGCAGTTTTCGCAAAGTGATAGGAGACAGAAGGAACAGGAGTCGGCTGGGGCACGAGGTCCAGGCTGATGATATCGCAGGGGACTGCACTAAGTCAGTCATAGACAGTTTTGCTGCAGCACTTTTTTTTGCATGTGATTCCCCTGACATCCTTTGTGAGTAAGCGGTATGGGAGACACCTGCACGCAATTGAATGCTTCCTCAACGCTGGAAACGGGCATTTGGGCTCCTGTGCTCTTGCCCTATTTGTGGCAGCTGCCCTATGGTCACTGATGAACATCCAAGTCCCCCCCATCCCCTGATTCTTCCCCATTTTACCAGAGAGACAGCGAGCGACAGTTGCTGACGAAGCGGTTTGAGTTGGAGAGCAAGAAGTTGCAAACGGAAAAACAGCAGTTGCAAGATGAATTGAATCTGTTGAAAGGCAAGAGCAATCAGGTCTGTGCTGGGGTACAGTGAGCAAAGCAATTGCTTGTCTTGCAGCATGCCGTTGGCCCTGTGTGTGCAGCGTACTGTGTCAATCCCTCTGTCTGAACTTCTTCATGTTGACACCGACCCACGCGAGGTGCTATACCCATGCGTTTATTCCACTGTTCTGTGCAGCGTCTCAACCCGCAATCCAGCCAAACCACAGAGTGGTTCTTCATAGACAGTGCGTGAGGAATCCACCTCCTCACTGGCAGATGGGTCCATACCTGGCGCTAACACCTGCCGCAAAGTTTTATGACACCTGCCGACACCTGCCAAAACTGCTAGCGACACCTGCCGACACCTGCGAAAACTTTTAGTGAAACTTGCCGACACCTGCCGGACCTGTATGTGTGCGTGTGTTTCCATGTGCCTCTACTGCCTGACTACTACCAAACTGCCTGACACCTGCCGACACCTGCCATGGCAGGGTTAGCGCCAAGTATGGAATGCACTGCGCCATTACTTTCCAACAGAACAGAAACTGTGCACATCGAGTGGAGGCATGCCTTGACAGTGAATATCGTGTATGTTGTAATTCGCGTAATTTTTTTTTTCGCCGTAACAAAAAAACCGTATAGTCGTGTAATTTTTTTTTTTTCGCTGTAAGTCGTGTAAGCCGGCTTACACGACTTACAGCAAAAAAAATAAATTACACGACCTGACGGTTTTTTTGTTACGCGCATTTACAGCGAAAAAAAAAAAAATTACACGACTTACAGCAAAAAAAAAAAAATTACATGACCTGACGGTTTTTTTGTTACACGCATTTACAGCGAAAAAAAAAATTACACGACTTACAGCAAAAAAAAAAAATTACACGACCTGACGGTTTTTTGTTACACGCATTTACAGCAGAAAAAAAAGGCGGCAGGGGTTATGTAGCCACCTTGCCCACTTGTGGGCCACTTCTGATTCTCCCCCCCTCTCTGAAGCGGTGGGGCTCCCCGATACGGCGGGTGAGGTAGCCACCTTGCCCACTTGTGGGCCACTTCTGATTCTCCCCCCCTCTCTGAAGCGGTGGGGCTCCCCGATACGGCGGGTGAGGTAGCCAATTTGCCCACTTGTGGGCCACTTCTGATTTTGCCCCCCGCTCTGAAGCGGTGGGGACCCCCGATACGGCAGGGGTGAGGTAGCCAATTTGCCCACTTGTGGGCCACTTCTGATTTTGCCCCCCGCTCTGCAGCGGTGGGGCTCCCCGATACGGCAGGGGTGAGGTAGCCAATTTGCCCACTTGTGGGCCACTTCTGATTTTGCCCCCCGATGGCGACGCCCTTTTTTTTTACCAAGGAGATTCCCCAAAAAAACGAGGCTTGAACGGACAACCCATTAAGGAGTATCGACCCATTGATGGTGCTGCCGTGGCCGAATGGAAAGCCACGTTGCGTAAGATAGAGGAAGGGACCTCAATTACGTGGGAGGTGTTTGTAGCCTTTCTCCGCATCCACCGCGTGACAGCAGATGGTTGTACTTGTGCAAACTATTGCACGTTCGCGATGTGTGAGGGTGTGTTGCTATGGCTCCTCGTAAAAGAACCGAATTTTAACCACCCTCTCAATACTCTTGGGAGATTGTTGCCCAACGCCCTTTTAAGTTGGGCCGCATTGAGCGCAAGGTGACTGCACGTGCGGAGCCATCAACAAAGGTTCGCACCCGCCAGTCCGAAAAACTTGCATCCCAAAAGAAAAAGGCACTTGCAAAACGCCGCAGGAAGGTGGTGGCCGGTAGCGATACCGATAGCGACGCTAATGTCTCCACGCTTGCTCTGAACACACCCAGTGCTGATGAGTCTACGTCTACTACCGTTGCTGCACCCATGGAGGTGCATCGGAGAACTTGGCATTGCCTTAATCTCTTTCGGCCACCTTATGTGTGTGGCCAATGTCACAAGACCGTGTACCTGTGGTGCATGCATTGTGAGGGGTGTGGCTTTTGTCTACACACTTTGGAGTGTCCAGTTCGTGGAAGGGCCCACCCCAACACGGACAAGTGGCTCTTTCAAAAGTGGTGTCAGGAGGTAGACGTTGAGGAGGTTTTGACCGCCACCCTCCCCAACGAGCCCGTGTCCGGTGACGAGGAGTTGGACGTCCTTTCTAATCCTCTATTGGCTTCTCCCCCAGGTAAGGAGGTGAAGAAAAAAGAGGTCCAGTCATCTGATTCAGAGGTGGACCTCTTTGCGCCTCCCCCTACGGCCCCTGTGCCAAAGAAGAAGGCGAAGGGAAAGAAGGTCTTGCCCAAGGCACCCCCTATCGACCCTCCCAATCCCCAAAGGCGTACTCGGAGCACCATTCCGAGCGAAACAACCCCTTTGGGGGTGGGAGATTGGTTGACCGACAAGGATATCCTGTGTTGGTTGAACCAAGAGGTCTGCCACAATGAAATCGATGAACCACGTGCGTGGACTCTCGCGGTTCTATATATCAAGAGACTCTCCAAGTACATGCAGAGAGTTGAATCCGGCGAAAGAATGACCAACATGACTTGGTGCCGCCGCCACATTTTTGTGGTTAATTCCAATGACAAGGAAGGGTTGCACTGGTTTGTGTGTGCCTTCGATTGTCGTGTCCGGTTGGAGCTTTTCACTATTTGGGTTTGGGAACCCCTAAGCTCCACTCATTTGATCCGTCCTTTCTTGTCGGCCTTGAAGAAGCTTTCGCCAACCACCAAGCACCGCGCCTTGGGATTCCAAACGGACGGTTGGTCTTGTGGTTTTCAAAGCTTGAACATCGCAAAGGAGGTGGTGGAGCACCGGGGTACTTTTTCCAATGTGCCCCTTGTCCCAATGGGTGCCGGTTTTGTGGACTATGTGCTCAGCATTGTTAATGCTGATCGTGCTGTGCGGGTCGCTCAAGCGCCCGGTGATGATGTGGAGGGCGTGACCGAGCTTTCTGGCCCTCCTGAGTCCCCCCCCCAGCTCCCATATTTCTCCCATATTCCTCCCATATTCCTCCCATATTCCACCCATAATCCTCCCATATTCCTCCCATATTCCTCCCATATTCCTCCCATTTTTCTCCCATATTCGTCCCATATTCCTCCCAAATTCCTCCCATATTCCCGCCATATATCCCCATAATCCTCCCATTTTCCTCCCATATTCCTCCCATATTCCTCCCATATTCCTCCCAAGTTGAAGGTGCACTTTCGGCTAAGGAGGACAGTGTTCAGGCCACCCCCACCCCACTCGAAGGCAAGGAGGCCTCCGCCGAGCAAAGCGTGGAAAGCCCGGAGGCCAGGCCGCAACCTTCCGTGGACACTCCCACCGAGGAGGAGGACACCCGTCCCAAGGTCCTCATCCGTGGTGAGTGGCGCAAGGTGCCGGATGGCTACCCAGCAGATGCATCTGGCCAGCTGGAGCGTGACCAGCTTTTCATTGATGACCTGTGCAAACAGCTAGTGGCAGAGTTGCGCGCCGCTTGTCAGCTTAACGCCAATCCTGGTCCGGTGACACAAAAACGGACTTGATCTACAAGCGTGCATTCTGCAACTACTTGTAGCGGGTGCATGTCTTGTGGGCTGTATTTTCCTCCGCCGTTTGGTGTACCAATGGTGGAGCGTATAAGATTGCTATAATATTGGCCCCATGCCAGTGCCTTGGTGGCCTATAATGGTGGCAGTAGCGTTGGCCATGGCCCTGTCGGGACTCTTTTTCTTGAGCCTGATTTTGTTCCCAGTGCAGGCACACTGGATGTTGGCCATGGCCCTGTCAGGACTCTTCTCTTGGGCCTGATTTTGAGTCTAGTGCCAATGACAACATGTGAAACTATGTTATATTGGCCGAGTCCCAACTAATTGGTGGCCACGCAGAGTACTATGTGCTTTGTGGACTCGGCGTCCCATCGTTAAGGTCGCTATGGGGTGCCGTACGGAACCGGCAGCTGTACATATTGCGCATGTATTGCAAAGGTTGGATTTCTTTCAATTTTTCAATTTTTTTTATAATTTACACGACTTACAGCAAAAAAAAAAAATTACACAACTTACCGCAAAAATTAAAAAATTCAATTTTTTTTTATAATTCACGCGACTTACAGCAAAAAAAAAAATTACACGCATTTACAGCAAAAAAAAATTACACGACTATACGGTTTTTTTGTACACGACTTACATTTTTCACTGAATATCTCAGCAGTGATGGAACGTCATTATGCCGTTTGTGCTTCTGCATATGTTGGGTAGCATTCATCATAGCGCCTTTGTGCTGCTTGCCTGTGCTGGCGTCAGCTGTGCTTGTGAGGCTAGCGATTGTATGGCTGCTTACAATTGTATTCGGGCTGTCCGCCTCCACAGGCCCCATCATTTACCACCACCCTTTGAGGCGCACCAGCTGTGGGAGGTCCAAGTGCCTCCATAAAACAGGATACCGAGTATCGGATGTCTTGGCCAGCCTGTGATTTGCTGGCAACATCCCATCGCTGGCGGCGAAAGTATCAATGTTGCTGTGGGGCTTCTCCCTCTCACTAGATTAGGTGCACATGGATGCAGCTGGCGATGGTGTAGACTGTGAGCGTTCCGCTGTGCAGCACCGTAACAATATCGCTTTGGTTTGCACCAACACCCCCCGTTCCTCAATCCCTCCATCTCTCTGTCACTCCATCCCTCCATCCCTCCATCCCTCCATCCCTCCATCCCTCCCTCCCTCCCTCCCTCCATCCCTCCATCCCTTCATCCGTCCGCTCATGTCTAATACATGTTTCTTTGCAGACCCAGAACAGCTTCAGTGGTCATTCCGAAGCGGCCATGCCCAGGCTCCCGAATGGGGTCCCCAGTTAAAGCGGAACTTCAACGCAGCCGTGCTCCGCGGTGGCTCTGTTGCAGTCGAACGTGCCTTTGCATACGACTCATGGGTCATGTGCTGCATCTTTCTTATATTTTATTTGGTGAATTTGGTTCTCGCCACGTGACCGAGTGACGTTGGCAGTGGGAAAGGGAGGGATGATGTGGCAACTTTCGCCAACCCGGGATTCGGTTTGTGGCTGGGAGGCTCCCTCTGGCCAGGCCGGGGCCTGGATGCTCACTTTTCACCGACACCTGCAGGCATTGCCAACAAATGCGTCGCCAACAAAGTGACCCCACTCCGCACCCTGACTTGCCAGGGTTTTTCAGGAGCGGGCGAAGGGCGGGTCCGAGTGTGCAGGCCCGTAAAAGCTTCCCCACCGTCAAAAGTGGATTTTCTCCACTACAAGACTTCGGAGGGAGGAGGGACTTTGACCTTGACGCAACCCCGCTCTTATGCTTGTGCTTGCAGCAGCGGGCCTAAACAGAAGCCCCTGCCGGCTGCCCATACAGGGGGGGGGGGGATTTCGTGGCACTTTAATTTCGCGTGGGAAATTCCCCACACGAAATTAAGGGTTCTCCGCGAATTTCTCGCACACTAGCAGTACACATTGTGGACCCTGGTGGGGGGTACCACACAAACTTCAGGGGGCTCCGTGAAATTTCCCACAGCGAAATTTACCACCGCGAATTTGACCCCCCCCTGTATGTACAAATGACACCGAACCATTTTTCGGGGTGTCCGTTCCAGCGAACCGTGGGAAAAGAACGATGTAGGACCAATGTGACACTACGACACGGCATGGCACGGGGCAGCATGGTGCCCACAACGAATCATCGAATCATGACACCTATTGGGGCGCACTCAGCATAGCACCTGCCAGGCTGTGTCAGCGCCGTTCCCCTTGGAACGTGGAGTTTCAGGCCACGCTGACCGTTTGCAGAGGCGTGGTGAAACCGTACTCTTGTCCGTCCCCAACTTTTATCGCCCCCCCCCCCCCCCCCTTCAAGCACCTCTTCTGAGTGACCCTGACTTGCAGCCGATACGCGAGAGTGGGCATTGGCATACCGCTTGGTCTTTGTTGCAGTCCACAAAGATTGGGTTGAACGGCTCCAAGTCGGCCTTGGCAGCCTGGCAGTGAGGGCACCAGGTGGTGCCATAGATTGTGAGGGCTGGGCCGGACATGTTGAGAGTAGGTAGCTATGGTGAGACATACAAACGGGATTGTGGGGTCCATGACTGGATGCTTGGGGCAACAACAATATGCCTCAGGCAGACAATTAAGGGCGGTCCCTTGAAGATCCTGGTTTTAGAAATGAATTTGGTACCCAAGGTAAAGGCTTCTGACGCAGTGACTAGACCCCAATCGCAGAACGTTGTTGGCGGGCAAAGAAACATGCAACCATGATTAATTCTGCACTACTGGTGGACGCTGAACCAGTTTTGGACGCCTGCGCCTGCCCGTATGTGGAAAATGCATAGCGCTCTGTCGTGTTAGCATGGGACAGTGGTGCTTCTGTTGTCTCTTGGCCCGGCAGCCCACATGTGGGGGGGCTGGGGGGTCTGTTTCTTGAAAAGACGGTGGAAACCGTCACTTGTCAATGTTGCTCTAGATGGCAACCCGCAGTAGTGGACAACGGCTGACGGTGGGTGGGCCATTCGATGCACCCTCCTCCATCCGGCTTGCGACCGCATTTTTGGGCTTTTTTTGGAACGATCGTTTCTGCAGTTCCAATCCAATAGAGAATGTGGTTCGTAGCTTTGTGCAGGCTGCAGGAAGGGTCAACATGGACGTCAAAGTGTCGGTGTAGCTGTAATTCCGTGTGCTCTTGTGTTCTGGGGGTGTATGCTGGCCTGTTGGACACCCTTTTGTAGTCATGAAGGGGTAGGGTTGGCTTATGTCTGCAACATGTGTTCCGTGGTACGCGGCACACGGTAACACGGGCTTGTCTAAACACGGCGACCCTGCACTTTTGCCCCCCGAACCAGAACCTGGCCCGTGTTAGGACAATGGGAGGGGGTATATCGCGAAAGTAAGGTTTCACATACCCACAGCCGTCATGAGTGCAGGTCAAGAGATGGCATTGGAGCTTTGGGCTGTCCAATCCTTGCTCAGGCTGTGGCGCAAGGCTTGCCGCGTGTGTTCCTCCCACAGAACCTGGCACATGGCAGACTTCCCGTAAAGCATCGGAGGTCCAAGCTGCCGTCCTGAAAAGCCAATCACGTTTGAATCTTTGCTGTGGCGAGGTTGTGATTTTTTGGGTTCTCGGCCAGGCTCTGCATGTCTGTGCCATCCGATTAACGTCTGCCCATAACTCTGTAAATGGTCGGGGTCCTCGCTCCCTCGCTTCTCTCAAGGTGCCGCACTATCCCAGTCTCCTGGTTGCGCACATTCCTGGTTGTGGACCAATCACACATGCCAATTGCTGGTGTCACCCGCACATTGTCTGTTTCACTGTTTATGTCACACCCCAGCACCCTCGTCCAAGCACACGCGACTTGTTCTGCCGCCGTGAAACTTGCCTGGGCTTGTCCGCAGCTCCTGTGGGGGAGCAATGGATGCTGGGTGCGTGGGGTGCAGAAATGAAAGTATGGCAGAGCCTAGGCAGTGATTGGCTTCATGAGTTTTGGGCGAAGATTTTGCAGGCATTCATTACTTGTGCCACCTGAGTAGCAAGTGGAGGCCCGTTTTACATTTCTGCCACACAGATGGATTTGAATGCGCTCAGGGAAATGTGGACTGCCAATGCCACAGCCGTGTTGGTGTGTTTTGCTGTCTGGGCTTGCTTGTGGGGTCCTTGTTGTTCATGGGGGAAATGGGGTAATGACACGGGGGGGCCGTCTCCTCGGTCCTAGTACGCGACTCCCCCCTCCCCCCCCCTCCGGGCCTCTGTCGGCCCAAATTTCAGCCACCACAAAGCGAGGGTGCAGGCCGTGGGCTGGTTCCTCTTGGGGACCAGGAAACAGGGGAGCAGACCTTTTGCTGCCCCCACCCCCCCCAACAGAAATGGGGCCGGACCGAAAGCAGGCCCAGCACCCCCCCCCCCCCCGCATGCCCTCGCACCCTCGCTGCAGGCCGTCACATGGTGATCGAGGTCCCTCAGGGAGCGGACTCCGAGCGACAAGTATGTTGGGATCTGGGACCCGCATGGTAACCCAGCAGGTGGTCCTCCTCTCCCACACAAGTGAACAGGTAGACCCATCCACCACCCTACCCCCCCCCCCCCCAGCCTGCGCCCCCGACGGGAGGGGTGCACGGAGTCGGCGCCCTCAGGGCCTAAAAGTGGAGGCTGTGAAGGGCTCACAGCTTGACCGCTGTGGGTATCCCTTGAGCGGCCTGCCCAGGGAACCTCCAGGTGTGCACGTGCCCCTCCAACTTCATCACAGACGCCTAGGCCAGCACAGCCCCGTGCACTCCAGTGCAGTTGTGGGTGACCCCTGGAGGCCAGACAGCCACCAGCCGACCCCTGCCCCCCCCCCCCCCCTTCCTCAACGGAGAGGCCATTCGGGTGTGGTGCCCTCTGGGCCCCCTCGTCTACGCGGGCTGTAGCGCCGCAGCCAGTGCAGCCAGCACTGGTGGCACCCAGGGCAGGGAAGCACACTCTGTGCCCTGGTGCCCCTCCATCTGCCCAGGGTACGCCCTCGGCCGTGGGAGCCGGACCCAGCCCGCGAGGCAGCACCACCTGTGCCTAAGGCAGTCAAGGAGTGCGGGTCTGACCCCAGTCGTGCCACGTACCACCGCCTTCCCGTGCCAATAGGCAGTCGTGGAGTGGTTGGGTAGCATGTCCTTGTGACGTGGAGGTTGCGAGCCCAGGCCCACATCTCCCCCGGCGGGCTCAGCGTCAGGCTCTCCAGCCTCCCTGCCGGGGCCTGGAGCACCAGGCACACACTTCCCCGCGCCAACGCCGAACAACAATGGAGCAAGCAGGTGTGCCACAGCCCTCCCCCCCCCCCCTCAGACACACAAGGGCACATACACACAGGCACGGCGGCATCTCCCGCCCGCGAGCGCCACCGCGGGGTCTGGGGGCGGTCAACAGTCCGGTAGGCCTTGTGACCGGACACCCGGGTACGGCCGCCCAGTCGGGTCCCGCAGGGAAGGCGGCGCGGACCGTGGGTAGGCGACCAGGCGAGGCCTTGACCCAACCCAACCCAACCCAACCCCCCCTCCGGGCCCTCCGGGCCCACTTAGTTACCAAGGGTCAATGGCTACTAGCCATACATAGGGTGGCGCCGAAGGCGCCCGAAATTTTTTTTTCATTCCCCTTGCCCACGTAGCATCCCTCCCCGCCCAGGCGGTGGAGCACCCCAACGCTATACTTGAACCCAACCTTGACTCTAACGCCCACCCCAACCCTCATCCGGCTCCTAACCCTACACCTAACCCTACCCATGACCCTAACCCTAATCAAGACTGAATATTGGGACCGAGCTGGTGGGGGAGGGAACATTAGATATGAATGGTGAGGGACATCAAGAATGATTCACACATTGATGGCTCTTGACAAAGTGAAATGCACCTGAACCCCATCACCACGAGGCCCACTTTCAAGGCTTTTTGGACTTCTCAGAGGCCAAAATGCCCCCAAATGGGCTCAAAATGGGCTCATTTCACCCTTTTGTGCACCCCAAATGGTCTACGATGAGTTTTGGAAAAATGTGTTTGTGACCCATTTTTGACCCATTTTTGGTCCCAAAACAGCCCATTTTCAAGGCATTTTGGGATTTTTGGAGGACCCAAATGGGCCACCACAAGCTCAAAACAGTCCAAAAACACTTGTTTTAGTGTCGCACATGGTCTAGGATCATTTTTGCGGAAAGTCATATTTTACCCTTTTCGGACCCTGTTGACCCATTTGGGTACCCACCTGTTTGGGCTTGAGCTTGCAGCTTGCCGCAGCCTAGTGGGCCTAGTTATTGGGGTCTAGGCGTCCGTTTGGGCAATTCTGAGGGGTGGAAACCACAAAACGTGGGGGGTTGCGGGTGGAGTAGGTGCCCTCGGAATCGCATTTTGAGCCATGTAGCCAAACATATGGCCTATTCTTGGTTTGTGGCTGTCGGCATTTGGAGCTTCTGGGGGCCTTTTTGGGCCGCTTCCGCGGCATATCATCGAGTTAGAGGGCGGCAAAGAGCTCGTTGACACGGGGAAGTCAAGCGGCACGTGAAGTGTACCCACCGTTTCCCTTCGTTTGGCCGTTTTGAATGTGTTCCAGGGCATTTTTGGCCCAAAAATGGCTGTTTTTGGCCCTAAACTGCAGTTTTTGAAACTGAGGTCCGCCACTTGCGAATCCCGTTCCCGGCCGCCACCGTTGAGTTTCTTGCTCAAACTTTGTGTGATTGTACTTCACACCCATAGGTATCATCCACCAAAATTTCACCCGAATCCAAAGCACCACGACGGAGTTCTGATTTTGGCCCATTTCGCGCGTGCTGCTTGCTTGCTGCTTGCTGCTGCTTGCTGCTGCTGCTAAACCTGGTAGGTCCACCCTAGACACTAAAAAGGGTTATAAAACCAAGACTGGTTCCACCAGCTCGGTGACCCTAATCAAGACTGAATATTGGGACCGAGCTGGTGGGGGAGGGAACATTAGCTATGACTGGTGAGGGACATCAAGAATGATTCACACATTGATGGCTCTTCACAAAGTGAAATCAGCTTGCAAGTCAACCTCATCACCACGAGGCCCACTTTCAAGGCTTTTGTTGGACTTCTGAGGGGCCAAAATGCCCCAAAATGGGCTCAAAATGGGCTCATTTCACCCGTTTGTGCACCCCAAATGGTCTAGGATGATTTTTGGAAAAACGCGTTTTTGACCCATTCTTGACCCATTTCTGGTCCCAAAACAGCCTTTTTTCAAGGCATTTTGGGATTTTCGGAGGACCAAAATGGGCCACCACAAGCTCAAAATGGTCCAAAAACACTTGTTTTTAGCGTCGCACATGGTCTAGGATCATTTTTGAGAAAAGTCATCGTTTTGCCCCTACTGGACCCTAATGACCCATTTGGGCACCCACCTGTTCGGGCTTGAGCTTGCAGCTTGCCGCAGCCTAGAGGGCCTAAGTACGAGGGTGTAGGCGTCCGTTTAGGCAATTCTAAGGGGTGGAAACCACAAAAAGTGGGGGGTTGCGGGTGGAGTAGGTGCCCTCGGAATCGCATTTTGAGCCATGTAGCCAAAGATATGGCCTATTCTTGGTTTGTGGCTGTCGGCATTTGAAGCTTCTGGGGGCCTTTTTGGGCCGTTTCCGGGACATGTCATGGAGTTAGAGGGTGGCAAAGAGCTCGTTGACACAGGGAAGTCAAGCCGCACGTGCAAAGTTGCCACCGTTTCCCTTCGTTTGGCCGTTTTGAATGCGTTCTAGGGCTTTTCAAGCCTAAAAATGGCTGTTTTCGGCCCTAAAGTGCAGTTTTTGAAAGCGAGGTCCGCCACTTGCAAATCCCGTTCCTGGCCGCCATCGTTGAGTTTCTTGCTCAAACTTTGTGTGATTGTACTTCACACCCATAAATATCATCCACCAAAATTTCACCCGAATCTGAACCCCCACGACGGAGTTCTGATTTTTACCCATTTCGCGCGTGCTGCTGCTTGCTGCTTGCTGCTGCTTGCTGCTGCTGCTAAACCTGGTAGGTCCACCCTAGACACTAAAAAGGGTTATAAAACCAAGACTGGTTCCACCAGCTCGGTGACCCTAACCCTAATCAAGACTGAATATTGGGACCGAGCTGGTGGGGGAGGGAACATCACCTATGACTGGTGAGGGACATCAACAATGATTCACACATTGATGGCCATTGAGAAAGTGAAATCAGCTTGCAAGTGAACCCCATCACCACAAGGCCCACTTTCAAGGCTTTTTGGACATCTGAGGGGCCAAAATGCCCCAAAATGGGCTCAAAATGGGCTCATAATGGGCTCACTTCACCCGTTTGTGCACCCCAAATGGTCTAGGATGATTTTTGGAAAAACGCGTTTTTGACCCATTTTTGACCCATTTTAGGTCCCAAAACAGCCCATTTTCAAGGCATTTTGGGATTTTCGGAGGACCAAAATGGGCCACCACAAGCTCAAAACGGTCCAAAAACACTTGTTTTACCTTGGCACATGGTATAGGATCATTTTTGAGAAAAGTTATCTTTTTGCCCCTACTGGACCCTGTTGACCCATTTGGGCACCCACCTGTTTGGGCTTGAGCTTGTAGCTTGCCGCAGCCTAGTGGGGCTAGGTATGGGGGTCTAGGCGTCCGTTTGGGCAATTTTGAGGGGTGGAAACCACAAAAAGTGGGGGGTTGCGGGTGGAGTAGGTGCCCTCGGAATCGCATTTTGAGCCATGTAGCCAAAGATATGGCGTGTTCTTGGTTTGTGGCTGTCGGCATTTGGAGGTTCTGGGGGCCTTTTTGGGCCGTTTCCGGGATGTATCATGGAGTTAGAGGGCCGCAAAGAGCTCGTTGACACGGGGAAGTCAAGCCGCACATAGAGTGTACCCACCGTTTCCCTTCGTTTGGCCGTTTTGAATGTGTTCCAGGGCTGTTTGGGCCCAAAAATGACTGTTTTTGGCCCTAAACTGCAGTTTTTGAAACTGAGGTCCGCCACTTGCGAATCCCGTTCCCGGCCGCCACCGTTGAGTTTCTTGCTCAAACTTTGTGTGATTGTACTTCACACCCATAGGTATCATCCATCAAAATTTCATCCGAATGTGAAGCACCACGACGGAGTTCTGATTTTGGCCCATTTCGCGCGTGCTGCTTGCTTGCTGCTTGCTTGCTTGCTTGCTGCTTGCTTGCTAAACCTGGTAGGTCCACCCTAGACACTAAAAAGGGTTATAAAACCAAGACTGGTTCCACCAGCTCGGTGACCCTAATCAAGACTGAATATTGGGACCGAGCTGGTGGGGTAGTGCCTATGCTTCTGTGCGTACTAGGGTGGAGGAAAGTCAATTGGTTGGGGGATGGCGATTGAGGGTTGCATGCATGTTGTTGTGTGTTTCGTATTCCTCTCCCCTCATTTTGCATTGGCAACTGGTTTTCGCTTCATCGTGATGCCATTATTGCATGAATGTCACTGCATGTTTTGTTTTCCCCTCCCTCCTTTTGAGTTTGCAAATGGCTTTCGCTTCACCGCGATCCCATTATTGCACGAATTGCACTGTCTGTTTTGTATTCCCCTCCCCTTTTATGTGTTTGCAAATGGCTTTCGCTTCACCGCGATCCCATTCATTTTCGACTGCATGAGTTCCAACGTTTGCTCTTGTGCGTGATAGGTAGATAGAGAAGTTAAAAAGTCCGCCTTGTGTCATTGTGTGTTCAGTGTTCCCCTAACCACCAGATATCTGCTCCCGTGCGTCAGGTAGGTTAATGATGTTGCATGTATGTCATTGATTGACTGTAGGTTAATGATGGCGATTGAGGGTTGCATGCATGTGGTTGTGTGTTCCGTAATCCCTCCCCTCTTTTTGCCTTGACAATTGGATTTTGCTTCACCGCGATCCCATTATTGCATGAATGTCACTGAATGTTTTGTCTTCCCTTTGCATACGTTGTGTTGTTTTGGACCACGTTCATCCTAACCTTGAAGCGAGCAACGTAACCCCGTACTCCACTCGGAATGAATGTGCTCCCCAAGCTTCGTGTTGACGTCTGCGCTCGGCTTTCGCTTCACCGCGATCCCGTTTTTCTTTCTCTTGTTATGAGCAAATCGATGCATATGTACAATGCATTGTACTTCCTGTCACATACCTGTACCAAAAAATTGATGTCTCTATCTGGCTATTGTGTGCCTGTCAAGTGTTGCATGTTCCTTGTTTCACGCATTACGGGGTGCCACAAGGCCCACGTTCAAGGCTTTTTGGACTTCTGAGGGGCCAAAATGCCCCCAAAATGGGCTCAAAATGGGCCTATTTCACCCGTTTGTGCACCCCAAATGGTCTAGGATGAGGTTTGGAAAAATGCGTTTTTGACCCATTTTTGACCCATTTTTGGTCCCAAAACAGCCCAGTTTCAAGGCATTTTGGGATTTTCGGAGGACCAAAATGGGCCACCACAAGCTCAAAACGGTCCAAAAACACTTGTTTTAGCGTCGCACATGGTTGAGGATCATTTTTGAGAAAAGTCATCTTTTTGCCCCTACTGGACCCTGTTGACCCATTTGGGCACCCACCTGTTTGGGCTTCAGCTTGCAGCTTGCCGCAGCCTAGTGGGCC
Organism: Eutreptiella sp. 'Long Island Sound 2002'; assembly: GCA_964036045.1. Classification (NCBI taxonomy): domain Eukaryota; phylum Euglenozoa; class Euglenophyceae; order Eutreptiales; family Eutreptiaceae; genus Eutreptiella; species Eutreptiella sp. 'Long Island Sound 2002'. The sequence goes on from OZ038390.1 coordinate 55,850,090, forward strand.
TAGGCATTGGGGTCTAGGCGTCCATTTGGGCAATTCTGAGGGGTGGAAACCACAAAAAGTGGGGGGTTGTGGGTGGAATAGGTGCCCTCGGAATCGCATTTTGAGCCATGTAGCCAAAGATATGGCCTATTCTTGGTTTGTGGCTGTCGGCATTTGGAGCTTCTGGGGGCCTTTTTAGGCCGTTTCCTGGACATATCATGGAGTTAGAGGGCGGCAAAGAGCTCGTTGACACGGGGAAGTCAAGCCGCACATGGAGTGTACCCACCGTTTCCCTTCGTTTGGCCGTTTTGAATGTGTTCTAGGGCTTTTTTGGCCCAAAAATGGCTGTTTTAGGCCCTAAACTGCAGTTTTTGAAACTGAAGTCCGCCACTTGCGAATCCCGTTCCCGGCCACCACTGTCAAGTTTCCTGCTCAAACTTTGTGTAATTGTACTTCACACCCATAGGTATCATCCACCAAAATTTCACTGAAATCCAAAGCACCACGACGGAGTTCTGATTTTGGCCCATTTCGCGCGTGCTGCTTGCTGCTTGCTTGCTGCTTGCTGCTTGCTGCTTGCTGCTTGCTTGCTAAACCTGGTAGGTCCACCCTAGACACTAAAAAGGGTTATAAAACCAAGACTGGTTCCACCAGCTCGGTGACCCTAACCCTAACCCTAACCCTAGCCCTAACCCTAATCAAGACTGAATATTGGGACCGAGCTGGTGGGGGAGGGAACATTAGCTATGACTGGTGAAGGACATCAAGAATGATTCACACATTGATGGCTCTTCACAAAGTGAAAATCAGCTTGCAAGTCAACCCCATCACCACAAGGCCCACTTTCAAGGCTTTTGTTGGACTTCGGAGGGGCCAAAATGCCCCAAAATGGGCTCAAAATGGGCTCATTTCACCCGTTTGTGCACCCCAAATGGTCTAGGATGATTTTTGGAAAAACGCGTTTTTGACCCATTCTTGACCCATTTTTGGTCCCAAAACAGCCCAATTTCAAGGCATTTTGGGATTTTCGGAGGACCAAAATGGGCCACCACAAGCTCAAAATGGTCCAAAAACACTTGTTTTTAGCGTCGCACATGGTCTAGGATCATTTTTGAGAAAAGTCATCTTTTTGCCCCTACTGGACCCTAATGACCCATTTGGGCACCCACCTGTTCGGGCTTGAGCTTGCAGCTTGCCGCAGCCTAGAGGGCCTAAGTACGAGGGTGTAGGCGTCCGTTTGGGCAATTCTAAGGGGTGGAAACCACAAAAAGTGGGGGGTTGCGGGTGGAGTAGGTGCCCTCGGAATCGCATTTTGAGCCATGTAGCCAAAGATATGGCCTATTCTTGGTTTGTGGCTGTCGGCATTTGAAGCTTCTGGGGGCCTTTTTGGGCCGTTTCCGGGACATGTCATGGAGTTAGAGGGCGGCAAAGAGCTCGTTGACACAGGGAAGTCAAGCCGCACGTGCAAAGTTGCCACCGTTTCCCTTCGTTTGGCCGTTTTGAATGCGTTCTAGGGCTTTTTAAGCCCAAAAATGGCTGTTTTTGGCCCTAAAGTGCAGTTTTTGAAAGCGAGGTCCGCCACTTGCAAATCCCGTTCCCGGCCACCACCGTTGAGTTTCTTGCTCAAACTTTGTGTGATTGTACTTCACACCCATAGGTATCATCCACCAAAATTTCACCCGAATCTGAACCCCCACGACGGAGTTCTGATTTTTACCCATTTCGCGCGTGCTGCTGCTTTCTGCTTGCTGCTGCTTGCTGCTGCTTGCTGCTGCTGCTGCTAAACCTGGTAGGTCCACCCTAGACACTAAAAAGGGTTATAAAACCAAGACTGGTTCCACCAGCTCGGTGACCCTAACCCTAATCAAGACTGAATATTGGGACCGAGCTGGTGGGGGAGGGAACATCAGCTATGACTGGTGAGGGACATCAAGAATGATTCACACATTGATGGCTCTTGACAAAGTGAAATCCGCTTGCAAGTGAACCCCATCACCACAAGGCCCACTTTCAAGGCTTTTGTTGGACTTCTGAGGGGCCAAAATGCCCCCAAATGGGCTCAAAATGGGCTCATTTCACCCGTTTGTGCACCCCAAATGGTGTAGGATGATTTTTGGAAAAATGTGTTTTTGACCCATTTATGACCCATTTTTGGTCCCAAAACAGCCCAATTTCAAGGCATTTTGGGATTTTTGGAGGACCAAAATGGGCCACCACAAGCTCAAAACGGTCCAAAAACACTTGTTTTAGTGTCGCACATGGTCTGGGATCATTTTTAAGAAAAGTCATCTTTTTGCCCCTACTGGACCCTGTTGACCCATTTGGGCACCCATGTGTTTGGGCTTGAGCTTGTAGCTTGCCGCGGCCTAGTGGGGCTAGGTATTGGGGTCTAGGCGTCCGTTTGGGCAATTCTGAGGGGTGCTTGCTTGCTTGCTAAAGCTGGTAGGTCCACCCTAGACACTAAAAAGGGTTATAAAACCAAGACTGGTTCCACCAGCTCGGTGACCCTAACCCTAACTCTCCAGGGCTTTTTTGTCCCAAAAATGGCTGTTTTTGGCCCTAAACTGCAGTTTTTGAAACTGAGGTCCGCCACTTGCGAATCCCGTTCCCGGCCGCCACCGTTGAGTTTCTGGCTCAAACTTTGTGTGATTGTACTTCACACCCATAGGTATCATCCACCAAAATTTCACTGAAATCCAAAGCACCACGACGGAGTTATGATTTTTACCCATTTCGCGCGTGCTGTTGCTTGCTGCTTGCTGCTGTTGCTTGCTGCTAAACCTGGTAGGTCCACCCTAGACACTAAAAAGGGTTATAAAACCAAGACTGGTTCCACCAGCTCGGTGACCCTAGCCCTAACCCTAGCCCTAGCTCTCACCCCAGAGGGAGGGCAAGGGGAGGTAACGGGAGCCTGCCCCCCCCCCCCTTCACCACCCCAAATCGCCCCACCTGGACCCCCCCCCCCAACTAACCCTCCCGACCGCCCCCCCCCCCCCATCGCCCCTCCCTGAACCCCCCCTCCAATGCCCCCCCCCCCCCCCCCCCCCCCCCCCCCCCCCCCCTAGGGGCCTTCGGCCCACTTCTACTGGGGGGGGGGGTCGCGTCTAAAAGCGAGGGGACGGCCCCCCCGTGGGTAATGACTTGGTGAGGCAGTTTCAACGGTGCGCGCCCGGTGCAAGTGCCCTCTATTACACACTGCGGAGTGCTGTGCCACGCAATGAAAGGCCTGTTTACTCCGCATTGACCACCTGGCTCTGCATCCCACTTTTGCAGACTTGGAGCTACACGAACAGCGGTGCAGGCGGTGCACCACACTGTGCTTACACGGTGCGCACAGTATTTGCTGTTATCTAGGAGTGCTTTATTTTTTCATGTACTCACTGCGGGCTGCAAACACCACTCTTCCAGAAACATAAGTAGAGTTTGTGGGAGGTCAGCAGGATCGAAAATTTGTGATCACCCACCTCTCTCAGCAATGGGTGGCACACCTTGAGACCGTTGCCCCTGACGATGATGGGTGTGGAGCTGGGAGCCCAGCACCGCTGAACCCAAGGTACTGAATGTTTTTTTGAATTGGCTATTGGCTATCTTCCCTCTGCTTTTGCACTACAGCCCACATCTGTTTTCTTACTACTACTGTGCAATGAGGAGGACGAAGAAGAGAATGAGGAGGAGGACTCCAACTGATTGACATGAATGTGTTGATCCACGAAACGAATGCCTTATAGGCTTGGGCACCCTGTGGGGCACCTTTCGGGAATGAGCACCCCGGGAGGTCCGAACCGCGAAACGTGTCGAAACAATTGCCCTGCAGGCTTGGGCACCCTCTTTGGTGCAGGCCGTGCCGGAGAGGTCTCCCTATGCTCAACAGCCCCTCCCGCCAGCGGGTGCGGGCGGCTACAACCACGATGACATTGGTGAGGAGGTAGAGAGGAGGCATCCGTTGTTGTATGCTAGCCGTTAGGCCATTGCGTACTTGCCACCCTAGAAATCTGCCAAAAGTGCGTAAAATAGTAGTCCCGATGAAGAACTAGCACGCGGTGTGCACGCACTGCGCCACACAGTGCACACAGTGCACTTGTTTCTCTCTTGGATGTGGGGATTTGCACTTGCGGTTGCACGCATTGCAATGCCCAGGCCGCCCTTTTCCCAATGATCTTCACGTCTCCTGCTTCAGGGTCAGCCCGGCCCGTATGTTATCACAAGTTACCAGGAGCAAGTCAAGGTCACAGGAAGTACGATGAGAGGACGCAGCAAGAAAGCATAGATTTGCTTTCGGTTCATACAGTTAGGGTGTGGCAGAGGACGGAATCGATCCGATTAGATATGATCATATCAGTGCAATGCGATTAGATTCACAACAACATGGGATGTGTTGGTCGTTGTGGGCAAGTGCTCTGTTGTGGGTGGTCCGGATGTGTGTTTCTCAAAGCACTGCCATGTTTGGTCTGTTGCACCCGTGTCCTTCTTCTGAAACCCCCTTCCGGCCCCAATGCGTCCCACAACATCCCCAGACGATGCCCTCTGATAGCAGGCGCTTAATGTCCAAGGCTTCATGCATTTTGGCACAGCTCTTTGTTGAAACCTATATTCTGTCGATGCCAAAAAGGCACCCTAGACAATGCCAAACTCAGGGTGCAAAGATGTGTCAACTGACACACGCCTCACCCTTCGCCGAAGCCAGTGCTCCTGAAGCCAGTGCTCCTGCCCTACCAAAACAAGGGCTTCTTCTGAAGAGCTCCTGCAGACACATCAGCAGCAGTTTGGGCGATTGCAAAGTTGAAAAGGGGCTCTGATCTAAGCCTCACAAAGTGTTACCAAACAAACTGAAAAGGCAACAGTGGACCCTGGCTCTGACCACTGGATGCGCGGCCCTGCTCTTGGACAACAACCTCAGAGGGTACACAACTCCTCTAAGCATTCTGTGTGTTTAGGGGGTGTTGTACCAAAGAGACACCCTGACAACAACGTTTTGTTGCCGGGAGCTTGCTTACAGTTCAACTCAGCCCCAGCTTGGTGCTTTGCAGAGGATACAGAGTCGGGCATGCTTGCAGGCTATCTGGCTGCCACAAATCATCACTGTCAAGGAAGCTGCCTCTGCCACAGTAGGTTCTCACCAAAGGCGAGGGGGAAGGCACAGGGTCCAGATCTGTTGGGGGCCAAGCCACCGTCTTGGGCATGACCATAGCGCCCGTATTGTCTACCTGACCCTGAAGACCCACGATGGTGTCCCTCCTTAATAGGCGCCCAGCCCTAACCCGCTAGCCCCTCACTGTCCCTTTGCAAGAGAGTCCAGGACCTGAAAAGGCACGTGCCCTCCTTATGCTTTTCTATACCCTTGAACACACATACACACACACACACACACACAGACACACACACCCTCCCTTTTGCGCACACTCCTGGACGGAGGCCTGAAGACAGCAGTCCACGTGTATCAGCGAGGTATGATCACCTCCCCCGGTGTCCCTATTGCCAAGGGACCGATGAAATAGAGCTACACACATTGTGGGAATGCCCCAAGTGGGCAACAACGTGAGACACACACTTCATGAGCGTTTAGGCACTCCTTGTCAAATACCACAGCTGCCCCCCCCCTCTGCCAACTGGCTGCCATGCTTGAAACTCAGTGGGCTTTTGCCGGAAATAGAGGCGCCAGTCAATCGCTCGGTGGAACAGCACGATCTTCCCTTCTTGAAAGGGAATGCCATGCACGCAGTGCGCACACAGTGCGAAGTTTTGGATGTCCCTTTTCACAAGTTTTTGGTTCCGTACCAGGTTCTTTTTTAGCTTCCTAAGCATTTAGGATGTGGCATATTTGAATTGTCAACCATTTTTGCCCATTTTCAACCATTTTCGCCTATTTCCTCCACCGCATGGGCGTTAGCGCACGGGGTGCGCACCGGGCATCTTTGAGGGAGCGTTATTTTGGGCCTTCAACCTTCCGGTGCTATTGAGGAAACCGGGCCAATCTTTCCTACGGTCGGTGTTGCGGTTGTAACTGAGCCCCCTTCCTTGCGTTCATGCCTCTCCCATGTTTGTTGCCAAATGTCAAACGGGCACCCTGAGCCTGGTATGTGGTCATACAACTCCAGGGTGTCTGCTGCGGAACTACTGTATTTTGCACTTTGTTCGTAGAATACACATGTCAATCTCCGCGGACCTTGAGGAGTTTGTGGTACGGCCTTCATCCCCACCTCATCACTGTCCTCGCTCGCCATCAACAAGTGTGTTGTGTCCACGCTCAAAATCACCACCGCCCTCCCCTTCATCCTATTTGCTACCAGACGGGTGACAGGTATTCTTGGGTGAGTATCCCAGCCTTTGTGTGCGTAGTATGCACGCAGTGCGCACCCAATGCAAGAACTTGGCCAAACACACCATGTACATGGCCATTTTAGCGGCCTGCAAACTCAGGGTCCAACAATCATCTCGGCTCTTCACATCTTCACAGTAGTGCACCTTCAGGCACAACGAGCATATCCCTATCATCGGCTAGAGCCCCCCCCCCCCATGCACAGTGTGCCATAATCCCACAGCCCAGACATGGCCATGGGAAGAAGGGGTTTTCACAGATCTTTTGGTGTGGCTCCGTGCCCTGCAGTGGACGGATGACACAGACACGGTCACATTTATAGAGCTAGCCGTGGACTTTGAAGGGCACGCTTCCCACACTTGACCCGCAGCCCCACAAGCTAAATTCAGGGGACACACAGAGCCATTGCAAGAGAGAGCACATGTCCTGCACCTAGCACTTTGCACACTTCAGAAGCTGGTCAAAACAGGGGACGTCCATTGAGCCAAAATTATTGCAGGCGCCATGACCCTGGTGCCGTTGGGAGGCCCACTTGTGGCAGGCCTGAATGTATGCCCTTATTTTGCGTGTAGAGATACCATGAAAGGACATATCAGGCACCTAGCAAATTATTGTGAGCCGCAGGGACATTGCGCACACATGCATGCTCCAACACACACAGACCAGTGCCGGACGGCACAGGAGCTGGAGAAAGTGCGCTTGCAATGGGCGCTACCTAGCAGTATGCACACCGGGTTGATGCCCTCATCCTCTCTATGCGCCAAAGGGGGAGGGGGGGGCCGGCTTACTTCGCAGGAGACCTCTACCCGTGTTGGGAGATGGTAAAGCAGCGCAAGCACCACACACAGTCACGAGAAAACACACGCAACCTCAGGCAGCACCTCAGCAGTGCGTCCTGCTGCCAGCCCCCCAATCGCGTACATGTCCTGCACATTGCCGTTGTGCGTCACTTGCAAACGGTTGCGGTTGCTGGCAGCGGCCTGCTATGCCAAGGGTTACCACACCCCTGGATATGTGGACAGGCGCCCCCAGTCCAAGGTATGCCAACAGCACCGGCTGCCGCCATGTTGCCGTACCGCCACACTGCGCGGGGGGGGGTCCGGCATGTTGCGACCGAGGGCACCACAAGGTAGTGACCCCTGGTAAAGCCTTGGGCAAAAGGCCAGCACAGACCACTGCAGGCACAGACAAGTAACCATGGCTGCGGTCGGTAGCACCAACAAACTCACGGGTGCTAAAACGCTCGCCGCACATCCCGCACACACCGCCCCGAACCCCCAACCCCCCTTCCCTGCCGGCCTCCTGATTGCACGGGATGCTGGTGGATAAGGGTACGCACGTTGGTGGATAAGGGTACACACATAGTGAGGTCGCCATCTTCATAGGGTCACAGGCGCGCCTCATTGGAAGTCACCCGAGCCCGACACACAACTGAGGATTTGACTCAGTGGAAAGTCGCACACCTACGCACATGCACAACCCCGCTCTAGTGCCGGGTTAAGTACGCCGATTGCCTCCACCGTCACACATGGCTCTCCCTCATTAATAGTACAATAAAATCCGCATGCCCTCCTTAATAGTACAGGTTAACCCCGAACTCTAACCCATGGGCCCTTCCTTGACTCAAGAGCGTCCAGGACAATAAAAGCCCCATGCCCTCGTTGGTTGTACATCCGTCACGCCTGGTCGCCATGAGGGCAGAGTCCTAGGGGTGAGGGCTCAGGTAACCCTTGACCCTATCCCACGGGCCCTTCCCTGACCCAAGAGCATCCAGGACATTAATAGTACACGTGCTCACTCGGGCGTGACCACCAGACGGCGGCAAAACAGCTGACGAGCCGCCGAGAGCGCGGCCCTGTCATCGGCGGCTGGAGCTGCGAGGCAATTGAGCGCATGAGTGATAGCCAATGCCGGAGCGCGTGACGCACGAGGCGCCAGCGGTGCGCGAGTGCGGGCGTAAGTAAGGGAGTGTTGCACGACCTGTGCGGGACACCCTGGGGTTCCACTTCCATGTCCCGTTGCTCCCTGTAGGACGGCGGTCACAATCTGTCTGTCTTACAGCGTGAAGAAGGTGAGGGTGGATCCGGTGGGCTGGCGTGGGCGGGGCTTAGGGCATGTACGTCTTCACTTGGGGTTGGCACTTGGTATGGTAGTGGTGTGCCTGCCTCTCACAACCAGCATCTATAACCAGAGGGAGCACCTTTGGCGGATGGCGATGGGCGGGTTGACTCGGTGGCCGTGGTAGGGGAGAAGGATCTGGCATGACTCGAGCAGACAACCGTGCGGGTGCCGTGGAGCCCCACACGCGTCTCCTGGGCAAGGGAAGTGCTCTAGGCAATGCTGGTCCTGGGACAGGGTGTCTCGCTGGTGTGGCGCTCTCTATGCGCGCGTGCTGTGGCTGGCGTGACAGGCATGCACGCCAGGAGCCGGACAGGTGCTGATGCAGGTGGTCCTGGAGGAGACGCCTTAGCCGCCCACGACGGGGCCCGTGGGGCGCTCCATGCAACCGGTCCGGCACCTGCGCTGGCTAACTGCTAGGGCTAGTGGCTATGGCGGGTGCCGGAGCAAGCCAAGGAGCTGCGCCTCGTGTTGGAGGATTGGGGCCAGCTGTGCCACCGGCTGCGGGAGTCACAGCGGTACACGGCCTTGGCCGCACTACACGCATGGTGGCAGGTCACGTATGGGGGCTTGGGAGCGGTGGTGTGCAAGCAGGCGTGCGCCTATGGGCTTACAGAGACCTCCACAGAAACGGAGCTGTCCCTATCCCACGGCCCTTGCCTAACCCAAGAGCGCCCAAGACAATAAAAGCCACATGCCCTTGTTAATAGTAGTCCTTCCGTCGTGCTGCGACACCAAGGGATGGGCGGGGGGAGGGGGGGGGAAGGCTACGCCAGCCCCTGACCCGTAACCCTCGCGCTTAACCCATCGCACAGCGTCCAGGACTCTAATCGGCCTTTGCCCTCGTTAATAGCACCCCTGGGACCGGCCACAAGGACTACTCCCTGGAGGGGTACCTGCCGCGCTGCCCGGGAGGGGGGGGCCGGGCGCGCCCTACGAGATTGTGCACGTGCAGTGCCCATGGGCAGTTGGTGCGGTTTGGCCGCGCCAGCCACCGGTAGCGGACAGCTGGCCGGCGCCCTACCGCCGGTGCCCCATCCATCCGCAGCCGCAATGCGAGCAATGTCAGCTGGCGCGGCGTGGGGTATTGCACTGCTGTGCGCGGGGCCATGTGGGACATCTAGCGGCAGTGACAGGGGCAGTGGCCTCGTCCAGGTCTTGTGGACGTGGTTGGAACCGCCAAGCGCCCTTACATGGCGCCGGCAGCGGTGGTGGCAGGCTGCCGCCAGTGGCTAGACCGCCGCACGCCTAGCCCGCCGGCTCGACGTGGCCGGGTACAGAGCACACTGCCTTATGGGGGGGGGGGGGGGGGGGGCGCCCCGGTAGGTGGGGGGGTGCCCGATTTGGGCGCAGAGCCTTAGTGGCTCGGGCTTGATGGGACAGGGAGGGCAGCGGAGCCGCCCCCCCCCCCCCCCCCCCCCGGCGCCGGTGCCCCTGGTGGCAGCGCCGCCCCCACGGCGGCGACGAGAGATGCACGCCTCTCCATGTGCGGCGCCTTTTCCGCGATCTCTCGCGCACTCACCGAGTCACGGGCGCCGCCACCGCCCGGCTCCTCCCCCCGCCCCGTGCCGCACGGAAGATGGGGGGGAGGTGGGACAGGCGATGCGCTGGGGGGCGCCCCGGCCTCCGTGCCGTTTTTAGCCCCTCCCCCTCCTTTGCCCCTGCAGGAGGTTGCGGAGGTGAAGCCCACATGTGGCGTGGGCACGGGCACACCGGCGCCGGTCGACGACGCGCCACAGGCGCTTGTCAGCGATGGCCTCCACCCGCCCCTGCCACCGCTGGCGTAGTGGGCGGGGTCGAGGAGGGTGGGGCAACGACGCCCCATGCAGTCCCTGTGCGACGCTCACACGTCCCCCGCGTGCAAGTCGTGTGGAGGGCATCGGGGGGTGCAGCATTGCTGCTCCCGGCACCACGAGGGATACCCTCAGCTGGTGCTAGTGGCGAGGGTGCGCGACCGCGCACGCCCTTCGGCGCCCACAGGGCGTTCTGGGAGCCCGAGACGTGGCCATGGGAGGGTGGAGGGGGCAGACACCTGACCCTAGGCGCCCAATCTTTCCGTCGTGCCGCGATGCTAGGGGTGGGGGTGGGGGGTGGGGGGTGGCGGCGGCGGCGCAGCCAATCCCTGACCCATAGCCCCCTCGCTTAACCCATCGCAGAGCGTCCAGGACTTTAATCGGCCTTTGCATTTGTTAATAGTACAGGGCTGGGCAGGGGGCCGGGGGGGGGGGGGGGGGCAGCGCAGCCAGTCCTGACCCATAACCCCCTCGCTTAACCCGTCGCACAGCGTCCAGGACTTTAATCGGCCCTTGGCCCTCGTGAATAGTACATGTACTCACACACACACACACACACACACACACACACACACACACACACACACACACACACACACACACACAGACACACACACACACACACACAAACACACACACACACACACACACACACACACACACACACACACACACACACACACACACACACCCGCCCCCTGCCCCAGCGTGGCAAAAAATGTTTGCATAATTTTAGTATTGTGCTCGTGTGCATATTGGCGCTGAGTGCTGGCGCAGACGCCGATAGGCAAAGTGCTGTGTCTCCATGCGGCTGGAAGGTCTATGAGCTTATGGGGGATGGTCAGCGCGCTGGGCAAACTCTCCTCCTATGGTCTTTGTGGACATTCCACAGTCTCACTCAGGACAACCCTTTAGTACGATTGTAAGTACCTGAGGAATGGGCATGATCGCGTCCTCTTCCCAATTCGCAGCCCATCCCCATCACCATCAGAGGCAGGTTCGGAGGCCTCACCAACACGAGGGCGGTCAAGTACACCAAAGGTGTTGCGCGTCGCGCGCAAGCACGGGCTTGTCTAAGCACGGGGACCCCGTGTGACCGCTGTTTTTCTGACCTTGGCCGTGCTTGCGCAAGGGGGGGGGGGGGTACCCAGATGGCCCATGAAATATTCGATAGCCGTCTTGTGCGGCGACCTCAAGGCAACATTCGTCACTGGTTTGGTTTGCGCTGCAGTGCAGCAAGGCAAAACAATGTACTGTGAGTTGTGGCTATGACCATATGCCTGTGTCACGGGGGCATGTGTGAGCCCAGTATCCGTTGCTCATGGCCCCCATGGAAGTAGCCCCCCCCTTCCCTTGTGAGGACAACGCCCTTGTCAGAACAGCACCAGGTGTCATTTCCACAACTTTAAGAACCGTGGTGTTTGGTGGTTCCTTTCTCTGCTTGTTTGTGAAGATCAAGTTTTTCCTGTGATTTGGGGCTTGGGATGGTATTTCAGGGATGCGGATTACCTGTCCTGCCATTTTTTGCACCTCATTTCAGTACTCTTCCTTTGCAAGAGCAACACCCTTGTCAGAGCAACAGTAGGTGTTGTTTCCACAACTTTTGGAACCATGTCCTGTTTTGCCCGTGATAAATACCCCCTTGTCAGAGTAACAGTAGGTGTTGTTTCCGTCAAATTTTGGGACTTTTTGTGTTGCTCATGCAAGGGGGGTTGGGTACAAGACTTTGATTCACCTCCATAGACATGGCCTCAATGATGCATTGCTTTGCTGCTTGTGTTCTTTCACGGTTAGCACAAACAACACCCTTGTTCAAACAACAGGAGGTGTTGTTTCTGTTGTTTTCACCTTTGCTTTTACTGCTTGTGCTTTTACTGTTGTTCTCGCAAGGGGTGGGGGAGGCTACTATCTGGCACACTTACTCAGCATTTATGGCAAACCTCCCTCTCTCAAAGCAGATTCCAGCCGTTTTGACATGATTTGCAGGCAACGGTGTGTCAGTTGCAGGTTGATTTCCAAGGTTGACATCCTCTGTGCCTTCCTACCCCGCCAGCCCCCCCCCACCCCCGCCCCCACCCTTGCATAGTGGCATCGTCACTTGCACATCCCCCCCCAAAGTGTCGCAGGTGTCTTCTGGAGTCATGTTCTGCGTCTGCAGTTTGTAGCGTTTGTTCTATTCCATGTTGTTTTTGTTATGTGTTGTCTTCCTTGTGCAGACCGCAGGGCACTTCGAAGGGGGGCAGCTGCGATTTGCTGTCTGTGTTTCTGGTGACCAGTGCAGATGGAAGAGGCATGGGCAAGCTGTGTATCACGCAACAGTATTCCAAGCTTGGCAGAAAAGCAGCTGTGTCACCATGGCATGCAGGGTGCTGTAGAGTATGCCCACAGGACCACTCAGTCCAGTACAGAATGTGCTGCATTTGGTAGCTGGCGGTCTGCACCTACTGTTTTCTTCCTGGTATCCTCGTGCAGAGTCCCCTCTGGTGGGGGAGGGGTCACCGTCATTTGGTGACAGTTCCCCCTGTGTGTGGGGGACACTGTCCTGCATGGAGGGACTAAACAAGGGGGCATTGGGGTGACCAGCTCCACCTCTTCACACCATTAATGTGCTTTTGCCTTTCTTTCTTGCTCGGACAAGCGAGAAGAGGGTCTAGCAGGATTTGAAACAAACTAGTAGCACCTCCCATCGCCCATTTGTGCCCCAGTTCTTTCCCCATGCAAGTTTGAATTGTCAGATGTTGGACATACGGGGGTGTAGGCAGCTACTTGTTGTTAAAAAGTTCTGCCCACACTTTTACAGGATTGCTAGATGTATAAGCCCCTTCACTTATACAGTGGCACATGTTGGGACAGATTTTCCCTCGAAAAGGAAAGAGTACCATTTGTCAGAATTCAGATGGTTCCTTGACGCTCTGCAGCAGGCTGTCGCCATGACCCGAGGGTGGGTTGACCCCCCCCCCCCCCGAGCCGTCCTTATGTGAGTGCTGGAGTGATACAACAGGTAGGATTGTGATCAGGGCCTGGCATTAGAGCACAAGCTGTGATCTGTATCATCGGTATTCCAGAGTCATGCTCTGGAAGTCCAAACTCTACAATTAGGGCCGTCTGGAAAGTCTGGTTGGTAGACCCTCTCACAAAGAGTCCCCCACATGCAGCATCAGCTGCTAAGGATACCTGCCAGCCTCCACACCTACAACGTTTCCAGCACTACTTGCCCCATAGATTCCGCTATTGTTATTTTGATGCAAGTTGTTAATATCAGCCAATGCTACCTTCCACTGTTCGCAAAGGCAACTGCACCCATGAAGCACGTTGCTGAAGCAAGTTGTTCATAGAGCCTATTCCCCCCCCCCTTTGTCCAAGCACCGCCCTTGTCCAAGCATCGACTGAAACCAACATCTCACCGGGACCAACATCTGACCGCCCAGTGAACAATGCAGCCATTGGGTGTGCCTAGATTAGAGCGCAGATGATATGCAGATTTGGAGGGAGTTGTAGATGGTCATTCGTGACATATGGTAACTGAGCTGGTCTGATGCCTGGTGCATAGTACAGTGCTGACAGAAATAGAATGATGCATGCTACGCCCTTCCTGGCAATGCGAACTGTGCCAGAGTTGAGGGCAGCCCATTGCTCGCCAAATTTAACCTTCCAAGTTTCTTTTTTGGTCCCTTGCTCAGTTCCCTTTGTGTGGCCTCTTCAACTAACTACCCCCCCCCCCCCTGCAGCAAGGCGAAACATTGAACTGAGTGGTGATGACCATGCGCCTGTGACACGGGGGCGTATGCGAGCCCAGTATCCGTTGCCTCATGGCCCCCTGCGCAAGCACTGCCTTGTCTAAGCACCGGGACCCGGTGTGACGGTTGTTTTTCTGACCACAGTTTTTATGGTCAGAAACTTAGCAGAACGTGATTTAGTGCCGAATGTAGAGGGAAGCAGGGGCTGTGTCATGTTGGGGATGAGTCCTCCTGCTCACAACAACATTTTGCTTGGTACCGCAAACCACTGCTGTTTGTTTTGCTGTGATTTTCAGCCATGATTAATGTCGTTACTCCCGGCTTGGCTGTCACGTACATCTGGTCCACTGGTGAGCACGTGCCTGCCACTATTATCGGTCGTTCTACCTGTGGGGATGATGTCATTCATCTCAAATACATGTGGAATGGGCATGAGATTGAGCATCATGTACCTGTTGACCGTGTCCCCTCCCCAATCCGCAGCCCATCTTCATCCCCCCAGAGTGCCCTTGACGACAATTGTGCTTAGGGTGAGGTATGGGCAGGTTTTCGCTGACATACGTCCTTTCGGTACCGTGCATCGCGCGCAAGCACCACCTTGTCTGAGCACCGTCGTTTTCCTGACCTAGCCGGTGCTTGCACAAGGGGGCGGAGAGGGTACGCTAACCCCACCCGTTCTCCTGGAATACTGACCACTCCCAGGACCCCTGAAATGTAACTAGAGCTATTCACATGGTGCTGTCGCGATGACCCATGGCCCTTCCCAATTGATGTGATTTGGATGTTCATGCCCTTTGGATTCGTGCGTGCATGGCGGGGCTGAGGCATAGGATGGTGGCCGGCAAGAACCAAAATTTCGATAGGAGACCATATTCAAGAGCCTCTAGCTCTGTTGGTGCCGAAGGCTCAACCTCGCGTGACCAACATACATACCTCAAAATGATCCCCATGACACGCTATTCCTTTTGAATATACACAACTGGGGAAAATTTTTTTCAAAAAAAATTTGCACATCAACCCAGGCTCCCATCGGCGAAGGTCCGACCTGGAGGTCGGGTCGGGTCAACATCCTTTTTCGTGTTTTTCATCCATTTTTGATTTCTCCACAAAATTCTGAGTATCTTGAGCATAGACACATAGGGTCAAACAAAAAAAATTTCCCCCTGCCGTCTACCTAAAAAAAAAAAATCTCCGGCGCCTCTGGCGCCCACAAAACCCATTGTTCCTCACAACTAACTGACTACAAGACAATGCCACTAGAATGTTTCCTCTTGAACATTACACTAAGGGACCGCATCCCCCCCCCCCCCCCGTGGATAATGCCCCCAAAGGGTGTTTTACCCATGCACACCAATAGCATCATCCAACCATTGCATACAGTGCACACTGGCCACATTTCAGCAACTCTTAGTGTGAGCATATATTGTGTGCGCCGGGCTGACGCCGCACCACGCGCCACACCGCACCGTCAGCACCCTCAATGACCACCAAACAAACCCAACGAACCGCCAATACAAATCAACAAAACCCCCATATCCGTCATTGCCAACTCTCGTAGATATTCGTAGATATTTGCAATTCTAGGTTATTCCTCTTATCGAAAATATTCGTAGACATTCATAGATATTCATCTATGAATGGGCGAAAAACCCTGCCAGGTTCAATAGCATCTCCACATCCGCATGGAATGCAAATCGGGGTTGCTTCGACTACGGGTTTCCCGCATCTGTGCCGGTGCCGTCTCCCCCGCCTCCCCCTGGCATTCCGTTGTGCAGCCTGTCCATGAGCTCCAACGTGGAGTGGTGGTGGTGTGTGGCACCCCCTAACTTATGGTGGTGTGCAACAACTTGGTCCACCTAACTTATGGTGGTGCATGGCAACTTGGTGCTTGGCAACTTGGTCTCCCTAGGTTATGGTGGTGCGTGGCAATATGGTCCCCCTACCTTATGGTGGCCTAACTTGGTCCCCGTGACTTATGGTGGTCTGCAACAACTTGGTCCACCTAGCTTATGGTGGTGCGTGGCAATTTGTTGCCCCTAACTTATGGTGGTGGGTTGCAACTTGGTCAACCTGACTTATGGTGTTGTGTGGCAACTTCATCCCACTAACCTTTGGTGGTGCATGGCAACTTGGTCCCCGTGACTTATGGTAGTTACTGGGTTATGACTACTCAACCACAAATAACTCCAAAGAGGAGGGGGGGAGGGGGCTGCGAGAGGCGGCCAGAGAAGTGGAATGGCCTCCTGTTCAGTTGTTGATTCTCTGAATATGGTCTCCTGTCAAAGAGAGAGAGAGAGAGAGAGAGAGAGAGAGAGAGAGAGAGAGAGAGAGAGGGAGGGAGGGAGGGAGAGAGAGAGTATAGAGCATACTTGAAGGCATTTGGGCCCAACCGGTGTTTCCCGGGTATCCCCCCCCCCCCCCCCGGGGGGGGGGGGTGCCCGGCGGTTTGGGTCAATGGGGGAGCACCTGATGCGGCGCGCGCACGGCGCGGAGATTTAGCGGTCTGGCCTGACCGCTAAGCTGCAGCTTCTGCCCCTAGCGGTTTTGAGCCTAGTCCGTGATGTTCTTGAGTTGAACTACTGTACTAAGTTGTTCCATCAAACCGTCCATGCTTTGAAGGCCTGATTGTGCAGGTGAAAGAAGAGACATTCAGGACTGCAGGACAGGGAATGGGAATCTTTCCTGAGCAAAAAGGTACACAATTGGGCACTCAAACTGGCACAACACTGCACAAAACAAACTAAAAACCCATTTTGCACCGCAAAATTGACGGTGCAAAAAATGATGGTTTCGCCTCTGATCACGTGACCCAAACTCCCAAAAACAAACAACCAAACAGGCACTTAGAACCCCAATGAGGGTGCTGAAACGCACCGTGCACTGCGCGCACCGCGTGCGTCAGAGGATGCAACGCTTCAGTGCAATGTACACCCTTTCGGAAGGTAGGCAGGGACGCGGAAAAAATACATTGAAATGGGAAACTTTTGTGCATGCATGATCACCACTTCCCCCTAGATAATGCAAGGGGGGGGGGGATGCGGTCGCCGGGATTGGCAAAAAATGCGGAAAATGCGGAAAAAAGGCGGAATATGCGGCAAAAAATGCGATAGAAAATGCGGTTTTGTTAGAATGGTGTTTGCCCCTCGAAACCCCTATGTTTCTTCTCGTCTTGCACAGGGTTGTATCGTTGCATGCACCTCAGGACGCCTGTGACCTTAGCCATCCAAAGTCATTGAGCACGATGTCAATTGACACCTCGTTCTTTGTAGGTCCCCGTTGACAACACGGTCTCACACCGCGATACTAATAGCACTCCCCCTTGTACCGTCCCCACGGGCCTTAATACAAAGCAACACCTACGGCGATGGCCAACTTGCCACCCCGCTCCCTTACTCTATCCATGTGCCCTTGCAGCTCCTTCACCGCAACAGAATCAGAATAAAATGAACAGAATTGCAATCATCCACATTGTATAATTGCACCAGCAGTCTGAACGGGCTGTTGTCGGCCTTTAGTCAAACAACTATACTCGCCATGTGCAGTTTGTGCATTCCCAATGCGTGTTTGGCATGCAAGGGAGGGACGCAGAAAGTGTACGGGGAGGGCGCGCTGCCGAGGGTTCAACAGGAACCTGTCCAGACCCCGTGTGTTACCATAAGAATAAAACCATAGACAACAGGTGTGACTGTTCTGCCCCCATAACAAGTGTTGTTCAGTGCAGGGTCGTTTTCCACCTCCTGCAGGGGAAGGGGCGGGGCGGGGCGGGGGGGGGGGGGGGGGGGGCTCGCAGGGTACCTTTAAAAACTGAGCGACCCAAAGGAGGGGGGATCCAAGCACCCCCCACCCCCCACCCCCTCCTGAAGTGATGGAGCCGAATTTCCCTTCGGCGCCGACAGCGCCAATTTTCAGTTGCGACTGCTTGCTTCGTTCACCATTGCTCCATTTCATTCCCTGTTCTAAAGTGGCAGTGTGTTGCAGCTATGTCTTTTATTTTGCAAGTTTCTGCAATGGAATATGACAGCTGTGGGCTGCTGGTGTCAGGGACAGTCAGTCAGCCTTTATCCTCAGGTTTCCAAACTTGGAAACAGGCACCTGAAGAACTCAGCAACCCTCGGTACAGCTGCCGCACCCCCCACCTCCACGTCCTCTCTGGACCGTGGGGGGCAGTGACCTTCCTTGCAGAGAAGGTTTGCGGTCTAGTGCGGTCTACTTGGGGGACTTCCCAAGGTGAGGACAAACTTGGGGCTAGAGATAGGATCCTTAATACAAAGGTAGCGTGCCGGGCAAACATTCCCCCTGTGTAGCCATATTGATTTCTCCCCACTATGGGGACCCCGAGAAGGCAGGGGTTAGGTAGCCATATTGATCGATGTAGCCATTCCCCCCAGTTTAGGGCCCTTGAGAAGGCAGGGGTTATTTAGGTGGCAGAGTGTGGCCCGTGTACGCGATTTTTGAATTATGTTGTTTAGGTATTAGGGGGTCTGACACATTGAATGATTTCAACCATTGTCCCCAGCTCCCATATTTCATGGCACACTTTACGGATTCCATGGCAAACAGCTCAGGTGGGTGGCCATGATGGAGCCTACAAGGGCCGTGTGCATGTCATTGTGCCGCTCATTTGTGGCATTGGGGCTTAATTCGGATCATTTGGCAAACAGATCGAGAGAGCAGCATGAGGCTGCAGAATTTCAGCAAAATGGATCTGACGTGTGCACGTAAACATGCATGGAATGAAAAATGTTTAACAGGTTCCGACCTGAACGGACAATGAGAGTGGGTTGGGGGCCCTGCTACTTGGGGGAGTGTTTGCCTTGCGCGCCCCCTGCGCGCTACCTGTATGACAACTTTCCCATTGAGTCCCTACGTTCACCATCACCTATGAAGCCCCCGAGCAGACCAACATATGCCTCTTGCCTACCAAATGAAGCAACAAGTCATCCGTGCACAGCATTGAACTAGAAAAGCACATCTGATCACCTTCACAATTTTGTTTTGCCAAGTTTGTTCACTCAATTTGAACAAGCAATACTGTTCAATGAACAATCTTGGCCCCACAGGTGTGCGGGTCAATACATTTCACACAATAGTTCAAATTACATTCACCACATTCTGTTGTAGTGTGCTTTTGACAGCACAATGCACATATATCACCCTCATCCCCAACATCATCTTGCGTGGCATCGTCAACGGTTGCTTCGGTGCTCTTCCAAACATGAGGGGGAACACGTTCCCACGGTCCATGCGGAGGGTAACGGACCTGCCTTCGGGTGCAAAATTGGGTAAAGTGTCACAAAATGCGCACTAATTGATGCAACTCGTTGGGACCACCATGCGGGAAGGGCATTTGGTGTTACACGTAAAGCAAAAATTACCAAAGGTCAAAATTAGCAAAAGGTGCCCATTTTTTGATTTTTTTAAAGCAATATTTTGGTACCATAGCAAAGGGGGCTTTTGGGACCTCGTTTTTGGGTGTGAAAATCATCACCTTTTTTTTGGAAATACTTCAGCCACCCATAAACTGTGTGGTCCCCCACTTTGTGCTCCCTCTCATCACCCCTTTGATGTCGCTACAAAGCCCCAACAACACCGTGTTGCCTTGCCCAATCAGTAATTGTTTTGATGTACGCATCTTTCCAATCGTGCCGGGGAGCTGGCAGACCAGGTCTCGCCCGGTACGCATCCACCACCACGGTTGGAACAACATGCCCATCCATGACAAAAGCAGACCACACAAGAAACAGGGGCCTGCGGGGGAACAAATGATGAAGATCTTGGGGCCGAGGAATCGGGGGGAAACCATAATTACCAAAACAACCTTAATTTTTTGTTAATCTGTTTTTGGGTAATGTTTGCCTTTGGTAATTTTTGCTTGGACTGTATGCTCCTAGCGCAGCAAGTGGGAAAATGGTTGGGGGCTGGCATGCGCAATGACCAACCCCTCGTCAAACGGCGCCCAACGGCCACCCGCTGGTCAAGCGGCGAAACGTTGCCGGTCATTGAGCAAGGGTGGGGGGGTTAACAATGCACCATAATATGCCATATTGGGGCCACAATGCACCTTTAGGTCCGTTGGCTTGCGACCAGTCGAGCTCGAGGCACATGTTATGGCTTTTGGCCGGGGGGGGGGGGGGGGGGCGAACTCCTCGGACTCGACCCAATCATGTCGTACCTCGTACCAAGACGGGGAAGAAATGGTAACAATGGTACAACCTGAGTGCTTGTTCCTAAAGAGCAAGGGTCGCAGGGTGCAGAATTCAGGTCCCTGGGACATATGGACTACATCAAACTAAAAAAGAAAAGCCCGTGGTATAACGTATACCCCAGCAGGGGTTGCAGGGGGCAGAATCCAGGTCCCTGGGAAACATGGACTGCACCATGCATCCGACAAAAAAAGAAAAAAATTGTGGTACACCAGCAGGGGTTGCAGGGGCAGAATTCAGGTCCCTAGGGGTTGCAAGGGCAGAATTCAGATCCCTGGGAAATATGGAATGCAGCAGACTGGATAAAAAAACAGTACGCATGCCATCTGAACACCTATGCCGGCTAAAAATATCATACCACACTCTTGAAAAGGCAACTTCTAGGGAATTTCCCATGTGAACATACTTTCTAATGACATTCCATGCCTACTTTCACTGATGTACACCACCAATAGCCCTTATGCTTCATAGGAAGGCCGGATTCCCCCCCTTTTGTGTGTTGGTAAACTTGTTGTACCTCGTATTGGTGGAAGGAAAAGGTTCCATGATCCGAGAGCGCGGTTGCAAGGTTCAAGTGCTGGCTCATAAAGAGAATCCACAAAGGATGTTGTTTACTAGAGATAGCAAGGCGGTGGCCATGAAGTTGGAGTCTGCTTAGAGGAGTGTGTAACAACCCGGCTGCCAATTTGTTGCATTGCGAATGTACAAGACGTCCGGTAATTCCCCATCATCATGGGTGCGTGGTCCAGATTTAGCGTCGTAGGGCAACCAACGCTCTACACAGCGCGGCCCATAGGGCGCGTGTGTAACGCCGGAGGCCTGCCGCCGTATCCGTGCACCATGTGCAATGGCAGCCACTAGAGCTGGCAGCCCTGCCCTCTAAGGACGTGCGAGGCCTAGCAGACATTCCGGCCGCCACATCAGACCCCCCCCCCCCTGTCAAAGCAGGGGTTGCACAAGTCTAGGGAGGGTTTGGTTTGGTTTTGGGTCAACGCCTCCCCCGGACACCGAGACCCACGGTCAGCACAACCTTCCTTGGGCGTGGTGGACCGCCGCTGATAACTCCCGAACCCCGCGGTGGCATAGGAATTAAGTACTGGCCGCGCCACTGGCCAAAGGGCAAATAAACGCGTTTATGCGTTTATTTTTCGAAAAACGCCTTTTTTGGGGGGATAACCGTTGTTTATTGACGTTTATTGTGCCTGCGGCTCACTGGTGGCTAAGTGGAAATGTGAAGTTGGGGCTCATTTGGGGCTCAGTTGTGCATTGCGATGTCTTTGTGCTTGTTTGTTGTGCGTTTTGCATGCTAGGTAATGTGCATTTAATGTTTTTAGAAGTTTTAGATACTCACTTGGTCAACGTTCAAGGTGGGGGGTACTTTTTTTGGCAACGGCTCAGTTGACTGAGCGCCCGACTGAGCCGTCACTGAGCCGGCTCACTGAGCGCTCACTGAGCGCGCCAAATGGCTCAGTGAGCGCTCACTGACACCATCGCAAATGGTTAGGTTCATATCCCCGAACCCCAACCCCGTAACCATCTCTCCCTAGCCCTTCACTTCACATGGTTCAATGTGGCCATGTGTTTATGTACACGCAAGATAATTGCACACAAGAATGAATGTGGTTGTCAATTTGTGCATGTGCATGTGTGTGTGGACGTGTGTATGGTGTATGTGTGTGTATGTGTTTGGATATTTGTGTCCCTGACGAAGTGTGTGTGTTTGGATGTTTGTGTGTTTGTCGCCTCGGGTACATGTATGCAAGTATGTATGTGTGCATGCACGCTCAAGTTCTTGGAGAAAAGACGTGGTGAGAACTGCGGACCAATGTTGGTGTGAAAAGGGTGAGGTGTGGGCCAGCAAGGGTGGGAAGAGAGGGCGGAAAGGGGGAAAAACTCGTGAGTGAGCCCTGAGTGAGCCCCCAATTGGCTCTTAGTGAGCGCTCACTGAGCCATTTGGCGCGCTCAGTGAGCGCTCAGTGAGCCGGCTCGGTGACGGCTCAGTGACGGCCCAGTCGGGGTGCTCAGTCAACTGAGCCGTCGAAAAAAAGAAACCCCCCCTGTCAAATCCTCTTGGCCTAGGGATTGGTGTCCCTTTGGGGACATTCCAAAACCCCAACCCACCCCCGAGAGCCACAACTTTTCACATTAAACCCCTTGAAAAACACCACTTAGCCCCAAATGAGCCGTTTTAGCCCCAACTGAGCCCCAACTTCACATTTCCAAGTGAGCCGCAGGTACAATTGGTGTTTATTGACATTTCTGCATTCATTGCTAATGGTTTTTGTCCCCTTTGTGAGTTATTTTTAGAGCATCTGTGCGTTTGTGCATGTTTGAGGGTATCAAAGTTGGAAACCGGTGCAGGTAAAGGGAGGTGATTAGCATTCTGTGTCCGCCAGCATGGTTCATCATATTGGGAAGATGTGGGATGTGGGTCATGGCATAAATGGACACACGGACATGCCATCTGCACTCATTTGTGTCATTCATTCATGTCGTGTGCATGTGTGCATGTGTGTCATTAACAACTTTTCATGTTCCGTATGTCCCTGTGTCACACACTCTTTCCCTTCCTCGGTGTTCACATGGGGTCTGATGTATGGATGCGCCCACTTGGCCCGGTTGCGGCTAAGGGTGCGGCTTGGATGCACTTCCACAGTGTTGCCGAGGCCCTCCGTTACCTGCATTCAGAGGCGCGAGGGTCTTTGCGGCACCTCAAGCACACCCAAGTCGTGCAGCCAAAAACGACGCCACCCGGGACGGCTATTCTTTCAGCTTCAAGGAGCCAGCGTCCATGGTTGTCGCTAGGCCCGCGCGTCCGCAGCCGGCGGCCACACCCACCTTGGCAACCTCGGTTGACTGCTGTGGGTTGCGCTTGTAACGGTGCAAACATTTGTGGTGTGAGACACTCTTGCACTAGGTTTTAATGCAATTGTCGACAAAGCTTGTATCGCCTATGTCGGAACCGAGGTGCACTGCTTCACATGCACGTCTCGGGCTTGCAGGCGTGCACTAACCGCCCACGTGGGGCAAGGCCAGGAGTGCAACTTTCGGGTGCATGGTGAATGCACCACAGATGGTGTTTGCACCCTTTGTAGTGCCGCATCCCCTTCCGGTGGGAGTGCTACAGTGCAAAAGCCGCGCAAATCCAATCAAAAGTGGCTCTTGTCGAGGCCTTGGCTTCAGTACGACCCAATTTGTGTGTTGATGTGGTGTGAGGCTTGTCGCACGCATCCACAAATTGGCTGCTCTGTGCCCTTTGTCCAAGGTACCTCAAATTTCAAGGTCTTCTCTTTGAAAGAACGTGGAAAATCTGGCACCCACTGCGTCTCTTTTGCCTTGTGGAAGACTGGCGGTTGTGTCACCTCGGTGATTTGTACGTTGCCCACTGAGGTACAAGATGGGATCATGGGGTTGTTCCGCACGGTGTATAGACTTGTGCAATCCTATCAGCCCATGACTAACTTGGAGGGTAATGCTGAATTGGTAGCACTCAATGGGGGCCATTTTCTCCCCAGTTATCGCTCCCGCTTTTCAGGTGCTGAGATTTTGAGGTTCATTGACCACCCCTTCCGTGGCTCGTCGGGTGCAATTGTGACCGGATGCAAATTTTTTTCCATCACATCAGATTTGTGTACCGACCGTTCATCAAAGAAGGAGGAGCTTTTTTATGTTCGTACCGTCGTGGATGCACGGATGGTGACCAATTTTTTTTTGCATGCCAACCTCTCCCCTCGGGTAACGCCAATGGCATCGTCACCGCTTTGAAGCGTAGTATGGCCGCAGCCGGGGTGGATCTTGAAACGTGGTTGGTCGTCCCCTGATGTACTTATGTGTGTACACAGTGCGGCCCTCCACGCCTCACCCCACTTGCTGAACCGCAATGGGACCCAATCATCGGCCACTTTGTCATCGAATAGCGCTGCTCTCCACATCATCTCAAGGTCCAACGGTCATACAAAGGCTACCCCCCCAACTCGCATGAGGTGGGCTGCCCCGAGTGCCCCATGATGATGTAGTCCTCATCGGTGCGGACTCCCGCGGCCGCCATGCATATCGTGCGGAACTCCGCCCACACCCAGACAGGGACCAGGTGCTTGTAGGCACGAGGTGCCCCTGCAGCGATTGCCTAGTGCAGGGTCGTGACGGTGGTCCCAACAAGGCGGAGTTTCTCCGCCATTTTGACGGATCCCGATGAGCACGCAGAGTGTTACGGCCCTGTGTCTGTGCGCTACCAACTTTGGAAGCGTGTGGTTGAGGGTGCACTCTCGGGACTCTTCGGCCCATAGTCTTGTTGTACGTCCCAACCGTTGTAGCATCCGGCACCAACTGTCCAGTATACTTGGTGACCATCGGCGCACCGCCAACGCTACTGGGTCTCGGGTGGTGTCCCCTGCTCGTGCATCCTGCACCACTATTGCAAGTGCCCATAGGTTGTGTGCCCCCCCCCCAACCCCACCCCACCTCCCCAGACTTGGAGGACTTGGAGGATGCGTGTCCACGCCGACCACTCCCCCGGCGGGCTTAGCGTTGGGCGCCCACTGCCTCCTCGCCGGGGCCCGGAGCACCAAGCGACAAGCCACCCCACACGCACGAGCCTCCGCCTCCAGACCCAAAGGCACCCCAGCAGTATGCACGCCACACACACAGGCACGGCGGTATCTCTCTCCTACCCAAGCGTGAATTAAACACTGGCCAAGGGGTTTTTGGCCAATCACCAGTAGACTGTTCATTTCAATGTTTATTTTTGGTTTCTTTGTGTCTTTTTTGTCCAAAAGTGTAAAAAAAACAAAACGTTTTGACTGGTATTTACTTTCTTGTGTACATGGGCTTAGACCCATGCTTCTGGTGACCATCCATTGAGTGGTCCCATCTTTTGTGACCATATCTACTTCTTCCTTGTTTCGTTCGCGCCATCCTGTTCATCGTGCTTGCTTGGTGTTAATGCCTGCATACTTGTGCCAATTACCTGATGCTTTTTGCACGTTCATTTGCGCTTCCTATTTGCTTGAGGTTGTTTTCATCCAAATTGCCTTGAAATACATATTGCTTTGTCCGGTCAATGCTAACTTAACGGTAAACTCATGGTTCATCTTGTAAACAAACCACCACAGTTTTTACGTTTCCTCTGCAAAAAGTGGAACAACGATGGAGCAGCTGACACTGTGTTCCCATGCGCCCTATAGATGGAATACAAGCAATGAAGCAATTTGCAGATGTCACTTGCAGACCACGTGTCAAACTGTGAGAGAAACTGTGCGAGCTTAAAAGTCCGGAGGCCATTCGCTACCTGCTGCCTCCCTCTCCTATGGCGTGTCGTGCTCTTGTCCCAAGCAGAACAGCTGCCCCCCCTCTTCTTCTCCCTCCCCCCCTCTTTCCTCCTTCTCCGTTGCTTCTTGGCCCCCCCTCCCCTTAGCCCGGAGGGGGCGTTATTCCAAAATGATGCGGCAGGTTGCATGGTGTCTGCCAAAAGATCCAAAAACATGTGGTCAAGTTGCATGGCGGCCTTGAAGGCCAGGTCACACCCGTGGCAACTCGCATGGTAAGGCACCATCACGTTATACCCTGTTAATTGTTGCTGCAACTCTCCGAGGATGGCAACTACCCCACCACGTTCACCTTGGACAACGCTCGCACCGTCGCCACAATAGAAAAAAATCTTTGGCACAGACACTGCCACTTGTGGGTACCAAGGGCCCAAGGCGGACCTGCAACTTGTAATACGCAAGATGCTCGTGGGAGCGCATGGGATGGCACGCGGGGCCCCGGAGGCTTGGGGTGGCCGCGATGGCTACCGCGGGAGCCGATATCTGGGCCATCGCCATCTAGGGACAGTGGCGCAGCATGGCCATGGCATCGTAGTATGCAACATTAGTGCCTAGTTGGCAGTGCGAGTTACCCGCAGTGGTTCCTTGTCAGATGGGAGGAAATGGAGTGGTTTATAGGACCGCAACGGCGATGGGCATATGGACCCTGGGGCCGCTTGGAGCCACGGTAGTAGCCCCGGACAATGAACCAGTCTCAATTCACTGTAGCGACAACAATTGGGAAGCGGAAGACGTGTCTCGAGCCAACGCACTCCAAGACATGGATGAGAGCCAACAACGCGCAAACACCGTCCCCATTGTGGTGTGGGGTGCACCGAGGCCCGACTAGGTACAACGGGATTGCCTGTGGGTGCGCTCATGATTGCCACTTGATCTGCTCGCGCGCAACATTTCCGAGGAACCCAACACCACGCGGCCACCAGATGTGACAGTGGCACAGCCCCTGAGGTGTGAGTAGTGCGGAGCCAACATGGGTCGGCACCTACACCGGGCGTCCGAGCGGCTGAGCGCTAAGCTCTAGGTGCCACTAGTGAAAGTGGCGGACTTGCTTAGCATGTGGTGGGCATTGACCTTGAAGTGGATACTTGACTGCCTGGCCCACAGGGCACTGGTGAAGGGGCGCGACATGGGGGATGCCATGCGAGCCATGTTGGCAGGTGCTGAAAAAATAATGCACGCTTGTTCCCTTGCGCCGAGTGCGGGTAAGTGTGTGTGTGTGTGTGTGTCTGTGATTCGTGACTCCATGTCTCCTAACGGTACCACAGGTGCCTAGTCTATGCTCTTGGATGAGGCTTAGTGTGCAGCACCGCCCGGCCACGGTTGCCGCTATCCCCTCCTTGTTGGTCATGCATGATTGTGTGTGTGTGAGTAGCCGGCTACGCTTGGCTCAGTGTCCTATCACCCCGGTTTGTCACGGCATGTGAGCAGCGTTGCATCAAAGCGAGCAAACCACTCCTCTCCCAGGCTATAGCTTTGCAATCAAGGGGGCGGGACGTGTGATTGACACCATGAGATCTTTCCTACGCTCCACGTTTAACGGTGGCTGTGCACACGGGTAGTACAGCAACCGTTGGGCCATAACTGGTAGTGGTGTGAACCAACAATGCTGTAGGTGTCATTCCTTTGCCCGCTTGACCACATTCACGGAACACATCACGGGGTGCTGCCCCTACCATCACTGTGCTGCCAGCAGAAAGGCGCCTAGCCTCAAACAATGATTTTGTTCTGTTTGGCCTGACGAGGTGTCCAGAGACTTGTGCCCTGTGGCCTAATGAGGTGTCCGGAGACTTGTGCCCTGTGGTATTGGCCATTGGTTCATCGTTTCCCTCACGAGGTGTGTGTGTATGGCTGGTGTTAGGGGTACGCTTCTCCAAAATAACCAAGTTACAATCTAGGGTTCCTATCTTGTGAACCCTGCATATCAAACTGCCGTTGTCCTCATAACTCCTCAACAGCAAATAGAAATCCTTTCCACGCCATCTATTAACCACTCCAAAAACATCATGATCAATTTGTCCCTGCCCAAACCCATTGTGCATTAACCAAAAATTCGTCAAAACAAAACTCCAATCATTCCCGGCATATTCTCACAACACACGCTACACACACATGCAAGTGCAAAGGCGTACATCAATTTTGTTGTTCTTGTTCGTGTTCTCTCTCGTGTTCATGTCTTTATGGAAGGTCCGTCACGCCATGACTTGACTCCGCCACTGCCATTTCTCTATGACAGCGAGTTGCGGTTGCCTATCCATGCCCCCAACAAGATGTGAGGACACAAGAAAATATTGCACTTGCACCACACATGTCATGGAAATTATTGAACCAGTGCCACAACGATGCACAACAATGATGCAGCATGTACACACCCAAATACACATTCACTCCCTTGACATGACCCTTCTTAATGACAAATCACGATAAATTAGATGCGAGCCATGGCATGCGATGTGGCATGCGGGAGATGTGAGTCATGCAAAAAAAACCCAAAATGTACCAAAGAATGATACCACAACCCAGAGGGCAGGGATCCAATCAACGCGCTAGAAAAGGAATCTCCACCCACTTGCTTGGCTTTCAATGCTGCTCATCCTACCCCCTCCCCACGTGTCCAACGAATGCCTTGTCCAACGCACACTTCCATTCCGACCATAATTTTTTGGGACGGAATTAATTAGGCACCGAGTTTAGGTACCAAATTACCCGCACCCCCCCCCCCCTTGTCCTTGCGAACAAAGGACTGCAAGCAGTTGAAGCAGAGCTGCCCACAATGGCCTGGGCCCGCAATCAGCAGATCTGGCTCCGACTGGACCAACCACATGACACCAGGATGCACTGTGAGATTGTGGACAACCATGGGGAACCACTGTTGATGAGCAATCAGGAGCTCTACTCGGTGATGGTCCAGATCAACTGGACCCTGAAGACCCAGGCTCCGGCGAACATGCAGGTCCAGTGGCGACCCAAAAGTGCAGGCAAGTGGCACCCGTTCCAGTGGGAGGCGATCCTCCACTGTCCGACGGCAGAAGGGCACAGAGCGGTGCCCTCCTCGGTAAGCAGAACTGGAGATTGCATGCATGTGTGGCTGGCAGGCCGAGCGGACCTCTTGCGATTGTTCCAAAGAACGCTCTTCAGGCAGGCGGACCCGGTACCCGGGGACGCTGTGCGGTTCCTCTACACGCTGCTGAACACACCCCCATGCGAAAGAAGATACGCATGACAGGGGGTGACACAAAGGAGAAGAAGAGTGGAGCGCATGGTGCCATGGTGCAGATACCCCATCGTCGTGGCTCAATGGATACACCACACCTCTTCTGTCCCGTGGAGGATGGTTCGAACCCCGGGGGGGATAGAGATGCACCGAACAACCCGAACCCCCTTTTTGGGCGCGAGAGAGAGGGAGAGAGAAACAGAGAGAGAGAGGGTAGAGCACAGTGGGAAAGGAACAGAGAGGTGCAACAGGAGAGAAAGAGCAGGGGAGAGCAAGAGAGAATGGGAGCGAGAGAGTAGGAGAGAGACCCACAGAGCAAGAGACCGGGGCTAACCGGCGCAAAGGGAGGTGGTGGGTTCGAGCTGACCAGGGTGGGTTCGAGCCGACCAGGGTAAAAGGGACGCCACGGCGGCACGGAACAGTGAAGAAATGAAAAAGCAGGGCGCCGTAGCGCCCCTGAGCCACAGGCTCGACACGTTGTCACGTGTTGAACAGCCGAAACAAGACTGGGGCTGCGAGAGTGCGGCCCTTGTGAGGATGGAAGCAAGTAGGCATGAATGTGTGGGCAGCATACGCATGCATGGTGTGGAGCAGAAATGGTATGCGCCACACGCAAAACAGCAATGATCTGTTGAGTTGCCTGACAGTCGGAGCACATGCTGAAATGCTGAGACGCCTTTGCGCCAACCAAGGCGCCTTTGCGCCCCTGAGGATCGAGTATGACACGTCCTCACAAGCCAGAGAGCAAGTGCATGACAGGAGCACGACCTGCAGGGCAAGGGTTAGAGACTAACCGGCGCTGTGGGTGGGTGGTGGGTGCGAGCTGACCTCAATGTCCAGAAGACCAGTGCCAATGCACAGCCAGCAACCACCTGGTGTGGTACAGAACTGGTCTACGCTGCAGTGCAGCAAGCAAAACACTGAACAATGTGGTTATGACCATGCGCCTGTGACACGGGGGCGTATGCGAGCCCAGTTTCCGTTGCCTCATGGCCCCTTGTCCTTGTGTGGCTAGCGGGCCGAGCTGACCTCTTAAGGCTGTTCCACAGAACGCTCTTCAGGCAGGCGGACCCGGTATCCGGGGACGCTGTGCGGTTCCTCTACACGCTGCTGAGCACACCCCCATGCGAACGGCGATATGCCTGACACCGGATGACACGCAGGGGGGAGTAGGAAAGATCGGAACAAGTGATGCAGATAACAACTCGTCGTAGCTCAGTGGGTATACCGCACCTCTTCTGTCCTGTGGAGGAGGGTTCGAACCTCGGGGGGGATAGAGATCCACCGAACGTCCCGAAAACCCCTTTATGCGAGAGAGAGAGAGAGAGAGAGAGAGAGAGAGAGAGAGAGAGAGAGAGAGAGAGAGTGGGGCGCAATGGGAGGAGGACCAGAGAGAAGGAGAGAGAGAGAGAGAGAGTGGGGCGCAATGGGAGGAGGACCAGAGAGAAGGAGAGAGAGAGGGAGAGAGAGAGGGAGAGAGGGGGAGAGAGACCCACAGAGCAAGAGACGGGGGCTAACCGGCACTGTGGGAGGGTGGTGGGTTCGAGCTGACCAGGGTGTGTGGGCAGCCATAGTAGCATAGAGCTGAACAGCTTAATGGTGAAACATCGGGACGCCTTTGCGCCCCCGGAGCACGGGCGCGACACGTCATTACGTGTCAGAAAGCCCGAGCACGACAGTGGCAGCGAGAGTGCGGCCCACGGGAGGGTGGTGGGTGCGAGTTGACTTGGGTATGTGGGCGTCCAGCGCACACATGGTGTGGTACTGAACAGGTATGCGCCACAGTACAACAATGCATCTGTTGAAGTGTCAAGCCACAAACACTTTTGGTGCAACGTTGAGACGCCTTTGCGCCCCCAAAGGCGCCTTTGCGCCCCCGGAGTTCGGATATGACACGTCTTCACGTGCCAGAGAGCAAGAGCAAGACAGGGGCAGCAAGAGCAAGACCTGCAGGGCAAGGGTTAGAGACTAACCGGCACTGTGGGAGGGTGGTGGGTGCGAGCTGACCTCGATGTACAGATGGCCAAGGCCAAAGCACAGTCAGCAGCCACCTGGAGTGGTACAGAACTGGTCTGCGCTGCAGTGCAGCGAGGAAAAACACTGAACTATGTGGTTATGACCATGCGCCTGTGACACGGGGGCGTATGCGAGCCCAGTATCCGTTGCCTCATGCCCCCCCCCCCCCCCCCGTCCTAGCTACGCAAAAGTCCCAAATTAATACGGTCCCTACGCCTACTATAGCTTGGACAAGGGCGTAGCTAGCGCAGCTCATACGACAACCGACACACACGTGAGTGAGCGCATGGGGGGATATGGTGCACCTTCACCTCCGCCCACATTCCCAAAGGCATGTAAACACAAGAAGTTGTTTGAAACATGAAACTTCAGGTTTACACCCATGTTCCTACAAGCAATGAGGCAATCTTCTCTTTGATCCCGATGAAGTTATTTGGGCTAAGGCCGCCCGGGGTGTGTGGGGAATGGCCCATGTCTTTGATGGGAAGTTGTACTTTACAAGAGACCACATGCAAGGCAATTTCATTCCCAAGAAGTTGAATTTGCCCGAGCCCAAACCAACCCCTAAACGTCGGGCAAAGGCATCTTCGAAGGCATCTTCAACTGGTGAGCATGTGCAGTTGTTCCGCATGGTGTATGATCGCAAAAAGGGTTTCCAAGCCAAACATTTGTAGGCTTCTCATGATGAGCTGGTGCAACAAAGGGGGATATAGTGCAGAAATATCCCCAAAATCAGAGCAATGTGGGTTCAAGTGGGCAAACACTCACAACAAATGTGTCCATGACCCTATGCAATTGGCAAATTTGTCACCAAACCCATGTGTTATGTAGCTGCACTACATTTGGTACCGAATTAAAATTAGGTACCAAATTAATACGGTCCCTACGCCTACTGTAGCTTGGACAAGGGCGTGGCTATTACAAGGGGGGGAAGCTACGCCCTTGTCCAAGCTACAGTAGGCGTAGGGACCGTATTAATTTGGGACCTAATTTAATTCGGTACCAAATGTAGTGCAGCCACATAAGACATGGGTTTGGTGACAAATTTGCCAGTTACACAAGGTCATGGACACATTTGTTGTGAGTGTTTGCCCACTTGAACCCACATAGCTCTGATTTTGGGGATATTTCTGCACTCATACCATGCACTCACTCACGTGTGTGTCGGTGGTTGTATGTGTCGCGCGCAAGCTACGCCCTTGTCTAACCTACAGTAGGCTTACGGACCGTATTAATTCCATACTTTTGCGTAGCTATGAGCGGGGGAGGGGGGGGGTTAGGACAAAGGGGGGGCGGGGTAGTTCGGTACTGAACGGCCTGTCCAATGAGCATTCCTGTTCGGACCGTATTTCTTGAGGACTTTATTGTTCGCTGGACACAGTGTGTGTATGGGGGGGGGTACTCCACGGGGACCCTCCCCCGTTCTGGTGAATGTGCGGTAATGCCTGCACACCAGGCCCACCTGTGAGCAACCCCGGGCTGCCACTGAAGCAGTGCCGAAGCACGCGTGGCAAATCTGGGCGCACGTGCCTGTGCACCCCCGTCCGAGATCCCGCTCCCACCCATCCCTTGCGAATGTGTCCATGGCTTCACTGCATCACCCAAGGCCAACCCGCACGCTCAGCCTTCAAAACTTCAATCTGGCCACCAACACCAGCTGCACCACCCCCTCCCCCACCCCGCTCCATATGCACGTGTGGTTGGTGAGCTCAAGAGCCAGCTGTTGTGGTCATTCCAATGAGAGAGACCCTTGTACTCCCTTTGCATATCCATCGAAGGTGCCACAAAAGTCCATGAAAGTGTGTTGCAGTCGGTGATGGGACCTCCGTCCCCATTCTTGCATGCATCACTGGCACATGAGCACACACGTCGTGTGGATTAGACTCTTTCGGGGAAAATGACGAAACAGGAGGCAAAGAAGGGGTTCGAGAGTTCGGATGACGACGACCTTGCTACCCGCAAAACCAAGATCAAAAAGGAGGCGAAGAAGGAGGTCAAAAAGGAGACCAAAAAGGTGAAGCAGGAGCCTGCCTCCCCCGCCAAGCCGAAAGGCAAGGATCAGAAACCACCCCCGAAGAAGGTGAAGCCCGAGCCAGAGCCTGAAGAAGAAGTCCACAAATGGTGGGAGACCAACGAACAACATCCGAATGGGGAATCATGGCTCACCTTGGAACACAATGGCCTCCTTTTCCCCCCAGAGTACGTCCCCCATGGGTTGCCTGTTCACTACAAGCTGGACGACGGCACCATGAAGGAGATCCCAATGGACCCGGAGGAAGAAGAGGTGGCCACAATGTTTGGAGTAATGAGGGAGCAGGTCCTCCACAATCCTGTTACCCTCATCTTCACCCTCATCCACATTGCCCACTGAAGCCAAGAAACACTCTCACTCTATAAGCCAACCCCCACGCAGAAGCTGAAATTGCCTGCTGCAGCGGAGGCAAGTTGCCATCCGTTGAGGCCGCAGCAGCCCCCACAGTTAGCAGCAGCAGCTTGGGCAACTAAATCCACTTGGGTACGGGCCACGGCCGTAAACTGGTGAGCACAATCAGCAAGGCGACGTCGGCTGGTCAAGGACAAAGTTGTTGCGCAACGGCTGAGTGTGCAAATGCTATCCCCATGGAACATGGCGCGACAGACGGACTGGCCAGCCCGGGGGTTAAATCTGCTCATGGGACCCCCCTCCCCTCCACCGGATGGTGGCCTGCTGGGCTACAGGAACCCTGCAGGGAGCATCAGTCCCCCCTGCCTCTGCCTCTGTGCCCCGTGAAGCGGTAAGGAGCCGCCTTAAAAACCCCCATGATGAATGGGGGAGCTACTGCTATTCCCAAAGAAAGGATTTCCAGCGGGAAGGGGACCGGGGGTGTCCCACTGCAAT
This sequence comes from Eutreptiella sp. 'Long Island Sound 2002', assembly GCA_964036045.1. Classification (NCBI taxonomy): domain Eukaryota; phylum Euglenozoa; class Euglenophyceae; order Eutreptiales; family Eutreptiaceae; genus Eutreptiella; species Eutreptiella sp. 'Long Island Sound 2002'. The sequence goes on from OZ038390.1 coordinate 55,883,665, forward strand.
CCTGCCCCTCCCTCCTGTTCCATCACTTCCATGTGGAGATCAAAGCCGTCCATCCAAATATCCAGCACGTTCAGGGAAATGGACACATTAGGATGACAGCACAAGCCCATTGAGGTCCAAATTGCTGTTGCATAAGGGGTTAACTGTGCGCAGTTGGAGAGTGACTTACTTGGTGCTCTGGCTGACCATCTCGTGCCGCCATGGGGGATACGAGACCACCTGAGAAAACCCCATGTGCAGACCAATGCCCATGCGCTGCACATGTGCCATTGGTACAATTTGGTCACCCCACCCACATCATACTGATCAGGGCATCACAAGTCACTAGTACGCAAGGCTTAGCCGAGGGGTCAGGGAGAGAGGAGAAATCAGAATTCAGAATTCAGAATTCAGAATTCAGCATTGGGCAGGATGAACATTGACCCGGGCAGGGGGGCTGAAGAAAAGGGGCTCGAAGGTCCCAAGCCTTTGTTGTCTTGATTCTATGTTATTTCAGGAGTGACCTTAAGGTCTCGGGCATTTGTTGTTTGTGTTGAGTACAATTGCAGGGCTCCAGGGCACACTTGGCACATCCAAAACAATGCACTGTGTGCTTGATTTGAACTTTGTTACATGGTAAGTTAGTGGACGCATGCGTGTCTGCTGCGGTAAAGATAGAGGCATTCTGAAGATGTTGATGCCCACATAATGCATGAATAATTGTTGGCAGCCAAGAGTTGGGGTTGAGTTCAGTGTAACTGGGACCAGGACCAGCCTTTTCTTGTTTTGTCACCATAGTCTTTCATGTGGTCATGTTGACTTTCCATAGGACCTTCCGAGCTGCTTGTGTCTTTTTTTTGAAAGGCAGGTGATTGCAGATGTTGCGTCCCGCTTTCTCTGCTTTCTCCTGACAGAGAGGCACCACACAGTTCAGGGAGGTTTTGTGTGCTCCCGCTATTTTTGGTTGCTGTTTTCGCAGTTATCAATGCAGTGTAGGTGCCGACATCTGAAATTTCGTTCTGCCTCCCCAGTCCCCACTAGCCCCTAGGTTTGCGTGTCTTGCACAAATCATTGTAGGCCATAAGGAGACAATGTTAGGAAAGGGGGCTGAAGGGGGGTGTATTGCGCACTGTGTGTGGGCTGTGCCCGCGTTGTGCATCAAGTTTGTACAAGAACATACCCAAGCTAGATAGTACTGCTCAGTACCCCTAACTATGACCCTTGTGCTGCATTTATATGCATTTATATGAGTTGCATGTGTGTTTCCCCTCAAGTATGGCAAATTTGTGTGTGTTGTTGTGCATGCCATTGAAAAAGGATACCCCATTTTGGTACTATGGTGATAGATTCGGGGCGCCGTGTTCAGGTGTCTCCCCTGTTGTTCCATCTCTCAGAACCTCATCCCCACATCAGTGGAAAGGGACTACTGGGTGCGGCCACCTTCCCCATTGCCACCTCCCAATCCACCTGGCCGCAGCATAAGTACTTTGGTGCAGTCTTTACCATGACAAAGTTGCATGATAAACAGTTAGAAAGAATGGCAATGCATTATTGTGTGCCCTACGAAAGAATTGTTTCATGGTGTGCGTATGTTGTTGCTGATTCTGGTTGTTGATAGCCTAAGCAGAAAGTGGGGGAGTTGAACATGCGGCTGTCAAGCATTATGGGGGTGTAGTGTTATTTGAATACACAAGAATATTGCTAATTACCCCAAAATTCCCCAATTTTGCCCTATAAACTGCGCGCCGTGCACAAACACCACCCAGACCCCTTTCAAACAGGTTAAGTTTGTATAGACATTGTTTGCTATAGGAGATGTGGTCTGCGAATCTTCTCATTGTAGACACTGTTTGCATGTTGTAGATATCAAGAAACATTAGCAAAGGGGCCAAAGCTAGGGCCAAATTCCCACTGTCAAGAAAGAATCTAGTCCAGTGGATGTCGTGTGTGAATGGTAGGCTGTCCCTACATTGTAGACATGAAGGGACAATATTAAGAGGAGAGTGGGGTACAACCCCGTGGGGAGGGTTTGGCACTACTGAGGGGTATATGGGGGGGGGGGGGGGTGTTGCTCGGTGCATGGCGGTGGGTGGGTGGGTGGGGGTGCTACTGAGGCGTGCACTAGGGGTCAGTTTGTGCATCGTTGGATGAGTTGCGTGATTCGGTGCACCACACTTGAGTGCACAACAGTCGTTCCTTTTCACCTCTCCGTCTACAATGTTGCACTGTGGAACCTGCTTGCGCCAAACCAACCTACAGCAAAAAGGCAGATTCCATGATCAGTATGATGGGAGTCTTGGGTTCTTGCGGTGCGGCTATTTGACAAAATCTATGGGAAAGGTGTTGATCTATGGTGATTATGTGTTCATCTTGTATGCCACTACAGTGTGGTTTTGCCCACCATTTGATGCCCCAAATGACTATGCATACCCCATTCAAAGTGTTTCGACACCCACACATGTGGGGATGAAACATTTCAGGCACAAGCAGCAGAGTAAGTGATTGTTTCGTGCTCTTGATTGTGCTATGTTTGTGAGAAGGAGGGGTGTTTGTACAATGTTTGCGGTTTAGGGGCCATTTTGGGAGGGAGTAAGAATCAGGACATTCTGGGTGTATTTGCCGTAAACGTAGTACATAGGTGGTGTGCGCACTGTGCAAGTACTCCCCCTTGGACCTGAATAGTCAGATGCCCTCATCAGTATGATGGTGGTCACTCTATTGTGCCAGGCAACACGGCGACGATGCAAGGGTTAGGGGGCAGACCCTTCTCCTCAACCCCCAAGCCCAAGAGCGACTTTGACCTTTGTAGGTCCCTGCCCTCTAAAGTATGACGGTACCTTCCTCGAGGCACAACAGTGTCCTCGGCCTTCAAAGGCGCTTGCCCCCATCAGTATGATGGTCCTCCCTCTGGAGGTAAACCCACGCACCTCTATTTCAGGTGAGGCCTCCAAGCGACTACTACATCAACCCCATCTTCCGCAAGAATTTCTTTCAAGATTGGTTGGCGATATTGAATGGAAACCCTCAGCGGAACATTGAAAGATTCGGAACAAGGCAGCACCCAATCAAAATCTTGGACCGTGTGAACTTCGACCGGATTTGGGAATGGCAGCTTCAGCAAAAGGAGCTGAAGAAGGCATTGACGCGGGAGCAGAAGCTGCAGATGAAAAAGGAGAAGGATGAGCTCGAAAAGGAGTACAAGTTTTGCATATGGGACGGCAAGAAGCAGCCAGTTGGCAACTTCCGAGTGGAGCCCCCAGGCCTCTTCCGGGGACGCGGAAAGCATCCGATGATGGGGAAGTTGAAGAAGCGGATCGCCCCCGAAGAGGTCAGCATCAACATTGGTGAGGACGCCAAAGTCCCAGACCCTCCTACGGGCCGCAAGTGGAAAGAGGTACGCCATGATAAGAAAGTCACGTGGCTCGCCCATTGGATGGACTCAATTGGGTCGCGGAAGTATGTGATGTTGGCCGCCGCAAGTGCTGTGAAGGGGAAGTCCGACCACAAGAAATTCGAGAAGGCGCGGGAACTGGGGGAGAACATCGAGCGGATCCGCTCGCAGTACCGAAGGGATTGGGATGCACGGGAGGAGCAGATCCGGCAGCGGGCGGTGGCCATGTATTTCATTGATTTCTTGGCACTCCGTTGTGGGCACGAGAAGGGCGAGGACGAGGCAGAAACGTTCGGTGCTTGCTCGTTGAAGTGCGAGCACATCAACTTGGACAAGCAGGTGTATGCTGCAAGCAACCGGCCCCCTCCCCTTTCCCTTCGCTTAGCTCACCCCCCCATCCATCGCTTTTGTGCGTTTGTAAGCGCGAAAGCCAACCTGGAAAGGATGAACAGCACTTCAGTGCACATGGAGTATATACAAGCGTAGCCATGGCAACACACTCAGGCAACGGCAGTTCCACTGCCTAAGCACTATTTTTGGTAGGGACACGGACAGGACAGCACCGCTGACTGGTTGGGACTTGGTCTCAAGACGTCTCGTATTGCAGAGCCCACCTGGTCACCATCCATGTGTCCTTCTTTGCCCGTCCGCCTCTGCGCCTTGGTTGTCAAGCCCTGTAGATTCCCAGGAGATGCTGCTTTACCCCCAAGGCCCAAGCAGCCTACGGCTTGACAAGGTCTATGCTGGCTTTGTTGTGGCATGGGACAAGCACTGGACCCCCCCCTCCCCATCCCCCTCTCGTACCTTCCCAGATGGATGCCACGCCACTGTGGCAGCCCACCTCCTTCCGTGAGGCGGCACCTCTCTTCCCTGAGGGACCTTGGATGTAATTAGATGGCCATTTGTGTGTTATGCAGCAGGTCATCCTGTGCTCACCAGCTGGATCCCAACATTCAGTCCTGGGAACGGATAGTATTGTTTGCTGTTGCTGTTGCTGTTGCTGTTGCTGTTGCTGATGCTGATGCTGTTGCTGTTGCTGTTGCTGTTGCTGTTGCTGTTGCTGTTGCTGTTGCTGTTGCTACTACTGTTGCTGTTGCTGCTGCGCTTGTAGTTGTGATGATGATTGTGGTTGCCGGTGTGGCTGGGGCTGCAGCTGCGGCTGCCGCTAGTCCTGCTGCTGCTGCTGCTGCTGCTGCTGAGCACACATCCTAGGTGCACCAATTTTTGCAGCCATGTGCATGTTACCATGTGCACGGGTGCATGTGTGCATGCACCTGACAGACAGCTAACCGTGCACTTTGTCAATGCCCTGGTCCCCATCCTTGTCTGTGCCAGTGTTTGTATCCCATTTACAGTGTGCAAAAGTCCAAAAGGATCTCATTTGGTTGCAAAATGGCCCAGTCCACGTCTTTTTAATTTTTTTGTGGGCTGAAACCAGTCACCACAGGCACAATGGGCTAGAACCACTTGTTTGCGTATCTCAAGTGGTCGAGGAACAAAATTTTTTTTGACCCACAGTGACCCCTGCAAACCCCACACCAGCACCTCTCAGTGCACCAATTCTTGGTGCCAACGGGGCATTGCAGGGTGTTGGAGTGTGGAAATGGCATGCAAGTGTTCCCATTCATCAATATCATCACCACGAGGGCGCTGAAGGCAATACGGGGGGGGGGGGGGTCGCCAGGGGAGAATTTCATGGGGAAAATTTCGGTGTTGAGAAAGGGGGCGAGATTTTGGCGTAACAGTTCCATCCTTCACCACAGCTGCAGGCATTGTGTTTCCTGAGAGGGGGATTTCAAGGGTGACAAAACTTTTGCCTGACGAAATTATCCCCAGCGAAATTGTCTGGAACCAACCTAAACGATGAAACATCATTTTGGGGCACCGTGTGGTAGCTTTTGCACCTAAGTAGTGGCCTCAATGATCCCTTTTGGACCTCAAAAATGGCCATCGATAGTGACCTTTTCGGCCTACTTTTTCAAATATCACATTCCTTTTTTGGGTTTGACTACCAATGCAAATGGGCCCCTCCACAAGCCTTATAGACACCCAAGCCGGCCAAGATTTTGCATTTTGGCCACTTGGACAGATTGTGAAGCGTTGGCCCGCCTATTGCAGCACCCGTTCCCAGCCGGCACTTTTCAGTACATTGCTCAAACTTATTTTGATTGTATTTCATACTCGTAGGTTTCATCCCACTAAAATTTCGGCTGAATCCCAGGCACCACAACGGAATTCTGATTTCCCGCCCATTTTTCTCGTATGCTTGCTGCTGCTTGCTTGGAGCAGCAGCAGAGCAGAAGGGTACCTCCACCCTCAGTCTTAAAGAGGGTTATGAAACCTTACTGGTTACAACAGCTCGGTGACCCTAGCCCTCACCATTAACAATGACACCAGCGATGATCACCACCACGGCCTGTCATGGACAATTCATCGACATCTTTGTGCACACATACACATGGCATTGTCTGCATGTTCTGCATCCCCTGATCCCCAGCTGGGAAAATAAAGTTTCTGGCAGAATGTTGTGTTTTGCTGATTTGCTGCATGGTGCATTGGCCCTGACTGACGGATACTGCGTCCCGCAGTCACGTCGCACTCAGCAATCCTCTTCCGTTGCCGCCATTCCCAGGATCATGTCTTATTCGATTTTCTGGGAAAAGACTCAATTCGGTATTTCAATGAAGTAAAGGTAGAGCCGAAGGTCTACAAGCTGCTCAAGCAATTTAGGCAGAACAAGACGCTCAAGTCCGATTTGTTTGACCGATTGAATCCTGTGGCTCTCAACAACTATTTGAAAGAGCAGATGGCAGGCTTGTCGGCCAAGGTTTTCCGTACCTTCAACGCTTCGTATACCCTTGACAAGGAGTTCGCAGAAGAGCCTGTCAACCAGAACGATTCACTCCCCGAAAAAATCGTGTATTTTAATGCTGCAAATACGAAGGTGGCATTGCTGTGCAATCATCAAAGGAGTGTGGGCAAGGGCCACCAGAAGCAGATGACGCAGTTTCAAGACCGTTTGGATTACTTGAACAAGGTTTTGCAGCGGCTTGATCAGGCAAAGGAGACAATACAGAAGGACAAGAAACACGGGTTCGAGAAGGCGAGGGCGCAGTGGGATAAGGATGATCATGAGGCGCAGTTGGAGTGGCTCGAAAAATATGGCACAGAGGAGGAAAAGAATGATTACCAGGTACAGTCACCGCACTTCCTTCCAATCTTGGTTGGCAATGAGCACTGATTCCTGGAGATGAATTTACTTTGTGGAGGTTGGGAGGGTTGTGACCTGAACCTTATTCACTACTGCACTGGTGGTAATGACTGTCTGCATGCCTGAGAACTCTTTTACATCTAGGGCTGCCCTGCAGCTCCTGAGGAGTTTTCTCCGACCCTCTTCTTGCTTTGTTCTTGTTTGCATGGTTCTCAATGTGTGCGTGCGCACATGCATCTTTTTGTGGGGGTGCAGTTGCTTCCCCAGGGGCACTAGATCACCAAGTGTTATACATCGGTGCACTGCATGCCCTCTGGTGTCACCTGATCAAGCCTGCATACACATGCATGGTATTTTTCAATGTCCGTGCTGTTCCTCCCCTTCCCTCTTGCCTTAGTGCCTCTGCCCCTTTGGCACCCTAAGAGGCGGTCCCCTGAAGAGGACACACAAGAGGGGGTGTGGTTCAATTTTCCAGATCAGATGTGGGGGAGAGCACACTCCAAACCTCACGGTTTAATGTGCAGCTTGTCAGTGGTGACATGCTGATAGGGCTGTGGACACCATAAGGGCAGAATGCTGCAAATTTGAATGGTGGGACAAATATACGTTCCTTCACAAAACTGCACTATTTAAGCCTCCTCCACTACTCTCACCCACCCCGTGGCACCCCAGGCCTGTTGCACCACAAGGACTTCTGGATACAAGTCCAAGGCCTTCTCGAAAGTGTGGGCTCAGAGATTGAGTGGCCGCATAGCCCTTCCATACAGGCGCTAAAGGCAACAAACACACCGAGTGCGTTGTGGATGAAGGCCGACACAAATCCCCACTCCTACTTAGAGAGTATCTGGACGCCCCTGACCCCCCAACCCATAGAACTGCTTTACCGAGAACCCCAAGCCATTGTTGAGCACCCTCACCTCGCCACAAACCCGAATGCAATTGCCACTGTTTGAACATGGCACACCCTGGCAACCAAAGTTGGTAATAGCCCCCTGAACCGCTATGCTGGACATGGAGTCCATGACATTGCCCCCCTGGAATCAAGCCTCCTAAGGTGTCCCCCCAAACCCTGTACACTACACACCCGTTGCGTTCAATAACACACCTGTTGCATTCCCCTGTGTCTGGAGGCACAACTCCGCAACAGACAACCAAGTGCCTGAAACTGGAGGTGTCAACCAGCAAACCTTCTCCACCTTTATTGCTTCATTGCTTAAACCCCCCCCCCCCCTGTGTGGACCTCTGTGTGGACCCGACACAGAGCAGTGAAACAGGGAAAGTCCTAGGCGAAGCAGGGAGAGGCAGGGCGGTGGTGAGAGGCCGATGTGCACCGCCGCCTATGGAGGCAAAGGGTTCAAGGGAAGGGCAGCGCACCAGCTGCAGACAACAGCACACTCAGGTGTCATGCCAACCCGCCCCCCCCCCACCCCCCCTGTGGTACCCCCTCTGTGACCCTTGGCCCTCCCATGTTTTAACCCGCCACCTCTGTGCCTTTGGCCTGGTATGTATCAGGACAAAGTGGCAAACAAGAAGACGTCGAGCCACAAGTCGAAGTCTTCGAGCTCAAGGCCATCAGCATCTAGCCGTGACAAGAAGGACAAGAAGAAGGACAAGAAAAAGGATAAGGCCAAGAAGGAGGTGAAGAAGAAGCCTGCGAAAAAGCCAACAAAGGTGGAGAGTGACTCTGACAGTGACGCACCGTTGTCCAAAAAGGTGCCCAAGAAACGAACGAAGGCGGAGACTGATGATGGCAGTTCAAAGAAGAAGCCCAAATGGGAAAGTGACGACGATGAGCCACTGCCAAAGAAAGGAAAGAGATAGTCAAAGGAACAAAGGGCATTTGCAGTCCTGAGGTAGCGCAGCGTGGAGACTTGCAGCAGTTGCAGTGGTATCGCACAGGCTTGGCAGCAGGGCACAGCATTTACTTCGACAACTCTTACCGGGAAAGTTGGGCTGGGATGATGTAGAGGACAGCGTGTGTGCGGGCAGGGCAGGGGGCAGAGTCTGGGAGTGCAGGTGGAGAGAGGAGCAGGGGAAGTCCGGGTGCGCTCGGGTGTGGTGCGCAGCAGTGCGCAACCCCAGCAGTGGGCATCAGTCTGCAGCGGAAGTGTTGTAGCGTTTCCATTCCGATGCAATCCAGGCCTCCATCAGATTAGTAGCGCGGATAAGTGGGGGACAAAGGGAACCTTGGGGCCCCCATCTGTTGTCGTGGCTGCACGCTTTGCTGCTGTTGTTGCTGCTGTTGCTCTTGCTGGTGAAACCACCAGGTCCTGCCAGGGGTGGTACCGGCTGTTGATGCTGCTGTTGTGTTGATGTTTTCTTTCGTGCGGCGACCTTGCGTTCAACGAAGCCGGTAAAATTCCGCGGAAAATTTCGGATGTACCGTCTGCTGGTATGCACTGACTGGTGAAATTTCTGCGGTTGCCCCATGATGTATGAAATTTCGTGTGGTTTTTCTGGCACATGAGCCTGAAAGACCTGCAGAAAATTTCCCTCAAGGCTGAAGTACGCATTTTCCCTCAACGAATTGTTCCTCGAGAAGTTTACCCACCTCCTGTATTCGTTCCTCGCAAACGGGGTTGGCATCCGAGATGCATTTGTGATTATGATCGCGCTGCATTCCTGCAACTAGGATTTGTCCTACGGGGCTTCTGGACCATGGAACAGATATTTAGGGACACCATCTGGCACAGTTTTGTGAGCACAGTTTTGTGAGTGCAATGATTGAATTGTTTGTGCGTGGGGCATGCAATAGATTGTGCACAATATGAGCGATGTCCGATGCTTGTTTTCTGACAGAATATTGAAGAGATTTGAGAAGGCTCTCGGTGACAGTGCGCGTTGCACTTGACCGCTTTTTTGCTCCTGGCGTGGTGATGCTGGCGTCAATGTGTCTGTAAGTTTGATACAATTCTGGTAGGTTTGGGTTTTGCAATGGAGAAAGCTGTCTCTTGTCAGTTTTCTCATTTTTGCAGGAGGACCTGTGTGGTGTTGTATCAGAGTCATTGGGTGGGTTGGGCCTCAGCACAAAGAAGGGAAGGTGATGAACACAACGAACGCTTCTTTGAGTTTTTTTTTTTTGAGTGAGTTGGTTTGAGACCTCGATTCATACTCTCGTTTCTTTCTTCCCCAAGCTTATTTCATGCGTGCATGTGTCAGTGTCTTGTGTCTTTGCCTGTGTGTGCGTATGCATATGTACATTGATGTGCCGCCTGCTGGTCTCTTTCTACTACTTCTACTACTTTTGTTGCTGCGGCCTGCGAGAACTCTGGCAATCCATGCGTTGCGAGCGTCGCTGCCTGTGCGTCGTGTTTGAGACCTCACACCGTGTATTGTGCATGTGCATCACATGGCATGCATATGTGTCTGTATCTGTGCGTGTGCGAGTCGATTGAACGCGCGTAGGGCATGTATATCTCTCGGGGACGTTGCCGATTATGCCAACTTTCTGGGTTGTCGGGGGTTGGTGCCATTGTTGCCTCATTTGTGCCCACTGAGTGTTCCGGAGGTAGGGGTATGTGGGGTATATTCAGAAAGCCCTTGAAAAGGGCTATTTGGAACACCCTGGGTCTGCATGCTGTACTGACGACATGTTTGTGATTTTTGTCCGTTTCGGACGGTGCATGTGTTGCTTGCTGCCTCTTTTTTTCAACAAGCAGCTGCCATGTCTTCATACAAATTCACGCCACGGGCTGTTGCTTCCCCGGATGCACCGAGACGAAAAAGTTAAATGGCTGGATTTTGGCAGCACACCTGACCCAGTGCATCTGCAGCCCCATCCTGGTTATGTATGGCTATGGTATCAGGATACAGTGAGGCCATTCCCTGGCGCAAGGTGGGGTTGACGAAAGAACGAAACGTGGACCTCACAACCGATGGCCTGTGGGCCATGCCCCTTAACGAAGGTTGGGTGCCAGTGAAGGCACGGAGGTTGCAGGGTTGGCAAAAATTGAAGAAATATGTCCCTGTCCACAAACAGGGGGATGTCTGCCCTAATGGGGTCCCAGCCCTGCCTGAAAAAAGGAATGCTGACGATGACAGTGATTCTGAATAAAAATGGATGAACGGTGCAGTGCCATGTTTGTGTGCACCGTCCAATGTGTTGTGCTACGCTGAAAAATGGCAACCCCCCCCCCCCTCCCCCAACCCATACTCTTCTGAAATGGCGTTTTCTTGCAGATTTCAAAAAGTATACACATCCCCCCCCCCCCCCCCCAGGTGACGACATGTTTGCACATGGAAGCAAAAGTTGTAGAAATTGCCGAAAAGTGCCAAAACCCAGAAAGTTGGAATATTATGAATGTCCCCGAGAGATATGTTTGCACGTACGTTTATGTGTATGTGTATGTGTACAGGTACGGGTACGAGTACGTGTGTGTGGTTTTGTGTGTTCAGGGGTGCGTGCTGCTGCTTTCATGTTTCTTTCTCGCCGTGTGTACGCGATGTATGTGTTTTTCTCGCCGTGTGTGCATCTTTGCCCAGTGTCATTTTCTACTCAGTCGTCCAAGAAGCCTGTCTTGTGTAAGTGACGCTGGGTGCTGGTTCATGGACCGTTGATCTTTGGTCGGTTCCTTTTGGGACTGACTTGCAGTCCTCAGTAAATTGCTGGCCGAATGAGCAGAGAGCAGGGAGCAGGGAGCAGGCAGCAGGGAGGGCAAGACGAGGGATGAGGGGAATGGGTTGCCTTCGCATATTTTGACTCGTGAGCTCCATTGGTGATGGCCGGGAGGTTTATGGTTATGACCAGCTTGTTGCACTTCTTGGAGGGCTTCGTCACATGTCAGCTTTGCAGTGCAAGTGAAATCTGAAATTCTTGCCCCTTGATCATGCACGGGTGCCTTTCAGGCCTCCTCTTAGATATCACATCTCTACAGATTCCAGAATTCCTGTTTTTGCCCACAGTTTATTACCACAAGCAGTCAACCCCGATTTTTGTTCCTCCACTAGTATTACAACAGGTGAGGGGCCACTCTTTTGCAGTGCAAGGCAGGCCAAGCAAGCAACCAGCTCATGAGACCTTGTGCATGGCTGATTCATCGTGTGGCTGCTCATATTATGAGCGTTGCATGCGATCCGCATTGGAGGGCATGTTGGTCAAGTTCTTGAGGGGGGTCACCACACCATCACACCGCCAGAGCCTTCATGTGCCGATGGATTTGCAGAGAATTCCTAAGAATTCGCAAGCAAGGGCCTCAAAGAGTGGAGAGAAAGGTTCGCATGGCTGTTTTAGGAACCCAAAATTTTCTACTGGCGGAAACGATGATGTGTTAAGACACTGAAAAGCATTTGATTTCTTGCAAGACGATGATAGCCTTGTGTAGAGGACTGCATGGACAGGCAGGGACTTGATGTCCTGGTGCTGCAGGCACTGAAAGGCCATGGTGGAGCTACGGGACTCCCTGTTCTTGGGGGCACTTTTCAGTCCCAGGCCCTGTTTCACTGCCTGTGCCTGTGCCGTTTCCTCTGGACAATCGTGCCTCCGACAATGGTATTGGCCTGCAATTGTCAGGGTTACGGCCGTTCACTGGGGCCCTGGGCCAGGCTGGCAGATTGCTGCCGACCATTCTTAGTCAGTTGCATGCACTCTGTGCTCTCGCTTTTGCGCTTTGTGCAGTGCCTTCATCCGTGCGACATGTGGTTGTTTTCTGTGCCGTTTGATGCGTCCCCCATTGCGGGAGGGACTGCACGGAGTTCTTGTTGGATCTGCCCTTGTCTAACCAGCGGCAGTCAATGCTTGGTAAGCCGGCCTAGAGACACCTACCCCCGCCCCCCCCCCCCCCCCCGGGGGAACGACCGCCTTGTGCAACGATCACTCCATGGCCAAACGGCGCTTTTGCGGACGCTTCTTGTGAAATCACATCACCGTATTCTCCAACGACCAGCCTCTGGTTACGGGGCATTTTTTTGCCCAAGAACACTGTCCAACGACCACTTGCACAAGGTGGGGGGGAGGAGTACGGCGATTTGCTAACACCACATCAGGGGTCACGTGGCTTTCAATCCTCTTTGCCCTGTTGTCTTCGCGTAATGTCAAGCCAAGTTGTCTCAAGACCAGCCCCCAGAGTTCCTTTTAACAACTCGCCAAGGGGGAGTGGTCCTGCCCCCCCCCCCCCCCCTAGACCAACCCACCCACCAGCCCCCCCCCCCCCCCCCCTGAAAAGATTGGGCCGAAATTTTGCCCTGGCGCCTTTGGCGCAATTGTTCCATGTAGTTGCCTGCTTTGTACTCTGTACTGCACTCCTTGTTTTGCCGCTGTTGCCTCCGTTTGTCGGTTGCATTTTGGGGACTACAATTGTGGATTTCTCCAATCGCAAGCGTGTAATGGACAGTTTGAAGGAATGGCGTCAATATTTACGGTTGCCGCGGAATGAGCTGCGGAAAGTGGCTAAAGTTGCGGTCTTTTTGCCTTTGGAGATTTTCGAAAAAGGCTTGGAACCCCTATTGTAGAATTGAGCATGGCATTTGCAGGTGATGTTTTTTTTTTCATATTGGCTCTCACAATTTCACCAAAAATTTGTTTGGGCACCTCTACGAGCTCGGCACCCCAAGGGGGGGGGGGGGGGGCAGAGGGGATCCAGCAGCAAAGTGGCGTGTGTCGACGTCTGGCAAACCCTCCTGCAGGAATTATCCAACCCTGACAAGGAAATCCTCTGGGTCAAGGTGCCGTCACACGTCGACGTCCCTGGCAATGAGGAGGCTGACAAACTCTCAAAAGTGGGACGCATGTCCCACCCACTTTTTCCTACAAACGGGGAGCCTTAAGCGCAGTGCGCGCGCAGTGCAACTATTTGGGCGTCTGGCCGTACTAGAGACCCATACTTTGAGATACTAGGGGCCCCTAGGGGCATCATGGTGACCCCTAGCGGAGGTTTTGACTTCTGATTTTGTCCCCCTTTGTCATGTTGTGCACAAAAGTTGCGTATTTTTCCTCTAGCCCCTTGTTGCTACTTATGCTTTGTTTTGGAAGGAGAACATCCTGATTTCAATCGATCTGGTGTTTGGTTGCCCTGCTTATCTACCTTGTGACTATCATTTTGCATCGGGGAAAATCATCAAGGTTTTCTTTATCAAAAACAAGCAACATCCACAGCATTGGGGAAACCAGTAACTTTGTGCATGATGTGTGTTATGTGAAGGGAAGGTAGTTTGCAACTTTCTTGAGTTGGGGCAGTTTGGGTCACCTAATTCTAAGGGCTTTTCCAAGGGGTGTGCTTGGGGGCTCTTCGGGGGGAACATAGTCTAAAAGTAGCGTGCAGTGCGCGCGCAGTGCAAAGATTCCCCCAAAGTCCACACCGGCACTGCAAGTCATCACCACACCCGCCACCCCTAAAGTGAAAAGGGCCAAGCATGACCCCCTCCCTGATGCCCCCAACACGCCACTACTCCCCAAAATCCTAGACTTTTCTTTCTTTGCCATTCTGTCCCCCGAGCCGGCCTTCGTGCCGAGCGACAGCACGCATGCACGGTGGGATGCTCTGGGCATGCAGCCCATGCCTGACTCCCCGCGTGACAGTGTCCGTAGTGACTGTAGCTGCTCAACGGACTGTTCGTGTGAACTGCACGCCGTTGGGCACAATGGGCCCACATAAACCACAGGGGCTGGGCCTACGGCCCCCTCCCAGCACTACATGTGAGCTCACGGCTTTACCTGACCTATCTACGGCTGTCCTCCCTGCACGGGCCGCCACACGTAGGTGACAGACCCTGATTTGTTTGCTGTTTTGCTCCCCCGTGAGGGATCAATCCGCTGGATTTGTAACATTTTCACGCTATTTAATGCAAGAGGCATGGACAGTCTAGTGGTATGCGCCATGGACTGGCAATCGTCGTCGTCGGGGGTTCGAACCCCGGTTCCTCCGACCGCCCAGGGGCCCGTTGGCGAGGTCCCTGCCACCGCCCCCTTTAGCATCCCCCTCCACCATCGGTACCACCGGTGGATGGGTCGCGTGCCTCGTAGTTTTTTGGCTTCACAGTTTTTGACATGATTCATAGCATGCAGAAAAATAAGGTACCAGGCACCGCACACCTGTAGCAGCGTGCCCCGCCACCGGCACCGCCGGCTGACGGGAGTCGCATCTCCTCCTCGTATTCCCCTCTTGGGGATTCGAACCGGTGTCTTCAGGGCAGCGGTCGGCTGCACGGCCGCTGCGGTACGTAGCCAAAAACCTATTCTTTGGGCAGCGAGCCCTCAGCAAGCTACAGCCAGCATCGCCGCCAGCACTGCACAATGCCATCCATACACAACAACTCCATTTTGAGGTAACACACTACACACACGACATAGCTTAGAACTGTATGGCCGAATGAGTGCCGGGGTTTACCGACAGAAACTGAGTAGGACGGTAGTTTTATGCATGTAGACATCGTGTATATTATAGGGCTGTCGTTCACCATGACGCCCGCAACTAAATCGTTATGTTTTAGTTTTCTACCCCAGGTCCATACAACTGAGAGTCGCCTTTATGTTCATAGATGTAGGCATCCTGTACATAGCATCTCAGAGAGTTTCGACCTGTTGCAGAGGAATAATGATTGCGCCCCCTTTAAAGGAATTCTGGCAGCCTCCCACACAAGGTGATCCAAGCCCCCCCCCCCCCCCCCACACACAAAAACATACCAGGCACAGCCGCACATTGAGGTGTCAAGAACAAATATAGGTAATGTAGCCTGCAACTGCACGGCAAACTCTTCCAAAATGAATGCTGATACATTCAAATGAAATGGAGTGCTAGTGCCCTCCCTCAAGGGTGCGTCATGCGCTCGACGATGACACACAAGCAAACCAAGTGGAAAGCTACTTCTGCAAAGAAATTCACCCTGCCACATAACATGGCCCCTTTCTGGTACATTTGGAGTGGGGGTGGGTTGCAGCCCCAGAACTAACAGACCTGCAAAGATGCTCGCGTTCGGAGCCCCGGAGGGTGGCCGAGTAGGCAACCGCTTGCTTTGCAGCAGTTGTGAGGTGGTGGGAAGCCGGCCAGCCAGAGGATGAGTATCTGGGGGCGGTCGCCTAGGTTCACTGCTGCATAGCTCAATAAATGGACACAACATACTCATGTCAACGTGCAAATGTTGCAGCCCGAGATATCCTCCTTGATGTCCACAAGACAAGTGGTGTGCTTCAAAGCCTTGACCTAGAACGAAGCAGTGTCATGTTCACGGATTGCAAAGTAAGTGCTTTTAAGTTGAGGGTGGGTGTACAAGGATGTTGGTGATCTTGTTGTGAATTTAGGGGGTGCACTTAGCGCAGTGCGTGCGCAGTGCAACCATTTGGGTGTCTGGCCATACTAGAGACCCATACTTTGAGATACCAGGGGCATCATTGTTGCCCCAAGCGTAGGTGTTGATGCTTCTTCCACATTGGGGATATGGCATATTTGGATTTTCACCCAATTTCACCCATTTCCACCCCTTTTCACACTTTTTTGTTCATCTCCACCACATTCACAGGCTTCGTTTATAAGAATCAAGTTCCAATGGGGGGGGGGTCTGGGTGGGTGGGTCTTCAAGGGGGCATTAACGCGCAGGGCAACTTTTTGGGCCGTTTCAAATCCCCACCCCTGCGGGACCCCTAAGAAGGCAGCGGTTATGTAGCCGATCTGCCCATTTTTGGGCCGCCAAGAAGGCAAGGGTTCGGTAGCTAGGTCCGATTTTGTCCTCGCGGGTCCTAGGGCGCCAATTTGGCGGCCTATGGGTACCACGTTTGCTTCCTCTACACTTTGGTGCATTTGAAGGGGTTACAAACAAAAGCAGGACGGCGATAGCATCCAACGGCAACAAGCAGTACATCGACAACATGGTGGTGACCAAATGTGCCGACAAACAACCCACATGGGAGTGCTCTTATTCCAACGTCCGCCACAAGGTGTGTGATCACATGCAACACAAGCGAGTCATCATTGAGTAGATCCCCAGTCACCGTCAAGAGTCCGAGGCCCGTAGTGCACTGGAACGTGAGCAAATCCAGCGCAATGGGGAGGTGGAATTGCTCGCCAAAATGGCCACACGGCTACTGGTCCCAGACTACGATCGATCCCATCCATCCGGAGGATGTAGCAATTTGTGGCAATCTGTTCAATGTTGTGCACATATGGTCTGTTGCTTCAATTGGTAGGCAAGGGGCAGCTGTTGGTCTACCCGGGGGCTTCATACGATAATGGTAAACTCGGGGACTCAACTTGGGAAAGTCACCATAAAAGTAGCGCGCATGGTGTGCGCAAGGCAAACACCCCCCCTTCAGCCAGTTGGGTGGGTCTAAAGCACTGGACCCCCCCCCCCCTTATAATTCCGAGGGTTTCCTGGGTTGGGCCCCTCCCACCCCTTCTTTCTTTGGTCACAGGAGCCTTGTTTGGCTGTTTGCTGGCTTATTAGGGGGGGGGGGGGGATGTGGCGGCACCAAAAGTTGGGTGGGTGCGTCTTGTCCAAAATACCCCCCCCCCCTTCTTACGAATGAATTCTGCACATCCATTCTTTTCTAGGTTAAATTCTCCCCACCATGGGGACCCCAAGAAGGCAGTGGTGATGTAGCCATTTTTATTTCTCCCCTCCATGGGGACCCAAGAAGTGAGCGGTGATGTAGCCATTTTTATTTCTCCCCCCATGGGGACCCTGAGAAGGCAGTGGTGATGGAGCCACTTCTGATTTTGGGGGCAAGCGCTTCCGGGGGCAAGTGCTAAGGAAGTACCTTCCGTGAACCCAAGGCTGTCCCGAGCTCTGCTTCGGTGGTTTCAGTACCTACGGGGAACCTAACTTTCCTTTCTCTTCAATTCAACCTTGCGATGCTATTGAGGAAACCGGGCCAATCTTCGTTACATTTTTGCGTTGCGTTGCCATGTGTGCATGAGGCGGATCATAATTTGCCCTATTTCACCTTGAGCTCGGGATATGGTGATACACTTTCAGGGTGCCTGTTGCAGGACTTAATACTTCCCTTCTCCTTTATCAGACCCACTTTCTCCATGGATCTGAGTATTGGGGATAGGGTGTTCTGCACCCGCTCCAATGATGATGAGGATGTGGTGGGTGATGATGGGGATGTATGTGCCCTTTGTTGCATCAAATCTGACCTTGAGAAGATGTCCATGTGTGACAAGTGACAATTGCAATATTGCTCGGATTGCTGGAATATTGCTCAGAACTATTGCAGCTTCGTCAAAAAAAAATATTGCTCGGATTGCATTGACACGCATACATGTGACAGTGTCACGGTGCTTTAATTCAGCAACTCTGTCATGTTGTGCACACAAGTTGCTCATGCTGATTTTGTACTTAGTGGACAATTGAACCGGAAGAAGGATATGTGTTGTTGAAGGGGCTGGCGACCATTGCTGTCTATGAGTTTCCGCATTTTGCATGATGTCTTATGTAAGGGAAGGTAGCTTGCATTTGTCTTCAGCTAGGGTAGTTTGGAAGGGGTGTGCCTAGGGGCTCTTCGGGGGGGACCTACTCTATAAGTAGCGCGCAGTGCAAGGACGCCCCCTTAGTTCGCTGTACCTCGTGGGAATATGCACATACCTTGGGGGGAAACAACACATTTGGTCATCTTAGCAATATGTGATGGACATTCTTGCGTCATGGACATTTTTGTGGTTGGTAACCCTCGACAAAATTTCCCTCCGGCACCCCGGGCACCAAAGCAAATAATGGACCCTGTTAATTGAGCCCTTGACCCACCCCCCATCTGCCACCAGTTTTTGGGAGCTCAATGCTGTGCCTTTATCTACCCTAAATGTGTGTCACAAAAGAAGCTGCGATGTGGCATTTCTTCAAGACTCTTCAATGGCACGTGGACTGTGTCAATGGGTCCAACTCCGCAGTAGCTGGTGGTTTCCTGAAGTTAAATTCTTGTCACAATATGCCTGGACATCCCATGACATGGAAACTTCAGCGACCCTCCAAACTCTCAATGCCAGTCGCACCATGAGAAGAGCCAACACGAACCTCGACTGCCCCTACGCCCTTGCTGTATGACCCCCTCCCCTTGCGCAAGCACGGCTGCAGTCATGCAGTCAGGCAAAACAAAGGTAGCATAGGGTTGTAGTGCTTGGAGAAACCCTGCTTACGCATGGCCTACAGCATGCGCAGAACAAGGCCTTGCCCCCAAAACTGCCCAAATGTCACCAAGACCAACATTCTCACTCCACCAAAAAATGTGCATGCAAAACTCAGCATGTTCTGGATGTCCACAATCGCCATCAGCACCATCTGGAGCTGTGGAGTAGCCCCCCCCCCCCCCCGTAATAGCCGCCCTTCTCCAAGCTACGGTAGGCGTAGCAACTGTATTAATTTGGGACCTAATTTTAATTTGGTAACGAACGTAGTGCAGCCACATAAGACATGGGTTTGGTGACAAATTTGCCAATTGCATAGGGTCATGGACACATTTGTTGTGAGTGTTTGCCCACTTGAACCCACATAGCTGTGATTTTGGGTATATTTCTGCACTATGTCCCCCTTTGTTGCACCAGCTCATCATGCAATCTTCACATGTGCAGTTGTCCCGCATGGTGTATGATCACAAGAAGGGTTTCCAAGCCGAACATTTGTAGGCTTCTCATGCCTCATTGCCTGTAGGAACATGGGTGTGAAGCTGAAGTTTCATGTTTCAAACACTTTCTTGTGTTTACATGCCTTTGGGAACGTGGGTTAAGGTGCACTCATACCATGCACTCACTCACCAGTGTGTCGGTAGTTGTATGTGTTGCACGCAAGCGACGCCCTTGTCCAAGCTACAGTAGGCGTAGGGACCGTATTAATTCCATACTTTTGAGTAGCTATTACAAGGGGGGGGGGGGGGGCAGGAGCCCTTCCCAAACCTTGTGCCTAGAGGGAAACAGGGCGGCCTCATGCCTTAAACACCATTCTGCTTGATACAGCAACCCAATGCTGTTTGTTTGGATGTGGTTGGCCATGGCCAGTGTTGCTATCTCTGGTATGGCTGTCATGGGCATCTGGTTCACCACTGGACATGTTCTGGGGATGAGGATGAAGTGCACAGCACATTGTATGGGCCAAACCTGCCAGTGGTACCTGGGATGTGGGCCATGGTTTTGCAGGCAGGCTCTACTTCACAAAGGATGTTATTGATGTGAGGGCCAAATCCATTCCCAAACCTGCAGCCAAGGCTGCTCCAAGCATGTGCAGCTGTTTAAGATCAGGCACATACCATCAGCTCACAAACACATAACCTTGCGTTCTGGGCCGCCAAAAAAAAATGGTCAAAAAATATGATGGTAGCACAGGGTCTGTTGCTTAGACAAAGCCATGCTTGCACAAGGGAGGGAGGGGGCGGGGAATCCGATGGTTCAAGGCACATTTACAACATCTAGGCACCCAACACAGTTTGGGGAGGAATCTGATGATCATCATGAAGATGGCCCCAATGTGCCTAAGGATGCCACTGATGCATCCTCAGACGTTTTTCATCGCCTAGAATAACTCCCCCTCACACCAATGGAGTGTCCACTGGGAAAATAGGTTTTCAACCTCCTTGGGCTGGGGTTGGGGGTGTTGCAGTTGCAGCCACCATTTTCAATGCACAGCTGCACAAAACTGCAAGATTGGCCGAAGTGCTTTCGTACTGTTGTTCACGATACCAAGATTGCAAACCGAGTGTGGGCACAATTGGGGTTTGCGGTAAGTGTTTACTTGTTTGTGGCACTGAGCTAGTGTGCACTGGGGTCACTCCAACTTGAGCCCAACGTGCAGGGTGCTGTGGTGCGATAGTGATCCTTCTTCGTATGTTGAGCCACTGTCACACTCGCAATGCAACTCACGTGCAATGTCACGCGCAGTGCAGCAACAAAGCATGCGAGCAGCTGAATAATCACATGCAATTTTTCGTGGTTAGTGGGTTGGTTCTGTGATGGTGACGAACCCATGGCGGTTTTGATATTTTTACAACAAAGATCAATGGAGTACGTGTTCCACTAACGTATTGGTGATTGCAGTGTCATGTGTATATTTGCTGCGGCCCATGACCTGTTGTGTTGTGTGCTCGTGGTTGTTGTTGTGTTGCGGATGGATAGCCGCGTGCATAGGGGGAGCGTTAGCGCGCCAGGCGCGTGCTGGGCATCTTTTTTTTACCATTCCCCACTCGTGCCTGTTTTTGCCCCCACCTCACCAAACAATTTGGAGTACCTTCTTGCTTTGTCTAAGAATTTGGCCCATCCTTTGCACCCAGTTCATGACGATGGCAGGGGTGGTGGTTGGAAGTGGTGGGTGTGACATTTTGTGTTGTTGAATTCTCAAATTTCGGCTTGTACAAGGTGCCTTGCAGAGAAGGTTTGCGGTCCAGTGCGGTCTACTTGGGGGACTTCCCAAGGTGAGGACAAACTTGGGGCTAGAGATAGGATCCTTAATACAAAGGTAGCGCGCCGGGCAAGCATTCCCCCATAGATTGAGTGTGACAACGTAATGCAAGGCCATTGTTGTCCTCTAAAGGTATCAGTCGAGCATTGCACTGGCTTGTCACTGATTTAGGCATTTGACAAACTCAGAGTCCTGCCCGACAAAAGACAGGTGAGTTTGGATGCTGTCGCACACCAGAATCCAGGTGGATGGGGTGTCTGTTCCACGCTGAAACACCTGAGCCCTGCGTGAACCCTTTTCGGACCTCTCTCCTGAGGTTTGACGCAGCAGTTTGCCCGACGGAGGACAAGGGGTGGGTGGGCGGGAAGAGGGTGCATGTTGCTTACGCCCTCACGCGCTCCAGCCCCATTGAGCCTTTTGACAAACTGTACCCCGGGATCCAAATGCTTGGGAAGCACACCGTCACTTCTTTGAGGCTCCAAACCATTTCAGGTCCAGCCTCTGTCTTCGAATCCCAGGTCTTTGCAACGCTTTTGCATAGGAAGTTTTGGAAGTCAGGGGTATTTGTTGCCGGGGATGGCAACCAACGGGGCGGTGGAGTGGGCGCCCATCGCCGCTGATATAGAGACGGACCGCAAGACGGTGGAAAAAATCCTGAAGAGCGCCGAGCTGCACAGCGATATCGAGGACGTATGGGTGTGCGCCCTGAAGCACGGGCCTCGGCTTTTCGACGGCAAAATGGACCTGAGCACGTTTGTGACGCTGTTGAGGGATGTGGGGCTGGTGAAGAGAGGGGCGCAGGCGGAGAAAGACGAGGAGCAGTACAAGCGGCGGTTCCTCGGGATCGCCGGCGACAGCGACACGATCGACTTCCCGGCGTTCGTGCGCACGCTCTGCCACGTGGCCATGTACCGCCACGGCACGGAGGAGCGGATCCCAGCGCTCAAGGTCCTGATGGACCGCTGCACGAAAGGGTACGTCAGCGCCATCCGCCAGGCGAACGTGCACGACGGCTACGCAGCCGGGCCGGTGCTGGCGAAGGCAATGGTCCCGGACGGCTTCGCCATGATCTACGTCTTGGATCGGGTGTTGTACCGCTATGATCAGGTGCTGACCAAAGTGTTCGATCAGTACAAGAACTCCTTTTCCCACGAGCAGAAGGCGGAGGTCTTTGAGCCGCAGGTGCTGCAGCAGATGGCGCAGACGATGGAGGTTGAGGACATGCGGGATCTGCTGAAGGACTTCGGGCTGTTTCCTGGGGCAATCACGATGCTCGACATCTGCAAACTCATGCATTTCGCAGTGTTTGGGAGGGAGCCGGTTTTTGCAAAGTTTGAGCCGGACAATAAGGAAAGGGCTGAAGGGACTGAATCTCTGGAAAGGTGCATTGTGCCGTCTGCCCCACTCCCCAACCCCTACATTGACGTTGTGTCAGGAATGGACATCGGCCCATATGCGCCTTGATGCTCAGGGCTGGGGGTCAGGCATCACTGAAAAGGATTAAAGTTGGCGGGTCTATTGGGGTCAGAAATCCGTTCCCAGCCCCCTTCCTCTTTCAACTCTGCTGTGGGGTGGGTCGGCAGGTCTCCGCGCCCCCGCCGCCTCTGCTTATATGGCCCCTGGGCACAACCTGACGAGGTTACGTGGCTCAGCTGTCATAGCATATGAAGCCTGACCAAGAGGTGCCAAGCTCCAGCTGGGGCATAAGTAGTAAGGCTAAGCCGTTCTAGGCGCTGTGTCCTTGGTGACCCTGCGAGCTTAAAGGGACTAATAATGGTTGGCTGGTGCCTGGAGATCACCAGGTATTCCACCTTCACCTCCACCCTGAGTACAAGCTTTCATATTTGTCACCAATATTCTTTTATTCTTCTTCTCCTCTTGGGCAGACAAGGGGTGGTCTACTGTGCTGTCATCAGTCCACATCCAGTGTGTGTACATCACCGATACTCCCATCGTTCAATGAAAGTCCACTGGTCCCAGTGTGCTCCAGAGAACTCTCCAGACATGCAAGGGTTGGTGGCCCATGCTGTCATCTGCGGGGAGTATGTCCAGCGACAATCACGACAGGAGCAGAGTCCTGCAGCCATGAGGGACCGGATGCAGTTGCTGCAAACTCCAGCGTCGTCCATCTACAGGGTTGCACGGTCCCTCACACCGAGCCCTGCATCCTCGGTGTACTCCGGAGTGGCAGGGTCACTCACTCCCAGGCTATCATCCTGGGTGTATGATTTGGTAGCTAGGTCGCTGAAGCCTAGCCCACAGCTGCCACCATCACCGGTGTACTCTCTGGTGGCTAAATCTCTTTCCCCTCTCTGGTAACTCCAAGCCCAGTCCGGAGTGCCACGAGCGCTAGTCCAAAGTAAACGGCGCAAGACGGCTAGATGTATGTTCTCATAATATGCGACTTTGTATGGGTTGTTCGTTGCAGAGTCTCCGCTCTTGTCTTGGTTTGCCGTGGTTCGCTGCAGGGGGGGGGGGGGAGAGAGAGAGTAGCGGGTATCTGCATGCTATGCTGCTCCTCGATTCTCATCCGCATCCGAAGCTGTGAACCAGTGTGCTAGTTGTCGGCGTGCCAGTGTGGCCCCTTGAACTTGGAACTCGTGGTTTCGCTGATGAATGGTAGGATTGTCACAAGCCTGCAACCTTCCCTACGCATGCCTTAGCACCATGTCACTTTCGCTTGTCCAGAGTTTTTTGTTTGCAATGTGACTAACTGGGCCTGTAGGGCAGGGGGCTTCTCCAAAAGCAAAACAGCGAGCGATCTACACGGGCCCTGTGGGAGGTGAATCGGAAAAGATGGACAGGATGCTTACAGGACCTGATGCCCGCAAAGGCAGAGAGTGGCGATCTGCACCACCGACACATGAGTTCAACGACATTGCCCCAATCCTTCACCTTTATTGAGCCGGCAGCCAGCAATGCCGTCTCATTGGTTGTAGAAATTGATCACCCTAGCCCTACCATGGACTGCGGTCAAGCTGGGGCAAGAGCAACAGAATGGACAAGCACGGGCACAACACTGTGGGAGTCATATTCAAGGCAGCTAGCTTTGATGAGGAAGTGTTGTCACTCCTGAGGTGTAAGGGAATGCTACATGGCTCTGGACTGCAGGGGTGTTTAGGTCTTTTTCCAAGGTTAGCCGGACAGCGACTACATCCGGGTCTGTGTGCCGGATGGACGGTCACCCGTACAGCCTGGCGCGATGCCACCACACTAAGAGGCCCCCTACACCAAATAAACAAGTCTTGGCCGTCACAAGCAACGCGTTGTCTGGCAGGCCTCTGGCCATACACAGTAGCACCCACGTGTGCCCCGGCACACGAAGCGCGTATGCCCCAGCAAGTCACTTGCCTGGCCTTGGTAGTGTGCAATGTGCCTCTGACCCCCCAAAAGAGGCCAGGCCACTGGTCCCTGAGAACTCGGTGGTTCGGAAGGTGAAGCTCATAGCCCAAAGCCCCCCACCAAAACAAAGCACAATGTTTTTGAAGGAGGGGGGCACCAGGGTGTTGCTTTCATTTTCATTCCAGCAGGGGGGGGGGGGGGCTCCCCCCTTGGACCCCCTCCCCCCCTCCCCCCTCCGCTCTAATTCACCTGAGAATCAAGGTTCTGGGAACGTTTTTCTGTTTCGGCCAATTTTTTCCTCCCGCGCCTTTGGCGCACCTATAGCAGGACCTATAGCAGGGTTCTTTGGTCACTCCACTGTATCCTTTCTTCCCTCTGTTGCAGACACCATGTCTCAGCGTCCCATAAGTGCATTCTTCAGCACCCCAGTCCAACCGTGTCCCCGCGCAAAACGCGACGACGTTGTAAACGCGATCCTCTATTTTCACTTCCAAGATAGATGGGCTAGGAAGAAAAGGCAGGAGGCATACAATGTGGCACAAAAAGCATGTTCCACACTGTTTCTGAACACTCCAATGGCAACTCTGCATGAGTTTATTAGACGAGCAGCCG
This sequence comes from Eutreptiella sp. 'Long Island Sound 2002', assembly GCA_964036045.1. Classification (NCBI taxonomy): domain Eukaryota; phylum Euglenozoa; class Euglenophyceae; order Eutreptiales; family Eutreptiaceae; genus Eutreptiella; species Eutreptiella sp. 'Long Island Sound 2002'. The sequence goes on from OZ038390.1 coordinate 55,908,510, forward strand.
TACTGGCACGCCAAGACCGCGAGTTCCTCTTCCAGTTCAGAAGAGGATGACATTGGTGAGTCCAGCTCAGGTGAGTCCAACTCTGATTGATCTTCAGCAAACAATTTGATAACAATGAGCATTCCACTGTGTTTCCTGTTTGTGTTGCCTGGTGGTGTTTAGGTGAGGGCACAATGTATGGACCCAAAAAGATGATTTGATTACCTGTGTTCAGACATTATGACAAATGTATATGCTGAATGGGTCAATGTGGTGCATTTTTGCAATTCCTGGTCGATATGGTTCATTCCGGCAGCCCCCCCCCCCCTCCCCCCTCCGCTCAAGCAATGCCCTGGGGGGGGCGCAATCAGCGTAGAATGTCCGCATTATAAACTCCAGCCGAGCCTGCCACACCACGGGCCTTCACTGTCTTCAGTGGCACTGACGAATGATGGACCAACACCAGTCCACATGCCTTTGGTCCATCATTTGTCAGTGCCACTGGTGTGCCCTGTGGTAGCCCCCCTCATGACCCCACAAGAAACAAAGGTGGGGCGATGCTTGGCTGCCGTGGTGGGAGGTGGGCGGTTCCATTGTGGGCAGCAGTGCGATTGCACCACTGCCTGACGTCCTTCCCCTCGGTACTCTGCGCCCTCGCACTGGGTGGCCCTCGTTCCGGGCGCCCTGTGCCCCGTACACTCGCCGCTACCCTGCTCCCCGCACCCTGTGCCCCTCATCCTCTGCACCGCAGCAAATCCCGCCAGGCCTCCGCCCAGGCCCCAACAACAGAGAAGGGCACAGTGCAGTTCAATGTCGCCGACAAGCTCGCGGATGACCAGCTGGCCGTCGCGCTGCAGACATCCCTCTCCACGACAACCCCCGTGTATTTCGCCGACGTCGCGAGCACCCCGATGCTGGACAAGGACCAGTTCATCGAAGTGATCGTGCGGCTGGCGCAATTCCTGTACCACAAGCAGAAGACGCTGCCGACGGTGACCTCTCGGCTGGAGAAGCTGCTGAGGGAAATGGAAACGTCGTACCCTAAACTTTTCGGTGGCCCCATGAAGTCTGACTTGCACGTGACAGAGAGGGGCATTCCGGTCCTGGAGGAGGTCGTGCCCGACCGCGTGGTCTGCACAGGGGACTTTGAGGTGCAGTTGAAGGGCCGCAACTTCTGCAACATCCGTGGGGTCTACGTGCAGTTCTCCAGCGGGACGGAGAGCGTTGTGGTCAAGACCCGCAAGATCGAGGAAGGCTGCGTGACGGTGCAGGGGGCGCGGATGAGGCCCAGCTGCGTCCGCGCGGAGATCGTGCACGATGGAGGGGTCTTCCGGGTGGAGGTCTTCCGTGTGTCGAGGCAGGTGTTGGCGGCCAGCAACGACCGACTGCATTACACAGAGAACAACCCGCCCATCACTCTTGTCTTTGAGGACCCGTTTCCGCAGTTCACGCTTCCTGATGACTTGGCCATCAAGTTGTCCAGACTTTTTAGCACTGTCGACCGGAATACCACCGGGAAAATGAATGAGGAGACGTGGCTCCGGTTCCGGGCCGAGCACCGGCTCGGGACGCCTGCGAAGGACGTGCAGGGCGGCGGGGACTCGTATTTTACGGAGGTGGCCACGAGCCCTCAGGGGGATGACGCGAAGAAATGTGTCAATTTTCAGGGGTTTTTAAAGATCATCATCCGGATCTATGCGGAGCTCCCCAATGCTGACACGCAGCACATTGTGCAGTGCCTGCGGCAGCTTGTGCAGGTGGGGAAGGACAAGCAGGGGCTGGATGAGCAGAATGCGAACGAGGAGGATGAGCTGAAACAGGCACGCGCCCTGATCAAGTTGATACAGAGAGGGACCATTCGGACATTGGATATTTACTGTGGTCCTGTGATTTGTGGCACAATTCAAGAGCGGCCGGGCCAGATCATTGGCTTCAAAGCCGATCAGAAAGACAAGCACAAGTTCTTGACATATCAGCAGCACGACATCAACACCGAAACGCGCATTCGGAACCATATTTCTATGGCAGAGAGCTTTGACCACCTGCTGAACCGGCTGCTGCTGGACGGCTTTGAGTTGGCGTCCAGCTGTGACCCAAAGACCCGGAAGCCCACCGGCCGATGCTGGACCATCCATCACGGCAAAGAGAAGATCGGGGCCCTTTGGGACTACGAGGGGCAGATGAGCAATTTGGAGTGGCAGCCTGCGCAGGTGGAGTCCACCAACGACAACATGACGATGACCGTCTACCGAAGTGAAGACGACATCCATTACACCATGTGCTACATGTGTTTTATCAAGACCAAAGACGTAAGTCAGCTCCGGACCTTACTCAATGCCAAAGGCTACAGCCTCCAGACGTTGTTGTACAAATTGTAGTGCAATGGGCCTGATGAGTCGAAGGAAAAAACAGCGCCACATGAGCATAAGCGCCAAGGGGGAAGTTGTTCAGCGGTGAAAACATACACCAGTATGCTGGCCCCCCCCCAAAAAATCCCCCCCCAAAATGTGCTCAGAACCCCCAAAATGACCCCCCCCCCTTGGGGTTTGGGAACACGCTTTTTTTGATAATTACACAGTTTACACAGTGAAGTTTGTAGTGTATGCTGCTACTTTTTGCACTAGTCTCTGTGTTTTGCTGAAACCATAGGAGTTGTGCCATCCCTCCTCTGCGGCCCAAAGAGATTCCAACCTTTCCAACCCATCCAGCCGCCTTCACATCCCCGCCTGGAATTGACTCACAATTTTTCCAAGGAGTCCCTGCTTTTGCCCATAGACAATGCCCTCGGTGAGCTCCTTTACGCGCCCCCTGTGCGCCCTGTTTGCAGTCGAAAGGAACCAGCAGGTGGTTACGGTGGTCGTGGTTCTCAGACAGCGATCTGCGGGCGGGGCCCTAGACAGGGATCTGGCTTTTGAGTGTCCTTGCCCTCAGCAAACAGCGAGCCACTTCAGCTTTGCGACTCCCCCCTGCTACACAGAGGGACCAAAACGTGGACGAGACCTACGTATTTAAATATACATTGCCGCTTCGATCATTCCCTGGTGTGAGCAGCACCCTCATTAGGATTCAGTTGTGTTGTTGTTGTTCCCAGAATCGGGCAGGGGTTTAGACCATAATACCAGATGCTTCTGTCACAGGGATGCGTGGGCGGAAGATGGCTTCTGAAGGAAGACGCGGGTCACCACAAACCAAAAAAAAGGCAATGCTTTGACAAAGATATGCACGGGACCCTGTTGTTTACCCACAACAACAACAGAAGCAGCAGCAGCAGTAGCAGCCACCAAAACAACGAAAACAGCAACTTGAATGACAATGAGGACGACGACGACGACGACGACAATAACGGCCACGGCCACCGCCACCGCCAGCCACTGGCGGCAGCGCCGCCGCCACCACCACCACCGCAAGAACAGCAGCAACAGCAACAACGACAACAACAACAGGCGGAGTTGGGGATAGAGCATTGGCTCGCAAAACACCAAAGCAGCCGGTCCTGATGACCTGGTGGCCCTGTCTGACGCTGGCCTTGCCTCAGGTGACGCGCCGCTGATACAGCCCCTCCGGGCGCCTAATTTCGCTGACCTGCGCTATCCCTGCCTCACAACACGTGAGAGGGAAGTGTGGACTGGCCCATGGGTCTATGGGTGGCCTGCGGGGCGACTTTACTGTGAACCCGCCTCGGACGCAATAGGGGTGCGTGGGCTGTGGCGGGGGTGGGGGGTCACATCTGACGCCGACCAGGATGGGCAAAGCGCACCCTCGCAGGCGGTCCATAGGGTTCATAACATCGCCCCATGCCTTCCCATCCCCTCCCAGGTTGGCTCCCTCACCAGGGGCAAAGGGTGCAGATGCTGGCTTGAGACAGGGAGTGCAACCCCAGGACTCTGAGAAAACTATGTGGGGAGTCGTTTACAGGACACAACTGGACAATTCCCTGCAGTATCGTGTCCGGATGGAACCCCACGACGCCACCTTGCAGAGAGTGGGAGTGAGGTCAGTGGGTGGCATTTAGAGGTAGGGGTTGTGAGCATGAACATTGCCACCAACCAAACATAAGGTCCAGGTTGCGCCCTGTATTCTGTAAAACATGGTGGGACAGGAGACGCCGCCCCCGGCTTTACTGTCGGTAAAGCATTCCTCCCTCTGACTGCCATTACGCACAAACTGCAAATCAGCTCCCACACTCAACACAACTGTCCATATGAATATAGTTGTGGGTGTAAAACCACCCCCAAATGGGGGCTAAAACCACCCCCAACCCCTTTTTGGGCCATTTTTGACCCCTGCGGTGGTTTTATGCCACCTGGGGGTGGTTTTATCTCCCCCTTTAGGGGGGTGGTTTACCACCCCAAAGGGGTGGTTTTGTCCTTCCATTGGGCGGGGGGGGGGGGTATCACCCCTTGGGGGTGGTTTTATCCCACTGTTGGGCGGGTGTGTTGTCACCCTTTTAAAGCGGTGGGGGGGGGTATGGCCAATCTCTATGTGAACCAGGAATCAGTACCGGAAGACAGGTTGCATTATGTCTACATGTTTTGCTGTATGGAGGCAGGAGAGGTGATGGAACGTTACGGAACCACATGTGATTGTACACTCAGTGTTTTGTTTCAGGATGTGTCTTGCAGGATGTCTGACCTGGCTGGGGACAAGTTTACAGATGGGGTCTGGGATGGGGTTTCAGACAGGTTTGGGTACCATGTGGACAGAGAATTGGGACAGGGTTTGAGATAAGACCTGCTTTGGGGCAACGGGGTGTGGGATGGGTTTTGCCACAGCTGGTGGGCATCTTGCAATTGGGGTCCCCCCTTTATTGGGGGGACCCACTTGTGTGTGTTTCATCAGTCAGTCACAGGCCAACATACCCTTAACACCCCCCCCCCCCCCAACTCTTGACCCCTTCTCCAAACCTCCGTTAAACAACCAGTCCCAGTCAAGGAAACAAACAAAATGGGGTTTCACATTGCTCTTTGTTGTGTCATTTATAAAACCACCCCAGGGTGGTTTTATCACCCCGAAGGGGGTGATTTTAACAAGGGAGGTGCCCGAAGGGGGTGATTTTAACAAGGGAGGTGCCCGAAGGGGGTGATTTTAACAAGGGAGGTGCCCGAAGGGGGTGATTTTAACAAGGGAGGTGGTCTTATCCCGCAAAAGGGGTGGTTGTATCCCCGCTGAAAGGGTGCATAAAACCACCAGGGGTGGTTTTGTCCCCCATTTGGGGGTGGTTTTATGCCCATGACCACATGTGAATAGCAGCACCAGGGTACTGTGCTCCCTAACTCCGCTGACCACTAACCAGTGACCAGAACATCAATGGCCCTTTGTCTGTGTCCTACTCAATAACTAGGCACCCAGGGCAACCATGCACCGCTGGCAGATCAATGGGCTTCAAAAGGAGACCATGGCATGCATCTGACGAAGCTACTTAGCCCAGCCAGCCAAGTCTCTCTGACAGGACGACCTCTCTTGGGGTGACACAGAGGAACATGGCGCAGGCCTGCAGAGTTGCTTCCTGGACCAGAACACACAGTGTGCCCTGTTTGACCCAATGTCACCCCAGAACTCATGTGCACACAGACGCAGGAGCCTCAAACACCCTCTTAGGGGGCCAATCTGTGCCTTTTCATTACAAAATGCGGTCCTGTTCAATAATGGCGGTGCAATACTAGTGCTTATGTGCGGGCAGTATGCACGTACAGTCCGAGGGCTTTGTATAGGATTTGCACTTGTGAACTGCAGTACTTACACTTGAGGTGTGCTTCTTGCTCTCTGACAGGCTCTGATGATTCTGAATACTCGTTTTCGAATGTGCTTCCACTTGTCCTTGCTGTGTGTCTTCTAGGCTAAGATTTTGCCTATCAAATCAGTGGAACATCGCGCTTTTAACTAGTGAGTCCACACTGTAGTGGTGTGGCGGTACGGTCAAATTGTATGTTTCTTTCCATGCTGCCCAACGCGGCCTGCCACGCAGACAAAGTCACCACAGTGGACAAGCAGCTTGTTTTACTTTCTTCTTGCAGTCACCAATTTGTGGTGAATACCAAAAAACCCCCCACTTTGTACCAAAAAACCCCCCGTTCTGGCGCAAAATGTCCCAAACCCCCCCCCCCCCCCGACTAAAATGTACCAAAAAACCCCCCGAATTGTACCAGAAAACCTCCCAAGGGGGGGTTTTTGGTCTTTGGCAGGGGTTTTTGGGTACATTTTGGGGGGTTTTTTTGGTACATTTTGGGGGGTTTATTGGTACATTTTGGGGGGTTTATTGGTACATTTTGGAGGGGTTTTGTGTACATTTTGGGGGGTTTATGGTACAATTAGGGGGGCTTTGCTGTGCAACTAGGGGGTTTATGATACAATTCAGGGGGTTTCAAGTACACATCTGGGATTTTCAGTGCATTTTGTCGGGTAAGTTCCTGGGTTTTTTTGTAATACGCTCTGGGTGTGAGTGGGGAGCCCAGGCAGGGTGTTATGTGCATCCTCAGAACTGTCAGCCCCCCCCCCCCCCCAAATGGTATGCCCAGGTCTAGGTCTGCTTGTAGTGCATGTTGCTGGTCCATTCAGGCAGATTTCAGGCATGGAGGTAGGAGAGGGAATGGAAGGTCATGGAACTAAATGTGAGTGTACACTCAGTGTTTTGCTTCACATTGCTCTTTGAATGCGTGTTGCAGGGGAATGTGGTTTATTGGCAGCTGGTACAGGGGGTGAATTGCCGTCTGCGGTCGGGATGTTTGACACGTCTGGGATGGTGCTTGGAACATGTTTAGGGGGGGCACATGGACACAAGGTTGGGACAGGGTTTGGGACTTACAAGCTTCAGCAATGGGGTGCAGGAGGAGGGTGTGAGGGGGGATGGGGGTGTGCATTTGTAACCAAGTGGACGCGCTCCTTTTCGGGACAGAACGGGTTTCATGAACTTTCTCAAACGGCAATAAAATGGTTGCACTGCCAAATTGAGGTGGTCAAACGGCAAGCAGTGTCCGATGCACCCCATACTGCTTTTGAAACGGTTAAGGTTGGAATGGAATTGGGTAAGAAAAACATCTCCTACCTTGCCAAAAGTACTCAGAGCGTGGGCAGGGACGAACAACGTCGATTGTTGGACTGCACGCCTAAGTTTTGCCAAATCAGGACGATTTATGTTCAATTTGGCTTTGCTGCATTTCAGAAATGCTCAAATCGAAGAAAAAAATAGACACTCACATTGATGCATGGGGCCCAGTCCCTGGAAAAGAACACTAAATTTTTTCATACAAGCCTGGCATATTCTGTACATGAATTCGGGATTGAATCCAAATTTGTATGGTTGCTAGATTTGAATGATTCCAAATTTCCGTTTTGGTGGAGGGTTAGGATTCATTTATGTTGGTAATCGCTTTGCTCAGTGCTATGCCCTGTTTATCTTTTACCCAAAAAAAAATTGCGTGTGTCTGCATCATAAAACCGGCAAGCCGAAGCATTATATTTTGGAGAGGGAGGCAATGACAACCGTAATTTTATTTCTATTTGCAAAAAAAAGCATAACCGGCAAAATATGACTCTCTTAACAGCATACTATGAAACACGGGTCGCGTATATGGTTTACGTATCCAATTTGTCCGATTTTCTGTGTATTGCTTCTCGCAACATGAAAAGAAGACAAATGCTTGCCTTCTACTCCCCTGGGCCCACAACCCCCATAATATGTAATGCTCGGGGCCATGCCGCATATGGTATACTTCGTTGGCATAGGGTTCCACAACAAGGTAGAAAGGGTGTTTTTGGTGAAGCATATTGGATTTGTAGGGGTCTATTCCGGCAAGGTCCATCGGGGTTTTTCTGGTACAAACGGTGGGTTTTTTGGTACATTTGGCAGGGTTTTTTGGTATCTGCCGGGGGTTCTTTTGGTACAAAACGGGGGTTTTTTTGGTAGGCACCACACCAGATCTGATCAAGAATGAAGATGGGCCCAGTTGAATAGTGTGTGCAAATCCTGCATATGTTTACTGCAGCCCTATCAGTCTAATGTCAACATGATTCAAATTCTTCTTGCTGCACTTGAAGTCGCTCAAACTTGAATTCTCGATTTTTTGGGACAATTTGGTTGAGAACCTGAAGGAAAAACAAACTATAGATCTTGGAAAGTATTTCAAGCTGCAAAGGCAAGTATTCACAACAAAAATCTCCCACTTTTACTTGCTTTTTGAACCAATGTCTGCCACCTCCTTCCGCCGCATCGCACTGGCGTTTCCGTTTTTGAAAATGGAACACACACCCACCACATCTATCGGGCTAATACAGTTTAGATTGATTGGCGCCAAGTGCAAGAATTTTGAGGCAGGCATACGGGTTCAGTATAGGGACCAATTGCGGCCCTGCTTGGGCAAACCTCACGCTCAGAGCCTACGAGCGCACTGCCAGAGGGAAAAAGGTGCCACGCATTGAACTGGTGACCCCGTGGAGATTTATTGACGACGATATGTTAATACATGGTGTGAGAATCATTCATCACATACCGAACATCCTCACGTCCATCTCCCTCCTCCATCTGCCCTTTGAATTGCCCCAGCATGGTGTTGCCACAGGTATCAAGATTGTGGATCTGCATATACCGAACATTTGTGAACCCAGATACTGCACACACTTCAAAAAGACCCACTGTGCCACGTACATTCCGTGGGCCAGTAACACGCCGAGACCCACTAAAATAGGATAAAGAAAAACAGAGTGTATCTGCCATCCAAGAACAAATTCACATCAACAATACGACTATGCAGCGGTGCACCGGATGAACCAGGCATGCCTCGGACTGAGTTATCGCAATTACATGTGCAGTGAGGCAGAGCTAGAGTACAGCCAGAAAGACAGATACAAGGTCCAAAAAATATACATAATTCATATGCAAAAAACACAGAGCACCCTTCAGTTGCGTGTGTGCTGATCACGGAGAGGCGTAGTCTCCGGGAGTAACTCCCAGGGTACGGGCCCGAATCCCGCTACATACAAAAAAGACAAACAACAACAACCGCAATGGACGGGGAAAGTGAGGACTCAGGGGAAGTACCAGTGCGGGCTAAGTGGCAAACCTGCACTGGGCATGACCCCTTTGTCCAGCCGCTGCCCTGAAGTTGTTCTGCGATGACTCCCAATTTGGGAAGTTAAACCTAATTTGAAGGTTTCGGTACTAAGGTGGGAGACCACCAGAGGGTGTACCGAGTCGCCAAAAGACAATATGGATGTCGCGCGTGCTCTCTTAGGCAATCTTTTGCTTTTCGTGAGTTGGGTTTGTAGTTTCTTTGAGTGCACTCAATTATCTTGCAGTCCCAAGCGGACTCTCTGGTGGGAGTGGGTAATTTTCTGTGATTTGATTCAACTTGTTAAGCATTGCACTGTGCCACCTCTTTCTAAGAGATTACTGTGGCTGGAGGATGGCATAGAGTTTTGTCCCCGGCACATACCTGTTGACTTTCTGTTATAAACGTTTGATCATTGCACTGTATCTCAACTGTATATAGGATGCATGTGTGATACACCATAAATGCACTCTTTTGTCCTAAAACGCTCACTCCTTCCTTTCCATGACTTGTTGGCACATTGTTCAGCATATTCTGTACTTTATTTGTTCTGGCGTGAAGGCCACTGCAGCTCAGTGATCACCCAAATGCCGCCTAGCCATGCATCTGTTTTTAAGATTGTATAATAAATCTTCAATGTGCCTGCCCTTGTGATGTGTCCCATGTTCTTTTAAGCTGATGAAAATATAAGCCGAAACCGGTATCAAACTCTCATGTGGATTTTGGACTTGGTGTGCCTTGACCTCTGAGCTTGAGGCTGTGCTTGCTTCACTAGGGCCAACAAAGCCAAGAGCTAAAGTCAAAATTTCATTTTGAAAAACGGTGTTCAAGCGGAAAATCATGCCCTTTGGCGTGGCCAAAGCACCCGCTTTTTTCCAAAACCTGATGGACAAGATCATGACCACCCTACGCCGAAGCAAAAACTAATTTCCCGTGGGGCCCAATTGGAGGCACACATCGGTGATGTGTGCCGGGGAACCACTTAATCCTCTTGAGAGAATTCTTTGACGTGTGCCAACAGACTCATATGCGGGTGAAGCTAGAGAAGTTTGAGGTCATTGTAACAGACTATGCACTAGCTGCGGATCACCTTTGGCTATGGGTGGTGGACCCTTGCTATCTCAAAAGCAAAACCTATAATGGATGCACAAATACGAGATGAAAACTTCAAAAAATGGCTGCATGATGTTCGTCGTTTCATCGAAGCATACAACTTCTACCGCCGTCATATCAACAACTTTACCTACGCCAGTGCCATTCTAACGGACCTCATTAAAAAGAGCACCACATGGCGCTAAGGCCCACCAGAACAACAAGCGTTGGACGAACTCAACGGCAAAGTGGCTAACACTAAATGCTTGGATGTGCCTATGGCACACGGTGAGATTATTATTGTGACAGACGCCTGCAATATAGTCCGTGGTGGAACGTTGTTCCAATGGCAAGCACTGCAGAAACAAGAGTTCAACGCAGCCATATCCCAATGGGGTACGGAAAGACTAAACCGAAACAGAACCCTGAAGCACAGCTGCCCAGCTGATAAGAAGGTATTGGTTTCCCTGGGCCACTGGAATTAGAAATGGAACCAGGCAAAAAGCGACTATTCCATCTGCGTCAACTACAACTCGCTGTGCACCATATCCAGGGCGTGAAGAACAAGTGTGCTGACTACATCAATCGTCACAACTTTGACGACCTGATTGGCACCAAGTCAAAAAAGCTAGCTGAGGAGGCTTTCACCCCTATGGAGGGTCACCTCGACCTAAACATGACTGTGCAAAACCCTTGGACGGACTCCAGCAAGTGGAATACCTAAAAAAGTTTGGGGACATCTACCAGCGCCTCGAGAAGCGTCTTCAACCTCTCTTGGTCAACCAAGAGCAGTGGAAGCGAGACAAGAGTTACCTATGGCATGAAGACCGGATCGTCGTACCCGGCGACCGGATTCCGGCCATCCTCAAGTGGACTCATGAGTCTAGTGGCGATGTGGCTTGATATCAGCGCAACCTCCAAAAGGCCCATCCCAGTGGCAAAACAGCTAAAAGCCATGAGTTTTGATTCCGAGAATCCAACCGGGGAGGTGTCCCCACTTTTGTGTGGTGTATGGGGGTAGGGGGGGAATCACCAAAACCGCCCCTCTCGCTGGAGGCACATTTGGAAAATTGGGCCTACTGGCTAATTTTTCTCCCAAAACTTGGTAATCCCCTAGTTTGATGGTGCTGATTAAGGAGGAAAAAGCCTCCCAACACCCCATACCCCAAAAAAGATAAACCGTGGCTTACCCAAACCAACATATGCCTTGGGTGTTTTATCACAGCGGGTTTGATCTAACAACATCTGGCAATGCCCTTATTCAAACTAACAAACATAGGGTGCAAATGCCACATTGCACTTTTGGCTATGCATTCGTTCACCAACACACCCATTGCAACCCATTACAGCATGCTGCCAAACAACAAAAAAAGCATTGCAGACCAATGTTCAGCAAATCACCCCACATGCACTTCGCAGTGCAGATCTGTACCTTCGTGGAGAAGCAGAGCAACTGGGAGAGGAAATTACTGCGACCCGGAAAGACTAGCCTGATACAAACATCGCACACACACACCACACACACACACTAAACACACTCACTGTTTTCTTCCAAAACACCTTTGCACCACAAGTAACAAAGCTAATTCTGTCATTGGATGATGCGGATTGAGGGGTACATCCTCCTGCACCCAGGCATGTGCATATCCGCTCAAGGGAACTGGCAACTCATTACGTTCAAATTATCCATCAAGACACCAAATATGGTGGCAGTGTGAAAAACACCCACAACACTTATGGATATCGTTTGAAAGAGTACATGGACAGACCAGCATCCTGGTTGCATCATCAATAATACACCAACACCTAAAACATAGAACACCACCCCAAACACAGATAACACCAAAAACATACACTGTTATGTGTGATTAGCTCCTGACAGCAGTGATCATCGAAACAGAGGTAACAAAAAGTCGCCTGCTCAGCTGTGAATGGGTGAGCAAGGTGGTCAAAAGAAACTCTAAATGGAAAATGGCAGATGGTCAGTGGGTGTCAGCACCTTCAAAAAGGAATGAGTGAAGCAGCAAATATGTGCTACACCAAAAAAACATGGACGGCTTGTCAGGGTGCTGCTTGCACAGTGCAGTGGACAAATGTTGTCGGTACTGATTTTTTTGTCAATGCAAAGAAGGCTCTCGCATATAAATCAATTCAATTCTTTTTTCCACATTAGATACATCTGTGCAAGTGCTGTGCAACTGTTGAGCCATCTCATTCTTTGATGTCGGATCCAACGTGCTGTCACTCAGAGCCACATCTTTGGCGTGCCGAAATTGCAGCAGTTTAGGAGCAATCAGCGACATTTTGGTGTCGATGAGAGCCATGATGCTACAAATGGAATGGGCAGAGGGGGTTTAATACGCTCTAGGGGAGAGACAGGGAGTCATGAGGAATGAAAAGATCATGATGGTGGACCATGGTCTTCCAATGTTCGCCTTTCTTGTAAAGCAATGGCCCCAAAACATGCAAAAATGCAAAATAGGCATAAGACAACACATATATAATTTCCCTGTTCCATACTTAGGTACATATGGAGTTTGTTGTTCGGCTAGGTCCCCCATTGGAGGAAGTATCGGCACACCGGTTGCCCTGGTTGCTGTCTTGGCGCGACGCTAGTTTACGCAACGCAGCCGTGTGTGCACCGTGCCTGAGACTCCCTCCTGGTGTCGAAAATCTGCTAAAGAGCACAAGCAATGCTTGCACTGGGGTCGCCCACCACAGGGTTCATCCTGCCACGGGGGGAGCCACATGGGGTTGTCCTGCCAGGGGGGGGGGGGGTTATCCCATCACAGGGTGGCCGTCCTGCCACAGGGACGTCCTGCACCACAGCAATACTGGCAAGAGTATGCATGTGCTGCGGGTGTTTGTGCGCATAGATGCATATGTTGGTGTGGAAACAGGGATGGGGAAGGACAGGGTTAGGTGGACCTGATTGAGAGGAAATCACAAACACCAGATGTGCCAGCATCACATGCAAACAAGCAGAAATGAGGCAAAGCATCCCTCAATCGGGACTTGGTGCATCTTGATTCTCCCGATCGAAGCTCAATGAAAAGGGAGGCGTGTGCGTGCGTGCACGTGTGCGTGCAGGGACACGGCATGTCATATACTGATCCGCCTTTAATTGGAGAGGGAAACCTGATTAATTAATTAGCAGAAAGGGGGTTTTCCAGGGACCCGACCCTCGTTCTCAAAACAGGTCTATCTACGATGAGTAAGCCCCTCCTCACTGGATGTGCCCCTCCTTGTGGCACACCGAAAGGTTAGGAATGGTTTGGTCATATGTCTGCAGACTGATATTTGAGCGGCGTCCGACCACATGCACAGCAGCCAACTCAGGGTACTCTCCCAAAACGTGTCCTGGGTCATGTGCCAAAAGCTGTAAGGTGGCACAGCATACAAACTGCTACGAAATTGGGGAAATCTCAGGATCTCTAAAAGGCGCTGCCCGCCCGAAGTGCCTGACAAAGTATCTACACCCGCCATTCCCCCAAGCTTCCACAAGACATCTAGATTTTGACATGCAATTGTGCCGTTGGGTAAGGTCTGATTGCAAGCAGAGGAGCAAATGCTGGCTTGGTCTTACCTGACGGGCTAAACAAGACATAAGCAGTCAAAATGGGTACATAACCCCCGCCGTCTCATGTCCCCAGAGCGGGAAGGTGCCAAAGTGGCGGCATAACTCCTGCCGTCCCAGGGTCCCCAAAGCAAGGAAGAATATTCTAATCGCCAAAATGCCCCTGGACGAGGTCGCAAGAACGTACATGAACAACCCCTTTTTCAGCAGCCCCCCTGGCAAGAGCAATTTTCCACTTGCCCTACCACTCTTACATGGCGAAAAAGGAAACTACAGGTGGCTGTTTTGGTTTGATTTTGGCGCAACAATTGGCCTGACCGAAAACCAGGGAGGGGGCTGGGGTGTTCCTACCTCCTGTAATGTGAAATCCTTGCTTTGCCGTAGAACATTGGGCACTGAAAAAAGGTGATGGGTGAGTGGGGGGGCTGCATACCCCACATGGTGTCACTTTCTGAAGCTGTATTCTCTGAAAGAGAGCCCCAAAAGCCACAAAAGTACAATAGCCTGTTGCGTTGTGTTATAAGGGTGTTGAGGGATATCCGTTTAGCCGCGCTGTAAATTACAGCGGGATTAGCGGTCGCGGTTTGTCGACAGCGATCCATAACGGCCGCAGGCAGGAGTTCGACAATTTGCTGATGCGAAGAACTTATCAAAGAACACTTCTACACCAGCTAGTTCAGGGTACACTGCTCCGATTCCGATAGCGTTGGAGGTTGGTCCGCAGAAGCATGCATCAACAGCGCATTGGGCACACAGTGCATTGCCCACCCCTCAGCCCCACACCCAATAAATAGTGCCACAGCAAGCCCAAGGGAGGGGGTCTAAAAGGCCGGAGGTGGGCAGCCCTCCAAAAATTGGTAGCATCGTTGTCGCTGCCTCGTTCCTTGCACCCCTGATCCGACATACCACGCAATCCTATTGTTGCACCCCTGCCCATGGTCCTGCTCGTAGTCTATAACAGCAGGATTTTTGCCCATCCGTGGTACCTGTACAGTTATCCGGACTTCCGCTGTCACTTTGGCCACCCATTCCCAGAAACCCTACACCCCGATTTAGTTCCCAATAATTAGATACGCGCAAAATCCAACACTGGAATACATGCGGGCCGAGCGATCGGAGTAGTCCGCCCAGAGGCCAAGCCAAAGTCAGTGTCGCCATCAGAATCCCCTTCCAGCCATGGATTGCTGAGCAAATGATAGGCCGTGTTGGTGGAGAACGCTATTGCTTCAGGGCACAGTGGTAGGGAATGAGGAGTGGGGACAGTGCAATGGAATGGTGTGCCATTCGACTCCGTTTTGGATTTACAAGTCCGGCGCGCACACAATGTCAGGTGCTTGGCCAATTGCTGAAGTTGGGCCAGCACATGGCACCACCCATTGCTAACTAAGCCTTCCAAGCTCGAAGAGGAACAGCAGCCTCTCCACTGGGTGGATGTGTGAACCATCCAAGGTCACTTTTTTTGTAAAAGAGCGAACACTTTCTAGGTTTCAAAGAGTTCCTCTAAGAAATTACTTAAGTCCTCTTTCGCAACCAAGGAAACCCTTTTGGTTTTATATCCCACAAGGGTAAGAGGCTTCATTTCTTCAAAAAGGTACCGTGTATGAGTGGGGAGTCCAACATCTCTAGTCACCCAAATGCAAAGGTGCAGGTTGCGGTGGGTTTGAAACTGCCCTCCAAAACGGATAACATGCCATAATCTCAACCATTGCTGGCTTGGCCATGCCACACAAATGAGAGGACATATTCGGACACGCTTAGTATTCCCCTACGTTTAATTTTCACACCCTTTTCACTCTTCATACTGCATGCACAAGGCTGAGGATGAGAGTACGACAGCACATTCGGATTGTCCTGTTGAGTAGGCAAGCCAAATTCAGAGCTTGGTATCAATTTCATCGCGGTCGGATGGTTGGACAGTTGTGTGTTATGAAGTTCTTTTTGCAAAACAACATAATCTGTATAGACTGTTTACCCTCCTTCAGCAGCTTTAGCACTTTCCTTTTTTGCATCTGTCATCATTTTTTGGAGTGCAAAGACGTCATTTAAAAAATCGGCATGTGTCAAGATGGGAGGGATGAAATTGTACTCAGGGGCACATCAGAGGCAGCCACTGTAGGATTCAAGTGCCCAAGATTGGCAAAAGAATTCACCATACTCACAGATGCACTTGCCTTTTCATATGCATGCAGCATGTTTTCAGGCAGCTGTATCACTCTGCCAACATGCCTAGGTCATGGCATGCATGCTGGTAGGTGGGACAGACAAATCACTACAAGAACTACACCTCAGTTGCGGAACAAGAACACAGGCACCAAAAAATAACCCTTTTGGCCCACACGGGCGGTGTATAATACCACAGCACTGACGAAGTGCCATCGACATCAGCTAGTTCAACCCGCTACACAGCTATGGGCCCACACCTCTTCAGCTCTGTGCAATTAGACTTGCAGCTGCTTCCACGCTTGACGCACTGCGCAAAGCACTGTACCACAGCTGGGCAACACCACTAACATCCAGACAGTACCGCCATTGGGCAACATCACTAACATCCAGACAGTACCACCATTGGGCAACATCACTAACATCCAGACAGTACCACCATTGGGCAACATCACTAACATCCAGACAGTACCACCATTGGGCAACACCACTAACATCCAGACAGTACCACCATTGGGCAACATCACTAACATCGAGACAGTACCACCATTGGGCAACACCACTAACATCCAGACAGTACCACCATTGGGCAACATCACTAACATCCAGACAGTACCACCATTGGGCAACACCACTAACATCCAGACAGTACCACCATTGGGCAACACCACTAACATCCAGACAGTACCACCAGTGGGCAACACCACTAACATCCAGACAGTACCACCAGTGGGCAACACCACTAACATCCAGACAGTACCACCATTGGGCAACATCACTAACATCCAGACAGTACCACCATTGGGCAACACCACTAACATCCAGACAGTACCACCGTTGGGCAACACCACTAACATCCAGACAGTACCACCAGTGGGCAACATCACTAACATCCAGACAGTACCACCATTGGGCAACACCACTAACATCCAGACAGTACCACCATTGGGCAACATCACTAACATCCAGACAGTACCGCCGTTGGGCAACATTACTGACATCCAGACAGTACCACCATTGGGCAACATCACTAACATCCAGACAGTACCACCATTGGGCAACACCACTAACATCCAGACAGTACCACGATTGGGCAACATCACTAACATCCAGACAGTACCACCAATGGGCAACACCACTAACATCCAGACAGTACCACCATTGGGCAACATCACTAACATCCAGACAGTACCACCATTGGGCAACATCACTAACATCCAGACAGTACCACCATTGGGCAACACCACTAACATCCAGACAGTACCACCATTGGGCAACACCACTAACATCCAGACAGTACCACCATTGGGCAACACCACTAACATCCAGACAGTACCACCAGTGGGCAACACCACTAACATCCAGACAGTACCACCATTGGGCAACATCACTAACATCCAGACAGTACCACCATTGGGCAACACCACTAACATCCAGACAGTACCACCATTGGGCAACACCACTAACATCCAGACAGTACCACCATTGGGCAACACCACTAACATCCAGACAGTACCACCATTGGGCAACACCACTAACATCCAGACAGTACCACCAGTGGGCAACACCACTAACATCCAGACAGTACCACCAGTGGGCAACACCACTAACATCCAGACAGTACCACCAGTGGGCAACATCACTAACATCCAGACAGTACCACCATTGGGCAACACCACTAACATCCAGACAGTACCACCATTGGGCAACACCACTAACATCCAGACAGTACCACCAGTGGGCAACATCACTAACATCCAGACAGTACCACCATTGGGCAACATCACTAACATCCAGACAGTACCACCAGTGGGCAACACCACTAACATCCAGACAGTACTACCATTGGGCAACATCACTAACATCCAGACAGTACCACCATTGGGCAACATCACTAACATCCAGACAGTACCACCATTGGGCAACACCACTAACATCCAGACAGTACCACCATTGGGCAACACCACTAACATCCAGACAGTACCACCATTGGACAACACCACTAACATCCAGACAGTACCACCATTGGGCAACATCACTAACATCCAGACAGTACCACCATTGGGCAACACCACTAACATCCAGACAGTACCACCATTGGGCAACATCACTAACATCCAGACAGTACCACCATTGGGCAACATCACTAACATCCAGACAGTACCACCATTGGGCAACATCACTAACATCCAGACAGTACCACCAGTGGGCAACATCACTAACATCCAGACAGTACCACCATTGGGCAACATCACTAACATCCAGACAGTACCACCATTGGGCAACACCACTAACATCCAGACAGTACCACCAGTGGGCAACACCACTAACATCCAGACAGTACCACCATTGGGCAACATCACTAACATCCAGACAGTACCACCATTGGGCAACATCACTAACATCCAGACAGTACCACCATTGGGCAACATCACTAACATCCAGACAGTACCACCATTGGGCAACATCACTAACATCCAGACAGTACCACCAGTGGGCAACATCACTAACATCCAGACAGTACCACCATTGGGCAACACCACTAACATCCAGACAGTACCACCATTGGGCAACACCACTAACATCCAGACAGTACCACCAGTGGGCAACACCACTAACATCCAGACAGTACCACCATTGGGCAACATCACTAACATCCAGACAGTACCACCATTGGGCAACACCACTAACATCCAGACAGTACCACCAGTGGGCAACATCACTAACATCCAGACAGTACCACCATTGGGCAACATCACTAACATCCAGACAGTACCACCATTGGGCAACATCACTAACATCCAGACAGTACCACCAGTGGGCAACATCACTAACATCCAGACAGTACCACCATTGGGCAACACCACTAACATCCAGACAGTACCACCATTGGGCAACACCACTAACATCCAGACAGTACCACCATTGTGCAACATCACTAACATCCAGACAGTACCACCATTGGGCAACATCACTAACATCCAGACAGTACCACGATTGGGCAACATCACTAACATCCAGACAGTACCACCATTGGGCAACATCACTACCATCCAGACAGTACCACCATTGGGCAACACCACTAACATCCAGACAGTACCACCAGTGGGCAACATCACTAACATCCAGACAGTACCACCATTGGGCAACATTACTGACATCCAGACAGTACCACCATTGGGCAACACCACTAACATCCAGGAAGTACCACCATTGGGCAACATCACTAACATCCAGACAGTACCACCATTGGGCAACATCACTAACATCCAGACAGTACCACCATTGGGCAACACCACTAACATCCAGACAGTACCACCAGTGGGCAACACCACTAACATCCAGACAGTACCACCATTGGGCAACATCACTAACATCCAGACAGTACCACCATTGGGCAACACCACTAACATCCAGACAGTACCACCGTTGGGCAACACCACTAACATCCAGACAGTACCACCAGTGGGCAACATCACTAACATCCAGACAGTACCACCATTGGGCAACACCACTAAAATCCAGACAGTACCACCATTGGGCAACATCACTAACATCCAGACAGTACCGCCATTGGGCAACATTACTGACATCCAGACAGTACCACCATTGGGCAACATCACTAACAACCAGACAGTACCACCATTGGGCAACACCACTAACATCCAGACAGTACCACGATTGGGCAACATCACTAACATCCAGACAGTACCACCAATGGGCAACACCACTAACATCCAGACAGTACCACCATTGGGCAACATCACTAACATCCAGACAGTACCACCATTGGGCAACATCACTAACATCCAGACAGTACCACCATTGGGCAACACCACTAACATCCAGACAGTACCACCATTGGGCAACACCACTAACATCCAGACAGTACCACCATTGGGCAACACCACTAACATCCAGACAGTACCACCATTGGGCAACACCACTAACATCCAGACAGTACCACCAGTGGGCAACACCACTAACATCCAGACAGTACCACCATTGGGCAACACCACTAACATCCAGACAGTACCACCATTGGGCAACACCACTAACATCCAGACAGTACCACCATTGGGCAACACCACTAACATCCAGACAGTACCACCATTGGGCAACACCACTAACATCCAGACAGTACCACCAGTGGGCAACACCACTAACATCCAGACAGTACCACCAGTGGGCAACACCACTAACATCCAGACAGTACCACCAGTGGGCAACATCACTAACATCCAGACAGTACCACCATTGGGCAACACCACTAACATCCAGACAGTACCACCATTGGGCAACACCACTAACATCCAGACAGTACCACCAGTGGGCAACATCACTAACATCCAGACAGTACCACCATTGGGCAACATCACTAACATCCAGACAGTACCACCAGTGGGCAACACCACTAACATCCAGACAGTACCACCATTGGGCAACATCACTAACATCCAGACAGTACCACCATTGGGCAACATCACTAACATCCAGACAGTACCACCATTGGGCAACACCACTAACATCCAGACAGTACCACCATTGGGCAACACCACTAACATCCAGACAGTACCACCATTGGGCAACACCACTAACATCCAGACAGTACCACCATTGGGCAACATCACTAACATCCAGACAGTACCACCATTGGGCAACACCACTAACATCCAGACAGTACCACCATTGGGCAACATCACTAACATCCAGACAGTACCACCATTGGGCAACATCACTAACATCCAGACAGTACCACCATTGGGCAACATCACTAACATCCAGACAGTACCACCAGTGGGCAACATCACTAACATCCAGACAGTACCACCATTGGGCAACATCACTAACATCCAGACAGTACCACCATTGGGCAACACCACTAACATCCAGACAGTACCACCATTGGGCAACATCACTAACATCCAGACAGTACCACCATTGGGCAACATCACTAACATCCAGACAGTACCACCATTGGGCAACATCACTAACATCCAGACAGTACCACCAGTGGGCAACATCACTAACATCCAGACAGTACCACCAGTGGGCAACACCACTAACATCCAGACAGTACCACCATTGGGCAACACCACTAACATCCAGACAGTACCACCAGTGGGCAACACCACTACCATCCAGACAGTACCACCATTGGGCAACATCACTAACATCCAGACAGTACCACCATTGGGCAACACCACTAACATCCAGACAGTACCACCATTGGGCAACATCACTAACATCCAGACAGTACCAGCATTGGGCAACATCACTAACATCCAGACAGTACCACCATTGGGCAACATCACTAACATCCAGACAGTACCACCAGTGGGCAACATCACTAACATCCAGACAGTACCACCATTGGGCAACACCACTAACATCCAGACAGTACCACCATTGGGCAACATCACTAACATCCAGACAGTACCACCAGTGGGCAACATCACTAACATCCAGACAGTACCACCAGTGGGCAACACCACTAACATCCAGACAGTACCACCATTGGGCAACACCACTAACATCCAGACAGTACCACCATTGGGCAACACCACTAACATCCAGACAGTACCACCATTGGGCAACACCACTAACATCCAGACAGTACCACCAGTGGGCAACACCACTAACATCCAGACAGTACCACCATTGGGCAACATCACTAACATCCAGACAGTACCACCATTGGGCAACACCACTAACATCCAGACAGTACCACCAGTGGGCAACATCACTAACATCCAGACAGTACCACCATTGGGCAACATCACTAACATCCAGACAGTACCACCATTGGGCAACATCACTAACATCCAGACAGTACCACCAGTGGGCAACATCACTAACATCCAGACAGTACCACCATTGGGCAACACCACTAACATCCAGACAGTACCACCATTGGGCAACACCACGAACATCCAGACAGTACCACCATTGTGCAACATCACTAACATCCAGACAGTACCACCATTGGGCAACATCACTAACATCCAGACAGTACCACCATTGGGCAACATCACTAACATCCAGACAGTACCACCATTGGGCAACATCACTAACATCCAGACAGTACCACCATTGGGCAACACCACTAACATCCAGACAGTACCACCAGTGGGCAACATCACTAACATCCAGACAGTACCACCATTGGGCAACATTACTGACATCCAGACAGTACCACCATTGGGCAACACCACTAACATCCAGGAAGTACCACCATTGGGCAACATCACTAACATCCAGACAGTACCACCATTGGGCAACATCACTAACATCCAGACAGTACCACCATTGGGCAACACCACTAACATCCAGACAGTACCACCAGTGGGCAACACCACTAACATCCAGACAGTACCACCAATGGGCAACACCACTAACATCCAGACAGTACCACCATTGGGCAACATCACTAACATCCAGACAGTACCACCATTGGGCAACATCACTAACATCCAGACAGTACCACCATTGGGCAACATCACTAACATCCAGACAGTACCACCAGTGGGCAACATCACTAACATCCAGACAGTACCACCATTGGGCAACACCACTAACATCCAGACAGTACCACCATTGGGCAACACCACTAACATCCAGACAGTACCACCATTGTGCAACATCACTAACATCCAGACAGTACCACCATTGGGCAACATCACTAACATCCAGACAGTACCACGATTGGGCAACATCACTAACATCCAGACAGTACCACCATTGGGCAACATCACTACCATCCAGACAGTACCACCATTGGGCAACACCACTAACATCCAGACAGTACCACCAGTGGGCAACATCACTAACATCCAGACAGTACCACCATTGGGCAACATTACTGACATCCAGACAGTACCACCATTGGGCAACACCACTAACATCCAGGAAGTACCACCATTGGGCAACATCACTAACATCCAGACAGTACCACCATTGGGCAACATCACTAACATCCAGACAGTACCACCATTGGGCAACACCACTAACATCCAGACAGTACCACCAGTGGGCAACACCACTAACATCCAGACAGTACCACCAATGGGCAACACCACTAACATCCAGACAGTACCACCATTGGGCAACATCACTAACATCCAGACAGTACCACCATTGGGCAACATCACTAACATCCAGACAGTACCACCATTGGGCAACATCACTAACATCCAGACAGTACCACCATTGGGCAACATCACTAACATCCAGACAGTACCACCATTGGGCAACATCACTAACATCCAGACAGTACCACCATTGGGCAACACCACTAACATCCAGACAGTACCACCAGTGGGCAACACCACTAACATCCAGACAGTACCACCATTGGGCAACATCACTAACATCCAGACAGTACCACCAGTGGGCAACATCACTAACATCCAGACAGTACCACCATTGGGCAACACCACTAAGATCCAGACAGTACCACCAGTGGGCAACACCACTAACATCCAGACAGTACCACCATTGGGCAACATCACTAACATCCAGACAGTACCACCATTGGGCAACATCACTAACATCCAGACAGTACCACCATTGGGCAACACCACTAACATCCAGACAGTACCACCAGTGGGCAACATCACTAACATCCAGACAGTACCACCATTGGGCAACATCACTAACATCCAGACAGTACCACCATTGGGCAACACCACTAACATCCAGACAGTACCACCAGTGGGCAACACCACTAACATCCAGACAGTACCACCATTGGGCAACATCACTAACATCCAGACAGTACCACCATTGGGCAACATCACTAACATCCAGACAGTACCACCATTGGGCAACATCACTAACATCCAGACAGTACCACCATTGGGCAACATCACTAACATCCAGACAGTACCACCAGTGGGCAACATCACTAACATCCAGACAGTACCACCATTGGGCAACACCACTAACATCCAGACAGTACCACCATTGGGCAACACCACTAACATCCAGACAGTACCACCAGTGGGCAACACCACTAACATCCAGACAGTACCACCATTGGGCAACATCACTAACATCCAGACAGTACCACCATTGGGCAACACCACTAACATCCAGACAGTACCACCATTGGGCAACATCACTAACATCCAGACAGTACCACCATTGGGCAACATCACTAACATCCAGACAGTACCACCAGTGGGCAACATCACTAACATCCAGACAGTACCACCATTGGGCAACACCACTAACATCCAGACAGTACCACCATTGGGCAACACCACTAACATCCAGACAGTACCACCAGTGGGCAACACCACTAACATCCAGACAGTACCACCATTGGGCAACATCACTAACATCCAGACAGTACCACCATTGGGCAACATCACTAACATCCAGACAGTACCACCAGTGGGCAACATCACTAACATCCAGACAGTACCACCATTGGGCAACACCACTAACATCCAGACAGTACCACCATTGGGCAACACCACTAACATCCAGACAGTACCACCATTGTGCAACATCACTAACATCCAGACAGTACCACCATTGGGCAACATCACTAACATCCAGACAGTACCACCAGTGGGCAACATCACTAACATCCAGACAGTACCACCATTGGGCAACATCACTACCATCCAGACAGTACCACCATTGGGCAACACCACTAACATCCAGACAGTACCACCAGTGGGCAACATCACTAACATCCAGACAGTACCACCATTGGGCAACATTACTGACATCCAGACAGTACCACCATTGGGCAACATCACTAACATCCAGACAGTACCACCATTGGGCAACATCACTAACATCCAGACAGTACCACCATTGGGCAACATCACTAACATCCAGACAGTACCACCATTGGGCAACATCACTAACATCCAGACAGTACCACCATTGGGCAACACCACTAACATCCAGACAGTACCACCAGTGGGCAACATCACTAACATCCAGACAGTACCACCATTGGGCAACATCACTAACATCCAGACAGTACCACCATTGGGCAACACCACTAACATCCAGACAGTACCACCAGTGGGCAACACCACTAACATCCAGACAGTACCACCATTGGGCAACATCACTAACATCCAGACAGTACCACCATTGGGCAACATCACTAACATCCAGACAGTACCACCATTGGGCAACACCACTAACATCCAGACAGTACCACCATTGGGCAACACCACTAACATCCAGACAGTACCACCATTGTGCAACATCACTAACATCCAGACAGTACCACCATTGGGCAACATCACTAACATCCAGACAGTACCACGATTGGGCAACATCACTAACATCCAGACAGTACCACCATTGGGCAACATCACTACCATCCAGACAGTACCACCATTGGGCAACACCACTAACATCCAGACAGTACCACCAGTGGGCAACACCACTAACATCCAGACAGTACCACCATTGGGCAACATCACTAACATCCAGACAGTACCACCAGTGGGCAACATCACTAACATCCAGACAGTACCACCATTGGGCAACACCACTAAGATCCAGACAGTACCACCAGTGGGCAACACCACTAACATCCAGACAGTACCACCATTGGGCAACATTACTAACATCCAGACAGTACCACCATTGGGCAACATCACTAACATCCAGACAGTACCACCATTGGGCAACACCACTAACATCCAGACAGTACCACCAGTGGGCAACATCACTAACATCCAGACAGTACCACCATTGGGCAACATCACTAACATCCAGACAGTACCACCATTGGGCAACACCACTAACATCCAGACAGTACCACCAGTGGGCAACACCACTAACATCCAGACAGTACCACCATTGGGCAACATCACTAACATCCAGACAGTACCACCATTGGGCAACATCACTAACATCCAGACAGTACCACCATTGGGCAACATCACTAACATCCAGACAGTACCACCATTGGGCAACATCACTAACATCCAGACAGTACCACCAGTGGGCAACATCACTAACATCCAGACAGTACCACCATTGGGCAACACCACTAACATCCAGACAGTACCACCATTGGGCAACACCACTAACATCCAGACAGTACCACCAGTGGGCAACACCACTAACATCCAGACAGTACCACCATTGGGCAACATCACTAACATCCAGACAGTACCACCATTGGGCAACACCACTAACATCCAGACAGTACCACCATTGGGCAACATCACTAACATCCAGACAGTACCACCATTGGGCAACATCACTAACATCCAGACAGTACCACCATTGGGCAACATCACTAACATCCAGACAGTACCACCAGTGGGCAACATCACTAACATCCAGACAGTACCACCAGTGGGCAACACCACTAACATCCAGACAGTACCACCATTGGGCAACACCACTAACATCCAGACAGTACCACCAGTGGGCAACACCACTAACATCCAGACAGTACCACCATTGGGCAACATCACTAACATCCAGACAGTACCACCATTGGGCAACACCACTAACATCCAGACAGTACCACCATTGGGCAACATCACTAACATCCAGACAGTACCACCATTGGGCAACATCACTAACATCCAGACAGTACCACCATTGGGCAACATCACTAACATCCAGACAGTACCACCAGTGGGCAACATCAGTAACATCCAGACAGTACCACCATTGGGCAACACCACTAACATCCAGACAGTACCACCATTGGGCAACACCACTAAAATCCAGACAGTACCACCATTGGGCAACATCACTAACATCCAGACAGTACCACCATTGGGCAACATCACTAACATCCAGACAGTACCACGATTGGGCAACATCACTAACATCCAGACAGTACCACCATTGGGCAACATCACTACCATCCAGACAGTACCACCATTGGGCAACACCACTAACATCCAGACAGTACCACCAGTGGGGAACATCACTAACATCCAGACAGTACCACCATTGGGCAACATTACTGACATCCAGACAGTACCACCATTGGGCAACACCACTAACATCCAGGAAGTACCACCATTGGGCAACATCACTAACATCCAGACAGTACCACCATTGGGCAACATCACTAACATCCAGACAGTACCACCATTGGGCAACACCACTAACATCCAGACAGTACCACCAGTGGGCAACATCACTAACATCCAGACAGTACCACCAATGGGCAACACCACTAACATCCAGACAGTACCACCATTGGGCAACATCACTAACATCCAGACAGTACCACCATTGGGCAACATCACTAACATCCAGACAGTACCACCATTGGGCAACATCACTAACATCCAGACAGTACCACCAGTGGGCAACACCACTAACATCCAGACAGTACCACCAGTGGGCAACATCACTAACATCCAGACAGTACCACCATTGGGCAACATTACTGACATCCAGACAGTACCACCATTGGGCAACACCACTAACATCCAGACAGTACGGCCATTGGGCAACATCACTAACATCCAGACAGTACCACCATTGGGCAACATCACTAACATCCAGACAGTACCACCATTGGGCAACATCACTAACATCCAGACAGTACCACCATTGGGCAACATCACTAACATCCAGACAGTACCACCATTGGGCAACATCACTACCATCCAGACAGTACCACCATTGGGCAACACCACTAACATCCAGACAGTACCACCAGTGGGCAACACTACTAACATCCAGACAGTACCACCATTGGGCAACATTACTGACATCCAGACAGTACCACCATTGGGCAACACCACTAACATCCAGGAAGTACCACCATTGGGCAACATCACTAACATCCAGACAGTACCACCATTGGGCAACATCACTAACATCCAGACAGTACCACCATTGGGCAACACCACTAACATCCAGACAGTACCACCATTGGGCAACATCACTAACATCCAGACAGTACCACCAATGGGCAACACCACTAACATCCAGACAGTACCACCATTGGGCAACATCACTAACATCCAGACAGTACCACCATTGGGCAACATCACTAACATCCAGACAGTACCACCATTGGGCAACATCACTAACATCCAGACAGTACCACCATTGGGCAACACCAGTAACATCCAGACAGTACCACCAGTGGGCAACATCACTAACATCCAGACAGTACCACCATTGGGCAACATTACTGACATCCAGACAGTACCACCATTGGGCAACACCACTAACATCCAGACAGTACGGCCATTGGGCAACATCACTAACATCCAGACAGTACCACCATTGGGCAATACCACTAACATCCAGACAGTACCACCATTGGGCAACATCACTAACATCCAGACAGTACCACCATTGGGCAACATTACTGACATCCAGACAGTACCACCATTGGGCAACATCACTAACATCCAGACAGTACCACCATTGGGCAACACCACTAACATCCAGACAGTACCACCATTGGGCAACATCACTATTATCCAGACAGTACCACCATTGGGCAACATCACTTACATCCAGACAGTACCACCAGTGGGCAACATCACTAACATCCAGACAGTACCACCATTGGGCAACACCACTAACATCCAGACAGTACCACCATTGGGCAACACCACTGTTATCCAGACAGTACCACCATTGGGCAACATCACTAACATCCAGACAGTACCACCATTGGGCAACACCACTAACATCCAGACAGTACCACCATTGGGCAACATCACTAACATCCAGACAGTACCACCATTGGGCAACACCACTAACATCCAGACAGTACCACCATTGGGCAACATCACTAACATCCAGACAGTACCACCAGTGGGCAACACCACTAACATCCAGACAGTACCACCAGTAGGCAACACCACTAACATCCAGACAGTACCACCATTGGGCAACATCACTAACATCCAGACAGTACCACCATTGGGCAACACCACTAACATCCAGACAGTACCACCATTGGGCAACATCACTAACATCCAGACAGTACCAGCATTGGGCAACATCACTAACATCCAGACAGTACCACCATTGGGCAACATCACTAACATCCAGACAGTACCAGCATTGGGCAACATCACTAACGTCCAGACAGTACCACCAGTGGGCAACATCACTAACATCCAGACAGTACCACCAGTGGGCAACATCACTAACATCCAGACAGTACCACCATTGGGCAACACCACTAACATCCAGACAGTACCACCAGTGGGCAACACCACTAACATCCAGACAGTACCACCATTGGGCAACATCACTAACATCCAGACAGTACCACCATTGGGCAACACCACTAACATCCAGACAGTACCACCATTGGGCAACATCACTAACATCCAGACAGTACCACCATTGGGCAACATCACTAACATCCAGACAGTACCACCATTGGGCAACATCACTAACATCCAGACAGTACCACCATTGGGCAACACCACTAACATCCAGACAGTACGGCCATTGGGCAACACCACTAACATCCAGACAGTACCACCATTGGGCAACACCACTAACATCCAGACAGTACCACCAGTGGGCAACACCACTAACATCCAGACAGTACCACCATTGGGCAACATCACTAACATCCAGACAGTACCACCATTGGGCAACACCACTAACATCCAGACAGTACCACCATTGGGCAACACCACTAACATCCAGACAGTACCACCATTGGGCAACATCACTAACATCCAGACAGTACCACCATTGGGCAACACCACTAACATCCAGACAGTACCACCATTGGGCAACATCACTAACATCCAGACAGTACCACCATTGGGCAACATCACTAACATCCAGACAGTACCACCATTGGGCAACATCACTAACATCCAGACAGTACCACCAGTGGGCAACATCACTAACATCCAGACAGTACCACCATTGGGCAACACCACTAACATCCAGACAGTACCACCAATGGGCAACACCACTAACATCCAGACACTACCACCATTGGGCAACACCACTAACATCCAGACAGTACCACCATTGGGCAACATCACTAACATCCAGACAGTACCACCATTGGGCAACATCACTAACATCCAGACAGTACCACCATTGGGCAACACCACTAACATCCAGACAGTACCACCAGTGGGCAACATCACTAACATCCAGACAGTACCACCATTGGGCAACACCACTAACATCCAGACAGTACCACCATTGGGCAACACCACTAACATCCAGACAGTACCGCCATTGGGCAACACCACTAACATCCAGACAGTACCACCATTGGGCAACACCACTAACATCCAGACAGTACCACCATTGGGCAACACCACTAACATCCAGACAGTACCACCATTGGGCAACATCACTAACATCCAGACAGTACCACCAGTGGGCAACACCACTAACATCCAGACAGTACCACCATTGGGCAACATCACTAACATCCAGACAGTACCACCATTGGGCAACATCACTAACATCCAGACAGTACCACCATTGGGCAACATCACTAACATCCAGACAGTACCACCAGTGGGCAACACCACTAACATCCAGGAAGTACCGCCATTGGGCAACATCACTAACATCCAGACAGTACCACCATTGGGCAACACCACTAACATCCAGACAGTACCACCAGTGGGCAACACCACTAACATCCAGACAGTACCACCATTGGGCAACATCACTAACATCCAGACAGTACCACCAGTGGGCAACATCACTAACATCCAGACAGTACCACCAGTGGGCAACATCACTAACATCCAGACGGTACCACCGTTGGGCAACACCACTAACATCCAGACAGTACCACCATTGGGCAACATCACTAACATCCAGACAGTACCACCATTGGGCAACACCACTAACATCCAGACAGTACCACCATTGGGCAACATCACTAACATCCAGACAGTACCACCAGTGGGCAACACCACTAACATCCAGACAGTACCACCATTGGGCAACATCACTAACATCCAGACAGTACCACCATTGGGCAACATCACTAACATCCAGACAGTACCACCATTGGGCAACATCACTAACATCCAGACAGTACCACCATTGGGCAACACCACTAACATCCAGACAGTACCACCATTGGGCAACATCACTAACATCCAGACAGTACCACCATTGGGCAACACCACTAACATCCAGACAGTACCACCATTGGGCAACATCACTAACATCCAGACAGTACCACCAGTGGGCAACATCACTAACATCCAGACAGTACCACCATTGGGCAACATCACTAACATCCAGACAGTGCCACCATTGGGCAACACCACTAACATCCAGACAGTACCACCATTGGGCAACATCACTAACATCCAGACAGTACCACCATTGGGCAACACCACTAACATCCAGACAGTACCACCATTGGGCAACATCACTAACATCCAGACAGTACCACCATTGGGCAACATCACTAACATCCAGACAGTACCACCATTGGGCAACATCACTAACATCCAGACAGTACCACCAGTGGGCAACACCACTAACATCCAGACAGTACGGCCATTGGGCAACACCACTAACATCCAGACAGTACCACCATTGGGCAACACCACTAACATCCAGACAGTACCACCAGTGGGCAACACCACTAACATCCAGACAGTACCACCATTGGGCAACATCACTAACATCCAGACAGTACCACCATTGGGCAACACCACTAACATCCAGACAGTACCACCATTGGGCAACACCACTAACATCCAGACAGTACCACCATTGGGCAACATCACTAACATCCAGACAGTACCACCATTGGGCAACATCACTAACATCCAGACAGTACCACCATTGGGCAACATCACTAACATCCAGACAGTACCACCATTGGACAACACCACTAACATCCAGACAGTACCACCATTGGGCAACACCACTAACATCCAGACAGTACCACCAGTGGGCAACACAACTAACATCCAGACAGTACCACCATTGGGCAACATCTCTAACATCCAGACACAACCACCATTGGGCAACACCACTAACATCCAGACAGTACCACCATTGGGCAACATCACTAACATCCAGACAGTACCACCATTGGGCAACATCACTAACATCCAGACAGTACCACCATTGGGCAACATCACTAACATCCAGACAGTACCACCAGTGGGCAACATCACTAACATCCAGACAGTACCACCATTGGGCAACACCACTAACATCCAGACAGTACCACCATTGGGCAACACCACTAACATCCAGACAGTACCACCATTGGGCAACACCACTAACATCCAGACAGTACCACCATTGGGCAACATCACTAACATCCAGACAGTACCACCATTGGGCAACATCACTAACATCCAGACAGTACGACCATTGGGCAACATCACTAACATCCAGACAGTACCACCATTGGGCAACACCACTAACATCCAGACAGTACCACCAGTGGGCAACATCACTAACATCCAGACAGTACCACCATTGGGCAACACCACTAACATCCAGACAGTACCACCATTGGGCAACACCACTAACATCCAGACAGTACCGCCATTGGGCAACACCACTAACATCCAGACAGTACCACCATTGGGCAACACCACTAACATCCAGACAGTACCACCATTGGGCAACACCACTAACATCCAGACAGTACCACCATTGGGCAACATCACTAACATCCAGACAGTACCACCATTGGGCAACATCACTAACATCCAGACAGTACCACCATTGGGCAACACCACTAACATCCAGGAAGTACCGCCATTGGGCAACATCACTAACATCCAGACAGTACCACCATTGGGCAACACCACTAACATCCAGACAGTACCACCAGTGGGCAACACCACTAACATCCAGACAGTACCACCGTTGGGCAACATCACTAACATCCAGACAGTACCACCAGTGGGCAACATCACTAACATCCAGACAGTACCACCAGTGGGCAACATCACTAACATCCAGACAGTACCACCGTTGGGCAACACCACTAACATCCAGACAGTACCACCATTGGGCAACATCACTAACATCCAGACAGTACCACCATTGGGCAACATCACTAACATCCAGACAGTACCACCAGTGGGCAACACCACTAACATCCAGACAGTACCACCATTGGGCAACACCACTAACATCCAGACAGTACCACCAGTGGGCAACACCACTAACATCCAGACAGTACCACCATTGGGCCACACCACTAACATCCAGACAGTACCACCATTGGGCAACATCACTAACATCCAGACAGTACCACCATTGGGCAACATCACTAACATCCAGACAGTACCACCATTGGGCAACATCACTAACATCCAGACAGTACCACCATTGGGCAACACCACTAACATCCAGACAGTACCACCATTGGGCAACATCACTAACATCCAGACAGTACCACCATTGGGCAACATCACTAACATCCAGACAGTACCACCATTGGGCAACATCACTAACATCCAGACAGTACCACCATTGGGCAACACCACTAACATCCAGACAGTACCGCCATTGGGCAACATCACTAACATCCAGACAGTACCACCATTGGGCAACATCACTAACATCCAGACAGTACCACCATTGGGCAACACCACTAACATCCAGACAGTACCACCAGTGGGCAACACCACTAACATCCAGACAGTACCACCATTGGGCCACACCACTAACATCCAGACAGTACCACCATTGGGCAACACCACTAACATCCAGACAGTACCGCCATTGGGCAACATCACTAACATCCAGACAGTACCACCATTGGGCAACATCACTAACATCCAGACAGTACCACCATTGGGCAACATCACTAACATCCAGACAGTACCACCATTGGGCAACACCACTAACATCCAGACAGTACCACCATTGGGCAACATCACTAACATCCAGACAGTACCACCATTGGGCAACATCACTAACATCCAGACAGTACCACCATTGGGCAACATCACTAACATCCAGACAGTACCACCAGTGGGCAACACCACTAACATCCAGACAGTACCACCATTGGGCAACATCACTAACATCCAGACAGTACCACCGTTGGGCAACACCACTAACATCCAGACAGTACCACCATTGGGCAACACCACTAACATCCAGACAGTACCACCATTGGGCAACATCACTAACATCCAGACAGTACCACCATTGGGCAACACCACTAACATCCAGACAGTACCACCATTGGGCAACATCACTAACATCCAGACAGTACCACCAGTGGGCAACATCACTAACATCCAGACAGTACCACCAGTGGGCAACACCACTAACATCCAGACAGTACCACCATTGGGCCACACCACTAACATCCAGACAGTACCACCATTGGGCAACACCACTAACATCCAGACAGTACCGCCATTGGGCAACATCACTAACATCCAGACAGTACCACCATTGGGCAACATCACTAACATCCAGACAGTACCACCATTGGGCAACATCACTAACATCCAGACAGTACCACCATTGGGCAACACCACTAACATCCAGACAGTACCACCATTGGGCAACATCACTAACATCCAGACAGTACCACCATTGGGCAACATCACTAACATCCAGACAGTACCACCATTGGGCAACATCACTAACATCCAGACAGTACCACCAGTGGGCAACATCACTAACATCCAGACAGTACCACCATTGGGCAACATCACTAACATCCAGACAGTACCACCATTGGGCAACACCACTAACATCCAGACAGTACCACCATTGGGCAACATCACTAACATCCAGACAGTACCACCAGTGGGCAACATCACTAACATCCAGACAGTACCACCAGTGGGCAACACCACTAACATCCAGACAGTACCACCATTGGGCAACATCACTAACATCCAGACAGTACCACCATTGGGCAACATCACTAACATCCAGACAGTACCACCAGTGGGCAACACCACTAACATCCAGACAGTACCACCATTGGGCAACACCACTAACATCCAGACAGTACCACCATTGGGCAACACCACTAACATCCAGACAGTACCACCATTGGGCAACATCACTAACATCCAGACAGTACCACCAGTGGGAAACACCACTAACATCCAGACAGTACCACCATTGGGCAACACCACTAACATCCAGACAGTACCACCGTTGGGCAACACCACTAACATCCAGACAGTACCACCATTGGGCAACACCACTAACATCCAGACAGTACCACCATTGGGCAACATCACTAACATCCAGACAGTACCACCGTTGGGCAACACCACTAACATCCAGACAGTACCACCATTGGGCAACGCCACTAACATCCAGACAGTACCACCAGTGGGCAACATCACTAACATCCAGACAGTACCACCATTGGGCAACATCACTAACATCCAGACAGTACCACCATTGCGCAACATCACTAACATCCAGACAGTACCACCATTGGGCAACATCACTAACATCCAGACAGTACCACCATTGGGCAACACCACTAACATCCAGACAGTACCACCATTGGGCAACATCACTAACATCCAGACAGTACCACCATTGGGCAACATCACTAACATCCAGACAGTACCACCATTGGGCAACACCACTAACATCCAGACAGTACCACCATTGGGCAACATCACTAACATCCAGACAGTACCACCATTGGGCAACATCACTAACATCCAGACAGTACCACCAGTGGGCAACATCACTAACATCCAGACAGTACCACCATTGGGCAACATCACTAACATCCAGACAGTACCACCATTGGGCAACATCACTAACATCCAGACAGTACCACCATTGGGCAACACCACTAACATCCAGACAGTACCACCAGTGGGCAACACCACTAACATCCAGACAGTATCACCATTGGGCCACACCACTAACATCCAGACAGTACCACCATTGGGCAACACCACTAACATCCAGACAGTACCGCCATTGGGCAACATCACTAACATCCAGACAGTACCACCATTGGGCAACATCACTAACATCCAGACAGTACCACCATTGGGCAACATCACTAACATCCAGACAGTACCACCATTGGGCAACACCACTAACATCCAGACAGTACCACCATTGGGCAACATCACTAACATCCAGACAGTACCACCATTGGGCAACATCACTAACATCCAGACAGTACCACCATTGGACAACATCACTAACATCCAGACAGTACCACCAGTGGGCAACACCACTAACATCCAGACAGTACCACCATTGGGCAACATCACTAACATCCAGACAGTACCACCGTTGGGCAACACCACTAACATCCAGA
This sequence comes from Eutreptiella sp. 'Long Island Sound 2002', assembly GCA_964036045.1. Taxonomy (NCBI): domain Eukaryota; phylum Euglenozoa; class Euglenophyceae; order Eutreptiales; family Eutreptiaceae; genus Eutreptiella; species Eutreptiella sp. 'Long Island Sound 2002'. Next base: position 55,944,592 of record OZ038390.1, read on the forward strand.
CAGTACCACCATTGGGCAACACCACTAACATCCAGACAGTACCACCATTGGGCAACATCACTAACATCCAGACAGTACCACCATTGGGCAACACCACTAACATCCAGACAGTACCACCATTGGGCAACATCACTAACATCCAGACAGTACCACCAGTGGGCAACATCACTAACATCCAGACAGTACCACCAGTGGGCAACACCACTAACATCCAGACAGTACCACCATTGGGCCACACCACTAACATCCAGACAGTACCACCATTGGGCAACACCACTAACATCCAGACAGTACCGCCATTGGGCAACATCACTAACATCCAGACAGTACCACCATTGGGCAACATCACTAACATCCAGACAGTACCACCATTGGGCAACATCACTAACATCCAGACAGTACCACCATTGGGCAACACCACTAACATCCAGACAGTACCACCATTGGGCAACATCACTAACATCCAGACAGTACCACCATTGGGCAACATCACTAACATCCAGACAGTACCACCATTGGGCAACATCACTAACATCCAGACAGTACCACCAGTGGGCAACATCACTAACATCCAGACAGTACCACCATTGGGCAACATCACTAACATCCAGACAGTACCACCATTGGGCAACACCACTAACATCCAGACAGTACCACCATTGGGCAACATCACTAACATCCAGACAGTACCACCAGTGGGCAACATCACTAACATCCAGACAGTACCACCAGTGGGCAACACCACTAACATCCAGACAGTACCACCATTGGGCAACATCACTAACATCCAGACAGTACCACCATTGGGCAACATCACTAACATCCAGACAGTACCACCAGTGGGCAACACCACTAACATCCAGACAGTACCACCATTGGGCAACACCACTAACATCCAGACAGTACCACCATTGGGCAACACCACTAACATCCAGACAGTACCACCATTGGGCAACATCACTAACATCCAGACAGTACCACCAGTGGGAAACACCACTAACATCCAGACAGTACCACCATTGGGCAACACCACTAACATCCAGACAGTACCACCGTTGGGCAACACCACTAACATCCAGACAGTACCACCATTGGGCAACACCACTAACATCCAGACAGTACCACCATTGGGCAACATCACTAACATCCAGACAGTACCACCGTTGGGCAACACCACTAACATCCAGACAGTACCACCATTGGGCAACACCACTAACATCCAGACAGTACCACCAGTGGGCAACATCACTAACATCCAGACAGTACCACCATTGGGCAACATCACTAACATCCAGACAGTACCACCATTGGGCAACATCACTAACATCCAGACAGTACCACCATTGGGCAACATCACTAACATCCAGACAGTACCACCATTGGGCAACACCACTAACATCCAGACAGTACCACCATTGGGCAACATCACTAACATCCAGACAGTACCACCATTGGGCAACATCACTAACATCCAGACAGTACCACCATTGGGCAACACCACTAACATCCAGACAGTACCACCATTGGGCAACATCACTAACATCCAGACAGTACCACCATTGGGCAACATCACTAACATCCAGACAGTACCTCCATTGGGCAACATCACTAACATCCAGACAGTACCACCGTTGGGCAACACCACTAACATCCAGACAGTACCACCATTGGGCAACACCACTAACATCCAGACAGTACCACCATTGGGCAACATCACTAACATCCAGACAGTACCACCATTGGGCAACATCACTAACATCCAGACAGTACCACCATTGGGCAACATCACTAACATCCAGACAGTACCACCATTGGGCAACATCACTAACATCCAGACAGTACCACCATTGGGCAACACCACTAACATCCAGACACAACCACCATTGGGCAACATCACTAACATCCAGACAGTACCACCATTGGGCAACATCACTAACATCCAGACAGTACCACCATTGGGCAACACCACTAACATCCAGACAGTACCACCATTGGGCAACATCACTAACATCCAGACAGTACCACCATTGGGCAACATCACTAACATCCAGACAGTACCACCATTGGGCAACACCACTAACATCCAGACAGTACCGCCATTGGGCAACATCACTAACATCCAGACAGTACCACCAGTGGGCAACATCACTAACATCCAGACAGTACCACCAGTGGGCAACACCACTAACATCCAGACAGTACCACCATTGGGCAACATCACTAACATCCAGACAGTACCACCATTGGGCAACATCACTAACATCCAGACAGTACCACCATTGGGCAACACCACTAACATCCAGACAGTACCACCATTGGGCAACATCACTAACATCCAGACAGTACCGCCATTGGGCAACACCACTAACATCCAGACAGTACCACCAGTGGGCAACATCACTAACATCCAGACAGTACCACCGTTGGGCAACACCACTAACATCCAGACAGTACCACCATTGGGCAACACCACTAACATCCAGACAGTACCGCCATTGGGCAACATCACTAACATCCAGACAGTACCACCATTGGGCAACACCACTAACATCGAGACAGTACCACCATTGGGCAACATCACTAACATCCAGACAGTACCACCATTGGGCAACACCACTAACATCCAGACAGTACCACCATTGGGCAACATCACTAACATCCAGACAGTACCACCATTGGGCAACATCACTAACATCCAGACAGTACCACCAGTGGGCAACACCACTAACATCCAGACAGTACCACCATTGGGCAACACCACTAACATCCAGACAGTACCACCATTGGGCAACATCACTAACATCCAGACAGTACCACCATTGGGCAACATCACTAACATCCAGACAGTACCACCGTTGGGCAACATCACTAACATCCAGACAGTACCACCATTGGGCAACACCACTAACATCCAGACAGTACCACCATTGGGCAACACCACTAACATCCAGACAGTACCACCATTGGGCAACATCACTAACATCCAGACAGTACCACCATTGGGCAACATCACTAACATCCAGACAGTACCACCGTTGGGCAACATCACTAACATCCAGACAGTACCACCATTGGGCAACACCACTAACATCCAGACAGTACCGCCATTGGGCAACACCACTAACATCCAGACAGTACCGCCATTGGGCAACATCACTAACATCCAGACAGTACCACCATTGGGCAACACCACTAACATCCAGACAGTACCACCATTGGGCAACATCACTAACATCCAGACAGTACCACCAGTGGGCAACATCACTAACATCCAGACAGTACCACCATTGGGCAACATCACTAACATCCAGACAGTACCACCATTGGGCAACATCACTAACATCCAGACAGTACCACCATTGGGCAACATCACTAACATCCAGACAGTACCACCATTGGGCAACACCACTAACATCCAGACAGTACCACCAGTGGGCAACATCACTAACATCCAGACAGTACCACCATTGGGCAACATCACTAACATCCAGACAGTACCACCATTGGGCAACACCACTAACATCCAGACAGTACCACCATTGGGCAACATCACTAACATCCAGACAGTACCACCATTGGGCAACATCACTAACATCCAGACAGTACCACCATTGGGCAACATCACTAACATCCAGACAGTACCACCATTGGGCAACATCACTAACATCCAGACAGTACCACCGTTGGGCAACACCACTAACATCCAGACAGTACCACCATTGGACAACATCACTAACATCCAGACAGTACCACCATTGGGCAACACCACTAACATCCAGACAGTACCACCATTGGGCAACATCACTAACATCCAGACAGTACCACCATTGGGCAACATCACTAACATCCAGACAGTACCACCATTGGGCAACATCACTAACATCCAGACAGTACCACCATTGGGCAACATCACTAACATCCAGACAGTACCACCATTGGGCAACACCACTAACATCCAGACACAACCACCATTGGGCAACATCACTAACATCCAGACAGTACCACCATTGGGCAACATCACTAACATCCAGACAGTACCACCATTGGGCAACACCACTAACATCCAGACAGTACCACCATTGGGCAACATCACTAACATCCAGACAGTACCACCATTGGGCAACATCACTAACATCCAGACAGTACCACCATTGGGCAACACCACTAACATCCAGACAGTACCGCCGTTGGGCAACATCACTAACATCCAGACAGTACCACCATTGGGCAACATCACTAACATCCAGACAGTACCACCAGTGGGCAACATCACTAACATCCAGACAGTACCACCATTGGGCAACATCACTAACATCCAGACAGTACCACCATTGGGCAACACCACTAACATCCAGACAGTACCACCAGTGGGCAACATCACTAACATCCAGACAGTACCACCATTGGGCAACACCACTAACATCCAGACAGTACCACCATTGGGCAACATCACTAACATCCAGACAGTACCGCCATTGGGCAACATCACTAACATCCAGACAGTACCACCATTGGGCAACACCACTAACATCCAGACAGTACCACCATTGGGCAACATCACTAACATCCAGACAGTACCACCATTGGGCAACACCACTAACATCCAGACAGTACCACCATTGGGCAACATCACTAACATCCAGACAGTACCACCATTGGGCAACATCACTAACATCCAGACAGTACCACCAGTGGGCAACACCACTAACATCCAGACAGTACCACCATTGGGCAACACCACTAACATCCAGACAGTACCACCATTGGGCAACATCACTAACATCCAGACAGTACCACCATTGGGCAACATCACTAACATCCAGACAGTACCACCGTTGGGCAACATCACTAACATCCAGACAGTACCACCATTGGGCAACACCACTAACATCCAGACAGTACCACCATTGGGCAACACCACTAACATCCAGACAGTACCACCATTGGGCAACATCACTAACATCCAGACAGTACCACCATTGGGCAACATCACTAACATCCAGACAGTACCACCATTGGGCAACATCACTAACATCCAGACAGTACCACCATTGGGCAACACCACTAACATCCAGACAGTACCACCATTGGGCAACACCACTAACATCCAGACAGTACCGCCATTGGGCAACATCACTAACATCCAGACAGTACCACCATTGGGCAACACCACTAACATCCAGACAGTACCACCATTGGGCAACATCACTAACATCCAGACAGTACCACCAGTGGGCAACATCACTAACATCCAGACAGTACCACCATTGGGCAACACCACTAACATCCAGACAGTACCACCATTGGGCAACACCACTAACATCCAGACAGTACCACCAGTGGGCAACACCACTAACATCCAGACAGTACCACCATTGGGCAACATCACTAACATCCAGACAGTACCACCATTGGGCAACACCACTAACATCCAGACAGTACCACCATTGGGCAACATCACTAACATCCAGACAGTACCACCATTGGGCAACATCACTAACATCCAGACAGTACCACCATTGGGCAACATCACTAACATCCAGACAGTACCACCGTTGGGCAACACCACTAACATCCAGACAGTACCACCATTGGGCAACACCACTAACATCCAGACAGTACCACCATTGGGCAACATCACTAACATCCAGACAGTACCACCATTGGGCAACATCACTAACATCCAGACAGTACCACCATTGGGCAACATCACTAACATCCAGACAGTACCACCATTGGGCAACATCACTAACATCCAGACAGTACCACCATTGGGCAACACCACTAACATCCAGACACAACCACCATTGGGCAACATCACTAACATCCAGACAGTACCACCATTGGGCAACATCACTAACATCCAGACAGTACCACCATTGGGCAACACCACTAACATCCAGACAGTACCACCATTGGGCAACATCACTAACATCCAGACAGTACCACCATTGGGCAACATCACTAACATCCAGACAGTACCACCATTGGGCAACACCACTAACATCCAGACAGTACCGCCATTGGGCAACATCACTAACATCCAGACAGTACCACCAGTGGGCAACATCACTAACATCCAGACAGTACCACCAGTGGGCAACACCACTAACATCCAGACAGTACCACCATTGGGCAACATCACTAACATCCAGACAGTACCACCATTGGGCAACACCACTAACATCCAGACAGTACCACCAGTGGGCAACATCACTAACATCCAGACAGTACCACCGTTGGGCAACACCACTAACATCCAGACAGTACCACCATTGGGCAACACCACTAACATCCAGACAGTACCGCCATTGGGCAACATCACTAACATCCAGACAGTACCACCATTGGGCAACACCACTAACATCGAGACAGTACCACCATTGGGCAACATCACTAACATCCAGACAGTACCACCATTGGGCAACACCACTAACATCCAGACAGTACCACCATTGGGCAACATCACTAACATCCAGACAGTACCACCATTGGGCAACATCACTAACATCCAGACAGTACCACCAGTGGGCAACACCACTAACATCCAGACAGTACCACCATTGGGCAACACCACTAACATCCAGACAGTACCACCATTGGGCAACATCACTAACATCCAGACAGTACCACCATTGGGCAACATCACTAACATCCAGACAGTACCACCGTTGGGCAACATCACTAACATCCAGACAGTACCACCATTGGGCAACACCACTAACATCCAGACAGTACCACCATTGGGCAACACCACTAACATCCAGACAGTACCACCATTGGGCAACATCACTAACATCCAGACAGTACCACCATTGGGCAACATCACTAACATCCAGACAGTACCACCGTTGGGCAACATCACTAACATCCAGACAGTACCACCATTGGGCAACACCACTAACATCCAGACAGTACCGCCATTGGGCAACACCACTAACATCCAGACAGTACCGCCATTGGGCAACATCACTAACATCCAGACAGTACCACCATTGGGCAACACCACTAACATCCAGACAGTACCACCATTGGGCAACATCACTAACATCCAGACAGTACCACCAGTGGGCAACATCACTAACATCCAGACAGTACCACCATTGGGCAACATCACTAACATCCAGACAGTACCACCATTGGGCAACATCACTAACATCCAGACAGTACCACCATTGGGCAACATCACTAACATCCAGACAGTACCACCATTGGGCAACACCACTAACATCCAGACAGTACCACCATTGGGCAACATCACTAACATCCAGACAGTACCACCATTGGGCAACATCACTAACATCCAGACAGTACCACCATTGGGCAACACCACTAACATCCAGACAGTACCACCAGTGGGCAACATCACTAACATCCAGACAGTACCACCATTGGGCAACATCACTAACATCCAGACAGTACCACCATTGGGCAACATCACTAACATCCAGACAGTACCACCATTGGGCAACATCACTAACATCCAGACAGTACCACCGTTGGGCAACACCACTAACATCCAGACAGTACCACCATTGGGCAACATCACTAACATCCAGACAGTACCACCATTGGGCAACACCACTAACATCCAGACAGTACCACCATTGGGCAACATCACTAACATCCAGACAGTACCACCATTGGGCAACATCACTAACATCCAGACAGTACCACCATTGGGCAACACCACTAACATCCAGACAGTACCACCATTGGGCAACATCACTAACATCCAGACAGTACCACCAGTGGGCAACACCACTAACATCCAGACACAACCACCATTGGGCAACATCACTAACATCCAGACAGTACCACCATTGGGCAACATCACTAACATCCAGACAGTACCACCATTGGGCAACACCACTAACATCCAGACAGTACCACCATTGGGCAACATCACTAACATCCAGACAGTACCACCATTGGGCAACATCACTAACATCCAGACAGTACCACCATTGGGCAACATCACTAACATCCAGACAGTACCACCATTGGGCAACATCACTAACATCCAGACAGTACCACCATTGGGCAACATCACTAACATCCAGACAGTACCACCAGTGGGCAACACCACTAACATCCAGACAGTACCACCATTGGGCAACATCACTAACATCCAGACAGTACCACCATTGGGCAACACCACTAACATCCAGACAGTACCACCAGTGGGCAACATCACTAACATCCAGACAGTACCACCGTTGGGCAACACCACTAACATCCAGACAGTACCACCATTGGGCAACACCACTAACATCCAGACAGTACCGCCATTGGGCAACATCACTAACATCCAGACAGTACCACCATTGGGCAACACCACTAACATCCAGACAGTACCACCATTGGGCAACATCACTAACATCCAGACAGTACCACCATTGGGCAACACCACTAACATCCAGACAGTACCACCATTGGGCAACATCGCTAACATCCAGACAGTACCACCATTGGGCAACATCACTAACATCCAGACAGTACCACCAGTGGGCAACACCACTAACATCCAGACAGTACCACCATTGGGCAACATCACTAACATCCAGACAGTACCACCATTGGGCAACATCACTAACATCCAGACAGTACCACCATTGGGCAACATCACTAACATCCAGACAGTACCACCGTTGGGCAACATCACTAACATCCAGACAGTACCACCATTGGGCAACACCACTAACATCCAGACAGTACCACCATTGGGCAACACCACTAACATCCAGACAGTACCACCATTGGGCAACACCACTAACATCCAGACAGTACCACCATTGGGCAACATCACTAACATCCAGACAGTACCACCGTTGGGCAACATCACTAACATCCAGACAGTACCACCATTGGGCAACACCACTAACATCCAGACAGTACCGCCATTGGGCAACACCACTAACATCCAGACAGTACCGCCATTGGGCAACATCACTAACATCCAGACAGTACCACCATTGGGCAACATCACTAACATCCAGACAGTACCACCATTGGGCAACATCACTAACATCCAGACAGTACCACCAGTGGGCAACATCACTAACATCCAGACAGTACCACCATTGGGCAACACCACTAACATCCAGACAGTACCACCATTGGGCAACATCACTAACATCCAGACAGTACCACCAGTGGGCAACATCACTAACATCCAGACAGTACCACCATTGGGCAACATCACTAACATCCAGACAGTACCACCAGTGGGCAACATCACTAACATCCAGACAGTACCACCATTGGGCAACATCACTAACATCCAGACAGTACCACCATTGGGCAACACCACTAACATCCAGACAGTACCACCATTGGGCAACACCACTAACATCCAGACAGTACCACCATTGGGCAACATCACTAACATCCAGACAGTACCACCATTGGGCAACATCACTAACATCCAGACAGTACCACCGTTGGGCAACATCACTAACATCCAGACAGTACCACCATTGGGCAACATCACTAACATCCAGACAGTACCACCAGTGGGCAACACCACTAACATCCAGACAGTACCACCATTGGGCAACACCACTAACATCCAGACAGTACCACCATTGGGCAACACCACTAACATCCAGACAGTACCACCATTGGGCAACACCACTAACATCCAGACAGTACCACCGTTGGGCAACACCACTAACATCCAGACAGTACCGCCATTGGGCAACATCACTAACATCCAGACATTACCACCAGTGGGCAACACCACTAACATCCAGACAGTACCACCATTGGGCAACATCACTAACATCCAGACAGTACCACCAGTGGGCAACATCACTAACATCCAGACAGTACCGCCATTGGGCAACACCACTAACATCCAGAAAAGACCACCGTTGGGCAACATCCCTCACTTCCAGACAGTACCACCGTTGGGCAACATCACAGCAACAGCCATCACCCAGTGGCTGGGTCGTGCAAACCTTGGAGCCCTGAACCATGGCCTGGCATGTAGCTGTTGTGGCCATAGCCCAACGCTGCCAAGTATATGCCAGCCGTCACCTTCAACTCCTTAGACTTAGCATCTGGCACAACTAACAGCTCTGCAGAGCCACGGGTTGTTGCAAGGGCGGTGCGAACGCTCAGCATGGTGCCCCACACAGCTGTGCCGTGGACGGTATCTGCCTCTGGGAGCATGCTACGGCATAGGACTGCTGAAAAAACCCCTTCAGGTGACCGACCCAGGTGACCATGAGTCCCCCTTTCGCGATGGGAGACACTGCTTGTGTGCGCAACCGTCTCACAATACACTCCATGCATTCATCCAGTGTCTGACTACAGCTATCTTGGTATGCATGCATGCATGCATGCGGGCATGTGAGAGTTGTTTGAGCGGGTTTTTTTGTTGAGGGGGGCCTTTTTTTGGATTGGAACTATAGAGGGCTTTGGAGGGCTATTGGGCGCTGTGTAGAGAGGATAAGAGGTTGGGAAGAGCAGCAGAATTGTAGAATAGGCACACTCAGCCATAGGAGGCAGGACATACCTTTGAAAACTAGTATTTGGAGGACCGTCTGCATCGGCGGCAGGCGGGAAGTCGTTCAGTAACGCAAATTCAAATGGATCAATTGGCTGCAAAATTAGTGACGGTGAGCCCCTTTAGGGTTCTGGATTGAAACAGCGAGCCTAAGACGAAACTGTTAAACTTGTGACATATAAATTGTGTGGACACCTGGGACATGTTCAGACCATGACTCTCTTTCTGTTGAGCCCCCCATACCGTACATTGCATCTCCAGGACCCCAGGCCAGGCTCTGCCTTTGGCCGGGCTACCCATCCCCGCAAAGAGAGCGCCGGGTTGGGGGGTGCCATGGCATCAAATTCTATTGCCTTCGGCAAGTCCACCTCGCAGAGAATCTACCCCAAGCAACACGCACACAAAACAGGGAAAAAACGACATAAATACGGCCTAAAACATGCTTTACATAGCTTGGATGGTCATTTCAAGTGATCACGGTATCAGAAAATAAGTTTTGAAAACTTCGATTTTTGAGCTGCCCAGGGTGAAAAACTGCAGAAGCAGGTTGTATACCAATCCCTTGGGAGACCCCCCCATGCGGGGAATACCCAAATAGGGTGAAAATTACATAAATACGGCCTAAAACATGCTTTACATACCTTGGATGGTCATTTTAGGTGACCGTGGTATCAAAAAAAACAAATTTCAAAAACATCGATTTTTTGAGCTGCCCAGGGTGAAAAATTACATAAGCAGGTTTTGTACCAATCCCTTGGGAGACCCCCCCCTGTGCGCCCAATACCCAAATAGGGTGAAAATCATGTAAATACGACCTAAAACATGCTTTACATACCTTGGATGGTCATTTCAAGTGATCACGGTATCAGAAAATAAGTTTTGAAAACTTCGATTTTTGAGCTGCCCAGGGTGAAAAACTGTAGAAGCAGGTTGTGTACCAATCCCTTGGGAGCCCCCCCCCCCCCCCCTGCGCCCAATACCCAAATAGGGTGAAAATTACATAAATACGGCCTAAAACATGCTTTACATACCTTGGATGGTCAATATTGTGTGGTCACAATATCATAAAATCAAGTTTCGAAAACTTCGATTTTTGAGCTGCCCAGGATGAAAAACTGCATAAGCAGGTTGTGTTGTGTACCGGCCCATTCACTAGGCCATTATTGGTGGAAACAGTCATTTCGCATCCTTGGCACGGGTTGTGACCGGCTCTCAGCAAGGCTAGAGACTGCAAAAAAACAGCCTTTCGCATCCTAGTAGGCATATACTGTCACAACATCCCCACTCACACCCCTCAGAGTGGCTACCACGGGGTCACCTAGGTCGCCAAAACCGCCAACATAGCAAAAATGGCTCGAAAGTGCATAAACAGCGCTCGTCCCACTCCGCCCCATACAAACCCCATGGAGTTGGGACCCTTTTTCGGCTCAAAATCGAAAAAACCAAAAGATTCATGATTTTCGACCCAAAAAAAGGGGGGGTCATTTTTTGACCCCCCCCCACCTCCCTCAAAACCTCAAAAAAGTGGGTTTCAAGTGGGGGGGGTCTGGGGGGGGGGGGGGGTCCAGACCAAGCATGTGCGGTCCCTCGGAAAAATTTCTTGTGCTGCGGCATGCTACGGCATGCTTCTACCTGCACATGTAGGTACCTGCGCTTCTGTGGGAAATTGAACTCACAAACAAGAGACAACACGCACAACACTGTTGGGCCGAATTAATCACTTTCACCATCCGGATCGTCTGTAGTGGGTTTGTTGACATACATCATAGCCAAAAAAAAAATGGCGCAAAGTGTTGTTGCCCATATGCAAACGGTCCTTTGTCTGGATGTGGCCCATCAAACTGAACGTTCGCTCAACATGGCAAGCAGAGCATGGTCGTCGGACAAAGAAATCAGCAATGCTACTCAACGTAGGGAAATCGTCTTTTTTGGCTGCACTCAGGTTCAGCTGGTTCTGGCCATGGGACGTTGACAATGATCGTGGGGTTTGGCTGTGGTGGTGCCTCCACACAAATGGGTGGGGGCTGTAGTGCAGCCTTGCGTGCATGTGTGCCAGGTTGACGTTCCCATTCCTCAGCAGAATTTTCCCATCTGATTGGGAAAGTGGTGTGCTTGGTGTTGACTGTTGACTAGATGTTGTTGGTGCAGATGACTGACTCATGACAAGACAATAAAAACAAACTGGGGAGATATGGGGCAGGCAGAATGTCTCCTGTGCAAGCAGAGCAGGAGCAGGCAGACAGACACATGAACTCAAAAAATTGGATGCTGTGGCATGCTGCGGCATGCTTCCAAACCCCTATGTGCAGCTCCAAAAAACGGGTGCTGCGGCATGCTGCGGCTGCACATGCTTGGTCCAGACCAAAAACTCATTGGGGGATGTGTGTATTGGACAAAATAATGATTTTACCAGGGGTTAAACTAACAATTCAACCCCTTGGGGTAGGGTACGCGAATAGGCCCAAAAAGGCCCAAAATGGGGGGTATGTGGCATTTTCCCCTATATACGCCTGCCTGGCTTTGATCTAACAACCTCTGCGAGGTGATTTTATTGCCTTCGGCAGTGCACCTCGAAGAGACGCTGACAGTCAGCCAATCAGTCAGTTAGACAGGCCAGCAGTCAGTCTCAGGACAGGCAGTGGCCGAATGGTAATGCAGGCGGCTGTAGACTTTTTGGTCGGCGGTTTGAACCAAGGTACGGCGCCGCCGCCAGCGTCCACCGACCACGATTCGAACCGCCGACCTAAAAATTCTGCAGTCAGGTGCGTTACCATTCGACCGGGGTTGGATGTGACAGTAATGTGCCTCCCCATTGCTTGGAGCCTTCTCAGCGAAAATTTTTGACCCCCCCCCATCCCCCTCAAAAAAGTGTTATCCAGTTTTTGGGGATAGAGGCCCCAGAATCAAAAAATCCATTGGGGGATTGTCTTATTGGGCAAAATAATGATTTTACAAGGGGTTGGACATCCAATATCATGCCTTGGGGTACCGTACAAACGGCCAAATTTTGCGAGCGGCGAATTTTTGCGAATTGGAAAAGGTGTTAATATTTTGTTAGAATTTTTTGCGTTGCAGGGCAAATCGTCAAAAAGGTTTTTTTTTGCGATTTTTTGTGAGGAATTAGCGTTTTGCGACAAGAAATTCAGCCCGCCTGGTCAATATTTATTTAAATTTTTGCGATTAATTTCGTTGAAATGAGAGTTTTGCGAAGGTAGAGTTCTTCAGCCCAATGGCATGCCCCCTTCTCACGGGTACGTACAGGTGGTATTGGCAGTACCAACCATTCCCATAACAATGTTGCGGCAGAATTGGGTAACATCTTCCCGTGTAAGGCGCTCAGCACGTTGTGCAATAGCAACTTCCGGGGGCAAAGAAGAAAAATAAGATTGTAAGGTAAACATGTGTCAAGCACGAACAACGAACAACAACCGATAGGGAATGCACACCAATGGGAAATAATTATTTATTTATCTAATTTTGCGACAAATTCAACTATTTTGCATGGTCACACACCAGAGTTATTTATTTTTTTTGCGTTTTTTTATTTTTTGGCGACAAGAGCATTTTCAAGGCAAACGATTCCTAGAATTAACCATTCTCACAAAATTTCATCGTTTCTACGGTATGCTACGCGAATGACCCCCAAATAGGGGGGGGACACGACGCCCGCGCCTGCGCTTGATCTAACAACCTCTCTTCAAGGTGATTCTATTGCCTTCCGCAAGTCCACCTCGCAGAGAATCTACCCCAAACAACACACACCCAAAATAGGGTGAAAATTACATAAATACGGCCTAAAACATGCTTTACATATCTTGGATGTTCATTTTAGGTGATCACGGTATCAACGAAGTAAGTTTCAAAAACTTCGATTTTTGAGCTGCCTTGGGTGAAGAATTGCATCAGCAGGTTGTGCATCGGCCCATTCACTCATGTAAGCCATTATTGGTGCAAATAGTCCTTTCACGACTTTGGCACGGGTTTCACCGGCCCTCGGCAAGGCTAGAGACTACAAAAAAACAGCCTTTCGCATCCTAGTAAGCATATACTGTCACAACATCCCCACTCACGCCCCTCAGAGTGGGTAGCACGGGGTCACCTAGGTCGCCAAAACCGCCAACATAGCAAAAATGGCTGAAAAGTGCATAAACTGCACCAGCGCTCGTCCTACTCCGCCCCATACAAAACCCATGCAGTCAGGACCCGGAAACACTTTTTCAGCTCAAAATTGAAAAAAACCAAAAGATTCATGACTTTTGACCCAAAAAGAGGGGGTGGGGGTCAATTGTTTGACATTTTTGACCCCCCCCCACCCCCCCCCCACCTCCCTCAAACGCCCAAAGTGGGTTTCAAGTGGGGGGGGGGGGTGGGGGGGGGGGGGTCCGGACCAAAAACTCATTGGGGGATGTGTTTATTGGACAAAATAATGATTTTACCAGGGGAGGGGTTAAACCAACAATTCAACCCCTTGAGGTAGGGTATGCAAATAGGCCCAAAAAGGCCCAAAAGGGGGGACATGTGGCGTTTTCCCCTATACACGGGCTTGCGTGCCTTTGATCTAACAACCTCTGCGAGGTGATTCCGCCCCGGAGCGCAAGGGGTGCTTAGTGCCAGGGGTGCTTAGTGCCTGGCTGAGGGGTTCTAAATCAAATTCCTGCCCTTTTGTACCCCCCCGTGTGAGAACAACAATCAGTTCCCAAAAATTGTCGAAACAACACCTACTGTTGTTCTGATCGGAGGTTGTTCTCGCAATTGAGGGCGCGGGGTCAATTTCCATCCCTCCTCCCTCCCTTCCCAAGGGTGGGAATGGGGGCAGGCTGGGAGGGAGGTATTCCATAAGGGCATAAAGCGAGGCTAGTAGACACACAGATACAATGAACAATGTGCCACAGTTATGTGCCTCCAAAGGAACCCGTTCCTAGCGCCCTTTCTTGGGCGGCTTTGTTCAACAGGTCTGTCTTCTGGAGGTTCCACGAACACTAATTTGTCTTCCAGCTGTGTGTGCATGCATGACGTGGTTTGAAAGCGTGCTTGTAGTTGTACTGGGTGCACACCGCACCCTCTAGAGTGCCTTCATTCAAGATGGATGAGACCCATGCCAGCTCAACATATTTTAGCTGTGTGCCATCATTCAGTAGATGGTGGATGTAAGGAAAGGGATTAAAAGGGTATAGCGGGAATCGGGGATAGCAGGAGGGTTGGGTAAGAAACGGTTCGGGCCTCCAGCCAAGGCGCAGAATGTAATGCAATCAGACTGCTGCTGAGTGTCAGGAAAAGATGAAGGGTGGGGTGTTTGTTGGATCCCATGGCTCATGATGAACCTGTGCAACACTCCAAGGGGGAGGGGACAGTGCCAATGTGTACATGTGGGGTGGGGGGAGGAGGGGGGCAGAGGAGGAGGAGGAGCTGTAGCTCTCAGTCACTGAGCCGCCAGTGGAACAACAATTCACGGTGTGCAAAACACGCCATATGCAGTGTTTCCCTGTCTGAAATTGCAAAACACATGTACCAAGGAAAAAATGCACTCCTGCAATACCCAAATCAGCCACTGTCCCCATGACCCTCAGTGTCCCTGACACACGCAGAAGATACTACTACAACGCACTACCAGCAAGTCACGCATGGGTCAGCTAGCATCCATGGCCTTGTGTGACATTCACATTGCTGCTTGTCGTGAGCACCTCCCAGCCTGGGGTCTTCATGATGACCGCATACCAGGCACTGATCAGGCCGTCAGGGGAGGACGCCATGGGCAGAAGTTGCATTCTGGATTCCCACCCAGGCAGGTGGATGCCCGTGGCAGTGCAGATGCCCGCAGTAGTGGGGATGCCTGCTTGTCATAGCAGAAGATTCAAGGGTGAGAGGCCAATAGGCACCGCGACAAGCTAACAGAGCCAACCACCAAGGCCTTCTGCCACCCCCCCCCAATAAGCTTTTTGGGGTGGGAGCCCCCCCCCCCCCCCACCCTGCCAAAGTAAAATGGCGGATGCCCCATCATTTGGTGACAATGGGAGTACATATAAACCCATGGGGAGCCATGTAGCACCAATCAGGCCCTCCTGTTGGTGCCCATTGACCCCAAAAGGGTCAGTTTGGGTAGTTTGGGCTGGGGGGCCAGTACAGAGCCTTCTTATGTGTGGACCCTGCAGTGCTTGTGGGGGTACATGGCGTTTGTGGCTGCCCATGACCTAACCCCCTCTCTTCCCTGTAATTTCTAGACCCGTTTTTCTTGGGGTTCGTTCTTCAAGTGCATACTTTCCAGCACAAATCCTCCGAAGATAGGGGTCTCGCCCCTGCCTCAACAATATTACTTGCGACATGCAGCTGGATCTTTCAGCATGCCAATCACTGCAGCCTTACACTCCACCCCAAAACACCCAAAACTGAACTGTAACCAGCAAGCCTCACAAAAATTGACGATCAGCAGGTTCTCAGCCATAACGCCACACACCCGAACCAATGACATGAACAGCACTACAGACAACCACATACCGGCTTTGGAGCAGCTTGATCTGCATCAGACGATTCCTCAGGAGAAGTGACAGTGACTGTGACGGTATCTGCATAACGCATTGGGCAATCGGGCATTCACAAATTACCAGCAGAAACACTGAAGCTGAGCTATGGACATGGCACACTCAGGACCATGCACTTTACGGAATGGATTCACAAGTTTAAATTTACTAATATGTATTTACTGCCCAAGGTGGGCACCTGACGCATGGAATGTGTGGGGCAGGACCCAATCTAGCGATAGAGAGTGCTCAATAAAGTGCAAAACATCAGCAAAATCAAAGAGCCTTCAATTTGCATGCCAGATTGCTGGCTATACTTTGCGAGTGTGTAAATGGCACATTTTGCCATTGCCAGATGTAGACCTCAGACGCAAAAACCCGCCTTTTGCGCGCGCAAATTGCGCGTTTTGCCAACGCATGCCCTGTCCACCCCACCCTGTGCATCACAACCCTACCTTGCCCCTCCCGGCCCTGCCATACCTTATCTGCCATGAGCGGGTGTGTCCAGCGCCAGTCGACCCTGAACCTACTCTACCTTGCTCTGCTAGAGCCTGGACGGGCCAGGCCAAACCGCATTGCCTTGCCCTGCAGTGCCTGCACCGTCTGCCTTCGCAATGGCAGCGGCAGCAGGTCCTGCATCTCTCAGTCAATCAGCACCTATTCCGCAAGTCCTGGCAGGAGGCCTTTACTCAAAATGCCGGAGCAACTGCTGTTGAATGAAATCTTGGCCAGTTTATGCTAACTGCTCAATGCCATGTGCCTACTCCAACACAGGACCCCCTGAGGTCTGTATGGCTCTGGGCCCGCTGCGTTAAAAAATCGCGGAACTTCTGCCAGAATGTTTGTTCCAATTGACGCTCTCTCGGGTTTTGACGAGATGTGCATTCTTGATTACGGTGGATTGCTCAGCGCATCCACCAAACAGGGTCGGTGTCAATTTGCGTGGCTTTCACTTTCTGCCAACATCTGCAATGCTGTTGGTGATCTCAACCGCATTGCCCCTCCCCCTTTGAGTTTTGCATAACCTCCCGAACGACTGCATTGTTCAGGAGGTGCTTGGCCAATGCTTTTCTGGTGCCTATGATTTTTGGCAACACAAATGTTCCTTAGGCCATCCACACTTTGTGTTTGGGTAGGAGGGTGGTTCCATTTCCTAACAAACTGCCCCTGCACGAAGCTGTGTCTGAGTACATTAGCACGGTATCCTCAGAAACACAGTTTTATCAATCTATCATTTTTGAGCTGTTTGGTGAAAAATTGCAAAGCAAGTTGTGCACCAGTCAGACCCTTGGGGAGTCCCCACCGACCCACCCAAGCACTAAATGAGGTGAAAAACACAAAAGAAAGGCACGTATACTTTTAGAGCCCATAGGCCTATGTACAGAGGTCAGTGGCAGGGCGGGAGGCTACCCTTGCCAACCATGCCCCTCATGGACTGCCCTGCAATAGTGGCTAGTGCCCCAGCCCAGCTGCCGGCGCAGCTGCACCAGGGCGTGTTGTGCTCCAGGCACTGCACCCTCACCATACCCCGCCCCTCTCCTAGGCGTCATGGCCGCTGCTCCACCGCCTCGTGCACCCCTGGGACCTGCGCTCGATGCTGCTGGTGGTCACAGGGGGTCCAGCGGTTGCGGGAAATAGTCCATCAAGAAGCGCTCCGCCTCCCCAGGACGCAGGCGCGCCAGCGATCGAAAAACACAGAAGATGAGCCTAAAAATGCTGTACATTTGGCATTTGACCGTTGTGGGTGGCCACAATCAAAAAAATTCGGTAAGAATTTTTCATTTGGGGCTGCTTCAGGTGAAAAACTGCATAGGGGGGTACTTTTGCACGCCGCAGGACAGCAATAATTCTCTGACAACCCCAAAACGCCAAAATCTACGGAAGATTGCTGAAAATTCTCCGTCAAAGTCAGCTGGAGAAAAGGAACAGGCTCGCCATGCAAATGATTCTGGTCCAAAGCACGGACTCGCTGATCCATGAACTCACAGGCAGCCCCAAGAAGCCAAAAGCAACAACGCACAGGGCAGCCAGATTGTTCCACCCCCAGGCCATGAACAAGGCCTGGAAAAGAAGCAAGGGAAGCTAACTTCAGTGGATCTGTCTAGCTTTCTGGCAAGGCAACAACACGTCAACCATCCAGTCCGTTAACTTGCAGACTTGCCTCTTGACAGCATGAGGGGGAATGACATTAAACGGCAGCCACTATTTGTTGATCCACACCCAGGTCCCATTGAGCTTTCTTCTTCTATATGGAGCCCCTGACCAATGGCAGGGGTCCTGGTTTCTATCTTTGGCACGCCCCCCCCCACCAGTGGGGACCGGTTTCAGGCTAGCATGGGTTGGCTGAAAAATCGACTTTTTCCAGCGACCCCTTGCAAACCCTGGGACCCTCAGGCCAGGCTTGGGTCATGGCCATCCACCACTTTAATTTGGCGGCGGGGGGGGGGGGGGGTCTCCCATCTCATGGTAACCTCCCGCCCAAGAGAGGGACCCTCGCCCAGCCCCCCTTGGTGAACTGTCTTGAGATGGGGCGGCTTCGGTGGACAACCGAAATTTTTTTGCGGCCAATGCCATTGCTCTATGATAATGTTGTTACTCCCCCGACATCTGTGAACGGATGTTGTCATTTTTCAGACGTTTCAGAATTCATGGCAGAAGCAAAGACGACACAACATCCCGCCCTGCCATCATAAACCAGCTTGACAAACAGCGCCGCTGTTGCTCGCATGCTTCTTCCGCAAAGGATTGCAGTGGGACCAATTTCAAAAGCGCGCTAACCCGAAGCTCATTACAGCAGATGTTTGCAGACTGGAGCCTCGGGGACCATAGGGATGTTGGAGGCTGTGGGAGGTGCCGGTCAGGCAG
This sequence comes from Eutreptiella sp. 'Long Island Sound 2002', assembly GCA_964036045.1. Taxonomy (NCBI): domain Eukaryota; phylum Euglenozoa; class Euglenophyceae; order Eutreptiales; family Eutreptiaceae; genus Eutreptiella; species Eutreptiella sp. 'Long Island Sound 2002'. Next base: position 55,964,485 of record OZ038390.1, read on the forward strand.
TGCAGACAGAGCCAAGAGCATGGACCAAAAGCAAAAAAAAAAAACATTCAGAACTCACTAGGATTACAAGGCACCATGTTGCAGTGGACCGACAGACGGACACGTCCTGTGCAGTCACATACTGCCCTTCTGCAGCCGCATACTGCCGTACAGTATGGGGGTGGGGGCTCACAGCCCAGAGTAGGCCACTTTGGTTGCACAGATAGGGGGCATACTTTCAGGCTGAGACGCCTTGCCTTTGCTAGGATTAGAGGTCTTAGTGCCACCCAACGTTTTCTTCTGGACGGTCGTCTTTGAGGTCGACAGTTTGGTTGTGGGGACCTTCCGGGTTCGAGTAACTGTTGGAGCTCGGGTCACCGTTGATTTTGCAGGACTGCTCCCCATCGATTTGGTGGGACTGCTCCCTTTAGGACCAGCCCCACCACTCGACCTGCAATACAAACAAAGAGCCTGGAGCCTGAACGTGCAGGACAACACTCTGCATAGCGGCATGCGCATGCACGTGCTCATCAATACACACATGGAGAAGGCAAACAAGCAGTAACAGCCACAGCTAAAGTAGCTAGAGAATCAAACAATCAAACAGAAGGGGGGAGGGGGGATAATTGCAGGCTCGTTCAATCCCCTGTTGCAGACCCCCCCCCACCCTTGGGTAGGGGGGGGGGTCAGAAAAGTAGGTTTACCAGGTGGCACTTCCAGTCTCACACACTTGGCCAGACTGTGCCTGTTTGGGGGGGGGGGGGCAGAAAGGTGGGAGGGAGCTTCAGGTGTGGGGGGGGGGGGGGGGGCGTTTGGGAATGTACCACTGTTCACAACCGCCGCTTGTCCTTTGGCCTATCGTTTCCAATTGTGGCCAGGGCTGGAAACATTTCTTTCCTGTAATCACTGTGTGTGATTCAGGGTGGGCAGTACCCCTGGGAGATCTGTGCGCGGTGCACTCTGTGCATACCACACTGGGCCAGGTTTGGCGCCATTCGGCTGGTTACAGTCCTCAGCTGGTGGGAGTGCAGCTATGGGGAAACCTTCCACATTGCTTCCCAGGGCCACCCGTTCAGTCGATTCCTGAAAACAACCGCGTGCCTCGCATGGTGTGACGGCCCTTGTTGGGGGGGTCCTCACAGCCTGGCCCATTTCCAGCCTTTGTACACGCATACGCCGGGGGATGCAGCTCATGTGACCAGTTCTTAGCATGGCCTGACTGTACTTTAACCCGCAGGGGGTGGCCGTTGGTGTGCTGCTGTTGGTGTTTGGCACTCGTCCCTGTTTAGTGACTAGCCCACAGCAAACCTTTGGACCAGCCGCATCCTGGCCGTCAAAAGCAGACCCAGACCCCAGGGGCAATGCTGGACGCATTGAGTGGTCCAAGTTCAAAAAGCCAGGAGTGGTGGAAGTTGTTACTGTGGTGGAAGTTATCACTTTCAACTTCGTTTTAGGAGGGGAGTCTCCGTGGGCGAGGAGCTTGCAAGAGACAATGTAGGAGAGGAAGAAGAGGAAGGGGGACCATACAGGCAAAAACAAGCTTGGTCAAGCTTGGTCAAGCAACACCTCAGGCGAAAATGACTCGATGTGCAGCACACCACAGATGTGTAGCACTGGATTATCAGGAACCCCATGTCCTGCTGCAACTTCTTTCGTCAGTGCCTCTGTACCTTGCAGTCTGGAAGTGACTGAATGTGAATCCCTGTTGGTGCTTGCAGGGGGTTGGGTGCCAAAGGGCAGAATGCTTGAGGGGGAATGGGCACCGCAAAGCTCAGGCATCAACAGGTGGCGGTGGGCTTGCAAGAGCCAGGGGATCAGAGGACACACAAAAGACACCCTTCAGGTGTACGTGAGAAACCTCAACCCCCATGTCCGAGGGGGGCGGCCTGTTCAAGTTCTAGACCCCAACCGGGTGCGAAAACTTTTGGGGGTCTAGAGGGGGTGGGGGGGAGGTAGGTCGGCCGGTCAGCCGCCGGGGTCCCCAGGGGCGGGGGTCCGTGGGTACCCCAACATACATACCTCAAAATGATCCACATGACGCGCTGATCATTTTGAACATACACAACTCAGGTAAAAAAATATTTCAGAAAAATATTGCCCATTTGCTCAGGCTCCCATCAGCCAACGTCCAACCCGGAGGTCAGGTCGGGGGTCAAAATTATTTCTGTGTTTTTCACCCATTTTTGAAGTCTCCACAAAATTCTGAGTATTCTGAGTATAGACACATAGGGTAAAACAAAATACCCTCTCAGGAGGGCAAAAAAAAAATTCTGCGCCTTTGGCGCCCACACTTTCCCCCAAAATCTCAAATTGGAGTAAGACGGGTTCGAAAACTTTGGGGGGTCTGGAGGGGAGCGGGGGGGGGGGGGGGCTTGGGGTCTAGAATTCGAACAGGCTGCCCCCTTGCCCATGTCCCATGAAGGAAGAACCTACTTCCTACCATGGTGCCTCCTGGTTGGCACATGGGTTGTGGCGCATCAGCTAGTGTCGGCAGTCGCCAAGGCAGTTGTGTAGTATGGGGATGCTGGTCCCCACCTGAGGCCCTGAGAGGGAACTGGATCGGTTTGTACAGGCAAGGTCAGTGAAAATGATCAAAGTTCAGCCTATTCCAGCAGGGGCAGCTGTACCAGACCGTTTGGGCCTTTCCTGCTTGTCAGTGGGGTCCATTTGAGCGTCGTCTGCAACTTCCTTTCTAAAAGAATAATTCGATGACGTAGTAGAGCGCGGTGCCGAAATTAAAGCGCAACAGACCTCAGGCAGCCTTCAGTTTGACGGGTTTTGCGGAATGCACCCTATTTTCAAGCCTCTTTCAAAATAATTTGGAATTATCAGAGCCAATGGAGGTCCTAAATGTATTCTTAAATGAATGTTCGCGGACAGGTCAGCACCACCATCATCAGACCCCTGTACCGTTGGATCTTTGGATGTCACGACTCATGATGGCGTCACAGAATGGGAGGCAAACCTCCCCAAGAAAAGATACCTGGGATGCTGGGACGCAACGGTTGCTTTCGAGTTTGATGTTTGGGCCTGAGATATGCAACAGTGCACTCGTTTTTCAAAGCGCCAATTGCAGTGCACGCCATACTCTTGAGCTTACTACGCAGCCCTGGATGCGCAGCATCTCCTTACTAAATCGGGAAGAAAACAGCCTGTCGTGCGATGCCCTCAGCGGACGGCACACCCAACCGCATGGCTTCCCGTGCCCAGCTCACTCACTGTTGAAGTCTCGTCAGGCGCTGAGCGGCTCCTTTGCCCCGCGCAACCGGTTTGCACCCTCGGGAGGTTGCCTGCCAACCGGTTTTCCAACCGCCGCCACAAGCGCATCCCTGCCCACACCCTTGGGGCTTGCTTACTCTGCGCTCAGTTGACCTCAGCCAGAGCTCTCCCTGGCGCTCCATGAGCATGCCCTCAAAACGGATTTTCCTGGACGAGCTTTCATTTTGGGCCGCGGAGCCCGTCCCTCGGAACCTCCCCTGAAAACTGGCTCCATTGGCAGGCCACCCCAAACCAACCCTTGGGTCTCCAGCACCAATGTCCGTAGTATCTGCGCACACAACTCCTGTCCTTTTCCGGCTGCTTAGTCATGAACTTGGAGCCGCATTCTTTGGCTCAATTTTGCCCGTTTTGAGCCCCCACAAAAAGAAACATTCCATGCCTGCAGCGCCGGATGAATGGCCACTGTCACATGAGCCCTCTTTCCACTCGAATTCCCTCTTCCCAATCTTTTGGGCAGCTCGACTGATGCTTCGCTCCAAAATGGAGACCCCAACTTTGCCACACGGACACCAGGTGCCCGCGCTGCAAGAGTGCTGGCACACGGCTTCTTCCCTGCCTCCATGTGGGACCCTCCCCAATCCTCGCCAATCTCAGGGGCGGCTGTTGAAAGAGGACAGGGAGTGCGCGGAAAGAGAATTAGAGGCGACGACAGGAGGATCCCCAGATGGTGCAAAGCAGGCATAGGATGGGAAAGAGCAGCAGAAACAAAAGGTATCAGTCATGATCAGGCAGAGCCTGGCCGAAAGCCGTATGCATATCAGAGCCTGCTGCGACAGGGTTTGCAGGGTCTTCACTCCTGCAGGCTCCTGCAGGTGGCAGAATTGGCCAGGCACATCTTAGGCCCGCCTACGCCACAGACTGGATAGCAAAGACAGCTCTCCTTCAGTTGCGAGAGCCTCCCTCAGTTTGTGTTGCACGCAGACCAAAAGCTGCACACTAAATGGGGCGGCTGGCTCTCTTAATTGCGCCGTTGAGGCTCCCGGATGAACGCGCCCATGTAAATCCCAACTCGGCCACGTGGCCCTCAAAAGCACAGCAAACCTGTTGATCTGTGCTCTTCTGCCCAGTGTACTCACGGCAGGTCAGGTCTCATCATAGCTTTGACATGTCCTGTTTTCCTTGGCACTCTGTGCCCCCCTATGCAGGACTCTTTTTGGGACTCCCACACCCCGTCTTCCTCCTCAATCCACAAAGCCGACATGCCCCACCCTTTACACGCATGCACAAGGCCTCTGATGCCCATAGCCATACGGGCACATCCCGATTCATATCCCAAAACCAATTAATTCAAAAGCGTGACGCATGTTTGGAACAATTTGCACGCGCACACCTGCTGGCCATACATGGGGGTTACAGATTTCACTGTACTGGAAGGCGTAGGCTTCTGCACAGTTGCAATCTGTCCAAAATAGCACAAAATGCGCGCACAAAGCCTATTTTGTGTGCAAGGCAACGGACTCTGACGCTGACGCTCTCAAATTGGAAGCACTGCTCAAAGCCTCTTTCACTCATGATCCATACAGGGTTCTGTTTGTCATCTGTGATGTGGAGATGATTGGCCTTCAGAAGAAAATATGATTTTCGGTCTTTGCAATCCCCTGCATGGAAATTTTTCGGGCATTTCTTCTGCGTTTGTATGTCACCTTTTTTATTTCCTGCTACGGCACCCATTTCTGGTTCAAAATCACCCGCTGTGCCTTCCGACCCAGACCCAGAGCATGATTCCCCACAATTCAGCGATGGATGACGAACATTGACCGCATCAATTGATCCCGAACAAAACTGCACAACGCAACACCAGCGCACATCAGCTGGACAAGTGGTAAATCATCATTTGCTCGGCCTTTGAGAAAAGACACTGCAGCTTGGGGTGGGAATCTGGTGAGCGCAACAGATGTTGTTTGGCGTCAGACACCAGGAGTGTCCGCTTTGTTACCACACCATGTGCAGTGAAAATCGTAGGAGGAGGTAAAAAGGACACAGCAGTGTTCACCAATTGCCAACCTCTGTTTTGCACCAAATGAATCAAATTTTTTCACTTGCGAATAAAATATTGTACACTATGTTACTGCACCTCTGCTTTACTAATCATTCATCAATTTTTGCTGTGAAAATGACCATTTTAACTCAAAAATGCCTGAATTAATTGATATTCATAAATCCTGATGTGGGCCGGTATGCAGAGGGATGGAGGTGTTTTGTTTTGTGGATTTGCGTGCCATAATTATATCATGTACATCTCTTGCCTTATTGCTGCAGAATGCAGTCCTGACTTCCTGTTTCTCGCCATAATGCCCATCATCACTGCCCTGTTGGTATGGAATACACGCAGATTTTGCGCAGCAAATTTGTACACAAAGCCCTGGAGACATACAGAGAAGCGGCAAAAGTGTTCAAGGTCCGTCCACATGCACACATGTAAACAAAGACAGACACCAAACATCCATCGCCAATGACCATCGCAATGCATACTTTTGATTGTCGTGATTTGGCAGGGCATGCAGATTTTGCTGGGCTGCTTTGACCAGCGCTTCTTGGAGGGGTCTTGCTCAGACGGTTGAATACCGATTCGTTACTGGACCTTGTATAACTGTATTGGGGGTTCCTGCAACAATGGAAGGAGGGTGGCCCCGGCAGAATTCTTGATGCTGGTCAGGGCTAGCTGGTGAAATCCGCTGCAATCAGCATCTTAGTAAAATTTCGAGGATGCACGCAGCATGCCAGCCACGGAAGCCGATCGCACGTAGAGTGATGGATTGCCAACCCAAAGCAGCTTTCCCCAACCCAACGGGAAAAAATCCCAATGATTCAGCGCCCTGGAGATGGGTTGTCCTGAGGGGAGTAAGGCAGGCAAGGGTTCGAAAACGACACCCGCGAAGGACCTTGGAGAAGTGGGTGAGGGGTCCCACCAAATAAATACAACCGCACCACAATGCTCTACACCGGGAATATTCAAATCACGCACTTCTATTGCGATCCAGCACGAAGCACCCGCACTTTGCACACACTTACGCACACTGAGGGCGGTCTTTGACAGCAAAACACTCGGTATCGGTGACACGGAGCGTGGGGATTGTCAAGTAACCAATCGCCAGAGGGTGACAGAATGCGGTTGGAGGGTAACCGATGGCAATGGAAGGGAATAGAGCGGTAATTGGCGAAAGAAAAAGAAAGAAATCATTTAACTACCACCCCGTGCACACCGCGTAGAATTGTAGAGACTAAGTGACGGTACTGAAAAGCGGCGTCAACAACAAAAGTGGGAAAGCTCAATTCACATCAGAACAGTGCTCTTGCCTTGACTGGTGTGGGGTGTTACCCGCCAGCCCCTTACCCTCCCCACCACCCTCTGGAGAGGGCCAAATGAGCATGGTAAACAGCCTATTCCCAGGGGGCTCGTAGTCTTGCCACCTCCTCCCATGGGAGGAAATGGGTGGCCCATGCGTGCTGCTCATAAGGGAAGGCAGGCTTGTGGAGGGATATTTGGTAAAACTTAGTACCGGACGAGGTAACACTTGGTAAAAATTTGGTAAAACTTAGTAGAAACCACGGGGGCTGGCGCCAGCCAATGTGTGACCCCGAGGGGTGTTCGACAGTTTGGGGGGCTGTAGGGGGGGGGGGGACCCCCACCCCCCTCCGAAGGGGGGGGGGGAACCCCACCCCCCCCCCTTCGTTGAGCCAAACCCAGCACCTTTTCCGGCAGGCCCCGTCCAAGCGCGCAAACACACAAAGCTAACAAGATGCACTGTGAATGGTGATTGTTTTGCTGCACTGCAGCACTTTCATAGCAGTACTGAATGTTGCCTTGAGTTCGCCCAAATGCCTTTCCTTCCCCTTGTCACAAACCACAGACATATATGTAGAGAAGCGAAGGGAGTCTCATACATATATATATATATATATATATAGAAGTGAAGGGAGGAGAGGGGCCTCAAGCATCGGAATCATCCTCCCACTCCTCGCGTGCCCTCTTGCCGGTACTCTTGGGGCGAGCACGCTTCTTTGGCCGGGCTGCTTGTGCTCTTGTGACCCGGCAGGCTGCCGGCCCATCAGACATGGATTCTGATGGCACATAGTCACTAGTGCCTGACGGGGCACTACTGCTGGAGGCTGCACTCGTACTGGAGGAGGCATTGGTGGACGAGCTGCTGCTACTACTACTGCCACTGCTACTACTACCTTGGTTTGGCCCAGAGAGAAGAGCGGGGAGAACAGTGGGCAGAGCCGGCGGCGCAGCAGGCTTCGCCTTCGGTGGCAATGGGGCCCGGAAATTGTCAAAGGCTTGCAACACCTTTGTTTTCTCTTCTTCGCTGCAACCGGCATAGTCATGGGACACACCAGGGTGCGCTTGTGCCATGTGGTGTGGCATGGCGTAGGTGCAATGCCATTTTCGGCAATCAAGCACCTTGCAGCGAACTGGCAAGTTGGTGCTAGGGTTCATCGCTGTTGGGGTTGCCGCGCTGTTGAGCCGTAGCCGATGGTACGCGAGACTGCAATTGCTGTCAATTTTCTTGCCGTGCACACTTGCACCGCATCAGAGCGGGGGGCAAAATCAGAAGTGGCTACTTAACCCCTACCGTCTCGGGGAGCCCCACCGCATCAGAGCGGGGGGCAAAATCAGAAGTGGCTACTTAACCCCTGCCGTCTCGGGGAGCCCCACCGCATCAGAGCGGGGGGCAAAATCAGAAGTGGCTACTTAACCCCTGCCGTCTCGGGGAGCCCCACCGCATCAGAGCGGGGGGCAAAATCAGAAGCAGCCCACAAGTGGGCAAGGTGGCTACTTAACCCCTGCCGTCTCGGGGAGCCCCACCGCATCAGAGCGGGGGACTAAATCAGAAGTGGCTACTTAACCCCTGCCGTCTCGGGGAGCCCCTCCGCCTCAGAGCGGGGGGCAGAATCAGAAGTGGCCCAGAGGTGGGCAAGGTGGCTACATAAACTTTTTGTGCTTTTCGGCCATTTTTGATTTCTCCACAAAATTCTGAGTATTTTGAGTATAGACACATGGGGTGGAACAAAAAAATTCCCCCCCGCCGTATGCCTAAAACAAAATCTGCGGCGCCTCCGGCGCCGACAAAGCACACTGTTCCGTGCGACAATTTTGGGGTCCGTAGAGGGGGGGGGGGGGTGCCCCCCCACCCCCTTTGGGGTCGGATCCCGGCCAGGGCCAGCCCCCGTGGTAGAAACGAGGTAAAAGCTAGTAAAATTTTCAAAAAAAAATTATTTTACTAAGCTTTACCTCGCTTACTAAGCCCCCCCCCACACCGGCCGTTTGAACCAAGGTAGTCAACACTTCGATGGTAGGTGGTACTTTTGTTTACGGGCACAAGGCCCTCGAGTCAATTCTCGACCACTTGTGTTAGTGGCGCCCCACCTAGGCCAAACCATCATGCACACCAATTAGTTGGCACTAAACCAACATAACAAAATACAATTGGGGTCGGGCACTAGAAACAAAATCAGGCTCTTGACAGGGCCATGGCCAACATCTGTGCCAACTACTTACAAGTAGTTACAAAAGACACGCTTAAAAATCAAGTCGGCTTTGGTATCCGCATGTCTCGGTTTGGCTGCCACTGTGGGATTATGGGTGCACATCCCAAACAAAGCCGTTTTCAATTCCCCTTGCGCCTTGAAGCAAGATTCTTGGTCATTTTGCAGTTGACCATTAGCATTTTGGGGATATTGAGGAGGCACTGCATACCACTGATCGACAGATCCACACACCAGGACGGGTGTTAGCAGCAGAGGCAACAACAACAGCAGGCACACTAGGACAGGTGTCAACCGCGGCAGCAGCAACAACAGCAGAACCAACAGCAACAGTAGCAAGGTTGGCCGTCCAGAATTGGCGCAACCCAACACAGATCTCCGATTGACACAAGATTGACGCATGCAAGGCACAATGAAGAACCTTACATTGGTGGCAAGCGATGTGAGGTGTGCCATCACAAGAAAAACATGTGTCAACGGGGTCCACAGATTTGGGTACGTCCGAGCCACCTCCCAATGTACTGCTGGGGTCCTTGGGGTGCAGGCCGACTTTGAACGACTGAAGTACAGAGTAGCTTCAGCCATTTCACGTAGCAACCACAATCGATCTTGTGGCACTTGCAATATGCCGTGGACAACGCACCGAGACAAGGCACAATGCAATTTCAAGAGACATGCCAGATGACAACTGACCCATCAATTTGCTGCATGAAGGTGGAACGCAGGGGTGCAATTGCAAATGCAAAGGCACCGAAAGCATCCAAAATCGTTGACCACTTCTTCCGCTACTTTGGTTCAACACCTTCTCGCTCGGCAATCAAATCCACAACAGCCAACTCCTCCTGGTTTGCCCCAACAATGTGTGGCCGGTCACACATTGGGTCAAACTTAAGGCAGAGGTATTCGCGAGTTGGGGCAATCAACAACAAGCGGAGCACCCAATGGGAATTGCTTGGAGGACACCGTTGCAAACACGAAGGGCAAAAGAAAAAACGGGGGGGTACAAAATCAGAAATGGCCCGCAAGTGGACCCAGTGGCTACATAACCCCTGCCGAGTCCAGGGCAGCCCAACACATCGCCTAGCCTCCCCAAAGTCCGCAATCAGCCGCATGAGTGTGCGGTTGAATGCGGACTCATAGCGCAGCAAAGTCCCTAACCCTAACTCAAGGGGCCACGCAACAAAGCGTGGATTGAGATTCCCTAACCCCAACTCAAGGGGCCACGCAACGAAGCGTGGATTGAGAGTCCCTAACCCCAACTCGAGGGGCCACGCAACAAAGCGTGGATTTCAGAGCTAGGGACAATATCAGAACTGGCCCACAAGTGGGCCCAGTGGCAGTGGCAGTCAGAAGTGGGAAAACTTGTTTTTTGGGTAAATAAATTACTTAGTAGAAAAAAAATTACCAAGTAGTTTACTTAGTAAAAACTTTTTTTTCTACTAAGTAAACTACTTGGTAGGAAAAAAAGGTTTTTTACTAAGTAAATTACTTAGTAAAAAACCCACCCCCAGAGAAAAACTTAGTAAGTAACTTAATGTAAGTTACTAAGTTTTGAAACTAAGTTTTACCACGGACCCCTTGTGGAGGGGCATTTGCACACTGCATTAGTCCTGCCTCTCCACAAAGCCGCCCAAACACGTGCTGGGCTTCGCCGCGTCCCCATCGAACAACGACTTCATTTGCATGTGAAACGAGGGGGGCAACCCATTCAAAACATGGGCACCCGACCGTGTTGGAGATCGTTTGGGTTCTGCAAGGTCACGGTGGGCTGGAGGAGGGTCCAGCTAGGGGGCCGGCCGGGCCCCTGGCTGCGGCCGGATCAAAAAACTTGTACCCCAACACACATAGCTCAAAATGATCAGTGTGTTATGTACAATGGGGTGAAAAAATTTTCTGAAAAAATTTGCCCCTCTGGGGGGGCTGGCCAGGCAGCCAAAATGGGTTGGGGTACGATGAGGGTGCGGATCAAAAAAAAAATTGTCCACATTTTCCACGGATATTTGAAATCTCAAAAAAATTCTGAACATTTTGAGTACAAACGCATTGGGTGAAATTTTTTTTACCTCCTGCCATACGCGAAAAAAAGCAAAATTGGCGCCAAAGGCGAAAATCCCAGCCAAACTCTGAAATTGGCCAAAGGTGGGTCCGAGAACATTGGGAGGTCTGGAGGAGGGGGAGGGGGGGGCGCAGAGCACATTCAAATCATAGAGCGGGGAGACAGCAGGGGGGGGCAGGTTCTGAACCAGGTTGCCCCCCTCAATTTGAACTTCCTGGTTCGTGTGCCAGGGCCTTGCAAGTCTCAGAGGGTACTTCATGTCGCGGGGAGGGCAGGCGGACAAAGCTATGCTTGGGGTCTGGGCTACGGCGTTTGGGTGAGTGACACAATGCATGAGCCCCTGCCGTGGGGCACGAGGAGCACCGCGGGGAATACGGGGACTTTGCCAAGGCCCCGCGCGATCCTTAGTTCAGGACTCTCCCTGTCCCAACCCTTTGGAGCCCAAAAACTGGCACCACTCCCTTTGAAGTGGGCCCGAGGGGCTCGAAAGAGAAATCTCGTGCAAAGCAGCGGGCGTATTGCCGACAACCAACATGTAACGGACTTCCAACAGCAATGCAATCCAACACTTCCGCACTCCACCCCCCCCCCACAAACATCTGGGCGGTTCTGGTCAAGGATACAGAGGTATAGGAGCAAAACCCTGGCGATCTCCAGCAGCAGCAGCGAACCGTCATTGATTGATTGATTGATTTTGGGTTCACGGGAACACCCCAGCGCCAAGGACGGCTTGAACTTTCCTCAAAGTTAAAAAAAAAAAAAGGAACTACCCGTTCAGAAACCCGTGGCTTCGTTAGCTAAACAGCACCGGTCTCAACTGGAGATTAGTACCCGGACCCACATGATTGGGGGGTTATCAACGGTGCACGGAAATGCTTCTGCTGAATGCTGTCATCAATGCCGCTGTGCGGTGTGACCTGCTGGTGCCGGGGGCGGTCTCAACAGGCCGATGCCAGCAGGCAATGCTACAGCCAATGCTGCCCTCAAGGTGGCATTCTACTCTTCGACACACAGCTCCCCAAATTGAGAGGCTCGTGACTATTGAGTTGTGGTAGAGAGAAATGGGAGGGAAATGGGTAGAGGGAAATGGGGCTAACACGCTTTGAGAAAGTTCGGGAACAAAGCAGGGATCTGAAAGAGCCGAACACACAACAGCGACCGGGCGAGAAGGGGTAATACTTGTGGATCTGTGGCTTGTGTGAATATGTCGGCTGCTGTTCTCGCCGTGCGACTTGCTGTTTGGCGCTGATGTACTGGGCATCGAAGTGCAATTTAGTGAACGTTTCATTGGGGTCCCGGTTCGCGTACCGTTCCCTTGCCAGTTCACTGGACGAAAGACAGACGTAGGGCACTGAAGATTTGCAGTGTATTGGTGCCCCAACCCATACCGTGGCGGCGTTATGAATCGACGCATGACACCGTTTCTGCTGAACGCTGTCATTGATGCCGCAATCTGTCGTGATAAAGCACTACTGTCTGGTGTGACTTGCTTTTGAGGGGGCTGTATCAACGGGCTGAAAGCTTGTGCTGAAGGAGGTCTCTTGGCACACCCGAGTCACCAACAGCCCCAACCTGTCTATCGATGTTGACAAAAGTCGCGAAAGGGGCTCATCGACGGTTGCGGCGCCGGGCCATCAAGCAAATGGTGGCTGGCTAATGTCCGCCGCACCAGGGGCACAAAGCAAACAGATTTTTGCTTCGTTCAAGAAGCACAGACAAGTGTAAGATACATCAGAAGCGTCGGACAAGGGCCGCCAGCGGGAGTTTCCCTAACCCTCAGACTCCCAAAAAACAAGGGACACAGGCATAGGTCATCAGGTTCGGGCATGCATTACAGGCGCTCTGCTCATATGCCGGCTGCCCCCACAGATCCACTTGTGTCCCTTTCGTGCCGCTCGGGGGAGGGGATAGCAGGGTCCACAAAGGCTGGGATGCCACCGTGTCGTACAACAGGTGTCCAGTACCGGATGACCTGAGTATTGGATGAGGTCAGTTCTGAGGGTGTATACTGTCTGATGAGCTGTAGAAGTGCGTGGGGTTTCCACCGCCACACACCCAGTGTTGCATGGGGAGGCAGGCCCTGCACATCGGTGCCCGGATGCCTGAATTCCATATCATCGCCCCCCCTTCCCACTTGCTGGCTGTGCCTTTCATCCCCCCCACGCGGCACACACACTGCCAGTACACAAAATGCAGCGGATTGTCAAAACGAAGCTTCACAAAAAAAGCGCCACCTGAAAGACCACTGGCCCTCAGCAAAAAGCGCCATCGGTACACGTGCCCAGCCATCCGCCGCAGAGCAGAGCCTCTGGCACTGCCAAGCCACATCCGGACACCCTGAGGGGGATTGAGACGGGGGGGGGGCGGGCCCCAATGCTCTGTGCCCCCCTCGCTGCCGGCTGCCTCAGTGTCCTTGCACGTCGAGCACAATGCCCCATGCAGGCCCCGCAGCCCCCACACCTGATTGCTGGTGTAAAAGTGCACTCTCTCTCCTCCTCCCATTCCCGCTGGTCTGCGTGCGAATGCCCTGCCCCACGCATGCTCCCGCTGCCATAGACCGACGTGCCCTGTTCCGAGTACTGGGCGATTGAAGGCTGCGGGCTTCGGCTGCGGGAGTCCCGTGAACTGCCCATCATGTGCAACGAAGAGCTCTGGCTGCGGGTGCTCTGAATAGGGGTAGCATTGAGGGACTGCTGCACCTGAAAGAAGGCAGCGACGGTGTGGGGGTGGTGGGCAGGTGAACCACCCAAAATTGAGTGCCGTGGATGCATCTGCAGGGCTGTCTGTAAGGGAAAAAAGGCGGGGGACTCCCTTTGCCCACACTGAAAAAATCGATCGCTCATGGTTGCCCACCAACCGCTATCAGTTACCTTCCAACAACCATCAGTTACCCACCAACCGCCTTACCCACCAACCGCATCGATCACCCACCAAATGCAGTCAGTTACCCGCCAACAGGGCGCCATCCATGATCCCTGTCCCTCAAGGGGGGGCGGGGGGAAACCTGGATCCTTACATGATGGCCCTGTACATCCGGTTTCATGGGTGGGTTGATAGAGGCAAGCCCGGGGTCTGTGCGTGGTATTGGGGGAGTGTGTATGTGGTGGAACGGGGAACTGCAGCACTTTCCTGATAACCTTTGCTCAGGCCTCAGAACCAACCAGACCAAATGGCAGGTAATGTACCCAGCAACGTACCCATAAAGTACCCAGGACCAGGGAAAATGGGATGGAAATGGGGGGGAATAAGGGGAACTAGGGGGCAAAGCAAATAGGGGGAAAAGTGGGAAATTAGGAAAATTAAAGGCAATAGGGTGGAGGAGACGTGTGAAAATGGGACTACTTCTTTCTACAGCTGGGGAACTTGTTAGAAGTCTGCTGCCTGGTGTCTAGGCACGGCATGGGTAGGGAGGGACCTGTGCCTACTATCCACTCAACCATCGGTGGGGGTATCATACCCTACTGGAGACTCATTGTAGCTGGCCTTCCAATCAAGAGGAACAACAGCCATACAAAATGAATTGCTGAGCAAGTACCATGACTAATTCACAATACCATTGAAATGGAGCAAAACAGCCGCACAGTGTGTGTCTTCTTTCATGTCTTGCTTCCATTTGTCGCAGACCCACTTCACTGAGGAAAAGCAACGCTGAACATCATGGGATGTGGCTGGAACAGCTAAGACATGCATAGAAGTTGGGAAGAATTGCCCATACTCCCTTCCACCGATCCCAAATACTAAAATTGTCTGCTGGATCTACTGTCCTACTGTCAGCAACTTCCAGAAGGTGTCCCACTCCGCTTGAAGTGCAGGAGTGATCTCACTTGCCTCACCTGTCTCATCTATCTCACCCCAATTTTCCTCCAATTCCCCCCAATTTCCCCCCAAATTCCCCCCAATCTCCCCCATTTCTCCTCGGGAACTTTCACCACTGCACGCCCTCCACTACCCTATTACCAAAAGGAAAACCTTGTCTTTTTTTTTTGACATTTCTGCCCGTAATTCCCCATTTTCCCACAGGGCAGCCAAAAATTCCCTCATATTCACCCCTTTCCCCCCATTCTTCCTGAATCAGCCCATTTTGAGGATAGCGTACCAGTAACATTGGCAACGGCTAGTTCTCAGCCCTGTTTAATGTGGCTTCATCATCACTGGTATGCCAAGCCGTTGTGGTAGTAACAAAAAAAGTGTTGCACCACATGAAAGTCAAGCAGACACTCAATAATGGGAGCACTTGAATCTGCCTTCAGGGGAGTCAGGGGGTCGTCGTAACCCTACAGTTTGGCTGGACAAAAAAAAGCGACAAACCATGGATTACTCTCACATCCGCAGGAATTCTCAACTTCCCTGTTGCATGCATCACCAAATTAATAAACCAACATCAAAACAACATCACACCCCCAGAGCAGTGCAGCACAGCACGCCATCCTGCCCCGCACGACGTCTCTGCCTCAGTACACGGGCATCACTCACAGACATCCGCCTCTCCACTAGGGATCTGCCTGGCACCTGATCTGTCCCGCGCCAGCTCGGTTCCTTCCAAGTGTCCTCCTGCTCTGCTGTTGCCTCTGCTGCAGCTGATCCTGTGCTTCCCATTCCAGACTGTAGGCTGGGGAACATCACACTCGAGCACAAATCAGCCGTACGGCTTCTGTGCCGGGGGACTCATTTGTTGTGCGTCGGGTAACCCTAACCCTAACCAGTGCCGTGGGCCTTGCAACAGGTCAGACCCCCCCCCGAAAAATGGGGGGGCAGAGCGGAATCAGGTGGTAAAACGTTGTCCAAAGCCCTTGGGCATGTGCTGTGTGATGCGGACCTGGAGTCGCTACCAAACACCCAATTTAGGCAAAAGCCTTTAAGAGCCAGAACACTTTGCCCACATCGCAGCATGTCGAGATCTCCGGTGGGTGTCGGGGTCAACCCACAGGGCAAGGGCGCAGCAGGCACACGAATTAGTTCCACACCCTCCGAATCCGTGTTTCCACGCTGCGGAACGCCTCATCCACCGGATCGAATGTGACCTGCATCGGATCATCCCCACCCACTTTGGCAGCCGGTGGGGCCATGTACACTGCTGTACGCTCGAAGGGGGACACTGGCCGCACTTCGGGAGACACCGCGCGGATCACGGGTGACACTGAGCGTCCCACAGGTGACACTGAGCGGCTCATGGGGGATATGGCGCGGGGGACCGGGGAGACCGCGCGGCGGACCGGAGACACTGCCATCACGCGCCGCGGGGTCGGGGTTGGGGAAGGGACCGCCCAGAGCGAGAGGGGCTCCCCGGCCTCCGCCGCTGAGGACCTCCGCGAGGCCGGGCCCACCCCTTCGTCGGTCCATTGCACGGACGACCACGTGCTCTCCCGGTCGTGGTACCCCACGGCGAAAGGAGAGTGCGCGCCGTTCATCCAGGAAGGCGAGGGGGGCAGGTAGTCCTCCGGTCGGGACTTCCTCGCTCTCTGCTCGGGGGAGTACCCATTGCCCATGTACGGGGACTTGGGGGACGTGGTGGTGGCCCAGCCCCTCGGACTGGTGGAGACGGTGGTCAGGCTCTGGCTGTGGCCTCGGGGCATCCCTGCGTATGGGGAACACGTCGGCCCTCAGGCCCCCAAACCCCCGGGAGCAATGGCAAAGCAGGTCGAAGGTGCGTGCTGAATGTACGTTTCCGCACCTCGCGCCTCACACACGGTTCGGTGCTCGGCGCCGAAAAATCGTCAAAAATCAAATCGCCAACAAGATGAGAGAGTGTCTGCAAGTAGCAGACCGCGTCTACTTGTACAGCCATGTGCACATTGCCCTCCGATGATGACGTCCCAAGCGTTCGATGGGATCCGCACAAGGCGGCACCCCAGGCGGACCCAACGGCCAACGCGCGCGCCCAATTTCTGTGGTTTGTAGGCACTGTCTGCTACAAGTAGAGGAGTAAGTTGTGAGGCACGGAGCGCCAAACCGAGGCGGTGTACAGTGGATGTGCCGAGCACAAGATTGATGTCTGTCTGGCATTACCCGTGCTGTGCATAGGTTCCTGGCGCGGGGTGTGGGGATTGCCACAAAGGCTAAGTAAATATGCCGCTGGTTGGTACTTCCGGGTCTCCGCACTGGTCTGAGTTAGAAACAAATTGTTTACATTGCTTGTGCCAAGCCACTGGGGAACGTATTGTTACCAGGTGAGAGTGGATGAGTCGTCCCTCTGCTCACTGGTGCTGCTTCTGCCCCTTGGCTCCCTCCATGCCGGCGCTGGCGTGGGGGGGAACGCGACTTTGTGCATACCATCAGTCTGGAAATGGGACGGTGCTGATGAGCAGACCGGCCACCTAAACACCAAACCCAGTCCAGAGTGCAAATGGCAAATCCTCAAGTCCCAATCCGCCAGACCCTGGGCTTCTGAATGTATCGCTGCATTTGGTACCAAATTGCATTGAGGGGCCCGATCAATGCAGTCCGTATGCCTACTGTGCGTCAGACGAGCCACACATTTGGGGATTGGGGGTGGGGCTGAATAAAGCCTGCCACTAATTCTGAGCAAACACAGAGCAAAGAGGGGTGGGGTGTGGGCTATAGCATATCCAAACGGTCGGCGTTTGAAATTTTGTTGGCATTTGTTGGAGAGGTGTGCCACAGCCACAAAAAAAAAATTCCCACCGGGGACCGCGGAACAGATTTTTTATGTGTTGCTGGTGCATGAGCACACTGACAGACAGACGGACGGACAGATAGACAGACAGACAGCACACAGAAAGCAGGAAACAAGACTTCTATGCGCAATTGTGTCCGCAAACAACACATCCCAGCAGGATGTTGCACAACACACCAGGGTGATGCCGGTCAGCCAGACCGTTCATTTCACTGTGTATACTGCGTGCACGATGCCGCCGATACTCATCAGCCTCCCATGCTATTCTCCCTGACAAACCGGAAGCGAGCAGAATTGTGGTGGTTGCTCTGGCTTGCACCAGCAGGAGGGGGTGGACTGCAGTTCGTGCGCGGTGCACATCAACCAGCACAACAATCCTTTCCATGTTCTTGTGCAGTCTGTGGACCATCTTTAGCAGGACCGTCCACAGGGAAAAGCATTGCATCCATTGCTGACTGTGCCACCTTTGAAGGATCGGTGGGTGCATGTGGACCGCTGCCTTGCCATGCTGTGCTATGCTGTGAGCACAGGGGAGCTCCGGCTCGGTCAATATCCGACCCGTCCGGCCTGGAGAAGGGAGGAGGGGGGGGGGGGGGGAGCCGCTGGCCTTGTGTGTGCGTGGGGGGGGGGGGGGGGCTCATCCACCAAACAGTGACAGTGGGCCCCAAAGAGGGGGATAAATCAAAGTGGCTGCATAACCCTGCCTTCTCAGGCTCCCCACAGTGGGGAAGAGGTGGCCAAGTTGCACCATTTTGGGCCCGGAGGGGGTGGGGGGGGGGCGGGGGGCGGGGGGACTTGGGTTGCCTGAGTCCGGGGTCCCGCGCTGTGCGCAACTCTGGACCACACAGGCCGCTGAAAGGTGGGTTCTACGGCGAGCATATCATATCCAGCCCCAACTGTCACACCCGAATGCCTTACGGACTTTGGAAAGGAAAGCTCAAGACCACGTGAGCAATAGGCCCGTATGCCTGTGGACCACCTTTACACCGAGTGCACCCTCTTGAGCGCACGCGCGCAGATACGCCCACACGAACACAGGATCAGGAAAAGCAGCGAAGACAAAGCACCGGCCAGCCCTTGAAATCCCCCAACAATCAGAAACACATGCACGCACACAAACACACGATAGCCACATGCTTGCATACCTTGTTGATGGTGAGGTGGCTTGAACGGGTTATCATACTGCCTTGGGTAGCGCTGCAACTGTATGTAGCCGAAAGAGTACTGCGGCATGCGAGTCTGCAAAATTACTAGGGCCCATCGTAGAAAGAATTGCACAACAGAGCTTACTACATTTTTCCAAAAAAAACAGCGGCATGGAGGACTGCCCACACAATCCTCAGTTACCCTCCACATCCATCTCCATCATTCATGGTTTCAGGAAGCCCCCATGCTTCAGTGGGAACAGCACAGCATGTCACACACTGCGGAAACACTGCCTGTGGTGTTTCCACTCTCTCTTTCCCCCTCTGTCTCTCCCTGCTCCCTGCTGGATAGACACGGCACCAAGGACAAACCTGGATGCAAACATAACTCAGGAAAACCCAAAATTTGTGAAAGCAGTCGCCAACATCCCGAACAAGGAGCACACAATGGACATTGTGGGATAGTTGCGGAGATTTCAGGGGTTCATGGGGGTTGTTGAAGGTTCCTAAAAGGTCGTCAGCACTCAACACCAACGTAAAGGTCGTTAAGGGGTATGGAGAGTTTGGGTGAGGCCAGAGATATCAAAATCTTCATCATGATCTTTTGACAAGGCTGTCAATCTGCCCAGTATCCAATGCATCTTTATGCCAACAACTGCGATTTGTAGTTCAATATGTTATTTCTTGTGATTAACACACTCATGATGCTGTGAGCTCTATTTGGCTGGTAGGGCTGGTGTAAATCTAGCTTGGCCAGGGGGCTCTTTCTAGGAAGTTGGGTGTGGAGTAGACCTGGGTGCCGAAGCTAGGACAAGCTAATATCAGGCACATGCCAGGGAAACATCCCTGTGCAAAGAACTGTTGACCCTCAACAACCCTCCACAAATTCACACAACCCACAATGTTCTGCAACCCTTCCTAAACCCCCAACAAAGCCACAAGAGGGTTCTTGAGGGTTGTGGAAGGGTGTTGATGGGTGATGTGAAATGTGGAGAACATTTAAGGGGTGGTAAGCTAGTGAAGATAGGTGAAGAGTTTGTGGAGGCTCGTGGCAGGTTGGTAAGAGCTAGGGACAACCTACATCACAAGTGGTGTATCACCTCAAGAACCCTCCACAAAATTCATTGACCACCAAAAACTCCGCACAATGCCTACCAGCAGCCCAACAACTCATGAACACTCAAGAATTCAATGACCCTATGGCACAGTGCAATCTTAAACGATCCCCAAACACACACACACACACACAAACTATTGGAAAACCAGTGATTGGCAAGCACAACCATGTGCACATATGCCCTTATTTTCATGCCATGCCAACTCTGTTAAGTGTGCTAAAGCGGAAGACTTGTATACAACATGGACCTAATGAAGAAAGCGACGGTTTTAAAACCTAGTGAGTAAAGCAATGGTGTTCGGGACCCAATTCAAATGCTATTCATCACAGAAGATTTAGTGAACGTAATACTCAACCATGTTGTTGCACCCCCAACAAGAATACTTGCATCCGAAGTGCGAATCCATGTCAATCCCCCAGCAAGGCGCCACAACCTAGTACTGGGTGGTTGAAAATGGCACCAGCAGGTCCTACATCACCCAACTGATTAGCCCCTAGTTTGCCCAAAATTAGCACAACCAGCTCGAATGGTTGCAATGAATGGGATCGGCGTGAGCGCAATTGGAAATATGTCCATGCTTGTTTCTGGCTCTAGGCAATTTGGGTCAGGAACGGTGATGACAGGGTGATGAAGGTCAAATTGTGCTACTTGAGGCTGCTTGCCGGGCTCTAACAACAACGCCTTTGGGCCTTCATTGTAGTCCAGCAAAAGGGATCTGATGTGGGTCTGCGTTTACAAACAGGTCAAGTTTTCAGACCGCCCTATCACTCCGACCACGCATGTTCACCATGACTACCATGCAATTTGTCCATTGGACCCTCTGTACCTGAGCACCTAAGTGGGCACTCTGACGTAGTACAATATAGTCCCAAACAAAGATCACGATCCTCTGCCATCTCCTTGGACCATGTACTGATCCTCAAGGGTCGATGTGATTGGGCATACTTGGCATAAGAGTTCACCACATCGTTGGTCTTGAGGGGGCCATGAGCATCTCACTGAATTGCTCAAATTCAACCAGAGTGTTGCATTGGATGCCTGCCTAATCTGCCGAGCTCATCTGCAGTCCCGAATGTTCCTCTTGAAAACCCCCTTTGAACACCCTCCCTGTCAAGCGCATCTCTGAGCAAAGGGGAAACTCCGAGGACACAGAAAGGGCATCCCAATCAATGCAACACGCAGGACCATGGCATTGCAGAAGGACTACAAGTGCACACAAGGTGGACTGATGGAGGCACATACATCATACGACGAGCGGCCATATGAGCGACTTTCATCGTGTGAGAGAGGCGATGAAGGCGTGCTGCTGAAACCTCCGGGCGATGAAGGCGTATTGCTGAAACCAACAGGAAAGAGGAAATGAACGTCGACGTGAGATCAGGTTACGATGCAGCAAGCGGGACTCCAATTGGCAATGTGTGCGGATCCAGGGTGCAACAAAAAATTGTGGTCCGTCAGCAATGACGCAGGATGCAAGCGTTCCAATGGCTCAAAAGGACGTAGTCATCAGGAGGTGATGGAGACAGTGTGAAGTTTCGGGCCTAACGCCTTCTCAAGATGCAGACATGATAGCGTGCAGTTGTTATTCCCGCCTGAGGCTTAATCGATCATCCCTTCAAGAATGCGGGAGGGACCGTTACCATTGCCGTACATCATGTTCAAAACCTTTTCAGGAGTTTATCTGTTGGTCGTCATCATGCGGCACGACTGTTGAATCTGCCTCACCTACTGTAACAACCGGCCGAAACACGCCCTGTTCCGTTGGGATGTAAGCGGACCAAACACTCATAGCAGTGGACCTGCACGCGACAATTATCTCAGAAAGGCCCTTTTGCATACCTTCGCACGCCCCCAGTCCCAATAAACACATTGTTCCATGCATTTTTGAACAAGCGACCGTACGATCAATGCACAAGAATGGCACAAACGACGGGGAGGTCAGGTCGGCCCTTTGAGCTCGGTGAGGGGCTGCGCGGCTCTGGACGCTCCGTCACACATTTCGCTTTGCCTCGGCGCTGACGGTTGCCATTTGATTCTGCTTGCCCTTGGCCACTTGGCCAGCCCCAGGCCGTTTCAGCCCCATACAGGTATGTCACCGTGGGGACGCCAGTCTGACTGATAGTTTCATAACCACTTTTTCATACGTTTTTCACCAAAGCCGATTCCACCCAAATCGATTCCCGGTCGAAACGGAAAGCTTTTTGCGTGTCGCAACGCGCACGTGAAATCTGCTGCCTGAGGCGGCTGCTGAATAATGATGTGTGGCTGAGATTGGCAGACGAACTGTTTCTCAGACAACAAATATTGCGTTGCAATCGTTCGACAGGGCCACTGTACGTTTGCTGGTTAAGGGGGGAATGAAAAATGGAAAACCATCTTTGGCTGCCGCAAAATGACTCAAATTGGGTGTTGTCAATGGCTGTCACCACAAGGGTGCCGCAAATTCAGAGTGTTCACAGTTTTGTTGGAGTGATTGCGAATAGTCGAAACACTGAAGGGCATGGGGCGGTATCCAGAGTCTCCTCCTTATTTGAGGTCTGTCAGCAGGTGCTGTCACCTGCATGCTGCCCCAGCGATGTCACGAATCCTTCAGTAAAAGATATTGCTTTAATTCCGGCCATAATCTTGACTCAGGAAGGGGGAGAGGAGGGCGGTATCTTGACGCTGAAAGCAATCTTTGCACTCTAAATTGTGTTGGAATTCGTAAATCAATTCCACCGGAGAAACGGTTGGCGCAAGTCGGCAAGACCAAGAACTACCCCCGCCCCCCTTGTAATCCACCCTTCAATGTCAGGCCGGTCCCCCCAGTGTAACCTAAAGAAAAATTTTCTTCGGCGCCTTTGGCGCCTAGTGTTTCCTGTGCTTTTTGGGCCAAGTGACGGTCCCCCCCATGGGGTGGGGGGGATTGCAAGGGGTGGGGCAGTCCAAAGGGGGGTGGGGAGGGGGCAAGGTAAATCCTTGGCGTACATGCTGCTTGCTGGACATGCAGCCTTGGCTCGCACTAGCCCACAAAGTTTTGCACATGACACGATGCACGTTCCAGGATGCGACGCAGTCGAATTCCATGCAGCTGAGCACAAAGGGTGCCAAGTGATACCTGCGCTGATACGGGACACCTTGAGGAGCTCGATAGGCTGTGGAGAAACGTATGGACGTAAAACGTGGCAGTCGTGACAATGCCTCGCAGTGTGATGCATAACACTTCACGGGGCCATACAGCATGAAGTGGCTGAAAATACTACGCCGCACAGACTCTGAGTCGGAGTTCTGATGTCTCAATATGTCATCTCGACACGCAATAAACTTTGGGGTGTAGAGCAAAAATTCAAAAAGTGCACACACAATTTTTGGGCAACCCCTGATGACCCACGGCCGGCCTTGGGCCGGGGTTGGGTCACCGTTTGGTGACAATGGAAGCACATACAAACCTATGAAGGCCACAAAACACCAACCGTCCCACCGATTGGTGTCCACTTTGTGGTACATTGTTGAAAGCAACTGTCCGTGATGTGGACTGGATGCAAGGGAACGTTTAGGTGATATTTTCTTCTTGAATGATTTTACAAAGCAGCCAATTCCTTGGGGTATGGTAAGTGAAACCCCCCCAAAATTGGGGTAGATGTTGCTCATGCCGGCCCTTGAGAAAACAACCTCTCTTCGAGGTGACTGTAGCAGGCATGGCACTGTCAATGGACATGGGGATGGTACAACACAACTGTCATGCGCCAGGGAAAATGCACAATGCTGCTCTGTTGGACATGCTGCTGGGTCCTGCGACCAGTAAACGGCAAAGCAGTACAAATTGCGTCTGGAAAATGGCAGGATTTTGCTGTCTCCGAATCTTACCACCCCACACACACTTGCCTGCACTCGCGAGAAAAAGGCTTTCGGCCGTTTCTGATCTGGGTCACACATTAGAAGGACAGGGTGGAGCAGAGGAAGGGGGGATGGACACCCTTCTCCTGTGTCGCCAGTGCTTTCGTTCCCCTCGTTCCCTGTGCTTTCCTGTCGCCAGAAAACTTTCCAGAGGTACATGTGGTTGAATCTCTGTGCTGGCCTCCTCCGCTGGTGAATACTAGCGGGGCCACTACCGTACGACGATTCCTCGAGAGACGCTGATCCCACATAATTCATGCCTCGTCAAACCATGACCACGTGGTTCCCTTATCCCTCGCCCCGTCAGTGGGAATTCCCAGTCCTCTGTCACCAGATCCCTACCTCTTCGGATCAGTATCAGTAGTAGAACGGTGTCTGGACCCAGAAGCCACTCTGCTGATGTGCCCCAACTGCCTTGTATTCCTGCTTGCTGCTTTGATGCAACGTGTACTGCATGCCACGGGAGAAGCTGGTCTGTAATTCACCCTGGATCAGCAGACTTTGAACCTAAATTTAAAGAAGGCTGCACAACGTAGCGCATCATACACTGCACCCCTGTGACAACAAACATACCCATCGGACTTGCATAGTGCCGACCGTTCAGCGGCATCGACGCATGCATGGAGGGAAGCAGCGCAAATAAGCGCTTCACTTCATAGTGAAAGCTTGAAACAACGAAAAAGTGGCTGTGTGGATGTCACTTAGTGCTATGGTTTGTGTACAGTCATAAATTTGTACGGCTGCCCACAAATATTCATTTCTTTGGTGGAACTGTGCATGCTCATTCTGGGTTGGTTAAAGATCAGGTCAGCCCTCACTGGAAGGCAAAAGATGCGTACAAACCCAGACCATCTCATCCGTGACCATTTGGTGCCAAAACCACCGAAAAGCACTTTGCAAACACAAAAAGGCAATAAGAAAGCAGTCACCAGCAGCGTCAAGATGTAACAGATTGTTTAGTCCCAAAAAGCACTGGGTGTAAACACCAGCATAAAACTAGTTCAGCTGCAAACAGAACGGTGACAGGAATCAGGGGGTAAAAGAAGGCCAAGCAGATAGGGACGCTGAGAACAAAAGAACATATGTTTGAGTTTGGAATGCACAAGCTGCACCTTTGTGCATGTCCACGAAAAATGGAACCCGTTGCCCAAACGAAAGCCGCAACCCGCCACCGCCACTAGGGGCATTTGGGATGGCCAAAATTAGACTGGCAGTCACAAATGTTTGCACATCTGGTGGAAATCTTGCCTTCCATACAATTCCACATATTCCTTCTCTGTGTTTACTGGGTTGCTAATCACAGCACAAGTCTTATGCATAATGCTTGCACAGACCACTCCAACCCAATTGCCGACAACTAACAGGGATTTTCATGGGTTTGTGGTGGTGGACGACCAATCTCATTTGTGGGTATTCATGATTATTCGTGGTTTTATTCGTGGTTTTATTCGTGTTTTTTTTTAAACGAAAATTGGCATAGCATGGCCTTTGGCACCAACCTGAGTGAGGGGGGGCTGCACAACCGCTGGGAATCAGTGATGAGGGTCAAATTTGCTCAGGTCCAGACCCCCATTTGTTTGGAAAAGTGCACCCTACACATGATCCAAGTGCGTGAGCTGTGCAGTCACTGTCGTTAATCAACTGCAGTGCTTCCTTAGGCAGCTCAAGTTGCTCGGTCAAAACGAGTGAAAATGTCCCCTGCAACAACAACTATGAAAAATAGTTTTTTGGGCAGTCGGCTTACCAGGTCTCTCAGAAGTTGGCAAAAAATCTATTAATTGAACCATATTGGTCTGTTTTTGATGAAATCAAATGAAACAAAAAAAGATCTATTTCGAGCAAAATCCCCTGCTTTTTACCGAAAATGACATGTGGCATCTATTTTTGGTCGTTGTGGTTTTTTTGTGAAAACAACTGTCTACCATTAATCGCTTGCGTCTGAGTTTTGAAACCCTGAGTGGAACACACGACTACAAAAAACATTCTTTGACCCCGTTCTATGCGCGAGGCCTCGCGCATGAAGCAACAAAGCAAGCGCACAAAGTCGCAACACACGGTGAAATATGCTGCACAAAGTGACACCAAAAAGGTCGTCGAGGAACAATGTCTTGCGCGAGCCCTCGCGCATAATATATCACAACAAACGAAGAAATTACTTTTTCTTCGGAGCAGTTGCCAACTTAGCGCCCGGCGATTTAGCTGCCGATGTCTTACCCTTCGGAGCCGGCTTTGCAGGCTGTTCTCTTGGTGCCGACTGACGGGCTGGCTGCTTGAACGGAGCTCTGATGGTACCACGGTCCCGACCAGTTGCTTCCTCGGTCTCCGATCTCTCTACTGCCTTCTTTGACTGCTTTGCTGGGGAAGTTTCTTCCTCCTCCTCTTCCTCTTCATCCTCCTCCTCTTCATCGCTTCCGTCACTATCTCCACCTGTGATAGCTTTCGCGGCTGGGGGCTTAGCAGCAGTCTTCTTTTTCTTTGGAGCAGGTCTTGACCAGTCAACTTCCGCTTTGCACCAGGAGCTTGCGCGGGTTCTGCCTGCCCCTTCTCCACGGGCTCTTCCCCCTTCACATCCCACGCAGCTTGACCATACTTGTCATCCATAACCCAAAGAGGAATCCCACGGTTGGTCTAGTTGGCTTGCTGATCCCAATCACCACACTGATCCAAGCGTCCGCCATGCGCCAAGACGTGGTTCAACTGCTTCTGCACTTGGGCGTCCCAATCAGCGGCTCTGTCTGTAGACACACCAAGAAGGTACATGCGGGTATCATGCTCGATGGCCGCAATCTTACAAGCCATATCCGGGACATGATCAACGAAGGCAAACACGGGCGTGAAGTCTTGCCGTTTGCGATGTTGCAAGTGAGTATCATAATACCACATGACATGAGTTATGGGAAGGGGACCGCTGAACTCTGAATCCTCAATCTCCTTCATTTGGGCGGGACCAATCGTGAGATAATTCGGGATCTGTAAAGCAGGAGGAAGCGATTGTTGCGCAAGGCCTCGCGCATGGAGAAGGTGGGATGACGAAATAATACCTTCTTATCCCAGGAATCCGACGCCAGAATCAACAGCCAGAGAACTTCAAACACCGTCGGGTCCCCGGCCTGCTTGGGTTTCGTGGGCCAGTTGAATATTGGTACACGCAACATGCGGAGTATGCGCGGAGCATCCGGATCTTCATTCTGGCGCCTGCCATTCTCCATATGCAGAAAGTCGTATCACTTGGGATCCACGAATTAGTGTGTCAGCGCGTGCCATCTCGTCAAACAACCACGTGGGACACATCGTCGCTGGGGCAAGGTGCTCGAACAGATGGCCATTGACAATCAACAGTGTCTTGTCAATTTCTTGAAATCGCTTAGGTGGCAGGTTCTCCAGGGCCGTAATGCGGCTCGTCTTCACTCTGATCATCTGATTTCTGGCGTCGGGATCCACCATCTCCACCGTCTTGAAGTCACCAGGAACACCGGCTGCTGCAGGCACCACACGGCTCTTGGCGATGGGTGAACCCAGTAATTTTCGGACACTTGCAATTTGCGGGGGGACGTGCTTGCCTTTTTCCGGCTGCTGCCACAGGTGAGCACGCAACATGGACTTCCATGCCGGCCATGGACCACGACTCTTGCCTTCCGTATGCCGCCAGTAACCCCACGTACCAAGAGTCACCTTCAGGGCTTGCTTGCTGGGCGCTGCAACCTCTGCGCGGGTAGTTATGTCGACGGCTGAGAAATAGCAAAAGGGGACTTAGTGGAATGTACAAAGGCATCCGCACAGCCTTATTAGCAACACACACCTTTTTCGGGTAGCAACCAGTCCCCATTGTTTGGATGATCCACGTGCATCATGACCCATTGCTGTGTGATAATGGTGTCCATCTGGTTGTGCATCGACCGCACTGTTGTCCGCGGTTCCTACATAGCCAGTGCAACTTTTTTGTAGTACTGTGGATACATGATACCCTCCAATTTCTTCAACGAGTTCTTTGTTAACTTTTCTCCTCTCTCATCCATCGCTTTCAAACCGTCCACGGCATCTTGACCGCCGTAGTACGCAAACGTCATGAAATCCTTCCACAATTTATACGTAGAATTCTAAACAGCGTGGTAGGTCATGCGCGAGGCCTCGCGCAGGAACGACAAACGAAATGGTGCTGACTGCACATACCCATTGTCCCGGGGCTTTCAACGAAGCTGTTTGAACGTAGGCACTCATCTGTATGGCATCGACAATGGCGATTTGGAGATTCTCGTATGTGTCAGGTATATGCCGTTGCCGCTGATCATCAACACACCGAAGGAGGTTATCTGCCGCCTCCCACAATGGTATCGGTTCGACATCCTGTGCGCTTCCTTGGGCTTGTCCCTCCAGTTTTGCTCGAACGGCCCAGGGTGTATCTGTCCTCAGAATATCAGCCGTACATGTAGTATGCCACTTCTGCAAAGCCAGACAACCTTCCTGTCGCTTGGCGCGGATGGCATTAACTGCTTTAACGCCGTGCTGTCCAGACACACACCAGTATTCCCCATCTGTAAAGGTAGGCACAGCCGTCGATGCGCGAGGGCTCGCGCATGGGAAGCCACACACACAGGAGA
This sequence comes from Eutreptiella sp. 'Long Island Sound 2002', assembly GCA_964036045.1. Taxonomy (NCBI): domain Eukaryota; phylum Euglenozoa; class Euglenophyceae; order Eutreptiales; family Eutreptiaceae; genus Eutreptiella; species Eutreptiella sp. 'Long Island Sound 2002'. Next base: position 55,992,660 of record OZ038390.1, read on the forward strand.
AAACATACTGTTGTCTTCCCAGAGAACGACGGATATAGGTCTTGTTGGTGGCGATGCTTCAAGTGACTCGATACGTTTTGCGTGTAACTTTGGATCCTTCCGTCTAATCTGGCCCTTCTTCTTCTCCGTAACGAACCCCATGTCCTCCAGATCCACCTCGACTTGTTTCCCATCTGGTTTGAGGTAATCCTCGATGTCCGTACCCAACGTCAGGCCAGGGTCGGGTTCTTCCTTCTTCTTGCGACCCTTCTTCGGTGTACCATTGTCTGATTCCTCTTCTTCAGGGTCGTACTCTTCATCCCTCCGTTCCTGTGCTGTCTTTTTGGCCGGACTCTGCATTCTGCGGTGACAAGAAGGCTTGTTTTGCAAAAATCGAAAGAATAAAACGGGGGGAAAACGAATGAAACAAACAATATCTGGCGGGTTTTTAGCGCAAACATGTACTCTACCGTTAAGAATGCAAATCTACCAACTATGACGTCCGGTTGTGACAGAAACCTTGCGCGATGCCTCGCGCATGAGAAGGAGTGCAGAAACCTTATGTTGTAAGCTGCATCACGAGGCCTCGCGCATCACAATAGGGTCTCCAGCCTTCTTCGTACGTTTCGGATGACGTTCCCCTCTCTCTGCTCCTCCAACACACTACGCTGGGGGACAAGTTCCGATAGTTTTCTCTTACAAATGGCCTTATGCGGCCCCTACTGAGTCAGCGCTATTAACACTGAAGCCAACACTTGTTTATAGTGGTTAGACCCCTTTGCGTTTAGAAATGATGGTGGGAAGGCGGGTGAACCCCTGCGTGGCCAATGTGGCTGGATTGTTGATGTAGGCTCTGGGCACCACTTACCCCACGGTACGTACACACGCTCTGCATTGAGGTATGCAGTTAGTTGCTGACGCACTGAGGTAAAAAGGGAATTTGGTATTTTGCACACATTCACCCTCTGACCTCCCTTCGCCATAGAGATTAGTTGGTAGAGATCGTCAACGTCCTCAATGGTCACAGCACCCTTGTTTTGGCCCTTCTTAGTTACAAAGCTGGAGAGCACACTTTCACAAAACTCCCAGCCAACGCCCGCCCTGGCATTGCAGAATGCCATGCGGTGTGGCACAATAAGGCTGTTGCAATAGTTCGTTCGTACTTCAATAGTGTCCCCCCCATGTTCAAACGGGCTAGCAGGCACATGACGATCTGCAGTCCGTCAAAGGCAAAACTGCCTGTGTTCGCACCCTCACCTGCCCAATTACACTGCCTCACGAGGTGCCCAAGGTATAGTAACATGGGACAATACTGCGTCAGAAGATGCAGAAAAGCTTTGCACACAGTGTTCCGGAGACGGTTTTGGCGATTTGCTGGACGCGATAACCCCAACCCTTGACATTGCCTGTTTAAACGCCGTATATGCGGCTCCATGCCCAACAGTAGAGCACCAATGGTTAGTTCCATCGTAATGAGTTTTGGAAAACACGGGACTGTCTCACCACTGCGTAACAAGCCTTTACGGAAAAATGTCAAGATTGGCCAAAAAGAACGAAATGTTTGTGTAACGCAAAATTTGTATGCATGCCAGAAGCCGTATAAAATAGGTCATGACCGCAAAAACTGGCAGACAGTCCACTCGTTTTTTTTTCACCATACATCATTTTGCAAATGCGGTAATGGATGTTCTCATCGCATAACACAGGTACAACAGGACGGGTGTGCTGGGCCAAGTCTCTTGTAAACTGCAATAGATTTAGCAACGAAATGTTGCTGCTTACCTTTTCTTTGGTTAGGCAAAGAAGTCGCCAATGCGGTCTCTTGGCAGGTACCTAACGAATAACATCAAGCGGTGCCCTGATGTTTCGTACAACAGGGCGAGCGCTCGCAAAAGCTAAGTCACGCAAAATGCGGGCGAAAGATCCCTCCGTGTTCGCTAACATACGCGCCACAATAGGAACACACCGTTCAAGGTCTTCAAGGTTAGGATGACCATGCCAGTAGCGTGGTGCATCACGCAGGAGCAAGACGGCCAGCGCTGTTGCGTTAAGGGACTTGTCATTCTTGTCAGGGTTTGTCGTAAACTGCTTGTTATACCAGTTGTCCATCCACAAGACGGCCCATTGCTGGTATATTCCGTTCCACGTTGTTTGCAAACTGACTGCAGCCCTCTCTTTCACTAATGGTGTGTTGCATCGCGCTAAACCTGACATCGCTAAAATACGCCGTTGCGCCCTGCTCCCTTCTATCGCGACTGTAGATTTGGGCTTGCCCTGGTACGGAACCGCCCGATGGCGCATCAACAAATAAAGGCGCCAAGTCTCCTCCTTCAAAACGTCCACCCATCTCTTTCCCTCTGGCGCGATTGCTTTTTGGACGCTGCAACGCGTTCGTTCATTTTTACGTAGTCGCAGGAAAAAAGTAAACAGCAATCGCGCGCCCTCATCCCCTTGTTTTAGCCCTTCCCAGAACTCATCTGCCATGTGATACGGCGGTTCCTCTGAGCAGACATTGCGGAATATTCCAGATGCCGCGACCACTGTTTTCTCCAGGTCCGACACCTTGCGTAGGGGCATCGTCACTGTAAGGAAAATTTGCGTAGATGCACCTCCCTACAAATTGCAATTCAGAAAAATCCTCTTGCAGTAATCATCTACCTGTCATACACTCCTCCCACGACCACTTCTTGACGATTTGTTGGTCGCGTGCACTATCTTCGGTTCGCAGTAACTGTCACATACTCCCACATTTCGCTGGTTTATGCTACCTGCGTGTAGCCAGCTGCGGCGCGCTACCAACGCTGTTGGGCAGTGAAGTCAGCGGTGACCACAGCATGAAAACTAGAGATGCCGGCGGGACCTGTAGGGCCGGCCATACAACAGCGCCGCATCAAAGGGAATGTACATGCTGTGTAGTTGGTGGATCTGCTCATTTTCATTTCTCCGCATTTTTGGGGCCTCGCGCATTGGAGGTTGATAATTTATCATTTGCGACACACCATTCTATGTGTGAGGCCTCGCGCATAGAATGGCGGTTCCTGCAGTAACAATTATCCATTTACAGATTACTTAGTGGAGTAAAATACAAATATATACATTCTTGCGTCCATTTCCACTAGTACATCCTGATAAGGGTACAAAGTTACGTGTATGCCGACGGCATGTTTCTCTTTTCCCAAACTTTGCCTAATGCATAGCGTTGTAATACATTATTCTACCACACACGGCCCCCTATGCGCGAGGCCTCGCGCATAGGATGGTCATAAAACAATAGTTTTTGTGAGAACACCCGGTGTGTGTGTCACTTCATTGAAAGAATTTATTTCTTGAAAAACTCCTACGACGTACTCCACCAATCTCTCAAAAGAATTATTATTTGCTACCTTTCTGAACCTGTCCATTTTCCAAGTTCACAGGTTTTTTTGACCATGCAACTTGAGCCGCCTAAGGCTTCATCAACCTGTGTATGCAATGTCTTATCCTTATGGGCAACCTTAAGGGATGCAGCCAATGCTGCCAGCTGATAGGCAAAAACTACCATGCATACAACGTTTCCTCCCACTTCACCACTGCCCAGCAGTAGTTTTAGTTCGACAGAAAAGGTGCAAATGTATATCCATGAACTCATCTTTTTGCGACCAGTCTACATTGCATGTTTGTTTCGTCAATTTTCTAATTTGATGTTGCTTTTGTGATGCAAATTGCTGTGCAGTGTACAATGTGTTTCCAGGTATCCTTGATTGCTTTGAAAAACAGGGGGTTGGCTGATGGACAGGGTTTTTGTATGATGCAGCCGTTTCTTCTGGGAGACGAGAGGCTGTGAAACGGTAGACCTTGTTACTTCTGGGACACCAGAGGCTGTGAAATGGTAGACCTTGATGCACATGAGATTCCATGTGCCAGCTATATCCACCCCCTGCCTCTTCAGTTGGGGCTTCAGTGGGCTGACCAAGGTGTTACACCAGTGGCAATGGCGAATCCCAACCCACCTGGGGTTTCATGCATAAGAATACATGCCAATTTTGCTTTGATGATTAGTGGCAGGGATTTTCGTGGATTCGTGGTACGGATAATCGTGAATAATCACACATTACCATGAATTTCGGCCATTTTCAAAACCACGAATAATCACGAATAACCACGAATAATCACAAATGAGATTTTTCGTGACTCTAAGTAATCACGAATAATCACACATTGTTTTTTGCAGGTTCCTTGTTTAGGTTCTTCCATGTCTCATTCTAAATGTGATGCATAGAATGCCCCTGAGCACACACCTAGTGATGTCACTAGTGCAGCTGTTGCTGACACACCCAAGACACCCAGTAAAAAAATCATGGTGGCGTGGCAGCAACATGATGGCTGCAAAAAGGGTGGCACAGTTTCGTGACAACATGATCACCCAAGGCAATCACGTGCTTTGTAAGTGGTGCTGCCACTGCCATATTGCAACGGTTGCTGCTCTCAACTACCACCACCACTGCGGGAACCACAACATTGACCATCCAATGGAGTGGGACAGGGGGGGGGGGGCGTCTCCTTGCTTTTGTACGCGACTCCCCCCCCCCCAGTAGAAGTGGGCCGAAGGCCCCCGGGGGGGCCATGGGGCAACGGAAACTGGGTTCGCATACGCCCCCGTGTCACAGGCGCATGGTCATAACCACATTGTTCAATGTCATGCTTGCTGCACTGCAGCGTAGACCAGTTCTGTACCACACCAGGTGGTTGCTGACTGTGCATTGGCTATGCTCCTCTGAACATTGAGAGGTCAGCTCGCACCCACCATCCGGGGGGGGGGGGGGATGGGGGGGGGACAGTAGGGAGGGTTGGGGGGGGGGTCTAGGTGGGACAATTTGGGTGGTGGTGGGGGGAGGGGGGGCTCCATTTACCTCCTCTTGCCCTCCCTCTAACTATACCATCACCATAAACCTAACCATAACCTTTCCAGTAACCTGGTTTGGCCATGCCAGCCATGTTGATTGGGCTAAACATCATCCACCAAATTTCCTTAATGGCTGCCTTTGCCACATCATTGCTCTCCATTTTGGACCCCAACACTCACTCTTACCCTAGCCTAGGGTGAGAGCTAGGGCTAGGGTCGAGGCTAGGGTTAGGGCCACGGTTAGGGTTAGGGTCACCGAGCTGGTGGAAGAAGTCTTGGTTTTATAACCCTCTTTAGTGTCTCGGGTGGACCCACGAGGTTTAGCAAGCAAGCAGCAGCACGCGCGAAATGGTGAAAAATCAGAACTCCGTCGTGGTGCTTCGGATTGGGCCAAAATTTTGGTGGATGGTACCTATGGGTGTGAGGGACAACCACACAAAGTATGAGCAAGAAACTCAACCGTGGCGGCCGGGAACGGGTGTCGCAAGTGCCGGACCTCCATTTCAAAATCCGCAATTTAGGGCCAAAATCAGCCTTATTTTGCCCAAAACCACCCTAGGACCTGCTGAAAACAGCGAAATGAAAGGAAATAGTGGCTGCTCTTCACGTGCAGCTAGACTTCCTTGTGCCGAAGGGCCCTCTAGGGCCCTCTAACTCCACAATATGTCCGCGAACCGCCCCCAAAAGGCCCCCAGAGGCCCCAAAATTTGTGCGCATTGGCCGCCGATAGCCCCAAACCAAAAACAAACCGTATCTTGGGCTATGTGGCTCAAAACGCGATTTCGAGCGCACCTAATCCACCCGCAACCACCCACTTTTGTTTTTGACGAAGCTGCAATAGTTCTACGATAGTTCTGCAGCAGTACGAGTCAATCTCGGGATCTAAGTACACTCTCAGAACATACCATAGCTTCTTCCCCTGTCAAGGACAGGGATCAAGGATGACAAAGAAGGAGCAACTTATATTCCTACCTTGAGTCTCCCTGCGGAGCGACCTGGGGTCGCCACGACTCATGTTTGGCCCTTGTCTTCTCACCTATGACAAGTTTTCTTTGCTCCAGGGACTTGCATGGGTGAGTCTGGTGATATTCTGATTCGCCCTGTTATCCTCCTAGTGGTACACGTCCGTTTGGCCCGTGGCGGTGAGCAGGCCGTGTTTTTTGGTGCTTCCTCGCGCTGTTGCAAGCCCTTTTGTATTAGTGCGTGCCGTAGACCCAGGATATGATATGATAAATCCACGTCACGCAGCCACTCCTGGTATGTCTTTTCCATACAATGCAGCCATTTACCCACCCTCCTATACCAAATACCGTCATAGTGCTGGTCTCTTAGAACACTTTGGCACCCATTGTTGTGCATGTCCTGCGCCTCCCGCATCATTCCAGTGGTTTGGTACTTAATCCTGGGTGCGGACAATTTCTCCATCACTTTTTGATGCCCAATAGTATCCCGGGTGAACTCAAGGTAGTTTAGTGCCTTCACCTTGGTATGGTATGAATACCGGCGTTGAAAAATCCACCCACAACCACCCACTTTTGGTGGTTTCCACCCCTCAAAATTGCCCTGACCAACGCCTAGACCCCCGTACCTAGGCCCAGTGGGCTGCGGCAAGCTGCAGGAGGTAACCCAAAGAGGTGGGTGCCAAAATGGGTCTACAAGGTCCACCAGTTGCAAAAAAAATGACTTTTTCAAAAATGTTCTTGGACCACATGGAATGCCAGAAGAAGTGTTTCTGGCGCGTTTTGAGCTCGTTGTGGCCCGTTGTGGCCTTCCTAAAATCCCAAAATGCCTTAAAAATGGGCTGTTTTGGGACAAAAAATGGGTCAAAAATCGGTCAAAAATGGGTTTTTCCAAAAATGATCCTAGACCCTTTGGGGTGCCTAAAAAAGTGAAATGAGCCCATTTTGAGCCCACTGCAAGCCATTTTGGACCCTCCAGAGTCACAAAATGCCTTGAAAAAGGGCTGTTTTGGGACGAAAAATAAGTCAAAAAAGGATCAAAATGTGTTTTTCCAAAGATACCCTTGGACTATTTGGGGTGCACAAACAATCAGAATGAGTCCATTTTGAGCCCATGTTGAGTAATTTTGGCCCCTCTCAAGGTTGAAAGGGCCTTGAAAATGGGCCACTTGGGGGCCACAAATGGCGCAAAAACGAGTCAAAACCATGGTTTTCCAAACATGATCCCGGTCCAGTTGTGGTGCCCAAACGGATGAATACAGCTCATTTTGAGCCCCATTTGAGCCGCTCTCGTCCACTTTCCAGTTCGTACCTCAGTTGTCGTTAAAGTCTCCTAGACAATGTTCCTTCCCCCACCAGCTCAGTCCCAATATTCAATCCTGGTTAGGTTCAGGGGCAGGCTTAGGTGTTGGGTTAGGAGCAAGCTGAGGGTTGGGGTGGGCGTTAGAGTCAAGGTTGGGCTTAAGGATAGTGTTGGGGTGCTCCACCGCCTGGTGGGGAGGGGTGCTACGTGGGCAAGGGGAATGAAAAAAATTGTTTGGGCGCCTTCGGCGCCACCAAATGTATGACCGGTAGCTATTGACCCCTGGTAACTAAGTGGGCCCGGAGGGCAGGGGGGGGGGGGGTCGCGTACCCGAACTGAGGAGACGCCCCCCCCCCCCCGTGAGTGGTACACGCTCCTCCCAGTTCACCCCAAGTTTCATCCACAAACTCAAAGTGCACAGTGCCTTCCACAGCCCTAAATGAAGGAGTGCCCACCGTTGAACTTAGCTTGCCATCTTTGGTGATCATCATTCTTCAACTTTTGATTTGGGAAATATCTCGAACTCAAAGACCCAAAGAGGAGCAAAATAGTATCATGGTGTGACGTGGATACCGAGCCCACAGCGTATTGGGGATGTGCAACAAATGCACCATTTGTGAAAGGAACACGCCCAAAATGGAGGATGTTCCAAATAAACGTGAAAAAATGGTAGTAGGGGGGGTGTTGCCCGGAGCGTGCGCGGCGTGCTACTTTTGTATTAACTATCCCGACTGTCACCCCTCCCCGAGAGGAGCCCCCCAAATCAACTAGAGTGGACCGCAAAGCGTCCCTACAAAGCACACTGCACAAGGCAAAATGGAGAATTTCAACATCAATGTGTATTACTCATGCATCGGCTAATAAACACTTTGTTCCACACAAGTGTGGGTGTCAATACATTCATCACGGTAATGCCCCGGGCACTCACCACAAGCCGTGACAGTGGAGTGCTTCTAACAATACAAGGCACACCCATCTACCTCATCCTCTCCTTCATCTTGGGTGGTGGCCGGGTTGCTTTTATCAGTCCAAACATGAGGCAGGACATGGTCCCATGGTCCATAATGAGGGTGACGGACCTGCCTCCGAATGCAAAATTGCGCAAAACGCAACAAAACACGCACGGACTGGTGCAACTCATCAGGGCTGCAACGCCAGATGTTCCTAACCAACCCCCAATGCCACACCTCACTGTCCAAACAAATGCTCAATGTGCGCCCTAGACCACCCATACACATCATTGTACGACTGTTGCCGGACGGGCAAGGTTCCATTCTTTCTTCCAATGAAAGTAAAAGTAGGGGCCAGTCCATATCCCCAACAGGAAAGGGGCCACGCAAAAAGCATGGATCAGGGCTCTGTATCAAAAGTGGCCCAAAAAGATGCCCGGCGCGTGCCCGGCGCTCCCCCATAGGGGCATATATTATTTAAAAACTGCCTGTGTGTATGCACCACTCTTTTCCTCGTTTTTGGATCATTACCCAAATTGCACGCCGTGGGGCACGCTGCATGTGCTGCATGGTACACACTCACATTCCACCACCACCATCATCATCATCCAATATCCATCTCCAAAGGACAATAAGCCACAAAAATGGGTGAAAATGGGTGCAAATGGGTGAAAATGGGTGAAAATTAAGCGAAACCATATCCCCAATCAAGTAGACCCTCCTACGTACCTGGTATTGGGGCTTTGTTTTATTGAAGGAAAAAATGTGGCCAGTCTAGTAGCTGGCTCATTCTTGGAGGTGTCAATGTGTACAAGGCGGGGCCTTACCAGCCTTCTTAGGGGTTTGCCGGTTTTCGAACACAAGCAAAAATTTGAAAACATCCAAAAATACCCCAACTTCTCTTAACGTAGAATAATGTAAATGTTTATACCTCATAGAAATGTTGACGATATTGTTCTAGGTGGGGCAAAGCATCCTATGTGCATTTTGTTTCACCACATCCGGCGAAAATGGTAGGAAACAAGACAGAAATGAAATTTGTAGACAATCCAGAATATGTGAAAGTGCATTTATAGATATGGGAATCAAACAACCGGTGGAGAACCAAAAAAGAACAGACATTGCTCAATGCCACAACAATAGTTTGGCCGGATCCGGCCAAATTATTGCAGTCGAATGAAGAAATGACATGCCTTTTTGGTATCCAGGGGTTGTTGTATTTTTGCATGTGCAATGGCATGTGTGCAAACATTGATTTGATTGAAATCATGGGCTTTTTTATCTTGTCTTTTAGTTTTGCTAGATACGGCAAATGGTTTCGGTCCAAATGTGGTAGAAAATTGTTGTTTTGTGCCTGTTTAATTCATTTTTCTTTGCCAAAAATTGACTCTTTTCTCGAAGCATGCAATCTCATTTGCTCTAAATTGGAATGCGCATTTTGCATTTTGGACCTGAGAAACAATTCTTGATGAAGTAAATTTCGACCCAATTTCCAAAAAGGGTATAAATAAAGGGTATAAAGGGGTAGAAATTGTACGCATACACCTAAGTCATTACTTAGGCGCACAATTAGACAGGAGTTGCAGGGCGACCGGCACTGGCTGGAGAGAAACCAACTGGAGAGAAACCGACAGCTATTGGAGGGTAACCCCCCCCCTTGCGCAAGCACAGTGAAAGTCAGGAAAGCAACGGTCAGACGGCTCCTGTGCTTGGACAAGGCGGTGCTTGCGCGGGGAGGGGGGTGGGGGGGGCTCACGGCGGTTGGAGGGTATCCAACGGCAGTTGGAGAGTAGCTAACGGCAGTTGGAGGATGACTGATGGCGGTTTGGAGGGTAACTGATGGCGGTTTGAAGGGGACCCAACAGCGGTTTGGAGGGTAACAGAGGGAGGTTGGGGGGTAACGGACAGCGGTTGGAGGTATCAGAGTGGTTGGAGAGTAAAAGACACTGATGGGGTACCGTGTTCTTTTAACTGAAAAAAATCACATGCGGCCTGCAACCAAACAAAAAAAAATGCCCCCAATACCAAAAAAATAGGGGTCTCTAGTACGGCATAATTTATTTGAAAAACAGCCCCCTTGTCTTGCGAAAACGACGGCAAAATTCCAAAAAATGTGGAAACAATGCCTAGTGTTGTTATGACAACGAGGGGGTCTTAATACAGGGCAAGATAGGACATGGATTCAAAATGTGTGGAAACAACACCTACGTTGTTCTGACAAGGGCGTGGTTCTCACACAGGGGGGGGGAGGGTGTACAACGTGTGCACGGTGTGCATACCGCTCTCTGTCTCTCTACAATACTCCCTCCAGCCGACTCATGATGAATATGGGATTTCCCCTGCGACTGTGACCCACCTCCACAAACCACACATGCACCAAAGCATATCACGCAGCACAAATGCGAAACATGGTCCTTTGCTGTCAATTAGCGTCGTATCATCAGCAACAAGAGCTGTTGCATCCAAAATACCCTGTCTCCAGCTCTCCGCCTCGAAAAGGTGGAACATGCGTCATTCCTGACAGAAGGGTGCCACCCGTCACCAGACAATGATCTTGAAAGCAACCTGACGGCAAAAGCCACAAGCAACTAATTCGCTCAATTTGTTTTCCAACACATTGAAAAATGAATGCCATCACGGAGTGTTCAAGAAACTCGCGCAAAAAGCTCGATCCGGAGGTCAGGAAGCCTGAAATTCCAACGATTCATCTAGTAACACTACGGTTCATCTGGTAACACTACGGTTCATCTGGTAACACTACGGTTTAGACTTTTCAGTCGTGGCTGGTACTATCTATATACATTGTGTGGACAGAAAACCAGAGTAGGCATCACCACCACACCACCACCACATCATTGAAAATGCTCTGCACCACACTTTGCAGTCAAACAGTAACAGCATGGGAATCTGATATTTCCCTTCCCATTAAATCCTTCACAACACATCACGGACCCAAGCATCACATGGCATGCTGCTCCAGTCATGCTGTACACCCCAATTAACCATGTCATGGTCCAGGGCTTGAATGGCACTGTCACAGGGATCTGGAGTCCGCTTAGAACCCCAACTTGCCCAGCCACGCCTTGTGGTCACCTTGGCCGAGGTTGGGCCAGCCCATCACTTTGGTCTCCCCTTTCACGATCAGCGGAAAGCCTTCTACACCAGCCGCCTCGCACGCCTGAGGGGAAAAGGCAAGTGGTATCTGGATGAATCTGTCGCCTCCTTAAAAACACGGCGTGCACAGTCAGTTTGGGGTGCACCAGGCTGTATCTCAGAATCGGGGGCCAACAACACCTGGCAGCATCTTAGAAGGGAGATGGGTGTGTCTGGGGTGGTGGGAAGTGAATCCGAGATTGTTGTTGTGAAGGGAATCGGCCTGTGCATTTGGGGTCCTGAGTTCAAACCTGAATGTGGAACTTGGACCTGCGGCAGTGCAAATAGAAGCTGGACCCACTTCTATCCACCTGTCCAATGGTCCCAGGGTCGTATCAATCCTGTGATGTGCGAAGGTCCACCGGCCGGGGCCCCAGGGTGGCCTGTCAATCTTCATGACAGAGGTGGAAATGATGATCATGACTGGTGGGACGTACTTTTTACATATTTGATGAACGATTCCCACAATCCCAGATACAACATCCACATTTGGATTTGAACCCAGCACCCCTGTTTCATGATCCAATCCCCTTCGAATCAGAAAAGCGATTCTCACCGCCTGGAGACACATTTCCCTCTTCTGAGATACTGACGGGGGGGGTACAATACACTTGTCCTCCGTCTGGCATATGCCCATGGGTGCTCACATACACAGTGACACCGCTGAACAGTACAACGTGGCTCATCATGGTCGCTGGCAATACCAGACAACACCCCAAGACCATACACAACCATGACCCATGCAAATCAGAACACCAATGGTATGTTTTCGTTGTTGGGAGTCCAGCAATAGCATTTGTGCAATCACCAGAGATGCTCTAGACCCTTTGCGCTCAACACTCAAGCGAGGACCGATATTTCGCAGCAACACGCACGGCTGCACATGAGCGACCCCTTTCCCAATCTGCTGCACAGCATCAGCATACCGCCTGGTTTTTCTCACAGTCCACAAAGGAAGGGTTGTAGGGCTGCAGGTCGGCCTTCGCAGCCTGGCAGTGAGGGCACCACTCCGTGCCATAGATGGTGAGGGCTGGGGCGGACATTTTGTGAGAGTATGGAGCTGTAGAACAAACAGAACCCTTAATTGTGGTGGCTGATTGCACAGACGCAGCGGGCGGCAACAATACATACCCCAGGAGGAAGATGCGGGCGGTTTCCAGGGACCCCCGGCTTTTGCACCAACATAGAACTTGTATCTGGCTGGACTTACTCCAACAAAGCAGACGGCAACGCACCTTGTGGGCCACACTGTGGGACGGTATCATGGAATCAATAAAGCTACAATCCACGTGTACAACATTTCTTATGGTGGCTCTTGAACGCTGAAACTTGCAGTGGCAGCACCTCTCTTCAGGCCCACGCAGTCACAGTTCTATAACTGCAACACAGCAGTTGTCTATGACGCCGCATGCCAACCGTCGAAGAATTACGTACCTCCAAAAAGACAAGCCAGAGACACGGGCAGCCGTGGAAAAGGCAATGGGAAGCAGTCAAACAGCAACTGTACAGGTCCATCATGCCACTGTAACCAGATAAAAATGGCTGTCCAATGACGTGCTCACACCTCTCTATCTGCACCAGAATAGCAGGAGAGATCCAATGGATCCATTGAACCTCAGCAGCTGCTTGAAATCAATGGAACCATTCAAACTCTCAACTATCAAAGGTGCAAGCAGACCAAAAGAAAAACAAAGAGGAACGAGGTCTTCAACAAGATTTTGTTGAGGAACAACCATGGGCCGTGTCAACAAAAACCAGCGAAAGGCAGCCAGTAGGCAGTTGCTCTGTGCTTTTTACAAAGATGAGTATTTTGAGAGGCAGTAGTCAAAAAATAAGAAACTCCACGAATGTCATCAAGATGTCAGAAAATGCAGCACAAACCGTTCAAGAAGAGCCCGCAGCAATCCAATCCAACTGCCATACACCATCGTTTGGTCCCACAAGACCAAGCACATCTCCTTCTCCCTTCTAGATCATTTCACATCAACCCAAGAGAGGAACAGAAGGGACACTGCTTGCAAGGGTCGTTCAAACCGTTCACACTCAAATGAAAACCACCGGTCTCTAAGATCCGACTGCCAGCGGGAACCCTCATTCCTTCAACACAAGTGAAAATCACCCTTTACCATAATTTGCGCTTACCCAACTGTTCGTGGTGTGGGACTCCATGAACACTCCTGCTGTAGATTTTCCCCAGGATCCAGTACGTGCAATTCAATACTTTCAAGCACGCCAAACAATTATGTGGCCGGCGTCCTTGACAGAGACAAAACAAACTATTTCTTACACACCACCAACCCTGTACCATCATACTCTACACCATCCAGGAAACTCAATGACTTCTCTATCGAGCAATGAGAGCTTGAGCACAGTACATATCTCTGGATTACACCACTATCATGTGATTTCTTCTGGTCTTCCATACCGAGGCATTCTTGGTGATAGCATTCAGATTCCCGGCAAGTCAATATTGCTGGTGATAAAAATGCCCTACCACAAAAAATCAATGGAACCAACCTGGTATGAGCTACCGCTGTAACCATTGATCAAATATTTGGACCCCGGTGGCGGTTGCGTTGCAGAAGCAAACTGGTGGCACCCTGCACAAGACTTGTCTTGCATCACCGACTCGAAATTCTTCACTTCTCACTCGAACCCTACTTGGCTTCCTTTCTATTTGCCGTGCGTGCCATGAGCGACAGTACATGCATACATCACAATAGTCTGTCACATCATTTCTTTGCAACGGCCCCTTTCAGGCCGCCGAAGAATACCACTCCAATCCCAGGACACTACCATCCCCCCATAGGAGACACAAACAAACAAATGCAGGAGAGCTGCCCCCCCCCCCCCCCCCGACGTTTTGTCTGCGCCTCAACTGTCATATTTCTCCCTACTTCTGACAACACACCGTGATGGGTGATGCTGCCAATTTCGGCAACAAAGGCAGTGGATGGTACCACTCGTAGAGAGAGTTTACGCACCGCGCGCGCACCGCGTCAGGCATTTGAACAACTTCTCCAGGAAATGATCTAACTTTGGAGCCCTTGTAAATATGAGCTCACATGCAACCAGTGCAGCTGAAACATGACAAATTATTGCACACTAATCCCAATTTTGCATGTGGCTGCACTGCCCGAACTCCTTCTGCAGTGTCAGGTACAGTGTTGGGCAAAAGCATAGGCGCCAACAGAACGTAGCCTCTAAATTAGCTGAAACGGTCCAAGCAACAACCCCCGTATACACACCGCGCGCGCACCATGTCTGATCCGCCCCCCCTTAGAGCTGCATGCACAGCGCCACAGGAAAGACAAAAAAGCGACTCCATCGTCACGAACCCAACAGATCCCCCAACGGCTTTCAGAGTCCCAACAAAAGATGATCAATTTGCATTAAGAAAGCTACACCATAAAACAAAATGCCATGCAAGAAAACCACAGGGGGGGGGGGTCCACTGCTCTACAATACTCCCTCCAGCCGACTCATGATGAATATGGGATTTCCCCTGCGACTGTGACCCACCTCCACAAACCACACATGCACCAAAGCATATCACGCAGCACAAATGCGAAACATGGTCCTTTGCTGTCAATTAGCGTCGTATCATCAGCAACAAGAGCTGTTGCATCCAAAATACCCTGTCTCCAGCTCTCCGCCTCGAAAAGGTGGAACATGCGTCATTCCTGACAGAAGGGTGCCACCCGTCACCAGACAATGATCTTGAAAGCAACCTGACGGCAAAAGCCACAAGCAACTAATTCGCTCAATTTGTTTTCCAACACATTGAAAAATGAATGCCATCACGGAGTGTTCAAGAAACTCGCGCAAAAAGCTCGATCCGGAGGTCAGGAAGCCTGAAATTCCAACGATTCATCTAGTAACACTACGGTTCATCTGGTAACACTACGGTTCATCTGGTAACACTACGGTTTAGACTTTTCAGTCGTGGCTGGTACTATCTATATACATTGTGTGGACAGAAAACCAGAGTAGGCATCACCACCACACCACCACCACATCATTGAAAATGCTCTGCACCACACTTTGCAGTCAAACAGTAACAGCATGGGAATCTGATATTTCCCTTCCCATTAAATCCTTCACAACACATCACGGACCCGAGCATCACATGGCATGCTGCTCCAGTCATGCTGTACACCCCAATTAACCATGTCATGGTCCAGGGCTTGAATGGCACTGTCACAGGGATCTGGAGTCCGCTTAGAACCCCAACTTGCCCAGCCACGCCTTGTGGTCACCTTGGCCGAGGTTGGGCCAGCCCATCACTTTGGTCTCCCCTTTCACGATCAGCGGAAAGCCTTCTACACCAGCCGCCTCGCACGCCTGAGGGGAAAAGGCAAGTGGTATCTGGATGAATCTGTCGCCTCCTTAAAAACACGGCGTGCACAGTCAGTTTGGGGTGCACCAGGCTGTATCTCAGAATCGGGGGCCAACAACACCTGGCAGCATCTTAGAAGGGAGATGGGTGTGTCTGGGGTGGTGGGAAGTGAATCCGAGATTGTTGTTGTGAAGGGAATCGGCCTGTGCATTTGGGGTCCTGAGTTCAAACCTGAATGTGGAACTTGGACCTGCGGCAGTGCAAATAGAAGCTGGACCCACTTCTATCCACCTGTCCAATGGTCCCAGGGTCGTATCAATCCTGTGATGTGCGAAGGTCCACCGGCCGGGGCCCCAGGGTGGCCTGTCAATCTTCATGACAGAGGTGGAAATGATGATCATGACTGGTGGGACGTACTTTTTACATATTTGATGAACGATTCCCACGATCCCAGATACAACATCCACATTTGGATTTGAACCCAGCACCCCTGTTTCATGATCCAATCCCCTTCGAATCAGAAAAGCGATTCTCACCGCCTGGAGACACATTTCCCTCTTCTGAGATACTGACGGGGGGGGTACAATACACTTGTCCTCCGTCTGGCATATGCCCATGGGTGCTCACATACACAGTGACACCGCTGAACAGTACAACGTGGCTCATCATGGTCGCTGGCAATACCAGACAACACCCCAAGACCATACACAACCATGACCCATGCAAATCAGAACACCAATGGTATGTTTTCGTTGTTGGGAGTCCAGCAATAGCATTTGTGCAATCACCAGAGATGCTCTAGACCCTTTGCGCTCAACACTCAAGCGAGGACCGATATTTCGCAGCAACACGCACGGCTGCACATGAGCGACCCCTTTCCCAATCTGCTGCACAGCATCAGCATACCGCCTGGTTTTTCTCACAGTCCACAAAGGAAGGGTTGTAGGGCTGCAGGTCGGCCTTCGCAGCCTGGCAGTGAGGGCACCACTCCGTGCCATAGATGGTGAGGGCTGGGGCGGACATTTTGTGAGAGTATGGAGCTGTAGAACAAACAGAACCCTTAATTGTGGTGGCTGATTGCACAGACGCAGCGGGCGGCAACAATACATACCCCAGGAGGAAGATGCGGGCGGTTTCCAGGGACCCCCGGCTTTTGCACCAACATAGAACTTGTATCTGGCTGGACTTACTCCAACAAAGCAGACGGCAACGCACCTTGTGGGCCACACTGTGGGACGGTATCATGGAATCAATAAAGCTACAATCCACGTGTACAACATTTCTTATGGTGGCTCTTGAACGCTGAAACTTGCAGTGGCAGCACCTCTCTTCAGGCCCACGTAGTCACAGTTCTATAACTGCAACACAGCAGTTGTGTATGACGCCGCATGCCAACCGTCGAAGAATTACGTACCTCCAAAAAGACAAGCCAGAGACACGGGCAGCCGTGGAAAAGGCAATGGGAAGCAGTCAAACAGCAACTGTACAGGTCCATCATGCCACTGTAACCAGATAAAAATGGCTGTCCAATGACGTGCTCACACCTCTCTATCTGCACCAGAATAGCAGGAGAGATCCAATGGATCCATTGAACCTCAGCAGCTGCTTGAAATCAATGGAACCATTCAAACTCTCAACTATCAAAGGTGCAAGCAGACCAAAAAAAAGACAAAGAGGAACGAGGTCTTCAACAAGATTTTGTTGAGGAACAACCATGGGCCGTGTCAACAAAAACCAGCGAAAGGCAGCCAGTAGGCAGTTGCTCTGTGCTTTTTACAAAGATGAGTATTTTGAGAGGCAGTAGTCAAAAAATAAGAAACTCCACGAATGTCATCAAGATGTCAGAAAATGCAGCACAAACCGTTCAAGAAGAGCCCGCAGCAATCCAATCCAACTGCCATACACCATCGTTTGGTCCCACAAGACCAAGCACATCTCCTTCTCCCTTCTAGATCATTTCACATCAACCCAAGAGAGGAACAGAAGGGACACTGCTTGCAAGGGTCGTTCAAACCGTTCACACTCAAATGAAAACCACCGGTCTCTAAGATCCGACTGCCAGCGGGAACCCTCATTCCTTCAACACAAGTGAAAATCACCCTTTACCATAATTTGCGCTTACCCAACTGTTCGTGGTGTGGGACTCCATGAACACTCCTGCTGTAGATTTTCCCCAGGATCCAGTACGTGCAATTCAATACTTTCAAGCACGCCAAACAATTATGTGGCCGGCGTCCTTGACAGAGACAAAACAAACTATTTCTTACACACCACCAACCCTGTACCATCATACTCTACACCATCCAGGAAACTCAATGACTTCTCTATCGAGCAATGAGAGCTTGAGCACAGTACATATCTCTGGATTACACCACTATCATGTGATTTCTTCTGGTCTTCCATACCGAGGCATTCTTGGTGATAGCATTCAGATTCCCGGCAAGTCAATATTGCTGGTGATAAAAATGCCCTACCACAAAAAATCAATGGAACCAACCTGGTATGAGCTACCGCTGTAATTGATCAAATATTTGGACCCCGGTGGCGGTTGCGTTGCAGAAGCAAACTGGTGGCACCCTGCACAAGACTTGTCTTGCATCACCGACTCGAAATTCTTCACTTCTCACTCGAACCCTACTTGGCTTCCTTTCTATTTGCCGTGCGTGCCATGAGCGACAGTACATGCATACATCACAATAGTCTGTCACATCATTTCTTTGCAACGGCCCCTTTCAGGCCGCCGAAGAATACCACTCCAATCCCAGGACACTACCATCCCCCCATAGGAGACACAAACAAACAAATGCAGGAGAGCTGCCCCCCCCCCCCCCCCCGACGTTTTGTCTGCGCCTCAACTGTCATATTTCTCCCTACTTCTGACAACACACCGTGATGGGTGATGCTGCCAATTTCGGCAACAAAGGCAGTGGATGGTACCACTCGTAGAGAGAGTTTACGCACCGCGCGCGCACCGCGTCAGGCATTTGAACAACTTCTCCAGGAAATGATCTAACTTTGGAGCCCTTGTAAATATGAGCTCACATGCAACCAGTGCTGCTGAAACATGACAAATTATTGCACACTAATCCCAATTTTGCATGTGGCTGCACTGCCCGAACTCCTTCTGCAGTGTCAGGTACAGTGTTGGGCAAAAGCATAGGCGCCAACAGAACGTAGCCTCTAAATTAGCTGAAACGGTCCAAGCAACAACCCCCGTATACACACCGCGCGCGCACCATGTCTGATCCGCCCCCCCTTAGAGCTGCATGCACAGCGCCACAGGAAAGACAAAAAAGCGACTCCATCGTCACGAACCCAACAGATCCCCCAACGGCTTTCAGAGTCCCAACAAAAGATGATCAATTTGCATTAAGAAAGCTACACCATAAAACAAAATGCCATGCAAGAAAACCACAGGGGGGGGGGGGGGTCCACTGCTCTACAATACTCCCTCCAGCCGACTCATGATGAATATGGGATTTCCCCTGCGACTGTGACCCACCTCCACAAACCACACATGCACCAAAGCATATCACGCAGCACAAATGCGAAACATGGTCCTTTGCTGTCAATTAGCGTCGTATCATCAGCAACAAGAGCTGTTGCATCCAAAATACCCTGTCTCCAGCTCTCCGCCTCGAAAAGGTGGAACATGCGTCATTCCTGACAGAAGGGTGCCACCCGTCACCAGACAATGATCTTGAAAGCAACCTGACGGCAAAAGCCACAAGCAACTAATTCGCTCAATTTGTTTTCCAACACGTTGAAAAATGAATGCCATCGCGGAGTGTTCAAGAAACTCGCGCAAAAAGCTCGATCCGGAGGTCAGGAAGCCTGAAATTCCAACGATTCATCTAGTAACACTACGGTTCATCTGGTAACACTACGGTTCATCTGGTAACACTACGGTTTAGACTTTTCAGTCGTGGCTGGTACTATCTATATACATTGTGTGGACAGAAAACCAGAGTAGGCATCACCACCACACCACCACCACATCATTGAAAATGCTCTGCACCACACTTTGCAGTCAAACAGTAACAGCATGGGAATCTGATATTTCCCTTCCCATTAAATCCTTCACAACACATCACGGACCCGAGCATCACATGGCATGCTGCTCCAGTCATGCTGTACACCCCAATTAACCATGTCATGGTCCAGGGCTTGAATGGCACTGTCACAGGGATCTGGAGTCCGCTTAGAACCCCAACTTGCCCAGCCACGCCTTGTGGTCACCTTGGCCGAGGTTGGGCCAGCCCATCACTTTGGTCTCCCCTTTCACGATCAGCGGAAAGCCTTCTACACCAGCCGCCTCGCACGCCTGAGGGGAAAAGGCAAGTGGTATCTGGATGAATCTGTCGCCTCCTTAAAAACACGGCGTGCACAGTCAGTTTGGGGTGCACCAGGCTGTATCTCAGAATCGGGGGCCAACAACACCTGGCAGCATCTTAGAAGGGAGATGGGTGTGTCTGGGGTGGTGGGAAGTGAATCCGAGATTGTTGTTGTGAAGGGAATCGGCCTGTGCATTTGGGGTCCTGAGTTCAAACCTGAATGTGGAACTTGGACCTGCGGCAGTGCAAATAGAAGCTGGACCCACTTCTATCCACCTGTCCAATGGTCCCAGGGTCGTATCAATCCTGTGATGTGCGAAGGTCCACCGGCCGGGGCCCCAGGGTGGCCTGTCAATCTTCATGACAGAGGTGGAAATGATGATCATGACTGGTGGGACGTACTTTTTACATATTTGATGAACGATTCCCACAATCCCAGATACAACATCCACATTTGGATTTGAACCCAGCACCCCTGTTTCATGATCCAATCCCCTTCGAATCAGAAAAGCGATTCTCACCGCCTGGAGACACATTTCCCTCTTCTGAGATACTGACGGGGGGGGTACAATACACTTGTCCTCCGTCTGGCATATGCCCATGGGTGCTCACATACACAGTGACACCGCTGAACAGTACAACGTGGCTCATCATGGTCGCTGGCAATACCAGACAACACCCCAAGACCATACACAACCATGACCCATGCAAATCAGAACACCAATGGTATGTTTTCGTTGTTGGGAGTCCAGCAATAGCATTTGTGCAATCACCAGAGATGCTCTAGACCCTTTGCGCTCAACACTCAAGCGAGGACCGATATTTCGCAGCAACACGCACGGCTGCACATGAGCGACCCCTTTCCCAATCTGCTGCACAGCATCAGCATACCGCCTGGTTTTTCTCACAGTCCACAAAGGAAGGGTTGTAGGGCTGCAGGTCGGCCTTCGCAGCCTGGCAGTGAGGGCACCACTCCGTGCCATAGATGGTGAGGGCTGGGGCGGACATTTTGTGAGAGTATGGAGCTGTAGAACAAACAGAACCCTTAATTGTGGTGGCTGATTGCACAGACGCAGCGGGCGGCAACAATACATACCCCAGGAGGAAGATGCGGGCGGTTTCCAGGGACCCCCGGCTTTTGCACCAACATAGAACTTGTATCTGGCTGGACTTACTCCAACAAAGCAGACGGCAACGCACCTTGTGGGCCACACTGTGGGACGGTATCATGGAATCAATAAAGCTACAATCCACGTGTACAACATTTCTTATGGTGGCTCTTGAACGCTGAAACTTGCAGTGGCAGCACCTCTCTTCAGGCCCACGTAGTCACAGTTCTATAACTGCAACACAGCAGTTGTGTATGACGCCGCATGCCAACCGTCGAAGAATTACGTACCTCCAAAAAGACAAGCCAGAGACACGGGCAGCCGTGGAAAAGGCAATGGGAAGCAGTCAAACAGCAACTGTACAGGTCCATCATGCCACTGTAACCAGATAAAAATGGCTGTCCAATGACGTGCTCACACCTCTCTATCTGCACCAGAATAGCAGGAGAGATCCAATGGATCCATTGAACCTCAGCAGCTGCTTGAAATCAATGGAACCATTCAAACTCTCAACTATCAAAGGTGCAAGCAGACCAAAAAAAAGACAAAGAGGAACGAGGTCTTCAACAAGATTTTGTTGAGGAACAACCATGGGCCGTGTCAACAAAAACCAGCGAAAGGCAGCCAGTAGGCAGTTGCTCTGTGCTTTTTACAAAGATGAGTATTTTGAGAGGCAGTAGTCAAAAAATAAGAAACTCCACGAATGTCATCAAGATGTCAGAAAATGCAGCACAAACCGTTCAAGAAGAGCCCGCAGCAATCCAATCCAACTGCCATACACCATCGTTTGGTCCCACAAGACCAAGCACATCTCCTTCTCCCTTCTAGATCATTTCACATCAACCCAAGAGAGGAACAGAAGGGACACTGCTTGCAAGGGTCGTTCAAACCGTTCACACTCAAATGAAAACCACCGGTCTCTAAGATCCGACTGCCAGCGGGAACCCTCATTCCTTCAACACAAGTGAAAATCACCCTTTACCATAATTTGCGCTTACCCAACTGTTCGTGGTGTGGGACTCCATGAACACTCCTGCTGTAGATTTTCCCCAGGATCCAGTACGTGCAATTCAATACTTTCAAGCACGCCAAACAATTATGTGGCCGGCGTCCTTGACAGAGACAAAACAAACTATTTCTTACACACCACCAACCCTGTACCATCATACTCTACACCATCCAGGAAACTCAATGACTTCTCTATCGAGCAATGAGAGCTTGAGCACAGTACATATCTCTGGATTACACCACTATCATGTGATTTCTTCTGGTCTTCCATACCGAGGCATTCTTGGTGATAGCATTCAGATTCCCGGCAAGTCAATATTGCTGGTGATAAAAATGCCCTACCACAAAAAATCAATGGAACCAACCTGGTATGAGCTACCGCTGTAACCATTGATCAAATATTTGGACCCCGGTGGCGGTTGCGTTGCAGAAGCAAACTGGTGGCACCCTGCACAAGACTTGTCTTGCATCACCGACTCGAAATTCTTCACTTCTCACTCGAACCCTACTTGGCTTCCTTTCTATTTGCCGTGCGTGCCATGAGCGACAGTACATGCATACATCACAATAGTCTGTCACATCATTTCTTTGCAACGGCCCCTTTCAGGCTGCCGAAGAATACCACTCCAATCCCAGGACACTACCATCCCCCCATAGGAGACACAAACAAACAAATGCAGGAGAGCTGCCCCCCCCCCCCCCCCGACGTTTTGTCTGCGCCTCAACTGTCATATTTCTCCCTACTTCTGACAACACACCGTGATGGGTGATGCTGCCAATTTCGGCAACAAAGGCAGTGGATGGTACCACTCGTAGAGAGAGTTTACGCACCGCGCGCGCACCGCGTCAGGCATTTGAACAACTTCTCCAGGAAATGATCTAACTTTGGAGCCCTTGTAAATATGAGCTCACATGCAACCAGTGCTGCTGAAACATGACAAATTATTGCACACTAATCCCAATTTTGCATGTGGCTGCACTGCCCGAACTCCTTCTGCAGTGTCAGGTACAGTGTTGGGCAAAAGCATAGGCGCCAACAGAACGTAGCCTCTAAATTAGCTGAAACGGTCCAAGCAACAACCCCCGTATACACACCGCGCGCGCACCATGTCTGATCCGCCCCCCCTTAGAGCTGCATGCACAGCGCCACAGGAAAGAGAAAAAAGCGACTCCATCGTCACGAACCCAACAGATCCCCCAACGGCTTTCAGAGTCCCAACAAAAGATGATCAATTTGCATTAAGAAAGCTACACCATAAAACAAAATGCCATGCAAGAAAACCACAGGGGGGGGGGGGGGTCCACTGCTCTACAATACTCCCTCCAGCCGACTCATGATGAATATGGGATTTCCCCTGCGACTGTGACCCACCTCCACAAACCACACATGCACCAAAGCATATCACGCAGCACAAATGCGAAACATGGTCCTTTGCTGTCAATTAGCGTCGTATCATCAGCAACAAGAGCTGTTGCATCCAAAATACCCTGTCTCCAGCTCTCCGCCTCGAAAAGGTGGAACATGCGTCATTCCTGACAGAAGGGTGCCACCCGTCACCAGACAATGATCTTGAAAGCAACCTGACGGCAAAAGCCACAAGCAACTAATTCGCTCAATTTGTTTTCCAACACGTTGAAAAATGAATGCCATCGCGGAGTGTTCAAGAAACTCGCGCAAAAAGCTCGATCCGGAGGTCAGGAAGCCTGAAATTCCAACGATTCATCTAGTAACACTACGGTTCATCTGGTAACACTACGGTTCATCTGGTAACACTACGGTTTAGACTTTTCAGTCGTGGCTGGTACTATCTATATACATTGTGTGGACAGAAAACCAGAGTAGGCATCACCACCACACCACCACCACATCATTGAAAATGCTCTGCACCACACTTTGCAGTCAAACAGTAACAGCATGGGAATCTGATATTTCCCTTCCCATTAAATCCTTCACAACACATCACGGACCCAAGCATCACATGGCATGCTGCTCCAGTCATGCTGTACACCCCAATTAACCATGTCATGGTCCAGGGCTTGAATGGCACTGTCACAGGGATCTGGAGTCCGCTTAGAACCCCAACTTGCCCAGCCACGCCTTGTGGTCACCTTGGCCGAGGTTGGGCCAGCCCATCACTTTGGTCTCCCCTTTCACGATCAGCGGAAAGCCTTCTACACCAGCCGCCTCGCACGCCTGAGGGGAAAAGGCAAGTGGTATCTGGATGAATCTGTCGCCTCCTTAAAAACACGGCGTGCACAGTCAGTTTGGGGTGCACCAGGCTGTATCTCAGAATCGGGGGCCAACAACACCTGGCAGCATCTTAGAAGGGAGATGGGTGTGTCTGGGGTGGTGGGAAGTGAATCCGAGATTGTTGTTGTGAAGGGAATCGGCCTGTGCATTTGGGGTCCTGAGTTCAAACCTGAATGTGGAACTTGGACCTGCGGCAGTGCAAATAGAAGCTGGACCCACTTCTATCCACCTGTCCAATGGTCCCAGGGTCGTATCAATCCTGTGATGTGCGAAGGTCCACCGGCCGGGGCCCCAGGGTGGCCTGTCAATCTTCATGACAGAGGTGGAAATGATGATCATGACTGGTGGGACGTACTTTTTACATATTTGATGAACGATTCCCACGATCCCAGATACAACATCCACATTTGGATTTGAACCCAGCACCCCTGTTTCATGATCCAATCCCCTTCGAATCAGAAAAGCGATTCTCACCGCCTGGAGACACATTTCCCTCTTCTGAGATACTGACGGGGGGGGTACAATACACTTGTCCTCCGTCTGGCATATGCCCATGGGTGCTCACATACACAGTGACACCGCTGAACAGTACAACCTGGCTCATCATGGTCGCTGGCAATACCAGACAACACCCCAAGACCATACACAACCATGACCCATGCAAATCAGAACACCAATGGTATGTTTTCGTTGTTGGGAGTCCAGCAATAGCATTTGTGCAATCACCAGAGATGCTCTAGACCCTTTGCGCTCAACACTCAAGCGAGGACCGATATTTCGCAGCAACACGCACGGCTGCACATGAGCGACCCCTTTCCCAATCTGCTGCACAGCATCAGCATACCGCCTGGTTTTTCTCACAGTCCACAAAGGAAGGGTTGTAGGGCTGCAGGTCGGCCTTCGCAGCCTGGCAGTGAGGGCACCACTCCGTGCCATAGATGGTGAGGGCTGGGGCGGACATTTTGTGAGAGTATGGAGCTGTAGAACAAACAGAACCCTTAATTGTGGTGGCTGATTGCACAGACGCAGCGGGCGGCAACAATACATACCCCAGGAGGAAGATGCGGGCGGTTTCCAGGGACCCCCGGCTTTTGCACCAACATAGAACTTGTATCTGGCTGGACTTACTCCAACAAAGCAGACGGCAACGCACCTTGTGGGCCACACTGTGGGACGGTATCATGGAATCAATAAAGCTACAATCCACGTGTACAACATTTCTTATGGTGGCTCTTGAACGCTGAAACTTGCAGTGGCAGCACCTCTCTTCAGGCCCACGTAGTCACAGTTCTATAACTGCAACACAGCAGTTGTGTATGACGCCGCATGCCAACCGTCGAAGAATTACGTACCTCCAAAAAGACAAGCCAGAGACACGGGCAGCCGTGGAAAAGGCAATGGGAAGCAGTCAAACAGCAACTGTACAGGTCCATCATGCCACTGTAACCAGATAAAAATGGCTGTCCAATGACGTGCTCACACCTCTCTATCTGCACCAGAATAGCAGGAGAGATCCAATGGATCCATTGAACCTCAGCAGCTGCTTGAAATCAATGGAACCATTCAAACTCTCAACTATCAAAGGTGCAAGCAGACCAAAAGAAAAACAAAGAGGAACGAGGTCTTCAGCAAGATTTTGTTGAGGAACAACCATGGGCCGTGTCAACAAAAACCAGCGAAAGGCAGCCAGTAGGCAGTTGCTCTGTGCTTTTTACAAAGATGAGTATTTTGAGAGGCAGTAGTCAAAAAATAAGAAACTCCACGAATGTCATCAAGATGTCAGAAAATGCAGCACAAACCGTTCAAGAAGAGCCCGCAGCAATCCAATCCAACTGCCATACACCATCGTTTGGTCCCACAAGACCAAGCACATCTCCTTCTCCCTTCTAGATCATTTCACATCAACCCAAGAGAGGAACAGAAGGGACACTGCTTGCAAGGGTCGTTCAAACCGTTCACACTCAAATGAAAACCACCGGTCTCTAAGATCCGACTGCCAGCGGGAACCCTCATTCCTTCAACACAAGTGAAAATCACCCTTTACCATAATTTGCGCTTACCCAACTGTTCGTGGTGTGGGACTCCATGAACACTCCTGCTGTAGATTTTCCCCAGGATCCAGTACGTGCAATTCAATACTTTCAAGCACGCCAAACAATTATGTGGCCGGCGTCCTTGACAGAGACAAAACAAACTATTTCTTACACACCACCAACCCTGTACCATCATACTCTACACCATCCAGGAAACTCAATGACTTCTCTATCGAGCAATGAGAGCTTGAGCACAGTACATATCTCTGGATTACACCACTATCATGTGATTTCTTCTGGTCTTCCATACCGAGGCATTCTTGGTGATAGCATTCAGATTCCCGGCAAGTCAATATTGCTGGTGATAAAAATGCCCTACCACAAAAAATCAATGGAACCAACCTGGTATGAGCTACCGCTGTAACCATTGATCAAATATTTTGGACCCCGATGGCGGTTGCGTTGCAGAAGCAAACTGGTGGCACCCTGCACAAGACTTGTCTTGCATCACCGACTCGAAATTCTTCACTTCTCACTCGAACCCTACTTGGCTTCCTTTCTATTTGCCGTGCGTGCCATGAGCGACAGTACATGCATACATCACAATAGTCTGTCACATCATTTCTTTGCAACGGCCCCTTTCAGGCCGCCGAAGAATACCACTCCAATCCCAGGACACTACCATCCCCCCATAGGAGACACAAACAAACAAATGCAGGAGAGCTGCCCCCCCCCCCCCCCCCCGACGTTTTGTCTGCGCCTCAACTGTCATATTTCTCCCTACTTCTGACAACACACCGTGATGGGTGATGCTGCCAATTTCGGCAACAAAGGCAGTGGATGGTACCACTCGTAGAGAGAGTTTACGCACCGCGCGCGCACCGCGTCAGGCATTTGAACAACTTCTCCAGGAAATGATCTAACTTTGGAGCCCTTGTAAATATGAGCTCACATGCAACCAGTGCAGCTGAAACATGACAAATTATTGCACACTAATCCCAATTTTGCATGTGGCTGCACTGCCCGAACTCCTTCTGCAGTGTCAGGTACAGTGTTGGGCAAAAGCATAGGCGCCAACAGAACGTAGCCTCTAAATTAGCTGAAACGGTCCAAGCAACAACCCCCGTATACACACCGCGCGCGCACCATGTCTGATCCGCCCCCCCTTAGAGCTGCATGCACAGCGCCACAGGAAAGAGAAAAAAGCGACTCCATCGTCACGAACCCAACAGATCCCCCAACGGCTTTCAGAGTCCCAACAAAAGATGATCAATTTGCATTAAGAAAGCTACACCATAAAACAAAATGCCATGCAAGAAAACCACAGGGGGGGGGGGGTCCACTGCTCTACAATACTCCCTCCAGCCGACTCATGATGAATATGGGATTTCCCCTGCGACTGTGACCCACCTCCACAAACCACACATGCACCAAAGCATATCACGCAGCACAAATGCGAAACATGGTCCTTTGCTGTCAATTAGCGTCGTATCATCAGCAACAAGAGCTGTTGCATCCAAAATACCCTGTCTCCAGCTCTCCGCCTCGAAAAGGTGGAACATGCGTCATTCCTGACAGAAGGGTGCCACCCGTCACCAGACAATGATCTTGAAAGCAACCTGACGGCAAAAGCCACAAGCAACTAATTCGCTCAATTTGTTTTCCAACACGTTGAAAAATGAATGCCATCGCGGAGTGTTCAAGAAACTCGCGCAAAAAGCTCGATCCGGAGGTCAGGAAGCCTGAAATTCCAACGATTCATCTAGTAACACTACGGTTCATCTGGTAACACTACGGTTCATCTGGTAACACTACGGTTTAGACTTTTCAGTCGTGGCTGGTACTATCTATATACATTGTGTGGACAGGAAACCAGAGTAGGCATCACCACCACACCACCACCACATCATTGAAAATGCTCTGCACCACACTTTGCAGTCAAACAGTAACAGCATGGGAATCTGATATTTCCCTTCCCATTAAATCCTTCACAACACATCACGGACCCGAGCATCACATGGCATGCTGCTCCAGTCATGCTGTACACCCCAATTAACCATGTCATGGTCCAGGGCTTGAATGGCACTGTCACAGGGATCTGGAGTCCGCTTAGAACCCCAACTTGCCCAGCCACGCCTTGTGGTCACCTTGGCCGAGGTTGGGCCAGCCCATCACTTTGGTCTCCCCTTTCACGATCAGCGGAAAGCCTTCTACACCAGCCGCCTCGCACGCCTGAGGGGAAAAGGCAAGTGGTATCTGGATGAATCTGTCGCCTCCTTAAAAACACGGCGTGCACAGTCAGTTTGGGGTGCACCAGGCTGTATCTCAGAATCGGGGGCCAACAACACCTGGCAGCATCTTAGAAGGGAGATGGGTGTGTCTGGGGTGGTGGGAAGTGAATCCGAGATTGTTGTTGTGAAGGGAATCGGCCTGTGCATTTGGGGTCCTGAGTTCAAACCTGAATGTGGAACTTGGACCTGCGGCAGTGCAAATAGAAGCTGGACCCACTTCTATCCACCTGTCCAATGGTCCCAGGGTCGTATCAATCCTGTGATGTGCGAAGGTCCACCGGCCGGGGCCCCAGGGTGGCCTGTCAATCTTCATGACAGAGGTGGAAATGATGATCATGACTGGTGGGACGTACTTTTTACATATTTGATGAACGATTCCCACGATCCCAGATACAACATCCACATTTGGATTTGAACCCAGTACCCCTGTTTCATGATCCAATCCCCTTCGAATCAGAAAAGCGATTCTCACCGCCTGGAGACACATTTCCCTCTTCTGAGATACTGACGGGGGGGGTACAATACACTTGTCCCCCGTCTGGCATATGCCCATGGGTGCTCACATACACAGTGACACCGCTGAACAGTACAACGTGGCTCATCATGGTCGCTGGCAATACCAGACAACACCCCAAGACCATACACAACCATGACCCATGCAAATCAGAACACCAATGGTATGTTTTCGTTGTTGGGAGTCCAGCAATAGCATTTGTGCAATCACCAGAGATGCTCTAGACCCTTTGCGCTCAACACTCAAGCGAGGACCGATATTTCGCAGCAACACGCACGGCTGCACATGAGCGACCCCTTTCCCAATCTGCTGCACAGCATCAGCATACCGCCTGGTTTTTCTCACAGTCCACAAAGGAAGGGTTGTAGGGCTGCAGGTCGGCCTTCGCAGCCTGGCAGTGAGGGCACCACTCCGTGCCATAGATGGTGAGGGCTGGGGCGGACATTTTGTGAGAGTATGGAGCTGTAGAACAAACAGAACCCTTAATTGTGGTGGCTGATTGCACAGACGCAGCGGGCGGCAACAATACATACCCCAGGAGGAAGATGCGGGCGGTTTCCAGGGACCCCCGGCTTTTGCACCAACATAGAACTTGTATCTGGCTGGACTTACTCCAACAAAGCAGACGGCAACGCACCTTGTGGGCCACACTGTGGGACGGTATCATGGAATCAATAAAGCTACAATCCACGTGTACAACATTTCTTATGGTGGCTCTTGAACGCTGAAACTTGCAGTGGCAGCACCTCTCTTCAGGCCCACGCAGTCACAGTTCTATAACTGCAACACAGCAGTTGTCTATGACGCCGCATGCCAACCGTCGAAGAATTACGTACCTCCAAAAAGACAAGCCAGAGACACGGGCAGCCGTGGAAAAGGCAATGGGAAGCAGTCAAACAGCAACTGTACAGGTCCATCATGCCACTGTAACCAGATAAAAATGGCCGTCCAATGACGTGCTCACACCTCTCTATCTGCACCAGAATAGCAGGAGAGATCCAATGGATCCATTGAACCTCAGCAGCTGCTTGAAATCAATGGATCCATTCAAACTCTCAACTATCAAAGGTGCAAGCAGACCAAAAGAAAAACAAAGAGGAACGAGGTCTTCAGCAAGATTTTGTTGAGGAACAACCATGGGCCGTGTCAACAAAAACCAGCGAAAGGCAGCCAGTAGGCAGTTGCTCTGTGCTTTTTACAAAGATGAGTATTTTGAGAGGCAGTAGTCAAAAAATAAGAAACTCCACGAATGTCATCAAGATGTCAGAAAATGCAGCACAAACCGTTCAAGAAGAGCCCGCAGCAATCCAATCCAACTGCCATACACCATCGTTTGGTCCCACAAGACCAAGCACATCTCCTTCTCCCTTCTAGATCATTTCACATCAACCCAAGAGAGGAACAGAAGGGACACTGCTTGCAAGGGTCGTTCAAACCGTTCACACTCAAATGAAAACCACCGGTCTCTAAGATCCGACTGCCAGCGGGAACCCTCATTCCTTCAACACAAGTGAAAATCACCCTTTACCATAATTTGCGCTTACCCAACTGTTCGTGGTGTGGGACTCCATGAACACTCCTGCTGTAGATTTTCCCCAGGATCCAGTACGTGCAATTCAATACTTTCAAGCACGCCAAACAATTATGTGGCCGGCGTCCTTGACAGAGACAAAACAAACTATTTCTTACACACCACCAACCCTGTACCATCATACTCTACACCATCCAGGAAACTCAATGACTTCTCTATCGAGCAATGAGAGCTTGAGCACAGTACATATCTCTGGATTACACCACTATCATGTGATTTCTTCTGGTCTTCCATACCGAGGCATTCTTGGTGATAGCATTCAGATTCCCGGCAAGTCAATATTGCTGGTGATAAAAATGCCCTACCACAAAAAATCAATGGAACCAACCTGGTATGAGCTACCGCTGTAACCATTGATCAAATATTTTGGACCCCGATGGCGGTTGCGTTGCAGAAGCAAACTGGTGGCACCCTGCACAAGACTTGTCTTGCATCACCGACTCGAAATTCTTCACTTCTCACTCGAACCCTACTTGGCTTCCTTTCTATTTGCCGTGCGTGCCATGAGCGACAGTACATGCATACATCACAATAGTCTGTCACATCATTTCTTTGCAACGGCCCCTTTCAGGCCGCCGAAGAATACCACTCCAATCCCAGGACACTACCATCCCCCCATAGGAGACACAAACAAACAAATGCAGGAGAGCTGCCCCCCCCCCCCCCCCCCGACGTTTTGTCTGCGCCTCAACTGTCATATTTCTCCCTACTTCTGACAACACACCGTGATGGGTGATGCTGCCAATTTCGGCAACAAAGGCAGTGGATGGTACCACTCGTAGAGAGAGTTTACGCACCGCGCGCGCACCGCGTCAGGCATTTGAACAACTTCTCCAGGAAATGATCTAACTTTGGAGCCCTTGTAAATATGAGCTCACATGCAACCAGTGCAGCTGAAACATGACAAATTATTGCACACTAATCCCAATTTTGCATGTGGCTGCACTGCCCGAACTCCTTCTGCAGTGTCAGGTACAGTGTTGGGCAAAAGCATAGGCGCCAACAGAACGTAGCCTCTAAATTAGCTGAAACGGTCCAAGCAACAACCCCCGTATACACACCGCGCGCGCACCATGTCTGATCCGCCCCCCCTTAGAGCTGCATGCACAGCGCCACAGGAAAGAGAAAAAAGCGACTCCATCGTCACGAACCCAACAGATCCCCCAACGGCTTTCAGAGTCCCAACAAAAGATGATCAATTTGCATTAAGAAAGCTACACCATAAAACAAAATGCCATGCAAGAAAACCACAGGGGGGGGGGGGGTCCACTGCTCTACAATACTCCCTCCAGCCGACTCATGATGAATATGGGATTTCCCCTGCGACTGTGACCCACCTCCACAAACCACACATGCACCAAAGCATATCACGCAGCACAAATGCGAAACATGGTCCTTTGCTGTCAATTAGCGTCGTATCATCAGCAACAAGAGCTGTTGCATCCAAAATACCCTGTCTCCAGCTCTCCGCCTCGAAAAGGTGGAACATGCGTCATTCCTGACAGAAGGGTGCCACCCGTCACCAGACAATGATCTTGAAAGCAACCTGACGGCAAAAGCCACAAGCAACTAATTCGCTCAATTTGTTTTCCAACACGTTGAAAAATGAATGCCATCGCAGAGTGTTCAAGAAACTCGCGCAAAAAGCTCGATCCGGAGGTCAGGAAGCCTGAAATTCCAACGATTCATCTAGTAACACTACGGTTCATCTGGTAACACTACGGTTCATCTGGTAACACTACGGTTTAGACTTTTCAGTCGTGGCTGGTACTATCTATATACATTGTGTGGACAGGAAACCAGAGTAGGCATCACCACCACACCACCACCACATCATTGAAAATGCTCTGCACCACACTTTGCAGTCAAACAGTAACAGCATGGGAATCTGATATTTCCCTTCCCATTAAATCCTTCACAACACATCACGGACCCGAGCATCACATGGCATGCTGCTCCAGTCATGCTGTACACCCCAATTAACCATGTCATGGTCCAGGGCTTGAATGGCACTGTCACAGGGATCTGGAGTCCGCTTAGAACCCCAACTTGCCCAGCCACGCCTTGTGGTCACCTTGGCCGAGGTTGGGCCAGCCCATCACTTTGGTCTCCCCTTTCACGATCAGCGGAAAGCCTTCTACACCAGCCGCCTCGCACGCCTGAGGGGAAAAGGCAAGTGGTATCTGGATGAATCTGTCGCCTCCTTAAAAACACGGCGTGCACAGTCAGTTTGGGGTGCACCAGGCTGTATCTCAGAATCGGGGGCCAACAACACCTGGCAGCATCTTAAAAGGGAGATGGGTGTGTCTGGGGTGGTGGGAAGTGAATCCGAGATTGTTGTTGTGAAGGGAATCGGCCTGTGCATTTGGGGTCCTGAGTTCAAACCTGAATGTGGAACTTGGACCTGCGGCAGTGCAAATAGAAGCTGGACCCACTTCTATCCACCTGTCCAATGGTCCCAGGGTCGTATCAATCCTGTGATGTGCGAAGGTCCACCGGCCGGGGCCCCAGGGTGGCCTGTCAATCTTCATGACAGAGGTGGAAATGATGATCATGACTGGTGGGACGTACTTTTTACATATTTGATGAACGATTCCCACAATCCCAGATACAACATCCACATTTGGATTTGAACCCAGCACCCCTGTTTCATGATCCAATCCCCTTCGAATCAGAAAAGCGATTCTCACCGCCTGGAGACACATTTCCCTCTTCTGAGATACTGACGGGGGGGGTACAATACACTTGTCCTCCGTCTGGCATATGCCCATGGGTGCTCACATACACAGTGACACCGCTGAACAGTACAACGTGGCTCATCATGGTCGCTGGCAATACCAGACAACACCCCAAGACCATACACAACCATGACCCATGCAAATCAGAACACCAATGGTATGTTTTCGTTGTTGGGAGTCCAGCAATAGCATTTGTGCAATCACCAGAGATGCTCTAGACCCTTTGCGCTCAACACTCAAGCGAGGACCGATATTTCGCAGCAACACGCACGGCTGCACATGAGCGCCCCCTTTCCCAATCTGCTGCACAGCATCAGCATACCGCCTGGTTTTTCTCACAGTCCACAAAGGAAGGGTTGTAGGGCTGCAGGTCGGCCTTCGCAGCCTGGCAGTGAGGGCACCACTCCGTGCCATAGATGGTGAGGGCTGGGGCGGACATTTTGTGAGAGTATGGAGCTGTAGAACAAACAGAACCCTTAATTGTGGTGGCTGATTGCACAGACGCAGCGGGCGGCAACAATACATACCCCAGGAGGAAGATGCGGGCGGTTTCCAGGGACCCCCGGCTTTTGCACCAACATAGAACTTGTATCTGGCTGGACTTACTCCAACAAAGCAGACGGCAACGCACCTTGTGGGCCTCACTGTGGGACGGTATCATGGAATCAATAAAGCTACAATCCACGTGTACAACATTTCTTATGGTGGCTCTTGAACGCTGAAACTTGCAGTGGCAGCACCTCTCTTCAGGCCCACGTAGTCACAGTTCTATAACTGCAACACAGCAGTTGTCTATGACGCCGCATGCCAACCGTCGAAGAATTACGTACCTCCAAAAAGACAAGCCAGAGACACGGGCAGCCGTGGAAAAGGCAATGGGAAGCAGTCAAACAGCAACTGTACAGGTCCATCATGCCACTGTAACCAGATAAAAATGGCTGTCCAATGACGTGCTCACACCTCTCTATCTGCACCAGAATAGCAGGAGAGATCCAATGGATCCATTGAACCTCAGCAGCTGCTTGAAATCAATGGAACCATTCAAACTCTCAACTATCAAAGGTGCAAGCAGACCAAAAGAAAAACAAAGAGGAACGAGGTCTTCAGCAAGATTTTGTTGAGGAACAACCATGGGCCGTGTCAACAAAAACCAGCGAAAGGCAGCCAGTAGGCAGTTGCTCTGTGCTTTTTACAAAGATGAGTATTTTGAGAGGCAGTAGTCAAAAAATAAGAAACTCCACGAATGTCATCAAGATGTCAGAAAATGCAGCACAAACCGTTCAAGAAGAGCCCGCAGCAATCCAATCCAACTGCCATACACCATCGTTTGGTCCCACAAGACCAAGCACATCTCCTTCTCCCTTCTAGATCATTTCACATCAACCCAAGAGAGGAACAGAAGGGACACTGCTTGCAAGGGTCGCTCAAACCGTTCACACTCAAATGAAAACCACCGGTCTCTAAGATCCGACTGCCAGCGGGAACCCTCATTCCTTCAACACAAGTGAAAATCACCCTTTACCATAATTTGCGCTTACCCAACTGTTCGTGGTGTGGGACTCCATGAACACTCCTGCTGTAGATTTTCCCCAGGATCCAGTACGTGCAATTCAATACTTTCAAGCACGCCAAACAATTATGTGGCCGGCGTCCTTGACAGAGACAAAACAAACTATTTCTTACACACCACCAACCCTGTACCATCATACTCTACACCATCCAGGAAACTCAATGACTTCTCTATCGAGCAATGAGAGCTTGAGCACAGTACATATCTCTGGATTACACCACTATCATGTGATTTCTTCTGGTCTTCCATACCGAGGCATTCTTGGTGATAGCATTCAGATTCCCGGCAAGTCAATATTGCTGGTGATAAAAATGCCCTACCACAAAAAATCAATGGAACCAACCTGGTATGAGCTACCGCTGTAACCATTGATCAAATATTTTGGACCCCGATGGCGGTTGCGTTGCAGAAGCAAACTGGTGGCACCCTGCACAAGACTTGTCTTGCATCACCGACTCGAAATTCTTCACTTCTCACTCGAACCCTACTTGGCTTCCTTTCTATTTGCCGTGCGTGCCATGAGCGACAGTACATGCATACATCACAATAGTCTGTCACATCATTTCTTTGCAACGGCCCCTTTCAGGCCGCCGAAGAATACCACTCCAATCCCAGGACACTACCATCCCCCCATAGGAGACACAAACAAACAAATGCAGGAGAGCTGCCCCCCCCCCCCCCGACGTTTTGTCTGCGCCTCAACTGTCATATTTCTCCCTACTTCTGACAACACACCGTGATGGGTGATGCTGCCAATTTCGGCAACAAAGGCAGTGGATGGTACCACTCGTAGAGAGAGTTTACGCACCGCGCGCGCACCGCGTCAGGCATTTGAACAACTTCTCCAGGAAATGATCTAACTTTGGAGCCCTTGTAAATATGAGCTCACATGCAACCAGTGCTGCTGAAACATGACAAATTATTGCACACTAATCCCAATTTTGCATGTGGCTGCACTGCCCGAACTCCTTCTGCAGTGTCAGGTACAGTGTTGGGCAAAAGCATAGGCGCCAACAGAACGTAGCCTCTAAATTAGCTGAAACGGTCCAAGCAACAACCCCCGTATACACACCGCGCGCGCACCATGTCTGATCCGCCCCCCCTTAGAGCTGCATGCACAGCGCCACAGGAAAGACAAAAAAGCGACTCCATCGTCACGAACCCAACAGATCCCCCAACGGCTTTCAGAGTCCCAACAAAAGATGATCAATTTGCATTAAGAAAGCTACACCATAAAACAAAATGCCATGCAAGAAAACCACAGGGGGGGGGGGGGGGTCCACTGCTCTACAATACTCCCTCCAGCCGACTCATGATGAATATGGGATTTCCCCTGCGACTGTGACCCACCTCCACAAACCACACATGCACCAAAGCATATCACGCAGCACAAATGCGAAACATGGTCCTTTGCTGTCAATTAGCGTCGTATCATCAGCAACAAGAGCTGTTGCATCCAAAATACCCTGTCTCCAGCTCTCCGCCTCGAAAAGGTGGAACATGCGTCATTCCTGACAGAAGGGTGCCACCCGTCACCAGACAATGATCTTGAAAGCAACCTGACGGCAAAAGCCACAAGCAACTAATTCGCTCAATTTGTTTTCCAACACGTTGAAAAATGAATGCCATCGCGGAGTGTTCAAGAAACTCGCGCAAAAAGCTCGATCCGGAGGTCAGGAAGCCTGAAATTCCAACGATTCATCTAGTAACACTACGGTTCATCTGGTAACACTACGGTTCATCTGGTAACACTACGGTTTAGACTTTTCAGTCGTGGCTGGTACTATCTATATACATTGTGTGGACAGAAAACCAGAGTAGGCATCACCACCACACCACCACCACATCATTGAAAATGCTCTGCACCACACTTTGCAGTCAAACAGTAACAGCATGGGAATCTGATATTTCCCTTCCCATTAAATCCTTCACAACACATCACGGACCCAAGCATCACATGGCATGCTGCTCCAGTCATGCTGTACACCCCAATTAACCATGTCATGGTCCAGGGCTTGAATGGCACTGTCACAGGGATCTGGAGTCCGCTTAGAACCCCAACTTGCCCAGCCACGCCTTGTGGTCACCTTGGCCGAGGTTGGGCCAGCCCATCACTTTGGTCTCCCCTTTCACGATCAGCGGAAAGCCTTCTACACCAGCCGCCTCGCACGCCTGAGGGGAAAAGGCAAGTGGTATCTGGATGAATCTGTCGCCTCCTTAAAAACACGGCGTGCACAGTCAGTTTGGGGTGCACCAGGCTGTATCTCAGAATCGGGGGCCAACAACACCTGGCAGCATCTTAGAAGGGAGATGGGTGTGTCTGGGGTGGTGGGAAGTGAATCCGAGATTGTTGTTGTGAAGGGAATCGGCCTGTGCATTTGGGGTCCTGAGTTCAAACCTGAATGTGGAACTTGGACCTGCGGCAGTGCAAATAGAAGCTGGACCCACTTCTATCCACCTGTCCAATGGTCCCAGGGTCGTATCAATCCTGTGATGTGCGAAGGTCCACCGGCCGGGGCCCCAGGGTGGCCTGTCAATCTTCATGACAGAGGTGGAAATGATGATCATGACTGGTGGGACGTACTTTTTACATATTTGATGAACGATTCCCACGATCCCAGATACAACATCCACATTTGGATTTGAACCCAGCACCCCTGTTTCATGATCCAATCCCCTTCGAATCAGAAAAGCGATTCTCACCGCCTGGAGACACATTTCCCTCTTCTGAGATACTGACGGGGGGGGTACAATACACTTGTCCTCCGTCTGGCATATGCCCATGGGTGCTCACATACACAGTGACACCGCTGAACAGTACAACGTGGCTCATCATGGTCGCTGGCAATACCAGACAACACCCCAAGACCATACACAACCATGACCCATGCAAATCAGAACACCAATGGTATGTTTTCGTTGTTGGGAGTCCAGCAATAGCATTTGTGCAATCACCAGAGATGCTCTAGACCCTTTGCGCTCAACACACAAGCGAGGACCGATATTTCGCAGCAACACGCACGGCTGCACATGAGCGACCCCTTTCCCAATCTGCTGCACAGCATCAGCATACCGCCTGGTTTTTCTCACAGTCCACAAAGGAAGGGTTGTAGGGCTGCAGGTCGGCCTTCGCAGCCTGGCAGTGAGGGCACCACTCCGTGCCATAGATGGTGAGGGCTGGGGCGGACATTTTGTGAGAGTATGGAGCTGTAGAACAAACAGAACCCTTAATTGTGGTGGCTGATTGCACAGACGCAGCGGGCGGCAACAATACATACCCCAGGAGGAAGATGCGGGCGGTTTCCAGGGACCCCCGGCTTTTGCACCAACATAGAACTTGTATCTGGCTGGACTTACTCCAACAAAGCAGACGGCAACGCACCTTGTGGGCCACACTGTGGGACGGTATCATGGAATCAATAAAGCTACAATCCACGTGTACAACATTTCTTATGGTGGCTCTTGAACGCTGAAACTTGCAGTGGCAGCACCTCTCTTCAGGCCCACGCAGTCACAGTTCTATAACTGCAACACAGCAGTTGTCTATGACGCCGCATGCCAACCGTCGAAGAATTACGTACCTCCAAAAAGACAAGCCAGAGACACGGGCAGCCGTGGAAAAGGCAATGGGAAGCAGTCAAACAGCAACTGTACAGGTCCATCATGCCACTGTAACCAGATAAAAATGGCCGTCCAATGACGTGCTCACACCTCTCTATCTGCACCAGAATAGCAGGAGAGATCCAATGGATCCATTGAACCTCAGCAGCTGCTTGAAATCAATGGATCCATTCAAACTCTCAACTATCAAAGGTGCAAGCAGACCAAAAGAAAAACAAAGAGGAACGAGGTCTTCAGCAAGATTTTGTTGAGGAACAACCATGGGCCGTGTCAACAAAAACCAGCGAAAGGCAGCCAGTAGGCAGTTGCTCTGTGCTTTTTACAAAGATGAGTATTTTGAGAGGCAGTAGTCAAAAAATAAGAAACTCCACGAATGTCATCAAGATGTCAGAAAATGCAGCACAAACCGTTCAAGAAGAGCCCGCAGCAATCCAATCCAACTGCCATACACCATCGTTTGGTCCCACAAGACCAAGCACATCTCCTTCTCCCTTCTAGATCATTTCACATCAACCCAAGAGAGGAACAGAAGGGACACTGCTTGCAAGGGTCGTTCAAACCGTTCACACTCAAATGAAAACCACCGGTCTCTAAGATCCGACTGCCAGCGGGAACCCTCATTCCTTCAACACAAGTGAAAATCACCCTTTACCATAATTTGCGCTTACCCAACTGTTCGTGGTGTGGGACTCCATGAACACTCCTGCTGTAGATTTTCCCCAGGATCCAGTACGTGCAATTCAATACTTTCAAGCACGCCAAACAATTATGTGGCCGGCGTCCTTGACAGAGACAAAACAAACTATTTCTTACACACCACCAACCCTGTACCATCATACTCTACACCATCCAGGAAACTCAATGACTTCTCTATCGAGCAATGAGAGCTTGAGCACAGTACATATCTCTGGATTACACCACTATCATGTGATTTCTTCTGGTCTTCCATACCGAGGCATTCTTGGTGATAGCATTCAGATTCCCGGCAAGTCAATATTGCTGGTGATAAAAATGCCCTACCACAAAAAATCAATGGAACCAACCTGGTATGAGCTACCGCTGTAACCATTGATCAAATATTTTGGACCCCGATGGCGGTTGCGTTGCAGAAGCAAACTGGTGGCACCCTGCACAAGACTTGTCTTGCATCACCGACTCGAAATTCTTCACTTCTCACTCGAACCCTACTTGGCTTCCTTTCTATTTGCCGTGCGTGCCATGAGCGACAGTACATGCATACATCACAATAGTCTGTCACATCATTTCTTTGCAACGGCCCCTTTCAGGCCGCCGAAGAATACCACTCCAATCCCAGGACACTACCATCCCCCCATAGGAGACACAAACAAACAAATGCAGGAGAGCTGCCCCCCCCCCCCCCGACGTTTTGTCTGCGCCTCAACTGTCATATTTCTCCCTACTTCTGACAACACACCGTGATGGGTGATGCTGCCAATTTCGGCAACAAAGGCAGTGGATGGTACCACTCGTAGAGAGAGTTTACGCACCGCGCGCGCACCGCGTCAGGCATTTGAACAACTTCTCCAGGAAATGATCTAACTTTGGAGCCCTTGTAAATATGAGCTCACATGCAACCAGTGCAGCTGAAACATGACAAATTATTGCACACTAATCCCAATTTTGCATGTGGCTGCACTGCCCGAACTCCTTCTGCAGTGTCAGGTACAGTGTTGGGCAAAAGCATAGGCGCCAACAGAACGTAGCCTCTAAATTAGCTGAAACGGTCCAAGCAACAACCCCCGTATACACACCGCGCGCGCACCATGTCTGATCCGCCCCCCCTTAGAGCTGCATGCACAGCGCCACAGGAAAGACAAAAAAGCGACTCCATCGTCACGAACCCAACAGATCCCCCAACGGCTTTCAGAGTCCCAACAAAAGATGATCAATTTGCATTAAGAAAGCTACACCATAAAACAAAATGCCATGCAAGAAAACCACAGGGGGGGGGGGGGGTCCACTGCTCTACAATACTCCCTCCAGCCGACTCATGATGAATATGGGATTTCCCCTGCGACTGTGACCCACCTCCACAAACCACACATGCACCAAAGCATATCACGCAGCACAAATGCGAAACATGGTCCTTTGCTGTCAATTAGCGTCGTATCATCAGCAACAAGAGCTGTTGCATCCAAAATACCCTGTCTCCAGCTCTCCGCCTCGAAAAGGTGGAACATGCGTCATTCCTGACAGAAGGGTGCCACCCGTCACCAGACAATGATCTTGAAAGCAACCTGACGGCAAAAGCCACAAGCAACTAATTCGCTCAATTTGTTTTCCAACACGTTGAAAAATGAATGCCATCGCGGAGTGTTCAAGAAACTCGCGCAAAAAGCTCGATCCGGAGGTCAGGAAGCCTGAAATTCCAACGATTCATCTAGTAACACTACGGTTCATCTGGTAACACTACGGTTTAGACTTTTCAGTCGTGGCTGGTACTATCTATATACATTGTGTGGACAGGAAACCAGAGTAGGCATCACCACCACACCACCACCACATCATTGAAAATGTTCTGCACCACACTTTGCAGTCAAACAGTAACAGCATGGGAATCTGATATTTCCCTTCCCATTAAATCCTTCACAACACATCACGGACCCAAGCATCACATGGCATGCTGCTCCAGTCATGCTGTACACCCCAATTAACCATGTCATGGTCCAGGGCTTGAATGGCACTGTCACAGGGATCTGGAGTCCGCTTAGAACCCCAACTTGCCCAGCCACGCCTTGTGGTCACCTTGGCCGAGGTTGGGCCAGCCCATCACTTTGGTCTCCCCTTTCACGATCAGCGGAAAGCCTTCTACACCAGCCGCCTCGCACGCCTGAGGGGAAAAGGCAAGTGGTATCTGGATGAATCTGTCGCCTCCTTAAAAACACGGCGTGCACAGTCAGTTTGGGGTGCACCAGGCTGTATCTCAGAATCGGGGGCCAACAACACCTGGCAGCATCTTAGAAGGGAGATGGGTGTGTCTGGGGTGGTGGGAAGTGAATCCGAGATTGTTGTTGTGAAGGGAATCGGCCTGTGCATTTGGGGTCCTGAGTTCAAACCTGAATGTGGAACTTGGACCTGCGGCAGTGCAAATAGAAGCTGGACCCACTTCTATCCACCTGTCCAATGGTCCCAGGGTCGTATCAATCCTGTGATGTGCGAAGGTCCACCGGCCGGGGCCCCAGGGTGGCCTGTCAATCTTCATGACAGAGGTGGAAATGATGATCATGACTGGTGGGACGTACTTTTTACATATTTGATGAACGATTCCCACGATCCCAGATACAACATCCACATTTGGATTTGAACCCAGCACCCCTGTTTCATGATCCAATCCCCTTCGAATCAGAAAAGCGATTCTCACCGCCTGGAGACACATTTCCCTCTTCTGAGATACTGACGGGGGGGGTACAATACACTTGTCCTCCGTCTGGCATATGCCCATGGGTGCTCACATACACAGTGACACCGCTGAACAGTACAACGTGGCTCATCATGGTCGCTGGCAATACCAGACAACACCCCAAGACCATACACAACCATGACCCATGCAAATCAGAACACCAATGGTATGTTTTCGTTGTTGGGAGTCCAGCAATAGCATTTGTGCAATCACCAGAGATGCTCTAGACCCTTTGCGCTCAACACTCAAGCGAGGACCGATATTTCGCAGCAACACGCACGGCTGCACATGAGCGACCCCTTTCCCAATCTGCTGCACAGCATCAGCATACCGCCTGGTTTTTCTCACAGTCCACAAA
Organism: Eutreptiella sp. 'Long Island Sound 2002'; assembly: GCA_964036045.1. NCBI lineage: Eukaryota > Euglenozoa > Euglenophyceae > Eutreptiales > Eutreptiaceae > Eutreptiella > Eutreptiella sp. 'Long Island Sound 2002'. The sequence continues at coordinate 56,035,064 of OZ038390.1, forward strand.
GGAAGGGTTGTAGGGCTGCAGGTCGGCCTTCGCAGCCTGGCAGTGAGGGCACCACTCCGTGCCATAGATGGTGAGGGCTGGGGCGGACATTTTGTGAGAGTATGGAGCTGTAGAACAAACAGAACCCTTAATTGTGGTGGCTGATTGCACAGACGCAGCGGGCGGCAACAATACATACCCCAGGAGGAAGATGCGGGCGGTTTCCAGGGACCCCCGGCTTTTGCACCAACATAGAACTTGTATCTGGCTGGACTTACTCCAACAAAGCAGACGGCAACGCACCTTGTGGGCCACACTGTGGGACGGTATCATGGAATCAATAAAGCTACAATCCACGTGTACAACATTTCTTATGGTGGCTCTTGAACGCTGAAACTTGCAGTGGCAGCACCTCTCTTCAGGCCCACGCAGTCACAGTTCTATAACTGCAACACAGCAGTTGTCTATGACGCCGCATGCCAACCGTCGAAGAATTACGTACCTCCAAAAAGACAAGCCAGAGACACGGGCAGCCGTGGAAAAGGCAATGGGAAGCAGTCAAACAGCAACTGTACAGGTCCATCATGCCACTGTAACCAGATAAAAATGGCCGTCCAATGACGTGCTCACACCTCTCTATCTGCACCAGAATAGCAGGAGAGATCCAATGGATCCATTGAACCTCAGCAGCTGCTTGAAATCAATGGAACCATTCAAACTCTCAACTATCAAAGGTGCAAGCAGACCAAAAGAAAAACAAAGAGGAACGAGGTCTTCAACAAGATTTTGTTGAGGAACAACCATGGGCCGTGTCAACAAAAACCAGCGAAAGGCAGCCAGTAGGCAGTTGCTCTGTGCTTTTTACAAAGATGAGTATTTTGAGAGGCAGTAGTCAAAAAATAAGAAACTCCACGAATGTCATCAAGATGTCAGAAAATGCAGCACAAACCGTTCAAGAAGAGCCCGCAGCAATCCAATCCAACTGCCATACACCATCGTTTGGTCCCACAAGACCAAGCACATCTCCTTCTCCCTTCTAGATCATTTCACATCAACCCAAGAGAGGAACAGAAGGGACACTGCTTGCAAGGGTCGTTCAAACCGTTCACACTCAAATGAAAACCACCGGTCTCTAAGATCCGACTGCCAGCGGGAACCCTCATTCCTTCAACACAAGTGAAAATCACCCTTTACCATAATTTGCGCTTACCCAACTGTTCGTGGTGTGGGACTCCATGAACACTCCTGCTGTAGATTTTCCCCAGGATCCAGTACGTGCAATTCAATACTTTCAAGCACGCCAAACAATTATGTGGCCGGCGTCCTTGACAGAGACAAAACAAACTATTTCTTACACACCACCAACCCTGTACCATCATACTCTACACCATCCAGGAAACTCAATGACTTCTCTATCGAGCAATGAGAGCTTGAGCACAGTACATATCTCTGGATTACACCACTATCATGTGATTTCTTCTGGCCTTCTGGTGAGACAATTCCCCTCGGCCTCCCTCCCAAGCACCACTATGTAGTTTAGCGGTATGCATTCGAGCCAGTTCGATACCATTTTGGGGCAAGTGTTGCGGGCATTTGGTGAAACCTAGTATGCACGTAGCAAAACCTAGTAAAATGTAGCAAAACCTAGTAAAATGTAGCAAAACCTAGTAAAAAAAATTTTTTTTAAATTTTTTTTTAAATTTTAAAAAATTTTCCCTTACTAGGTTACTAGGTAGTGACAAATTTGGACTTGAATTTGAACAAAAAAAACCAAGTTTATGGGGGGGGGGGGGGGTCAACGGTAGGTGGTATCTACGTTTAAGGGCATGGTGCCCCCTGGTCTATTCCAGGCCACTTGTGTAAGTGGCGCCCCACCCGGGCCAAACCGTGTATTGCAAGGTCAGCAAAAATAAAATGAGGCTCAAGAAAAGAAGGAGCTTTTATATGATAAATATATATATACATATATGAGGTGCACACACGCGTGCTTTATATGAAGTCGCAAAACACGCGCTTGTAGATGAGGTCCGACTTCTTGTCTTTGTAGGTGGGTTGTGCAGAGGGAGGGTTGTGCTTGCACATGTTGCGAATCACGCCCGTGGTCTTTTCTTCCAACTCTTTGATTAGATTTTTGTCATACTCCAATCTCCCAGAGGCATCTTTGGGGTAATGCTCTGGAACAAAAAATTCTTCACCACGGATCACCACCTTTGGACGGACCTCATCTACAGAAGGCGGCTTGTCAACCACAAGCCGGTCACCCAAGGCGAATGCCAACACAATGCATGCCAGTGTGGCAGTAAATTGCACATTCCATTTGCGCAATGCCACACATATCTCCGTGGAACAGAAACCGGAAGCATGCAGGGCACACTGATAAACTCCAGGTTAGGGTTAGGGTCAGGGCACGTGATGTGGGTTGTGTCGTCGCAAAAAAAGCACGACGAACGGGTGGGTGAACAATAGGGCGTAGCATACATCCGTGCCAAGGCCCAACTGGGTGTGATCTCAATAGGGGGGCAAAATCAGAAGTGGCCCACAAGTGGGCGAAGTGGCTACCTCACCCCTGCCGTATCGGGGAGCCCCACCGCTGCAGAGCGGGGGGCAAAATCAGAAGTGGCCCACAAGTGGGCAAAGTGGCTACCTCACCCCTGCCGTATCGGGGAGCCCCAGCGCTGCAGAGCGGGGGGAAAAATCAGAAGTGGCCCACAAGTGGGCGAAGTGGCTACCTCACCCCTACCGTATCGGGGAGCCCCACCGCTGCAGAGCGGGGGGCAAAATCAGAAGTGGCCCACAAGTGGGCAAATTGGCTACCTCACCCCTGCCGTATCGGGGATCCCCACCGCTGCAGAGCGGGGGGCAAAATCAGAAGTGGCCCACAAGTGGGCAAATTGGCTACCTCACCCCTGCCGTATCGGGGAGCCACACCACTGCAGAGCGGGGGGCAAAATCAGAAGTGGCCCACAAGTGAACAAATTGGCTACCTCACCCCTGCCGTATCGGGGAGCCCCACCGCTGCAGAGCGGGGGGCAAAATCAGAAGTGGCCCACAAGTGGGCGAAGTGGCTACCTCACCCCTGCCGTATCGGGGAGCCCCACCGCTGCAGAGCGGGGGGCAAAATCAGAAGTGGCCCACAAGTGGGCAAATTGGCTACCTCACCCCTGCCGTATCGGGGAGCCCCACCGCTGCAGAGCGGGGGGCAGAATCAGAAGTGGCCCACAAGTGGGCAAATTGGCTACCTCACCCCTGCCGTATCGGGGATCCCCACCGCTGCAGAGCGGGGGGCAGAATCAGAAGTGGCCCACAAGTGGGCAAATTGGCTACCTCACCCCTGCCGTATCGGGGATCCCCTCCGCTTCAGAGCGGGGGGCAAAATCAGAAGTGGCCCACAAGTGGGCAAAGTGGCTACCTCACCCCTGCCGTATCGGGGATCCCCACCGCTGCAGAGCGGGGGGCAAAATCAGAAGTGGCCCACAAGTGGGCAAAGTGGCTACCTCACCCCTGCCGTATCGGGGAGCCCCACCGCTGCAGAGCGGGGGGCAAAATCAGAAGTGGCCCACAAGTGGGCAAAGTGGCTACCTCACCCCTGCCGTATCGGGGATCCCCACCGCTGCAGAGCGGGGGGCAAAATCAGAACTGGCCCACAAGTGGGCGAAGTGGCTACCTCACCCCTGCCGTATCGGGGAGCCCCACCGCTGCAGAGCGGGGGGCAAAATCAGAAGTGGCCCACAAGTGGGCAAAGTGGCTACCTCACCCCTGCCGTATCGGGGAGCCCCAGCGCTGCAGAGCGGGGGGCAGAATCAGAAGTGGCCCACAAGTGGGCAAATTGGCTACCTCACCCATGCCGTATCGGGGATCCCCACCGCTGCAGAGCGGGGGGCAAAATCAGAAGTGGCCCACAAGTGGGCAAATTGGCTACCTCACCCCTGCCGTATCGGGGATCCCCTCCGCTTCAGAGCGGGGGGCAAAATCAGAAGTGGCCCACAAGTGGGCGAAGTGGCTACCTCACCCCTGCCGTATCGGGGAGCCCCGCTGCTTCAGAGCGGGGGGCAAAATCAGAAGTGGCCCACAAGTGGGCAAAGTGGCTACCTCACCCCTGCCGTATCGGGGAGCCCCACCGCTGCAGAGCGGGGGGCAAAATCAGAAGTGGCCCACAAGTGGGCAAATTGGCTACCTCACCCCTGCCGTATCGGGGAGCCCCACCGCTGCAGAGCGGGGGGCAAAATCAGAAGTGGCCCACAAGTGGGCAAAGTGGCTACCTCACCCCTGCCGTATCGGGGAGCCCCACCACTGCAGAGCAGGGGGCAAAATCAGAAGTGGCCCACAAGTGGGCAAATTGGCTACCTCACCCCTGCCGTATCGGGGAGCCCCACCGCTGCAGAGCGGGGGGCAAAATCAGAAGTGGCCCACAAGTGGGCGAAGTGGCTACCTCACCCCTGCCGTATCGGGGAGCCCCAGCGCTTCAGAGCGGGGGGCAAAATCAGAAGTGGCCCACAAGTGGGCAAAGTGGCTACCTCACCCCTGCCGTATCGGGGAGCCCCAGCGCTGCAGAGCGGGGGGCAAAATCAGAAGTGGCCCACAAGTGGGCAAATTGGCTACCTCACCCCTGCCGTATCGGGGAGCCCCACCGCTGCAGAGCGGGGGGCAAAATCAGAAGTGGCCCACAAGTGGGCGAAGTGGCTACCTCACCCCTGCCGTATCGGGGAGCCCCACCACTGCAGAGCAGGGGGCAAAATCAGAAGTGGCCCACAAGTGGGCAAATTGGCTACCTCACCCCTGCCGTATCGGGGAGCCCCACCGCTGCAGAGCGGGGGGCAAAATCAGAAGTGGCCCACAAGTGGGCGAAGTGGCTACCTCACCCCTGCCGTATCGGGGAGCCCCAGCGCTTCAGAGCGGGGGGCAAAATCAGAAGTGGCCCACAAGTGGGCAAAGTGGCTACCTCACCCCTGCCGTATCGGGGAGCCCCACCGCTGCAGAGCGGGGGGCAAAATCAGAAGTGGCCCACAAGTGGGCAAAGTGGCTACCTCACCCCTGCCGTATCGGGGATCCCCACCGCTGCAGAGCGGGGGGCAAAATCAGAAGTGGCCCACAAGTGGGCGAAGTGGCTACCTCACCCCTGCCGTATCGGGGAGCCCCACCGCTGCAGAGCGGGGGGCAAAATCAGAAGTGGCCCACAAGTGGGCAAAGTGGCTACCTCACCCCTGCCGTATCGGGGAGCCCCAGCGCTGCAGAGCGGGGGGCAGAATCAGAAGTGGCCCACAAGTGGGCAAATTGGCTACCTCACCCCTGCCGTATCGGGGATCCCCACCGCTGCAGAGCGGGGGGCAGAATCAGAAGTGGCCCACAAGTGGGCAAATTGGCTACCTCACCCCTGCCGTATCGGGGATCCCCTCCGCTTCAGAGCGGGGGGCAAAATCAGAAGTGGCCCACAAGTGGGCGAAGTGGCTACCTCACCCCTGCCGTATCGGGGAGCCCCGCTGCTTCGAAGCGGGGGGCAAAATCAGAAGTGGCCCACAAGTGGGCAAAGTGGCTACCTCACCCCTGCCGTATCGGGGAGCCCCACCGCTGCAGAGCGGGGGGCAAAATCAGAAGTGGCCCACAAGTGGGCAAATTGGCTACCTCACCCCTGCCGTATCGGGGAGCCCCACCGCTGCAGAGCGGGGGGCAAAATCAGAAGTGGCCCACAAGTGGGCAAATTGGCTACCTCACCCCTGCCGTATCGGGGAGCCCCACCGCTGCAGAGCGGGGGGCAAAATCAGAAGTGGCCCACAAGTGGGCGAAGTGGCTACCTCACCCCTGCCGTATCGGGGAGCCCCAGCGCTTCAGAGCGGGGGGCAAAATCAGAAGTGGCCCACAAGTGGGCAAAGTGGCTACCTCACCCCTGCCGTATCGGGGAGCCCCACCGCTGCAGAGCGGGGGGCAGAATCAGAAGTGGCCCACAAGTGGGCAAATTGGCTACCTCACCCCTGCCGTATCGGGGATCCCCACCGCTGCAGAGCGGGGGGCAGAATCAGAAGTGGCCCACAAGTGGGCAAATTGGCTACCTCACCCCTGCCGTATCGGGGAGCCCCTCCGCTTCAGAGCGGGGGGCAAAATCAGAAGTGGCCCACAAGTGGGCAAAGTGGCTACCTCACCCCTGCCGTATCGGGGATCCCCACCGCTGCAGAGCGGGGGGCAAAATCAGAAGTGGCCCACAAGTGGGCAAAGTGGCTACCTCACCCCTGCCGTATCGGGGAGCCCCACCGCTGCAGAGCGGGGGGCAAAATCAGAAGTGGCCCACAAGTGGGCAAAGTGGCTACCTCACCCCTGCCGTATCGGGGATCCCCACCGCTGCAGAGCGGGGAGAAAAATCAGAAGTGGCCCACAAGTGGGCAAATTGGCTACCTCACCCCTGCCGTATCGGGGATCCCCTCCGCTTCAGAGCGGGGGGCAAAATCAGAAGTGGCCCACAAGTGGGCGAAGTGGCTACCTCACCCCTGCCGTATCGGGGAGCCCCGCTGCTTCGAAGCGGGGGGCAAAATCAGAAGTGGCCCACAAGTGGGCAAAGTGGCTACCTCACCCCTGCCGTATCGGGGAGCCCCACCGCTGCAGAGCGGGGGGCAAAATCAGAAGTGGCCCACAAGTGGGCAAATTGGCTACCTCACCCCTGCCGTATCGGGGAGCCCCACCGCTGCAGAGCGGGGGGCAAAATCAGAAGTGGCCCACAAGTGGGCAAATTGGCTACCTCACCCCTGCCGTATCGGGGAGCCCCACCGCTGCAGAGCGGGGGGCAAAATCAGAAGTGGCCCACAAGTGGGCGAAGTGGCTACCTCACCCCTGCCGTATCGGGGAGCCCCAGCGCTTCAGAGCGGGGGGCAAAATCAGAAGTGGCCCACAAGTGGGCAAAGTGGCTACCTCACCCCTGCCGTATCGGGGAGCCCCACCGCTGCAGAGCGGGGGGCAGAATCAGAAGTGGCCCACAAGTGGGCAAATTGGCTACCTCACCCCTGCCGTATCGGGGATCCCCACCGCTGCAGAGCGGGGGGCAGAATCAGAAGTGGCCCACAAGTGGGCAAATTGGCTACCTCACCCCTGCCGTATCGGGGAGCCCCTCCGCTTCAGAGCGGGGGGCAAAATCAGAAGTGGCCCACAAGTGGGCAAAGTGGCTACCTCACCCCTGCCGTATCGGGGATCCCCACCGCTGCAGAGCGGGGGGCAAAATCAGAAGTGGCCCACAAGTGGGCAAAGTGGCTACCTCACCCCTGCCGTATCGGGGAGCCCCACCGCTGCAGAGCGGGGGGCAAAATCAGAAGTGGCCCACAAGTGGGCAAAGTGGCTACCTCACCCCTGCCGTATCGGGGATCCCCACCGCTGCAGAGCGGGGGGAAAAATCAGAAGTGGCCCACAAGTGGGCAAATTGGCTACCTCACCCCTGCCGTATCGGGGATCCCCACCGCTGCAGAGCGGGGGGCAAAATCAGAAGTGGCCCACAAGTGGGCGAAGTGGCTACCTCACCCCTGCCGTATCGGGGAGCCCCACTGCTTCAGAGCGGGGGGCAAAATCAGAAGTGGCCCACAAGTGGGCAAAGTGGCTACCTCACCCCTGCCGTATCGGGGAGCCCCACCGCTGCATAGCGGGGGGCAAAATCAGAAGTGGCCCACAAGTGGGCAAAGTGGCTACCTCACCCATGCCGTATCGGGGATCCCCACCGCTGCAGAGCGGGGGGCAGAATCAGAAGTGGCCCACAAGTGGGCAAATTGGCTACCTCACCCCTGCCGTATCGGGGATCCCCTCCGCTTCAGAGCGGGGGGCAAAATCAGAAGTGGCCCACAAGTGGGCAAAGTGGCTACCTCACCCCTGCCGTATCGGGGAGCCCCACCGCTGCAGAGCGGGGGGCAAAATCAGAAGTGGCCCACAAGTGGGCGAAGTGGCTACCTCACCCCTGCCGTATCGGGGAGCCCCAGCGCTGCAGAGCGGGGGGCAAAATCAGAAGTGGCCCACAAGTGGGCAAATTGGCTACCTCACCCATGCCGTATCGGGGATCCCCACCGCTGCAGAGCGGGGGGAAAAATCAGAAGTGGCCCACAAGTGGGCGAAGTGGCTACCTCACCCCTACCGTATCGGGGAGCCCCACCGCTGCAGAGCGGGGGGCAAAATCAGAAGTGGCCCACAAGTGGGCAAATTGGCTACCTCACCCCTGCCGTATCGGGGATCCCCACCGCTGCAGAGCGGGGGGCAAAATCAGAAGTGGCCCACAAGTGGGCAAATTGGCTACCTCACCCCTGCCGTATCGGGGAGCCCCACCGCTGCAGAGCGGGGGGCAAAATCAGAAGTGGCCCACAAGTGGGCGAAGTGGCTACCTCACCCCTGCCGTATCGGGGAGCCCCACCGCTGCAGAGCGGGGGGCAAAATCAGAAGTGGCCCACAAGTGGGCAAATTGGCTACCTCACCCCTGCCGTATCGGGGAGCCCCACCGCTGCAGAGCGGGGGGCAGAATCAGAAGTGGCCCACAAGTGGGCGAAGTGGCTACCTCACCCCTGCCGTATCGGGGAGCCCCGCTGCTTCGAAGCGGGGGGCAAAATCAGAAGTGGCCCACAAGTGGGCAAAGTGGCTACCTCACCCCTGCCGTATCGGGGAGCCCCACCGCTGCAGAGCGGGGGGCAAAATCAGAAGTGGCCCACAAGTGGGCAAATTGGCTACCTCACCCCTGCCGTATCGGGGAGCCCCACCGCTGCAGAGCGGGGGGCAAAATCAGAAGTGGCCCACAAGTGGGCAAATTGGCTACCTCACCCCTGCCGTATCGGGGAGCCCCACCGCTGCAGAGCGGGGGGCAAAATCAGAAGTGGCCCACAAGTGGGCGAAGTGGCTACCTCACCCCTGCCGTATCGGGGAGCCCCAGCGCTTCAGAGCGGGGGGCAAAATCAGAAGTGGCCCACAAGTGGGCAAAGTGGCTACCTCACCCCTGCCGTATCGGGGAGCCCCACCGCTGCAGAGCGGGGGGCAGAATCAGAAGTGGCCCACAAGTGGGCAAATTGGCTACCTCACCCCTGCCGTATCGGGGATCCCCACCGCTGCAGAGCGGGGGGCAGAATCAGAAGTGGCCCACAAGTGGGCAAATTGGCTACCTCACCCCTGCCGTATCGGGGAGCCCCTCCGCTTCAGAGCGGGGGGCAAAATCAGAAGTGGCCCACAAGTGGGCAAAGTGGCTACCTCACCCCTGCCGTATCGGGGATCCCCACCGCTGCAGAGCGGGGGGCAAAATCAGAAGTGGCCCACAAGTGGGCAAAGTGGCTACCTCACCCCTGCCGTATCGGGGAGCCCCACCGCTGCAGAGCGGGGGGCAAAATCAGAAGTGGCCCACAAGTGGGCAAAGTGGCTACCTCACCCCTGCCGTATCGGGGATCCCCACCGCTGCAGAGCGGGGGGAAAAATCAGAAGTGGCCCACAAGTGGGCAAATTGGCTACCTCACCCCTGCCGTATCGGGGATCCCCACCGCTGCAGAGCGGGGGGCAAAATCAGAAGTGGCCCACAAGTGGGCGAAGTGGCTACCTCACCCCTGCCGTATCGGGGAGCCCCACTGCTTCAGAGCGGGGGGCAAAATCAGAAGTGGCCCACAAGTGGGCAAAGTGGCTACCTCACCCCTGCCGTATCGGGGAGCCCCACCGCTGCATAGCGGGGGGCAAAATCAGAAGTGGCCCACAAGTGGGCAAAGTGGCTACCTCACCCATGCCGTATCGGGGATCCCCACCGCTGCAGAGCGGGGGGCAGAATCAGAAGTGGCCCACAAGTGGGCAAATTGGCTACCTCACCCCTGCCGTATCGGGGATCCCCTCCGCTTCAGAGCGGGGGGCAAAATCAGAAGTGGCCCACAAGTGGGCAAAGTGGCTACCTCACCCCTGCCGTATCGGGGAGCCCCACCGCTGCAGAGCGGGGGGCAAAATCAGAAGTGGCCCACAAGTGGGCGAAGTGGCTACCTCACCCCTGCCGTATCGGGGAGCCCCAGCGCTGCAGAGCGGGGGGCAAAATCAGAAGTGGCCCACAAGTGGGCAAATTGGCTACCTCACCCATGCCGTATCGGGGATCCCCACCGCTGCAGAGCGGGGGGAAAAATCAGAAGTGGCCCACAAGTGGGCGAAGTGGCTACCTCACCCCTACCGTATCGGGGAGCCCCACCGCTGCAGAGCGGGGGGCAAAATCAGAAGTGGCCCACAAGTGGGCAAATTGGCTACCTCACCCCTGCCGTATCGGGGATCCCCACCGCTGCAGAGCGGGGGGCAAAATCAGAAGTGGCCCACAAGTGGGCAAATTGGCTACCTCACCCCTGCCGTATCGGGGAGCCCCACCGCTGCAGAGCGGGGGGCAAAATCAGAAGTGGCCCACAAGTGGGCGAAGTGGCTACCTCACCCCTGCCGTATCGGGGAGCCCCACCGCTGCAGAGCGGGGGGCAAAATCAGAAGTGGCCCACAAGTGGGCAAATTGGCTACCTCACCCCTGCCGTATCGGGGAGCCCCACCGCTGCAGAGCGGGGGGCAGAATCAGAAGTGGCCCACAAGTGGGCAAATTGGCTACCTCACCCCTGCCGTATCGGGGATCCCCACCGCTGCAGAGCGGGGGGCAGAATCAGAAGTGGCCCACAAGTGGGCAAATTGGCTACCTCACCCCTGCCGTATCGGGGATCCCCTCCGCTTCAGAGCGGGGGGCAAAATCAGAAGTGGCCCACAAGTGGGCAAAGTGGCTACCTCACCCCTGCCGTATCGGGGATCCCCACCGCTGCAGAGCGGGGGGCAAAATCAGAAGTGGCCCACAAGTGGGCAAAGTGGCTACCTCACCCCTGCCGTATCGGGGAGCCCCACCGCTGCAGAGCGGGGGGCAAAATCAGAAGTGGCCCACAAGTGGGCAAAGTGGCTACCTCACCCCTGCCGTATCGGGGAGCCCCACCGCTGCAGAGCGGGGGGCAAAATCAGAAGTGGCCCACAAGTGGGCGAAGTGGCTACCTCACCCCTGCCGTATCGGGGATCCCCACCGCTGCAGAGCGGGGGGCAAAATCAGAAGTGGCCCACAAGTGGGCAAAGTGGCTACCTCACCCCTGCCGTATCGGGGAGCCCCAGCGCTGCAGAGCGGGGGGCAGAATCAGAAGTGGCCCACAAGTGGGCAAATTGGCTACCTCACCCATGCCGTATCGGGGATCCCCACCGCTGCAGAGCGGGGGGCAGAATCAGAAGTGGCCCACAAGTGGGCAAATTGGCTACCTCACCCCTGCCGTATCGGGGATCCCCTCCGCTTCAGAGCGGGGGGCAAAATCAGAAGTGGCCCACAAGTGGGCGAAGTGGCTACCTCACCCCTGCCGTATCGGGGAGCCCCGCTGCTTCAGAGCGGGGGGCAAAATCAGAAGTGGCCCACAAGTGGGCAAAGTGGCTACCTCACCCCTGCCGTATCGGGGAGCCCCACCGCTGCAGAGCGGGGGGCAAAATCAGAAGTGGCCCACAAGTGGGCAAATTGGCTACCTCACCCCTGCCGTATCGGGGAGCCCCACCGCTGCAGAGCGGGGGGCAAAATCAGAAGTGGCCCACAAGTGGGCAAAGTGGCTACCTCACCCCTGCCGTATCGGGGAGCCCCACCACTGCAGAGCAGGGGGCAAAATCAGAAGTGGCCCACAAGTGGGCAAATTGGCTACCTCACCCCTGCCGTATCGGGGAGCCCCACCGCTGCAGAGCGGGGGGCAAAATCAGAAGTGGCCCACAAGTGGGCGAAGTGGCTACCTCACCCCTGCCGTATCGGGGAGCCCCAGCGCTTCAGAGCGGGGGGCAAAATCAGAAGTGGCCCACAAGTGGGCAAAGTGGCTACCTCACCCCTGCCGTATCGGGGAGCCCCACCGCTGCAGAGCGGGGGGCAGAATCAGAAGTGGCCCACAAGTGGGCAAATTGGCTACCTCACCCCTGCCGTATCGGGGATCCCCACCGCTGCAGAGCGGGGGGCAGAATCAGAAGTGGCCCACAAGTGGGCAAATTGGCTACCTCACCCCTGCCGTATCGGGGAGCCCCTCCGCTTCAGAGCGGGGGGCAAAATCAGAAGTGGCCCACAAGTGGGCAAAGTGGCTACCTCACCCCTGCCGTATCGGGGAGCCCCACCGCTGCAGAGCGGGGGGCAAAATCAGAAGTGGCCCACAAGTGGGCGAAGTGGCTACCTCACCCCTGCCGTATCGGGGAGCCCCACCGCTGCAGAGCGGGGGGCAAAATCAGAAGTGGCCCACAAGTGGGCAAAGTGGCTACCTCACCCCTGCCGTATCGGGGAGCCCCACCACTGCAGAGCAGGGGGCAAAATCAGAAGTGGCCCACAAGTGGGCAAATTGGCTACCTCACCCCTGCCGTATCGGGGAGCCCCACCGCTGCAGAGCGGGGGGCAAAATCAGAAGTGGCCCACAAGTGGGCGAAGTGGCTACCTCACCCCTGCCGTATCGGGGATCCCCACCGCTGCAGAGCGGGGGGCAAAATCAGAAGTGGCCCACAAGTGGGCAAAGTGGCTACCTCACCCCTGCCGTATCGGGGAGCCCCAGCGCTGCAGAGCGGGGGGCAAAATCAGAAGTGGCCCACAAGTGGGCAAATTGGCTACCTCACCCCTGCCGTATCGGGGAGCCCCACCGCTGCAGAGCGGGGGGCAAAATCAGAAGTGGCCCACAAGTGGGCGAAGTGGCTACCTCACCCCTGCCGTATCGGGGAGCCCCACCACTGCAGAGCGGGGGGCAAAATCAGAAGTGGCCCACAAGTGGGCAAAGTGGCTACCTCACCCCTGCCGTATCGGGGAGCCCCAGCGCTTCAGAGCGGGGGGCAAAATCAGAAGTGGCCCACAAGTGGGCAAAGTGGCTACCTCACCCCTGCCGTATCGGGGAGCCCCACCGCTGCAGAGCGGGGGGCAAAATCAGAAGTGGCCCACAAGTGGGCAAAGTGGCTACCTCACCCCTGCCGTATCGGGGATCCCCACCGCTGCAGAGCGGGGGGCAAAATCAGAAGTGGCCCACAAGTGGGCGAAGTGGCTACCTCACCCCTGCCGTATCGGGGAGCCCCACCGCTGCAGAGCGGGGGGCAAAATCAGAAGTGGCCCACAAGTGGGCAAAGTGGCTACCTCACCCCTGCCGTATCGGGGAGCCCCAGCGCTGCAGAGCGGGGGGCAGAATCAGAAGTGGCCCACAAGTGGGCAAATTGGCTACCTCACCCATGCCGTATCGGGGATCCCCACCGCTGCAGAGCGGGGGGCAGAATCAGAAGTGGCCCACAAGTGGGCAAATTGGCTACCTCACCCCTGCCGTATCGGGGATCCCCTCCGCTTCAGAGCGGGGGGCAAAATCAGAAGTGGCCCACAAGTGGGCGAAGTGGCTACCTCACCCCTGCCGTATCGGGGATCCCCGCTGCTTCGAAGCGGGGGGCAAAATCAGAAGTGGCCCACAAGTGGGCAAAGTGGCTACCTCACCCCTGCCGTATCGGGGAGCCCCACCGCTGCAGAGCGGGGGGCAAAATCAGAAGTGGCCCACAAGTGGGCAAATTGGCTACCTCACCCCTGCCGTATCGGGGAGCCCCACCGCTGCAGAGCGGGGGGCAAAATCAGAAGTGGCCCACAAGTGGGCAAATTGGCTACCTCACCCCTGCCGTATCGGGGAGCCCCACCGCTGCAGAGCGGGGGGCAAAATCAGAAGTGGCCCACAAGTGGGCGAAGTGGCTACCTCACCCCTGCCGTATCGGGGAGCCCCAGCGCTTCAGAGCGGGGGGCAAAATCAGAAGTGGCCCACAAGTGGGCAAAGTGGCTACCTCACCCCTGCCGTATCGGGGAGCCCCACCGCTGCAGAGCGGGGGGCAGAATCAGAAGTGGCCCACAAGTGGGCAAATTGGCTACCTCACCCCTGCCGTATCGGGGATCCCCACCGCTGCAGAGCGGGGGGCAGAATCAGAAGTGGCCCACAAGTGGGCAAATTGGCTACCTCACCCCTGCCGTATCGGGGAGCCCCTCCGCTTCAGAGCGGGGGGCAAAATCAGAAGTGGCCCACAAGTGGGCAAAGTGGCTACCTCACCCCTGCCGTATCGGGGATCCCCACCGCTGCAGAGCGGGGGGCAAAATCAGAAGTGGCCCACAAGTGGGCAAAGTGGCTACCTCACCCCTGCCGTATCGGGGAGCCCCACCGCTGCAGAGCGGGGGGCAAAATCAGAAGTGGCCCACAAGTGGGCAAAGTGGCTACCTCACCCCTGCCGTATCGGGGATCCCCACCGCTGCAGAGCGGGGGGAAAAATCAGAAGTGGCCCACAAGTGGGCAAATTGGCTACCTCACCCCTGCCGTATCGGGGATCCCCACCGCTGCAGAGCGGGGGGCAAAATCAGAAGTGGCCCACAAGTGGGCGAAGTGGCTACCTCACCCCTGCCGTATCGGGGAGCCCCACTGCTTCAGAGCGGGGGGCAAAATCAGAAGTGGCCCACAAGTGGGCAAAGTGGCTACCTCACCCCTGCCGTATCGGGGAGCCCCACCGCTGCATAGCGGGGGGCAAAATCAGAAGTGGCCCACAAGTGGGCAAAGTGGCTACCTCACCCATGCCGTATCGGGGATCCCCACCGCTGCAGAGCGGGGGGCAGAATCAGAAGTGGCCCACAAGTGGGCAAATTGGCTACCTCACCCCTGCCGTATCGGGGATCCCCTCCGCTTCAGAGCGGGGGGCAAAATCAGAAGTGGCCCACAAGTGGGCAAAGTGGCTACCTCACCCCTGCCGTATCGGGGAGCCCCACCGCTGCAGAGCGGGGGGCAAAATCAGAAGTGGCCCACAAGTGGGCGAAGTGGCTACCTCACCCCTGCCGTATCGGGGAGCCCCAGCGCTGCAGAGCGGGGGGCAAAATCAGAAGTGGCCCACAAGTGGGCAAAGTGGCTACCTCACCCATGCCGTATCGGGGATCCCCACCGCTGCAGAGCGGGGGGAAAAATCAGAAGTGGCCCACAAGTGGGCGAAGTGGCTACCTCACCCCTACCGTATCGGGGAGCCCCACCGCTGCAGAGCGGGGGGCAAAATCAGAAGTGGCCCACAAGTGGGCAAATTGGCTACCTCACCCCTGCCGTATCGGGGATCCCCACCGCTGCAGAGCGGGGGGCAAAATCAGAAGTGGCCCACAAGTGGGCAAATTGGCTACCTCACCCCTGCCGTATCGGGGAGCCCCACCGCTGCAGAGCGGGGGGCAAAATCAGAAGTGGCCCACAAGTGGGCGAAGTGGCTACCTCACCCCTGCCGTATCGGGGAGCCCCACCGCTGCAGAGCGGGGGGCAAAATCAGAAGTGGCCCACAAGTGGGCAAATTGGCTACCTCACCCCTGCCGTATCGGGGAGCCCCACCGCTGCAGAGCGGGGGGCAGAATCAGAAGTGGCCCACAAGTGGGCAAATTGGCTACCTCACCCCTGCCGTATCGGGGATCCCCACCGCTGCAGAGCGGGGGGCAGAATCAGAAGTGGCCCACAAGTGGGCAAATTGGCTACCTCACCCCTGCCGTATCGGGGATCCCCTCCGCTTCAGAGCGGGGGGCAAAATCAGAAGTGGCCCACAAGTGGGCAAAGTGGCTACCTCACCCCTGCCGTATCGGGGATCCCCACCGCTGCAGAGCGGGGGGCAAAATCAGAAGTGGCCCACAAGTGGGCAAAGTGGCTACCTCACCCCTGCCGTATCGGGGAGCCCCACCGCTGCAGAGCGGGGGGCAAAATCAGAAGTGGCCCACAAGTGGGCAAAGTGGCTACCTCACCCCTGCCGTATCGGGGATCCCCACCGCTGCAGAGCGGGGGGCAAAATCAGAAGTGGCCCACAAGTGGGCGAAGTGGCTACCTCACCCCTGCCGTATCGGGGATCCCCACCGCTGCAGAGCGGGGGGCAAAATCAGAAGTGGCCCACAAGTGGGCAAAGTGGCTACCTCACCCCTGCCGTATCGGGGAGCCCCAGCGCTGCAGAGCGGGGGGCAGAATCAGAAGTGGCCCACAAGTGGGCAAATTGGCTACCTCACCCATGCCGTATCGGGGATCCCCACCGCTGCAGAGCGGGGGGCAGAATCAGAAGTGGCCCACAAGTGGGCAAATTGGCTACCTCACCCCTGCCGTATCGGGGATCCCCTCCGCTTCAGAGCGGGGGGCAAAATCAGAAGTGGCCCACAAGTGGGCGAAGTGGCTACCTCACCCCTGCCGTATCGGGGAGCCCCGCTGCTTCAGAGCGGGGGGCAAAATCAGAAGTGGCCCACAAGTGGGCAAAGTGGCTACCTCACCCCTGCCGTATCGGGGAGCCCCACCGCTGCAGAGCGGGGGGCAAAATCAGAAGTGGCCCACAAGTGGGCAAATTGGCTACCTCACCCCTGCCGTATCGGGGAGCCCCACCGCTGCAGAGCGGGGGGCAAAATCAGAAGTGGCCCACAAGTGGGCAAAGTGGCTACCTCACCCCTGCCGTATCGGGGAGCCCCACCACTGCAGAGCAGGGGGCAAAATCAGAAGTGGCCCACAAGTGGGCAAATTGGCTACCTCACCCCTGCCGTATCGGGGAGCCCCACCGCTGCAGAGCGGGGGGCAAAATCAGAAGTGGCCCACAAGTGGGCGAAGTGGCTACCTCACCCCTGCCGTATCGGGGAGCCCCAGCGCTTCAGAGCGGGGGGCAAAATCAGAAGTGGCCCACAAGTGGGCAAAGTGGCTACCTCACCCCTGCCGTATCGGGGAGCCCCACCGCTGCAGAGCGGGGGGCAGAATCAGAAGTGGCCCACAAGTGGGCAAATTGGCTACCTCACCCCTGCCGTATCGGGGATCCCCACCGCTGCAGAGCGGGGGGCAGAATCAGAAGTGGCCCACAAGTGGGCAAATTGGCTACCTCACCCCTGCCGTATCGGGGAGCCCCTCCGCTTCAGAGCGGGGGGCAAAATCAGAAGTGGCCCACAAGTGGGCAAAGTGGCTACCTCACCCCTGCCGTATCGGGGATCCCCACCGCTGCAGAGCGGGGGGCAAAATCAGAAGTGGCCCACAAGTGGGCAAAGTGGCTACCTCACCCCTGCCGTATCGGGGAGCCCCACCGCTGCAGAGCGGGGGGCAAAATCAGAAGTGGCCCACAAGTGGGCAAAGTGGCTACCTCACCCCTGCCGTATCGGGGATCCCCACCGCTGCAGAGCGGGGGGAAAAATCAGAAGTGGCCCACAAGTGGGCAAATTGGCTACCTCACCCCTGCCGTATCGGGGATCCCCACCGCTGCAGAGCGGGGGGCAAAATCAGAAGTGGCCCACAAGTGGGCGAAGTGGCTACCTCACCCCTGCCGTATCGGGGAGCCCCACTGCTTCAGAGCGGGGGGCAAAATCAGAAGTGGCCCACAAGTGGGCAAAGTGGCTACCTCACCCCTGCCGTATCGGGGAGCCCCACCGCTGCAGAGCGGGGGGCAAAATCAGAAGTGGCCCACAAGTGGGCAAAGTGGCTACCTCACCCATGCCGTATCGGGGATCCCCACCGCTGCAGAGCGGGGGGCAGAATCAGAAGTGGCCCACAAGTGGGCAAATTGGCTACCTCACCCCTGCCGTATCGGGGAGCCCCAGCGCTTCAGAGCGGGGGGCAAAATCAGAAGTGGCCCACAAGTGGGCAAAGTGGCTACCTCACCCCTGCCGTATCGGGGAGCCCCACCGCTGCAGAGCGGGGGGCAAAATCAGAAGTGGCCCACAAGTGGGCGAAGTGGCTACCTCACCCCTGCCGTATCGGGGAGCCCCAGCGCTGCAGAGCGGGGGGCAAAATCAGAAGTGGCCCACAAGTGGGCAAATTGGCTACCTCACCCCTGCCGTATCGGGGATCCCCACCGCTGCAGAGCGGGGGGCAAAATCAGAAGTGGCCCACAAGTGGGCGAAGTGGCTACCTCACCCCTGCCGTATCGGGGAGCCCCACTGCTTCAGAGCGGGGGGCAAAATCAGAAGTGGCCCACAAGTGGGCAAAGTGGCTACCTCACCCCTGCCGTATCGGGGAGCCCCACCGCTGCAGAGCGGGGGGCAGAATCAGAAGTGGCCCACAAGTGGGCAAATTGGCTACCTCACCCCTGCCGTATCGGGGATCCCCTCCGCTTCAGAGCGGGGGGCAAAATCAGAAGTGGCCCACAAGTGGGCAAAGTGGCTACCTCACCCCTGCCGTATCGGGGAGCCCCACCGCTGCAGAGCGGGGGGCAAAATCAGAAGTGGCCCACAAGTGGGCGAAGTGGCTACCTCACCCCTGCCGTATCGGGGAGCCCCAGCGCTGCAGAGCGGGGGGCAAAATCAGAAGTGGCCCACAAGTGGGCAAAGTGGCTACCTCACCCCTGCCGTATCGGGGAGCCCCACCGCTGCAGAGCGGGGGGCAAAATCAGAAGTGGCCCACAAGTGGGCGAAGTGGCTACCTCACCCCTGCCGTATCGGGGAGCCCCAGCGCTGCAGAGCGGGGGGCAAAATCAGAAGTGGCCCACAAGTGGGCAAAGTGGCTACCTCACCCATGCCGTATCGGGGATCCCCACCGCTGCAGAGCGGGGGGCAGAATCAGAAGTGGCCCACAAGTGGGCAAATTGGCTACCTCACCCCTGCCGTATCGGGGAGCCCCTCCGCTTCAGAGCGGGGGGCAAAATCAGAAGTGGCCCACAAGTGGGCAAAGTGGCTACCTCACCCCTGCCGTATCGGGGATCCCCACCGCTGCAGAGCGGGGGGCAAAATCAGAAGTGGCCCACAAGTGGGCAAAGTGGCTACCTCACCCCTGCCGTATCGGGGAGCCCCACCGCTGCAGAGCGGGGGGCAAAATCAGAAGTGGCCCACAAGTGGGCAAAGTGGCTACCTCACCCCTGCCGTATCGGGGATCCCCACCGCTGCAGAGCGGGGGGAAAAATCAGAAGTGGCCCACAAGTGGGCAAATTGGCTACCTCACCCCTGCCGTATCGGGGATCCCCACCGCTGCAGAGCGGGGGGCAGAATCAGAAGTGGCCCACAAGTGGGCGAAGTGGCTACCTCACCCCTGCCGTATCGGGGAGCCCCACTGCTTCAGAGCGGGGGGCAAAATCAGAAGTGGCCCACAAGTGGGCAAAGTGGCTACCTCACCCCTGCCGTATCGGGGAGCCACACCACTGCAGAGCGGGGGGCAAAATCAGAAGTGGCCCACAAGTGGGCAAATTGGCTACCTCACCCCTGCCGTATCGGGGATCCCCTCCGCTTCAGAGCGGGGGGCAAAATCAGAAGTGGCCCACAAGTGGCCAAAGTGGCTACCTCACCCCTGCCGTATCGGGGAGCCCCACCGCTGCAGAGCGGGGGGCAAAATCAGAAGTGGCCCACAAGTGGGCGAAGTGGCTACCTCACCCCTGCCGTATCGGGGAGCCCTAGCGCTGCAGAGCGGGGGGCAAAATCAGAAGTGGCCCACAAGTGGGCAAGGTGGCTACCCAGTAACCTAGCAATAAAAATTATTGGGAACCTAGTAAAAAAAAAAACTTTTTTTTTTACTAGGTTCCCAATACCTAGTAAAAAAACGTGTTACCTAGTAAACTGTTACCTAGTAAAAAAAAAAAACTTTTTAAAAAAAAAAATTTTTTACTAGGTTTCACTACAGACCCAAGTGTTGCTCTCTCACTCAACTATACATTGTGCCACACATGCAGCACAGCCTAACTTCATACCGTGGTACGCCCCCCCCCTTGCGCAAGCACGGCCAAAGTCAGAAAAACAACGGTCACACGGGGTCCCCGTGCTTAGACAAGCCCGTGCTTTCGCGCGACGCGCAACACCCTTGGTGTACTTGACCGCCCTCGTGTTGGTGAGGCCTCCGAACCTGCCTCTGATGGTGATGGGGATGGGCTGCGAATTGGGAAGAGGACGCGATCAAAAGGTGCATGATGCTGAAGTTCATGCCCATTCCTCATGTACTTCAAATGAATGAAGTCATCTCCACGCTTAGAAGGACCAACGATGGTGGCAGGTGCATGCTCACCAGTGGATCGGATGTATGTGACACCCAAGCCAGCAATAGCAACATTTTTCATGGCTAAAAACCACAGCAAAACAATTACCATTGGGTTGCAGTACCAATCAGAATGTTATTGTGAGCAAGAGGAACCATCACAAACATGACCCAGCCCTTCTTTCCCTGTACAATCAGTGCACAATCACGAAACAATGAATTTCTGACCATAAAAACCGTGGTCAGAAAAACCCATCAAAACACCGGTCACACGGGGTCTTTGTGCTTAGACAAGGCCGTGCTTGCGCAAGAGGGGGGGGGGGGGACTAGCATTATAAATATTTGAGTACGGACAATTTTTTTTAAAGTACAAATTCACACTAAATCTACCTTGAGGTGATTAGGGCTGCCCAGCACTAGAAAATCAGGGGTTGGTGGGTTCAAAACGCCCTATCCCAAAACACGCCAGCACGATTTGGACAGACAGTCCAATGGCTGAAGGTTCCCTTCCATGTACAGTTGTATGGGAACATACAAGCTGAATCCTTGGCCAATTTGGGCCGTATGCACAGCTCACTTGAGCCTCAAACTCCTAAGGAACGGTTATCCCCAACCTCCACCCCCACACCACCCGTTCAAAAACAGAAAGTTTAATGGTTTTGAGACACATTCTAGTTCGCCATTGAGTCTGCATTGTTCATTCTCTAAAGTTCAATTGTTGTCCCCCATTTGACCCCATGTGACTGTGTGGGCCTAAAGATAGATGCTGCCACTGCAATGGGTACATCAACTGTTCCAAAACGAGGCTGGATAACGCACATCCGGTGTCCTGGCTCCCGTTGGAGGAACCGGAAGGCGGGTGTGGAGGCCATGTCTCTGGGGGAAAAAACAGTGGGCAGGCTGTGGGGGGAGCTGGCAACGGGGAAAGCTGGCCTGGTGCACAGTTTGCGGTGAAATGCACGGACCGACAGTGCCGGAACGACTC
Organism: Eutreptiella sp. 'Long Island Sound 2002'; assembly: GCA_964036045.1. Lineage (NCBI taxonomy): Eukaryota > Euglenozoa > Euglenophyceae > Eutreptiales > Eutreptiaceae > Eutreptiella > Eutreptiella sp. 'Long Island Sound 2002'. The sequence goes on from OZ038390.1 coordinate 56,055,932, forward strand.
ATCTTGTGCGAACAATGGAAGAGGGCATTCTGGAAGGTATGGGATTCGGCATGGGAAAGGGCACAGAAAGAAGCGACACGCTGGAGAGCAACAGCATGAGAGGAAGAGTTGATAGCCTGTGCCATGCTACGAGTGCCAAAGACCCTTGCCACAGCGCTAGGGCTAAAGCATGAGAAAGGAAGTAGTCCTCTTCCAGTATTGGTTGTTCCTGGGTTCACACAGTTAAGAACGCAGCTCCCTGTGCCAGAGGAGTCTGAGGGCAAGAGAAAGGTGAAACCATGGTGTGGTAAACCACCTCGAAGAGAGGTTGTTAGATCAAGCGCAGGCACGTGCATGGTATACCCCCCCTTTTTGGGGGTCGTTCACGTAGCATACCCCAAGGCATGATATTGGATGACCAACCCCTTGTAAAATCATTATTTCGCCCAATAAACAATCCCCCAACATGCCCTCGCCAACCACATACAGCCATCACTCATCCACCGAGTGTCGCAGGTAAGCAACCACCAAGAGCTCCATCAGTGAACCACCACCACCTGCCATCAGATCACCAATTGCCAACTGCAATCGGTCCTGAAATCCAATACACCCTACACGGTTCTTCTTGTTACCACGGTACTATGAGTGTAGGGTACGAAAAGCGACAAAAATATGCACAGAAACCGTCCAATCGCCACAGGTAACATGTGAGGCCAGGTATGACAATTGGTTAAGCAAAAGCAGTGTGAAAAGAGTCAAATCGGTGAAGCCAAAACCTGCGTGTTGCAGGTGTCAATAAATGGTCGGTTGTAAAAGTAGTACAGCAACCAGCTTGTAGGGGAAGAGCTGCTGTGCGACTGCAAGCCTACAAAAGAAACATGCTTGGGTATCTGCGTGCCTGCAACACTGGGTACGTCTGGTACATGCAAACCGCTGCATAGGTGAAGGCACAGTATACAGAACTGTACATGACTGTATTGTGGGTCGCCTGTGCGCATTTGGGGCAGTATCCACGGGTCCGCGGGTTCCTAGGAAACTTGCACGCATGCAACGCCCGCAGGCAGATCGACGAAGTGGGCACAAATTATAACGCCTTTAGGATCTTCAATAACACAGTCTTTGTGACCAATTGAGGCAAAACTGGCACAACCGGTCACGAACATTGACATTTGCTGGCAGTCGGTACTTCGGTTGGCCGTATCAGCCCCCCCCCCCCCGAATGACCAGGAAGCACCCAAGAACTCGGATCTCATATCAGGATAGAAGAATCAGTGGGCTTGTGTGGAGGGGGGGGGGGGGCATATTAAACGGTATTAAAGAGGAAAACCGATATGGGTCAGCGGGGCCGCATACAGGACACAGGCCACACTGGATCTGCCAGTGTGTGTGTGTGTGTGTGTGTGAGTGGGTGGGTGGGTGGGTGGGTGGGTGGGTGGGTGGGTGGGTGTGGGTGTGTGTGTGTGTGTGCCTTCGGCTGAAAAGCCGAAAGAGGTCCGGAGGCATCCCCAGCGGCACCTGCATTCTGCAGTAAGGAGCTGCAACGTGTGGCAGCGTACCCAAGCAGGAATTGTCAAAATGACTTTTAAACTGTCTGTCCACAATCAAAACTTCTGTGAACTCACTCACACCAAGAAATCGAGATACAGACGCCAAACTCAGTGGCCGCAGGAAGGCAAACTAAGGGGGCAGCAAAAGGGAAGCAATGAACAAAAGGCTGTTGTGACATGTAAAGATGCAAACCGTAGTAGCCTGGCATCAGAAGAAGACACCAGCCAGATCGCATTGGATGTGCGGCACATGAGCACAAAGCTTGATGCAGTACTGCCTCACGATCCCTGAACCCTCCCTTCCACTGATCCCTGTTATAATATATCTGGAGGAAGGGCACGCACCGTGCACTTTAAAAGGACAGCCTCTTGTGATTCAAACACCCCAAACACCAGACATCAAAGCAGCAAATCACACCATACCACAATCTACAATGCAGATTATGAAATTATGTCATGGCGGTGTAATGCAGCCCTTGGCACCAACTCCCTTAACGGACTGCTTCGTCGAGTCATCCGTTTCATTCGAAAAATCGTTTCCATGACTGGAAACGTCAATTGGCCGGAGAACAGCACAGCACGAGAAATACCAGCTGCTCCTGGCGGCGCTGCGGCAGGGGTACAGGGAAGGCAGCGCAAAGCAGCCCAGGCGGCTGTGATTTGCATGTGGATTTGCACAAAGTACTCCCAATCCCTGCTGAAGCCGAAGATCTCAGCGATTCCTGACAACTTCAATGAATTACCCGCGATTTGTGCGGGCTCACTCTTGTATCAGCCGATCTACTTCACTGCCCCCCCCCCCCCCCCTCTCTCTGCCGATTCCCTCCAACTGATGCCAAATCTGAGCATTTCTGATCTCTCTTTTTGATTTTGGTCCGTAACACTTCATCGTCAGCTTTCAATGTTGTTCTTCGATCCGGCATTGCTATGGACGCTGCTATGACCCCAACCAAACAAGATCCAGATGGTAAACCTGAGATTTGAAACGCAGACCTCTATATTTTTGGCCGAAAACGCATTATATGCAAATAACACACATACACACCTTTCACTATATCGCGAGCAGTTCAAAAAATACGTGTGTCGTCAGTCCTTACACCAGAATAGAGGCACAAAGACAAAATGTGGGTCTTGTGTTCTGAGGTGTTCTATGGTTTTAGGGCTTGGCAGGTGGACGTCGCGTCGTGTCACCATTTACGTATAAACCGCAGGTGTGGTTATAGACCTGAAGTGTGGGCGCGCCACACTGCAGGTTGATCACAGATCAAGTGATTCTTATAGCATTACTGTCCACACCAAGAATGAGATACCCACGGCAGGAACATGTAAAAGAGTGTGGTAGAGAATACAGCTTGCGCACCGCATGTGCCACAGTGAGGCACGGCCGTGGGGTATTCCCTCCTTGTTTTAATAGGGGAGCCGTCTTCAGGGAAGGCTTGTATAAGGATAGAAGTTAGTTTGGTATTTCGGTTAGCATCGTGGGTGCTGCACTTTCCAGGCACACACGGCGCCTATGAGATGGTGCATCCACCACATTGCTTGCCTCCACAACACCTTTGGGAAGGGGGCGTAACCCATGGTTCTGGTTGGCTTGAGTAAAGCTGTTGTATCGCCGCCACATTCTCCTGCAGAAAAAACAAATGAGTAATAAATTGTCAGCCCAGGGCCAACGTGGACGAATTGTAATCGCATGCAAAATGAGGCATGGCTGACTAAGGTGTTCATCCACTTACTCTTGAGCACAATGTGTTAGCCACCTCTGCATGCCCGTTTCCCATTCCTTGCCCAAAAGCCAACCCCTATCCCCATCATCGCTGCGCACCTCCATGCACCCCATTCAGCCCCAACCTTCATTGACCTTCTGCACGGCACACCACCCGAAGCGCCACATGCAATCTCCTGACCGACCCTTTCCTTATGATGGCATTTGCTGATCTCACTGAATTTCACACAGTTCCCAGCGGTCTTTTGCCTTCTTTCCTCCAGGAAACGAGAGACAAAGCAGAGCCTTCTAACGGGAAGCGTGTAGCATGAGATGCAAAGGAGCAGAAGCGGGCTTCCATAACTTTTTTTGGAGACAAATTTGCTCCGCCCTTTTCCCTCGTTGACCTGGACTAGGGACGAGACATGCAGATGCACTGGGAAAAATTACCTCAATTCCATCATCGCTCGTGTTGGCCCACATGCTCTCCGACACCTTCTTACAATGCTCAACCCAGCTGTCATCCAAGCAGGTGTCCACTTGGGATACACAAACCGTGCCGAAATTGGAGATGTGAACAGGTTCTGGCCCAAGCGATAGATCCGCTATTCTGAAGATGGAAGCATGCTGCACATCCCACATGTATCCCAGCAGCCAAAAGGATTCTGTTGGCGTCCATTTCAGCATCAGCGACAGAATTTTCCATTTTTTTTGCGCACTCGCTTGGGGAGTGAATTGCATGCCACTGGGGAGCCAAGCGGTCATGAAAAACTAGAGTGCTGAATACTTCCCACGTTGTGCAATGGTTGGAGATGCGTGGGCATACGTTGGGCGGTTGATGCTGAGCAATACAGCATGTGGGCCTCATTGCATAGCCTTTCGTTTCTTTGAGTGTTGTTCTGACAAAGGGCTTCCATGAACTGTTGCGTTGTGTCAGGTGGTTGGTACGGTGGAGGCCCTCTAGAATATCTCCCAGGGACATTCAGACTGTGCCAACTCGGTGCATTTGGCATTCTTCCTGGGGCTTTTAAAATTGTGGGGCCAATGCACCAAAAATTCGTTCCGTTTTGCAGGGGTATGTGTATACTTTTTGACATCTGTGAGGAAAGGCCGTTTCAGAAATGTATGGGTGACGGGGGGTAGGTGTTCACATTTTTGAGGGCACAGCTGGAAATTCAACGATTCACGGAACGGAGCAGAAAGAGTGGAGAAATTGGGTTTTGCAGATTTGTCGACGTTCCCCGCGGTACGGTACAAAATGAAATGTCTGATGCCCCCTCTTTCTAGTGTACTTGTGCATGCTTGACATTCTTCTACAAATCAACGCCAATGCATGTGGCCAGAAACTCCTGCTGTGAAGCCTTCGTGGGGTGCACTTTACAATCCCAAAATTGACTTGCAAAGAAGCGGCCTCTGCGGCGGACATAATCTGGTGTTCCTTGTGGGTGCATGCAGGTCGCTGCAAACCGGCTGTATGAGGCTTTTTTGCCTGGCTGCCAGGCTGGTGCCGAGTCACCTGCACCCACTCTGCATCCCCGGAGTGAGCCCTTTTATGCACCAAAGGCTTTTGTGGTGCATCAGGGGATGCAACAGCACGTGGAGTAAATTTGTATGCGGACATGGTAGCTGCCTGTTGACAAAAAGAGGCAGCAAGCAACACAGGCATTGTCCAAAACGGACGAAAATCTCGAACATGTTGTCAGTACAGCATGCAGACCCAGGGTATTCCAAATAGCCCTTTTCAAGGGTTTTCCGAATATACCCCACATACCCGTACCTCCGGAACACTCCGTTGGCAGAAATGCGGGAACGATGGCACCAACCCGCGAAAACCCACCGAGTTGGCACAACTGGCAACGTCCCCAAGAGACATGGAAAGTGGTTTTAGATTGGGGCTCAGGCAATCCTTGTCGGCGGTTCAACCGCCTGAATATCCTGAAGGGGACATGGGGAGTGAGAGGTGCCTGTACCTGTGGTGGTGGTGTTGATTGCACTGTTATCAGCCTGAGATTGTAATTTGTACCCTTCCAACCATTGGCGAGACAGCCTCCACCACATCCCCACCTTAGTGTCCTCTTCAGGGCACTGCCTCTTCAAGTGTGGGAAGGGGGGTTGTGTGGTCCGAGGTTTGTGGTGTTGGGGTTGGTTGTGGTGGGGTGGCATGTCACTTTGGCAGTATAGCCAGAACTGTTTGCCAGGAGTTCGTATCCGTGTGCTCAGTGTGGGACCCCCATGGCTAGGGCTTCTAGGAGCGCGCCCGAGGCTCTTTGAGTTGGTTGAACAGCCTGTTTGCCTTTGCCACCTGACCTATGTTTTTTTCGGGTGTACTGTGGTAGGACTGCTGCCTTGGATCAAGGTTCCTTCCAAATAACACTCTTGGAGGCTTGGGTTCCTGTTGTCTTCAGTTTCCGATGTTTTAGAACCCACGCATGTTGTCACTTTGAGGGACTATAGTGTGCAACCGGCAGGACAAACCACAAAAGGATACAAATAAACGGATCACAATCAACAACAAGACCCAAGAGAAAGGTATGATATGCTTTGCCGACAGATATAATTCGTTAAACACTTGGCTATTGTCCTGTAAATCTTCAAGCATTCAGGGGGGGGGGGGGGGCTTGGGATTTTCTGGAGCCATTGAGCAAAATGTGTATGTCATTTTGGCCTGCTGTGCAATAATTGCCTGCGGTTTTTCCGGTTGCCAGTGCCACAATCTCCCTTATCATCAAAATCACAGATGCAGCCACACCTCCTGCCCCAGAAGCGTTGATCCATAAGAAGGACCCCTGTCACAATAATGGGGTGCCCGGTCTTCATGGCGTCAGCAGTAGTACCGAGGCCTCCATGCACGACCAGGCACGACACCAGGGGGAATAGAGCGGAGAATGGGGCTTCTGTGGCCACTAGCAGCTGCCCAGAGTCTGTGCACAAGAAAATGACATGAGCAGGGGCTGACGCCGCCCCATGCCATGAATATGCTAAAGAAATGGGAAGCTTGGGGGTGACCTAAGCCTGTATGAAGTTGTAGGTTTGACCATAACGGTTGCTCATAAAGGTTTGTCTGCCACATCAGACGTCATAACATGGAGCCTGGTTCTGCTGAGCCAGACAGAGAACCATTCCTTCCCCCACAGGCAGGGAGTGCAGGCAGGGGGATGTGTGTGTGTGGGGTGGTGGGGTTGCGGTTGGCAGGCGGTCCATAGCGGTGCCCTGACCTATGGATGCATCGAAAATGTCGCCATTGCTGTGCATGTCACAGAAGGCCTGCTCGCGCGTTTTTTGTTGTTTGCGGTCTGACAAGGCAACTTCGGACCATCGAAATTTCTCACCTGCCAACGAAAAGTAAACGCACCCATTCAATAGAAATGAGAATGCTCTGGGTCGTCAATGATAAAAGGCAATGCCCGAGGCCCAACCAGGTGAGAAAAGAAATGTTGCCAGCTGCCTGTAAAAGCCGCCAGGTGGGTGTGCCTGTGCCTGCGAGAGGCTACCAGATTGGGCCAAAATTTCTACCGGATACTGACGTCACGTCACCTCTGGACAGGGGTGATAAATCCTGGTGGAGGTGAACCATCATAACCATGCGACATCCATCCAACATGGACTCCACGGCGCACATGGTGCAACCCTTTGCTGCAATGTGCAAACTAGGGAGTTGGGGGTACCACAACACGTGTGCAGTTTTTTGGCACCAATTGGAAAACCGAAATTTTCGCTACCAATCGACCCCTCCCGAAAATTTCCTACTTGCTGTACTCCAGTAGGACATATGTCCAGGACATCGGATGCACATTAGATATGCAGGACAGATCCGATTTGCAGAGGTTGGCACAGAGATGTTGTAGCTGCTTGACTTCGTAGTTTGTGTACCCTCATCTGGCAGAGACAGAAGCTCCCGATCATGCGTGTGCATGTGAAACTGTCTTTCGATAATCCAGGCGCCAGTGGCCTGTTTAAAGAGAATTTCAAGCGGCGCGAAAGCAGCAAACAAGCAAAGAGGGCATGGCAACACAACCAGCAGAACTGGAATAGCCCATAATGCAGTGAGCCGTAACCTGAGAGGCAGACCAAGAGGTGCATCCGAGCGCCCCACCAAGCATACCTTCCAAAGCCTGCACTGTATCCTGTTGGGCAGGCTCCAGTGCATCAGATTGTGCTTTGCTTACCATGGCAATCACCCTAAAACAATCCGCAATGGTGTTGAAACGTTTTTTTGGCACCCAAGACGACACATTCGCAAACTCTACAAAAACAGAACCACAAGCATTCCCAACACGAATCCCGTCTATCTGACCAGCGGCATGAAGATGCATCGAAGAAACGGTCTGACAGACAGCAACAACATCGCTGTTGTATGCGCGGACGTACATGCAGACATGGGCTAAACATAATCTACTCACAAATCTACGGACTGACACTGGCGGAGAGATGCATGAAGTACCGTGGCTTCTTTTTGCACTGTGTTATGACCCGCTCAGCAATATCCATAATCGAGGAACGAGAGACAGGCATTGAACTAAAGGCCATGAGGACAATCGGGGCGTCTACAGCCTGTAAAAATGGATGGATAACCAGGCAACAATGGCGTTGATGGGCTTACGTGATGCCGCGAGACAGTCGGTTCCTTTGCCTAGCTGCCATTTCCAATTGCTGGTGTTGGCAAAAAAATTCACTGCACATTGGGCTCACTGCCACTCTATGAACTAGTCCAAAACGTATCAAATGCTGCGACATGACCCGCGAAGACACGTGCTCGACAAAAATTGCTCTCAGTTGGCCTTTTCTCCCTTCACCAGCCATATATTGGAATAGAGGGGGGGGCGTGGAGGGAAGGAGTGGGTGTCTGGCTCGACCCCCCTCCTCCTATGGTTGTCAACCCTGAAGGCCGCTTCGTATTTCACCAATAATGGTCAGTGAATCGTGTGTCGTTGATCGCACACCTTCGCATTGTCAATGAAATCAATAAACCGGCAATCCAATTGAGCAACTTTCTCCTGTGAAGTCAGAGGAAGTCAAAGGGAAATATACCGTTGTAGAGCGAGTACATGATGGAAGAAAACAGGAAGCGGTGCAGAAAGCGGAAAAGGAAACAGTGGACGCCCATAACCAGCGAATGACGCTGCCTCCAAGCCAACAAACATGACACGAGCCAACGAGTACCTGCTTCAGAAAAATAAACTCTGTAAAAAGAGTGTTGGATTTCCAATCGGATGGGCGGGTCCCAAATGCCACGTTGTTGATGGGGATCACAATGGGCATATTGTTGTCTTTCAGAACCTGATATGCATGCATGCATGAATGGCGCCAACCCCAAGCAAGGCCTCCTCCCTCTGCCTCTGACATCTCTTCTTAACGGATGGGGCAAACTTGGCCCTCCCAAGCTTCGTGCACAGCTTCTGGTCCCAGACCAACGCGGTGGACTCTGACCATCCCGGTGCATATCACGCAGCGAGCAGTTGTGGTCGAATTCTCATGTAAACATTTTCAATTAGCAACATCAAAACATGCAGAGCACTCCAATCACCTGTTGTAAGAACGGTCGTTGTCTAACGAATAAAAACAACAGACCACAACTTGATGCGACAAGGCAAAGTGAAGAAGGCAAATACAGAAGAGAAGAAAGAAGGGAGGAAAGATGAGGGGAAACAACAGACATGAAGACAAACGAGAGCAGGCAGACAAAGAAAAAGAAGGAATGAGAGGCATAGAATAGATGACTTGAGGATGCGGCGACACAGCAGGCGAAAGACCCTTTTTGCTTGTGCAGTTGGAAATTCGCACAGGAAAAGTGGAAATCAGCGGTCTGTAAAAAGTGGGTTTTAGTCCTCATGCAGAATGGTTGATCGCCGATGCTGTTGGGTGAATGCAGGTTACAACCTGGTGACAGGTGGTGCTGCACCCAAATACACACCCTCCCCCCCCCAGAAAAACAAGCCAGCGGCAAAATACAAAATCCATGTCCCATTTTGAGGGCGCCGGATGCTGTGGACTGGCTTGGTCCTGCAGCCTAAAACACACAACAGCAAAACCAGAAAACAATCACTATTCGGAAGGAGTAAGGACGGGATCATGCATGTGAAAGGGGTTGCTGCTACATGTTGGTGGGCACCCAGTCTGCACAGCAGAATCCCTTATTTCATCATCTACCCAAGTCAATGGGGAATACTCCTTTTGGACAAAGTAAGGACTTTACGATGGGGTTGAACCTGGCAATTGCTCCTTGGGTGATGGTACACAAATGGGCACAGAAGGGGGGTATGCGGGCCTGCACAGTTCTTTTATCTCACAACATCTCCAAGATGATTTGTGACTTTGAGCTGACAAAATGTTGGATGGTGCAATTTTCTGCCCCTGCCCCCAACCCCACCCCACCCCACCCCACCCCACCCCACCCCACCATCATGGAAACCCCCCATGAGCACACCCACAACCAGGTATTGGCCTGGCGTAGGGTTGAGGCTTTACCCCTAGTGTGGGTGCTTGCTCCGAAAGGGAAAAAACAGGGAAGCCCCAATGGCAAAATGCCTGGAAGTGCTGCTCACCACGGATGGGTAACACTTGGTGATCCGGAACGCCCTGGCCCGGCGTTACACCCCCGTAGTGGTGAGCACCCCCAAACTTCAGTGTCCTGGGAAGGACTGAATGTGAAGCATGCAATGCCAACAGGAAAGGGGCGCCACAGGGGCAGAAGCAGCAGTCTCAAGTAGAGAGACAACTCTCACTCCCGCTCCCACTCTCACCTTCCAAAAACACTTTTCCGCTATGGCTTGGGAAACAGTTTATTGCCGAAAACTCAAGCCAATGGGTACACCCGGACATGCCAACTGGTACATTTCCTCAGCCTTTGTGCCCACCCAAGGTGACACCTGATGATGATTTTGGAAGGGGCCAAACATCCAGTTTCATACCTCGGGGTATGCTATGCATGTAACCCCTCCATAAAAATTGGTTTATATGGTGTTCGCGCCTGCCCATGATCAAACACCTCTCTTCAAGTTCATTTCTGAAAAGGATTTGTATAAATGGTCCAGGGACCAAACGTAGGTGGGCTGCTTGATCAACCAAGGGGCAATTCCAATTTGCCTAACCCCTTGTACCCCTCTTCCAGATCTCGCCCTGGCAAGCACTGCGTGGCCTGTTTGCAAAAATTGTTTGCAAAAATACCTGGTGGGCCCACCTGTCCCACCTGTCCTTTCCAACTCTGCTGCATTGGTGGACCGGTAATCTATTTGGGGAACAACCTCGGGGTCCAATGGGACATTGTGCCAGTACACCCCGCAGCACATCGTGAATGCTTGGGAATTGCACTTGACTTGGGGAAGGAATTGCAGACATAGTACTGCGCCTTGTGCTCCATGCAGTTTGCATCAAATCCTTGTGTTGTATTGAAAATCCGCCCCAGAAACTGGTTGGTCTATTGTGGCCGCTGTGTATCAATCCAGACTGATTCCATCATCCCATTCAAACTTTTTCTTGCACGTTTCCTAACTAATGGCAGGGGAGGTCCTATCTCTTGGTCACCCCCAGTCGGCCTCCGTATGGTGGTCACTGGTGTGGATTGGGCCATTTTCAGGCGTGCAAGGGCTTGCTGGATGGAGGTGCTTTTGGATGGAGACCCCAAACTGCAACACAACCTGCAACATTTTTGAATTCTGAACACCAAAACAAAACCACGTTAGAAAATATGCAACCCCAAGTGCCAGCCAACAACAACGCCAATATACAAGTGCCCTGCCACCATGCAAGCATGAAGGGCTTGTGCCCTGCCGGCTTTGTAGGAATGCCCCACCTCGACGCACACACACACGAACGTCTGCACAAGTGGCCTGAAGGTTACTGCAGACACTAAGCATACACCTGGAAACTGTTGTCATCGAGTGGTTCCAGCCTATATCGAGCCCGGCGGCTGTTCACTTGCCCCAGTGCAGGAGCATTCTCCTGGGACCACTTCAGCCAGGACTGAACATTATGACCTGTAAATCCTTCCTGAGCAGAGGCGCCACATGCTGAGCTCCACACGCGCACACACACAGATGCGGAACACCACCAGACGCACACATCCGCATACCACCAAACAGATGCAAGCATTGGTGTCGCATACCATCACACAGAGTCACACGACGACACGTGACAAATCTCGAAGACCCGTTGCTACACTGCTGACGACCCTACCGGAAAGCAGCAGACCCCGTGGCCAGACGCTTTAAATCCACACCTCCAAGCGGTCAAAACAACCGAAATAATGTGTGTTGATGGCTTCCACAGCAACAGTGTGCTCACTCGGGATGACACTGGGCTGCAACACAAAACCGATCATGGGGATCTTTTGCTTTTCCGAAATTATCATTGCTATGTTGGGCATGGTAAACCCGTAGATCACCAGATGGGGCCGGATCTTGCGGGCCCACGACATCAGTGCTGCTTCCGAGTCAAAGAATTCGATTTCGGACCTGAACAAACCAAATGAAATAGTTGTGTGTCGCGACAATTTCCGTCAGAAATTCTATCCTCCTTTTACCAGCTGATGCAGTGTCACTGGAGAGGTCTGAAAGAGGGAGAGGGAGGGAGGGACCCTCATGTGCAGAGGTGGGGCACCCGAGAACCCTAAGATCTGGGCAGGGGGTCACAACACAGCGCAGGGAACGTTACGACGCAGGTGGAGGGCCAGTGTCAGGATCCCGCCCAGAGATCGCTGGGCCTGCCTGGGGCGCGTGGGTCTAGTAGCATGGCCTTGTACAGGTAGCAGAGAGTAGAGAAAAGCCAGCATCCGGCACAGCACTAGCATGCAGGTGAAATAAAGGGCTGAGGACCTTGCTGTTCTCTGCTTTGGTCAGCTGACCGGTCGGCTGCTCACCCATGACTGGACCCAGGGGGGGGGGGGGGGGTTCGTGCCAACTAAATGGTGTCAATTGATTGCTTGGCAATAGGCTCAATACAGTAGCTGGGACCTCTGAAATCAACCCAAACAACACATATTCCTGCCTGGGAACAGGCATTCTCACCGACCACAATTGTGTGAACCGTTCCTTCAAAATTGATACGATACCACAATGGTATCTCCCTCTTTGGCAGCAACAGCCGTGGTCATCTAATGATATTAGCTTCCCTGTTTGCTGCAGCCGCTAAGAGCACAACAGCTGTTCCATATGGAACGCAAAGTGCACCATTTGCAAACGGGCCGAAGAGGTTATGAATCTTTGGCCTTGTTTCCTGCTGTTGACTGCATTAACACCTCTGAGGGCTGAGAATCCAACATAGACCACACACATACCGGGCCAACATCATTGCCTGCATGAATTCAGATTTGGTGTTGATGGCCCATCGGGAAACAGCAGTGTTTATCTTGGCAGGGGTATTCCCTCCTGAAGGTCGGAACCTGTGACAACACCGAGGACTGCAAGGTTTCAACTGAGTCACACATTACTGATTACTGCAAGGCATGCGCCATGCTAAGGTGCGAAAAGCAAAGGGAGCATTGACAACCAACTGCTGTTCCTGCCCTGAATTCTGAATGATGGCAGGCCCGAGGAGGGGGGGGGGGGGGGCGAAACAAGGCCTCAGTATCTGATTGTTTGCCTCTGGCGGCGCATATTGGCCTCTCGCCACTGCTCATTCTGATCCTGGGAGGGGTGGGGGGGGGGGGGCGGAGGCTTCCGCCGAGGCAGACGTTCAGAGAGGTAGGGGGGGTCAGGGATGGAAATCCTAGAGACCCCAACACACAAACACGTTTCCTTTAAAATATGGTCAGTGTGTCACGCGAATTATTTTGAGGTACAAATTGCGGGATGAAAGCTTTTCGGGTTTCCCGTTGCAGCGTAGAATTTATCGGACACCCAGTCTGCAAAAAACCCTGTTAGCGTGAACTGTGGGGCCCGGACGGGGGAGGAGGTTGCGGTCACGACCTACTCCTCAGTGCCCCCTGTGTTCTGCACAATCAAATTCCCCAGCATCCCAACTGAGCCTCATGATGTGGCAAATAGGAGAACCCAGTAATGCATTTGCTTTCAGAAACACACACCGGGAAAGAGTCGAGCAGAGCAACGGGTGCAACTGATATCACAGGGTAATCATGCTGGTTCTAGTGCTGCAATCAGACGAAAGAAAGTTGCACAGGGGCCACAATGCTCATTCACAATGGTTGGCAATGTGGACTATAAGAGCAAAGGAAAAAACACGAATGCACCAATGAACTGCCTCACCCCCCACTACCGCTCCTCCTCCTCATGCAAACCACCTCAACCAATGTACACATCCCTGGTGCATTCACTACAGGCGGCGAAATGTTACTTTGTGCAGCTTCGTCAAGAGGGGACGATGATGCAAGGCAACATTGTTGACGTATGCAATCCCGCTTCATTTGTGATATGAGTTCTAGTAACGTATATTTGCTGTACCCAAACAGATAGGGCATCAATTTATCACATTCTTACAATTGTTATGGCCGATACAAAACTGTGGTGGGAGCAACACCGGTGACATACCGAATTGCTCCATTCTCGACAGCCGAATGCGACTTGACGAACTTTTTGCAGTTCAATTCCGTACAAATGAACACTTGCCACCCCAATGTGTTGGCCAGACCCCTGCACAATGAGCACAGTGATGGTAAGACCAAGAGTGTGAACTGTGTTCTGCCTGCTAAAGCAAATAGCAATCATATGAGAAACGATGCCTGTGTATTTTTCAGCACATGAAGTGTCGAAATAATTGCAATTCAGCGAACTGGAACATCAAACAGGTCCGAATCGAGGAGAACAGACCTCGCAAGGGCGATAAAAGGCTGGACATCACCCCGCGTCCCTCTGGTCAAGATCATCACCTTTGTAGCTTGACGTGAGTAACAACTTTCAGATGGGGCATCCCAGCCTTCAGGGACTGCATCTAACCCCACAGCAAAATGCACCTGCACAATAACATCATGAACGACAAGACATGCGTGCGAATGGCCCAGAGGTGATGCTTGGTCTAAGGTGTGAGATGGATATGCAATGGGCTGCGAGTACAAGGAGGGCAGGAACAAAGACGAGTGGTTTTTCATGCCCAACAGTCGCAAGTCACCATTGGACAGTGATTGTCTTCACTGTGCATCTGCTCTCAGCCTTTTCCCACCAAGTTCAATTAAGCCCAACCAACTAAATCTGGGTGACATGCAGCATCTGCGTGACTTGATACCGGTGCATATTCCTGGTGCCAAACATATTCTTTTGCATACCGGCTCACACACCTTATAACTTGGGCAGACGATTGCTACAAGGGCACAAAACTAATTGGTGCCCGGGCACACTGCACTCCCTTGTGGCCTGTGTTTCGCTAAAACAACCCCCTGTTGCCACTTTTTGTGCTAGTTGGCAGCCGTAAACTCGGTCGTCTACCCGGAGCTTTTTTGCGTCCGTGCAAGCAAAAACAAAAGTGTTGTGCGTGCATTGTGTCAGCGCTGTGTGCCAGCATTTTGCAGCACCGTGCTGTATGTATGCTGCATCTATGCAGCCAGTCTGGACCAAACGAAGACAACGCAAGATGGAAGATCACCAGTGGACTCCTCGTGCCAACTACCGTTGTACCAAGTTGAGTAAACGCGGTCTCACCGAACGCTGAAAATCACTCCCATTATCATGAAGAACAGCCTGCACACGTAGCCACCCAGAAAAGATGAATAACACGGTGCAGCTGAAGAACATTCGTCCGGTGCCGACTATTCGACTCACAGTCACATCCGACGGCCAATATGTCTTGCACAATTGAAATATGCACCAGCCCTGCTCGTCGTCGACACACGTGCAATCACAATTTACAACCTTTGAACTGTGGACGTGGCAGAACCAGTAGACACGAAGAAAGCCTACAACAGACGGGACATCAACAAAGCACACGCACACACCTCGCAGGGCCGGGCATACTGCGTTTGGTCCGACATCACAATGGAACTGTCTCTTGCGTTGGTCATAACTGCGAAGGCAACATGAGGTTGAGTTTCCCCCTGACCTTTGTTCCGAAACAGCCTTGAGCTGATGCTGCACTGCAGGGCTCATTATGACCTGCGACCTTTGCCCTCCTTGTACCTGCTTCTGCCTTCGAGGTACAACAAACCTTGATTCCGTGGTCATAAACCCAAAAAACGAACGGAATTTCAAGACATTTCAACACATGTCGATTCAGTGTTTACGTTGGAGCACAATCCAAGTAATCACGTCACAATCACTGATGCCAATGCTGATGCCTGAACGTGAGTACATACCTAAAGATTTGGAAGGACGTTTGGCAAGGTCAGACGCCTCGATTTCTGTTTCCCTGCCAGCACATACAAAGATGGATAAAGATTAAAATGATTGCATGGCACTTCTCAGGGGTTCGGAGCTCGGAGCCCCACTTTAGAGGCGGGGGCTGAAAGGGGCTCCGAGGCCCATGAAATCCAAAATCGTCCGTGCAACTGCGTCCAGTGCGCACATTTTTGGTCAACTGATGAAGAAGCCTCAGTCTCGAGGCATAAGCAGGAAAGCACCGCTGTCCTACGCGTGGGGTGGCACCCGCGAGCGGGAAGCTCCTGAAACTTTCCTTCTCGACTGACACTTCTTTGACATTTTCGAAGATGGCGAAACCCACCGTTTCCACCGAAACCGTTTTGATTTTGGGTATTTCTGGCTGGTGCCATATCAGCAGTCCACATTGGTTCACCTTGGCTCGCGTATCTCGTGGTTGTGCTGGTGGGGAGCTCTGCACTTCTTTCCTTCTCTATACCTGCATACCTGCCTGTTCGCCATGCAGAGAAGGGTCTTGGTATCCAATCAGCAGACGCAGGGTTGGCCCCTTTGAGCACTGCTCCCCTCTCACGTTTGTGTGTGCCACTCACCCACGGGGGTCGGGGTCACCTGCGCGCTCCGGTGGTTTTTACGGGCCATAGGAGGGAGGATCCGGCATGGGGGCTTGCCTCTGAGCAGCAGTGCCCTCTGAAATTCAGAAAAAGTGAAAACGGCATTTTTGGAGTCAGTACGACGAAGGGGGTGACCCTGATTGTTTCAAATTACAGGTTTCGACAAGGGCTGGTGAATGAATGTGAATGAATGAATGAATGTGAATGAATGAATGAATGTGAATGACTGAATGAATGAATGAAACTGCCATTGATGATCCGACTTCCCATGGCGCGCAAGAAACTGTAGGGATGATTGAACTTCATCGCACTGGCAAAATTTAAATGCTTGCTACTTAGCACTCTGGTACTTAGCACACTTACCTCTGACGGCTGCTTAAACTGCAAAAACTTGCAAACATCATCCGTCTGTCCGAAAATGCAAAGCACTCCAGCAAGCACAGGATGCTGAGAGCTCCCAACACAAACCGCGTCAAGATGTCGAGGTTGTTGCGTTCATCAACACCAGGCACCGGGCGTACGCTGGTTGATTTTCCAGTGACGATATTGGCATCGCAGTACGGTTGCATCTTCTCGATGGAGGCCCAACAAAGGGGCCTGGACGATATGTCCCAAAGGTGGTGCATGAAGCCAATTAAAGCACACAGCCATTCGTACACAATTCATACCCGATGAGTGCACGCTGTATTTCGTCATTGTCAGCACAACTTGAAGCCCTTGTGCCCAGGTCATGGTACAATGCCACATGGATGATGTCCTGCAACAGACCAGCAGGCTTTTGAATGTGCTACAGCAGAACAAACCCCAACTCAATACCTTGGTACCCATGCAATGTTTGCCTGCCTGTTGTCTCTGTCCATTTTTTTGGCTTGAGCCATAATTTTGGGTCTCTTCATCATCATCCTGCTCAGGTTGCCAGAGCATCCTGCTCAGGTTGCCAGAGTCCTTCAGCCCGATCATTCCGAAAAATTCCAGACCGAACGGATGTGGCACGGTCACCACTTTCTTGCCCTTGTTGTGTTTTGGTGAGCGTGTTACCACTTTCTTGCCCTTGTTGTGTTTTGGTGAGCGTGTTACCACAATGTCAAGGCGGTACATTCGTGGTTGCTATCAACGAGCGCCCCATCTTTGGGCCCCTGTCATCAGAATGTGGACCTTGCCGGCCTGGTTCAACAAGTGATTTCAATGCGCCTCCATAGACATGGTTGTCTGGTCCTCAATGATGCTTTCCTTTCCTATCACTGCTGTGTCTTCTCACGGTGTGCAAACACCCTTGCGCAAACAGCAGGAGGCGCTGTTTCCGTTCTTTTCCTTGCTCTTACCGAACCCCACCCCCTTCCCTAGGTAACAGCACTAGCAGGACATCAAGCATACAAGCATGATGTTGCTTTCGAGGGTGCTGGAGGCGGAACAGGTAGAGGACTAGGCGTGAGGGACCGTTTTGGCCGTGATGGGTGTGAATGCAAGCAGCAATCAACAACAAGCGGCGGGACAGCAATCAGCACCCCCAAATTACCCTCCCCAGCCCCAGCACAGAAAAAACTTGATCTTCACGGACAACCAGAAAATGGAACTGCCAATTTCCATGGTTCCAGGGGTTGCAGAAACAGCACCTCGTGCTGTTTTGACAAAGGCGCTGTTCTCGCTAGGGGGGAGACCAATTGTGTCTCTTCCTTGGCCACCACCAATGGTGGCCACTCCAGGGTTCACCCGGGAGCAAGCTCTCATTCGCATCGCAGCACACCAGCGGTTTGACGTCTGGAATGTCGAATACTTGATCGAATTGGGGATGATGGCTTGGACTTGCAGTCTTTGTCAAAAACGATCTATGAAAACGAAATGTGAAGGACAGGTGGCATCGATTTCCATTCACCATGGGCTGCCTCTGCATAGAACCAACGCCACCTGTATTACCGTCCTTCAAAATGCGACAACACTTCTCCAAAAAAATTGCGGGTGGAAGGGGGTCTGCCGAGGATGTTTTGGACCAGGGACACGACACGTGATCCTTTCACATGGTTTGCCGGCCAAAGGCGCTTAGCCCCCCCCCCCCCCCCGCCCGCCCTCCGACAGCAGTACAACACTGAGAAATTACTCGACATACTTCTGACACAACAATATCAGCAGGGACTGCTGTTCAATAGAAAGCTCGTTCCATTTGACAGCATTTGAAGGATCTTTACCAATTGTTTTGAGAAGAGATACTTAAATCAAATGGCTGTAGGAAATGCCATGCATGTGATATTTCATTACTTGCAGTTGCAAATTTTGTCTGTGCACATCGCCCGGCATGTTAAAAATAAAAGAAGGCCTAAAATATGCTTTACATAAGATGTTGGATCACTGTGTGGTCACCACATCAATAAATCGGTTTCGGGAATTTCTATTTTTGAGCTGTAGAGGGTGGAAAACTGATTGAGCAGTTTGTGCACTATCCCCTTAAACGCCCCCAACCTAGGACGTAAATGGGTGTCAACACACATAAAGAGGGTCTTCACATGATCAGTGTGAATGGTCACAATATCAAAAAAATTTCACTTTCGGAAATTTCCAGTTTTGAGGGTGGGAAATTGCATGAGCAGTTTGTGCACCAGTCCTTTGAAGGACCCAAGGAGTGGGGCGTGCAATGCCATCCCCCCCCGCGTCACATCCCCAGATATTGCCAGATCAGCCTGGCCATGAGAAAGCACCAGGGCATTTTGGGGGCATGTTGGTTTGGGTATGCCACTGTTTTTTTCTTTGCCATGGGGCCATGAGCAACGGATACTGAGCTCGCATAACCCCATGACACAGGTATATGGTCATAGCCACGACTCACAGTAGATTGTTTTGACTTGCTGCACTGCAGTGCAAACCAGATCAGCGCAAACCAAATTTGCAATGGGGGTTCAGCACCTTCAAAATAGGGAAATCCCAAGTTTTGGGCTGAAAACTCGACGGTGGGCTTGATTTCCCATAGGGGGCTTGAAGGGGGGGGGGGGGTCATGCACACGCATCTGTCTCCTGTAGCCCGGGGGTTCTTTCTGTGGAGGGGGCGGTCTGAAAGAATTACTCCCCTTTTTTTGACCTCGAAACCATGCAATTCTTTGCGAACTTTTGCTACCTTTCTACTACTGGAGTGTAATTCCAGCGGCAATGAATGCAGATGGTTGGCGCAACATCTGCCCCATGCCTATGCCTTGCATCCATCAAAGGAGTAAATGCAAATCCCAAATGTCTGGGTCATTTTCAATGGCCAGAGTTCAAACGCGTACCTGCCATTTATGGTCAGCTCCACACAGCAGGCCGGAGGGTCAGCTTCTGCACCCCTGGAATCACACCATCGAGGATTGGTCGGAAGACCGGAGGCATGGCATACTCGCAGCTTGAGCATCACATGGGGCTGTGAAGGAAGCGCAATGCAATCAACCGTGATAACAATCTGTGGTGGTGAAGCTGGGATGCAGGGGAATTCTTGACAATCAATTTTCTGCACACCATGAAGGCCGCATGTTCCCATGTAATTGATTCCTTGCACACATTCAGTGACATGCAATACTATCCTGGACTTCCTTCCTCTGTTTGGTGCCAGGTGCACTGCATACCAAGATGTGGTGCTCTGGAGTAAATCCCATAGGCTCATGCCAACAATCCGACATTGCACTGGCCATTACCAGTGGAGCACCTGTGACATGATACTGTAGCACAACCCGTAACCATGCGTTCCCCCCTCCACTTGTCTCGCCCAAACTATGTGCAAATCCCAAATTGATACGGTCCCTATGCCCCCTGTAGTGTCACAAGGCGTAGCTTGCGCATGGAAAAAAAACCAAAAATACAACTGCTGCTGAAGTACATGGTGTCCGTCATCCCAAAGCCACACAAGCACTGCACAACAACAAGATCACTGATGTAGAGTTAAAGAATTTCAGCCATTCTGAGACCCACCAAACTGTTTGCATTTTCAAGTGCAAGTGCAACTGGCAGTGCTGACAAACAGCCGGGCATGTATTAAACCAACAAATTGCACCTCAATAATGGAGGCAATGTTGTACAACATTTATCTGGAACGTGATAGTATAAACATTTGTGTTGGGACTCCGCATCTGCCAGTATCCAAATAGTCCAGCCAAGGGTGGTATTGAATATGCATGATACACATGATCCACCACCACCCCCAGTTGTATGCATTGGTGCTTTTCTGGAATGTGTGAAATTCTTACCTATGGAGAACAACTCCATCAAACACGCCTTGCATCAAATTGGTGCTTTGCATCAAATTGATGCTTGCGTGATGGGGAAATGAGGAAAGCCTTGTACCCTGCCAGGATGGTGGTCACTTCATAACAAGTTCTGTTCTTGGATATTGAATCAGCGGAAAAGACACCAGCACGTTCCTACAGAGCCAGAGCACTATGTGAGCAGAGAGGATGGAGATTGCTGTTTTTGTCTCCATTGTAATGATTGTAGTGATTCTGTTTGATCCTACCCTTGCCGGTTTCCTGCTCTTCATCTACAACCTCCAGGGCGGGGAGGGAAAAAAAGATGTGTTCACACCAATGCTGCAAGATGACATTTGAAAATGCGGAGAAGGAGTGGGTGCACAATGTTATCCCATCAATCAATTGGTGTTTCAGGAGTTGCAGCAATTGTGTTGGTCCGGCGTGGCATCCTGTTTTTTTTGTATTCCAGCACCAAATGGGCATTGAATGGACTTGCCCGTGCGCTTAGGCACTTGCCTAGAAGTAGAGCACAGTCCATGTCCATGTCCCATGACTATCAGCAAATCTCACATGGCCTCCACGATCTTCAGAACTTCCTCCCACAAATCCCTGTGAGACATCCCTGATGAGGCTTTCCACCCTGTCTCCACACTTCCTGTTTCCACACCTGTCCGCACACCGTGATCCCTTAGCCGCCCACACTGAGTCCACAGAAACATGCAGGGGCTTCCCCGCTGGCTGTGTGTTCAAAACACAATGCACTGTGAGCACCACACTCGGCGGAACATGAATATGCCACAGCCATCGAATTAATGCAGAATGTATTTCTTGAGCATGTGCCCATGATCCTCATGGTAGGGGCACTGAGTGATTGGCCAATCCGAGCTTTCGTCACAGCATGACCGTTCAGCTTGCACAGCAAAACCGTGACAATCGTGCCCCAACATAATTGCAAGGAGGCTGCAAATGTCCAAAATGGAGCCGGTTGGCCTCTTTTATGACCCTGACAAACCTGGGTTCAAAGACATCAATTCAGAACGATGCTAGAGAAGAGGTACGGGCCCCTGCCATTCAGGCACTTCTTCCGCAGCACTGTGCTGAGAAGGGAAACAGAGAGCTCCTGCTGGTGAACATCAGAACAACTCTCATTGCTAAGCATCATATGACGTCCAGAGGAGG
The DNA here is from genome assembly GCA_964036045.1 of Eutreptiella sp. 'Long Island Sound 2002'. Classification (NCBI taxonomy): domain Eukaryota; phylum Euglenozoa; class Euglenophyceae; order Eutreptiales; family Eutreptiaceae; genus Eutreptiella; species Eutreptiella sp. 'Long Island Sound 2002'. The sequence continues at coordinate 56,077,409 of OZ038390.1, forward strand.
TGCCTTGAATCCCAGACCCAAGCTTACAGACCAGACTTACTGCAGCACCCAGCAGTGTCACGTCACCTTCGTCACCTTGGCGTCCGCAGCACTTCAATTGCCTTCAATTACCATGAAGTGCTGCAAGCAGTTCCTCCTCCCCACACAAAAAGCTTCCATTACACACAACATTTGAACTCAGGAGAAGCAGGCAAGCAGGCAGGCAGGCAGGCAGGTTGCAAAAAATGTGACGACGAATTCGCTTTAATCTTCAAGTAGAGATACTGTCCCACTAAGGGTACGTTGAGAGGCGTTCAAAACAAAGGGCCAGTTGGCAACAGCCTTGAAAAGCCCGACCAGGGCGGACTGAAATTCACTTATTTATAATGCCAAGACCTATGGGGACCACCTGGGGGTCTCCCACTCAATCTGCACATCAACGCTATTTACATTGCCCATCACCGGCACATGTATCGGAATCGTCATCACAGCCTCATCTCTGGGGCCAATTTGCTACCCCTAGTGTGGTCAGGCAATTCACAAAGCCTGGAGCTTTTACCTGCTGATGCACAGCTCTTGATCCATATGCACAAGGGGCGTACGGGGGACAATTGCCCAGAGACATATCAGACAGCAACGCCCCAAATAGTGTCAATGTGGCTTGGCTCACCACCTCCACATGTGGGGTCCATGGCATTCTGGAAGTTCCGCATGGACGGGTCCTGGCGGCTACACGGAGGACGCAATGCACACGTGAAATGGGGGTCTGAAAAACAAAAAAAGACAAAAGCCACCTGGCGCAAGGGGTCTGACAAAGATGCTGCTAGGGCTGACAGTCCACTTACTCCACATCAGCCCACTCGGTAGTAGATTGGTCATAGACATAGTCACGGAGGGCGCCAATCTGCTCATCGTTGAGCACCTTCTGCCAGGCTGGCATTGGTCCCTTGCCATTCCGGATCTGATACTCAATGGCCTCCTTTGTCCAGCCGCCTTCCAGATACTTTTCCATCGCTGTCCTGGACAGAGTGTGGCCCTCGATCAAGAGGTTGCCGCCCCCAACGTGGCAGGCCACGCAGGCCTTAGCGAAGAGAGCTGGGGCCTGTGTCGCGGTCTGGGGGGCGAAATTGACTTGTGGAGCAGCGCTGGCAACATCAATTGCTGACAGGCTGACGGCCCCGGCTGCCGCCCCAGCCACAGCGCTTTGCGCAATCTTGCGTCGCTGATTAAAGACGAAAGCAACGGCGCCCGTAACAAGTCCAGACACAACAGCAAAGACGCCTGCCGTGAAGTTGCTGGCATTTTGAGGGGTTTGCAGAGGCATGGTCTCAGGCACGTCTGTTGCAGTTGCCCCCGATGTTGTGGCGGCCATGGGCGTAGGAGCCATGGCACGAGGAGCCTTCGGTACACGATCAACCATGTTGCTCGCTGCAACTGTGGCAGGTCGAGTGGTGGCAGCCTGCGCATTGATCAACATGGTCAGGGATCCGTGACTGCCCAGCACGAAAAGGGTAGCAATGCACCCAGCAAAAGCAGCCATTGCAGCCACGGCTGCGTGAACTGCTGGACGAGTGCTGTGCTTTGGCAGCAGATCGGAGTTCTCAGGGTAATAAGACATGTTGTAGGAACAGCCGATGAACACAGCTGAGGAGATGAGGGGCAAAAGGGAATCCAACCTCAGAAGATGAACACACACTGACAGTGAGCCCATGGCATGCCCATGCTGTATAGTAGTCCTTGTGTACATGCGGCATAGTCACTTGGGCTCATGCTGTCCACACAATGCAGAAGATAGTGAGCTCCCTCAGACTCCTGCCTTTTCTATCTGATATGTCAACTTTGGCTCCCTTATGCCACCGCCATTCGATCAGATCGGCAAATTGGAGGTGTATCCCAGACAAATGTGCATGCTACTTCCACACCACCACGATGTTGTCTAATACTTTGTGGTGAATTGCGTTCACACAACTCCTGTCTTTTTTTTTTGTTGCAACACATCATTCTACTGAGTGTTTGCATGTGCAACAGTGTGACAATCATGTGCCCTGGGAGATGGCCCTGGCGCTACACCGGTATACCTTTGTGGCTTTCTTGTCCCACTGAATCCCACGCCATTTTGGAGTCCCCAAAGAGGGGAGGAATCAAAATGGTTACAAACCCCTGCCTTCTCAAGGTCCCAAAGCAGGGAGGATCAATCAGCAGGAATCAACGCAGCAACATAACAGGGAGGAATCAACGGGGCTGCATAACCCACGGGAGGGACGTCTCCTCGCTTTTATACGCGACTCCCCGGCACAGGACATGGACGATTCACCGCTGGTCCGCCGGACCGGAACATCTGCCGAACCCTTGTCCGATTTATTCCATCCGTTCAGCTTCGCAGCCCTCGACTCGCCGTCGCATACACGTCCGTTCCCATGGTAGACCTGCTGTTTGCCTTGCCGATCAACTGTTTGCCTGGCAACCAACGGTGTGCCTTGCCAACCCACTGTTTGCCCTGCCAACCAAGTGTTTGCCTTTCCTGTTTGCGCTGCCAAGTGCCCTGCACAACATTTGTTCAACTGGAGTGGTAGTGTGAGGTGGACTAAGCAAACCCTTCACCCAAAAGGGGGGGGGGGGGTTTCGGTTATATGAAAACCTTACTTTTGCATAAAAATTGGGCCAACGAAAGAAAAGGGGGGGGTTATGTAAAACCACCCATGCTGTCGTTCTCTGCAAATGCGCCCCCCCCCCCCCCGCCCTGCCCCCCTCCTCAGGCCTGCCATCATTCAGAATTCAGGGCAGGAGCAACAATTGGTCGCCAATGCTCCCCCTGCTTTTCGCACCTTAGCATGGCTCATGCCTTGCAGTAATCAGTAATTGCTAGGGGTGTCCTTTTGGAAATACACACCACGTTTGGAATAGAACAACCGGCGCGGAATCCCCTTTCCCACAACATAGAAACACACACTTGCAACAAACAACATTGCAAAAGGAGGTGCCTCGAGCGCACAGTGCACACCGTGCAACTATTGGGGCCGCAGGACCGTCCGAGAACCCATCATATGGGTCAGTTGTGCGACAAAGTCCTCATGTATTCGCCAACTTCTACCCAAAGATGTTTCCCAATGAGGTGTTGCGTGTTTCCACCTTACAGGGAATGGCGTAGGTTGGTTGCTTTGCCCATTCCACGATCGCTAGTTGCATGCAATTCACTTCCTCTGATGGTGGCTCCTTGTGCGCAGTGCGATGTGTAAGCCAGTTTGTATTGATATAACTATCCTCGTTTTCCTCCCTACATCCCCTACCTCATGTTACCCATTTCTCACAGCATTTTTCTACTTCATCATGGAAGTTGTCTTGCAAGATGTTTATCCGATTGGCCGAAGAATGTCTGCGACGAATTCCTTTCATGTTCTTGCTTGTTGCGGCACAAGCCATGGATATTGGGGTGCTAAGGTGTGAGGAACGCGGTTGTGAGAGCAACACATGAACAAGAACCACAACAAATGGGTTCATACATGGTCTTCTTCATGCGTGTGCCTTGGGCTAGGAACCATTGAGGCACTTGGAATTGACAAACTATTGTAACGTGGGCCTTGATGGTCGCTAGTTGTAGGCATTTTGAAGGGGGGGGGGGGGGTGTTAGGAGCCTACTTTGGCAAAGTATGTTCCAAAAGTCGAGCTCCAAAAGCAGCATATAGAATGTGCAATGCAAAGATTCCTCCAAACAAAAGTAGTGCCTAGTATCAATAACAATGAGCCTTGTTGTGCATTTATATGACTTGCCTGCATGCCTAGCCCTCATTTCTAGTGCATTTGTGTGTGTTGTTGTGCATGTCACTCAAAAAGGGTACCTGATTCGGTGCGATGGTGATACATTCGGGTACCCTTGTTCGGGGGCCTCCACTACTCTGCCGTCTCTCAAACTCTCATGTCCACATCAATGGAAAGGGAGTACAGGGTGCGGTCACCTTCACCGCCACCCTCTCCCAATCAGCCCAGCCGTAGTCTCCTCGCGGCGCCAGAGGCTAAGCATCGCAACCCCCCGCCATCGCGGCGGCCGAATACATTGTCTATGTCGGTGTCAAAACCACGTGCGGCAAGCCGGCGCACACGGTCCCCCTCCGCTTCGGCTACCGGTAATCCATCTCTACCAGTGTAGCGGACGTCACGTTTGCGGTTGGCATTGGGGTCGGGACGTTTGCGCTCACGGAGCAGATCGCTTTCACGCTCAACATCAAAGCCGAGGCCCAAAAGAGCGCGTGCTCCAAAGACTATGGCACGCTCCCGTTAGAACAAGAAGGAGCGCAACACTATCGTTCGACCGACTTGCCCGTCTGTGACATTGCAAGGTCATTCGAGACATTTGGATGGGTTCCGCCCGTGACCGTGGGTTGGGGTGAACCATCATGTTGTGCAACATTGTGGGGGTGTAGTATGGTCCACACAGGCAAGAATATTGTCAATGGTCGCAAAAATCCCTAATTTCCCCTTGTAATGTGCGCGCTGTGCGGGGACCTTGCTGTTCTGCGCTTTGGTCAGCTGACCGGTCGGCTGCTCACCCATGATTGGACCCGGGGGGGGGGGGGGCTTCGTGCCAACTAAATGGTGTCAATTGATTGCTTGGCAATAGGCTCAATATAGTAGTTGGGACCTATGAAATCAACCCAAACAACACATATTCCTCTCTGGGAACAGGCATTGGACATCCCATACATGCATCTCACCAACCACAATTGTGTGAACCGTTCCTTCAAAATTGATACCACAATGGTATCTCCCTCTTTGGCAGCAACAGCCGTGGTCATCTAATGATATTAGCTTCCCTGTTTGCTGCAGCCGCTAAGAGCACAACAGCTATTCCATATGGAACACAAAGTGCACCTTTTGCAAACGGGCCGAAGAGGTTATGAATTTTTTTTCCACTGTCCGGTGCCATCGACAATTGTTCAACAGTGTGTATGGTATGTCCGGCTCTTCAGGCGCGTTGCTCGAGACAGTGCATTACCGTTCCTTGTCGCCTACCCGCCATCCTCACAGAGAGGGGGCATAAGGCAAGGAGTGCTCGGCGATGTGGTGGGTGCCTTCCCCTAGGCCACTCCTGCTGTGCCGCAGGATTCTAGGGCGTGGGAGCTGTCAGGGGTGGACGGGACGAGGCCCCGCAGGCGCCTCCGCACTCGTACCTTCCTGCGGTGCTTGCCGTCTGATCTCAGTGCCTGCCTGGGCAAGTGGTTGGCCGTTGGGCCTGGTCTTGGTGTCGGGGTCCCCGCCGCCGCAGCCACGGTGGCACCCCGTGGTGTGCAAGGCGGGACGAGGCGCCGCAGGCGCCTCCGCACTGCGCTCATGCGTTCCCTCACAGTATAGTGTCTCTGCGTCGGTGTTTACGTGGGAGCTCCTCCGAACCCATCCGTATCCGGTGTGACTCGAAAACATACAATAGTCTCACATGCCTCCGGTGGTCATGCACCGTCGCCTGATGGGACGCCTGGTGGTGGGTCCACCGCATGTAGAGAGCAGTGACAACATTTTCGTCCCAGAGCCGTGCAGTCGCTGACTCCCATTGGCTGTAGTCCCTTGTCAGTTGGCGCAGCCACCTCCGCACCGGTCTTCACCTGCGGTATTCTTGCACGACCGCCGTCCCGGCCGCTGTCAGCTGTGCGTGTTGTCTTATTTGGGTTCTCCATAGGGCTCTGTGGTCAGCCCAGAAACGTGACAGTGTGGTTGGCATGTAGACCCTCTCCTGGGTCCCCACCTAGCGTCAGGCGGACGTCCTCGCCGCCTATCATGTGTAGTTGCAGTCCGCTGGTATCCAAAGCTGAAGAGGTTATGAATCTTTGGCCTTGTTTCCTGCTGTTGGCTGCATTGACACCTCTGAGGGCTGAGAACTCAACATAGACCACACACATACCGGGCCAACATCATTGCCTGCATGAATTCAGATTTGGTGTTGATGGCCCATCGGGAGACAGCAGTGTTTATCTTGGCAGGGGTATTCCCTCCTGAAGGTCGGAACCTGTGACAACACCGAGGACTGCAAGGTTTCAACTGAGTCACACAGGCGGCATCTGCTATGGATGGCAGTGTTCAGGGTAGCATCAAAAGGGCGCCAAGAGGATGAAGGATGGCACAAAGATTGCAAGCATTGTTGAGCCCTCTTGTGCCTTTGCACTATGTACAATATTGTACAGCCCCAATACCCCCCCCCCCTTGCGCAAGCACCAGCCAGGTCAGGAAAGTGACGGTCAGACCGGGTCCTGGTGCTTATACAAGGTGGTGCAACTGCGCGACGCGCAGTACCAAAAGAAAGCATGTCCCAAAAACCTGCCCACACCTCACCCTAAGCACAATAGTCGCAACAGGGCCCTAGAACACAATGTGTAGGCAAATTTCAGCAAGTTCTGGAGGTCCTCACTGCCCATCAGGGGCATCAGAAGCTTGTGAATTGTGCATGTGAAGGGTGAGGAATTTGCTTGATGTCCTTCAGGGTTTTGGTCTTTTCAATCACCAATGGAGCAAAGAGTTCCTCCATCTCAATATTCATTTTTTTGCTCACCTCATAATTGTCACATGCCTGAGACCCAAGCAGAATGTTGTTATGAGCAGGAGGACTCATCATAAGCATGAACCAGCCCCTCTTTCCCTCTACAATCAGCACACAATTACACTTTGCCTACTTTCTGGCCGTAAAAGCCATGGTCAGAAAATTCGGCAAAAGTGACGGTCAGACCGGGTCCTGGTGCTTATCAAGGCGGTGCTTGCGCAAGGGGAGGGGGGGGGGGGTACAGATGGATGGATCAGATGATACAAAGGGGGGGGGGGGGATGAAGAGCCTGTTTGGTAAAATGGAAACCAAAAAAGATGGTGCATAAATGCACTTGGTGCAATGGGTTGTCGCGTGTGGGTGCAGATTGTACAAATCACTATAACATGCAGTCCAATCAGCTGCCAGCATAGTGAGTGACTGCAGCTGCAAGGACAACGCCCATGCGCTGTGTGTCACATGGGCAATCATGTCACATGGGCAATCGGGAATGGTCCACATACAGTGGTTTTTGTTTGGTTGGTCTGCTGATGTTGCGGTGGTGGCAGTGAGGGGCTGCGGGAATGCATGTGCCTTGGGGGGCCTTGCCTTCAGTGGCGAGCGGGAACCTCACGCCCCCATCATTATTCACTAATAGAGTGATATGCCAATCCCTGAGGCACAAAGGGGGGGGGGAGACTCCTTATCCCTCCCACCAACACATTGCACAAAATGTGATGACCACCTCACGAGACACCCCCTCAGAGCTTCGTAAGCCCGAGCTGGGTCATTTTAGGGTGGAACACACTCTTGGACCCTGATGCCCTGAAACTAATGTACATGAGACCTGGTGCTATGCCTGTTTGCACTATCCTCCAACTCTCCACTGGCCTTTTCTTGCCGCTGTGTTGCATGTGTCATGGCAATGGTCAACAATCACTGCAAAGAAGCATGTCACCCACGAATCCCTTTGCTGCAGCCTATTCAAAGAGCCGTGATGGGGGTTGGATTGTCCCAATGAGGCTCCGCCGATTCCAGATTCCCCCCCCCATAAGTTTCAGGCCATGGAATGCCTCAATTGCGATGCTCCAGGGCCCGAGCCCATGCTAACTTTCAATGCTAACTTTCCAAAACTCTGAGGGGCTGAGTGGGGCAATTGTGGAACAGCTGGATGTGGAAGAGGGCTTCGGAGCTCAGGGAGACGGGGTAGCCACCACTTGTTTGCGTGCAGACCTGCACAGCACGAGGCCTCCGCCCGCTTCAATCCAGGCCCCAGTTCCGAGGAGGGTATCAGAAGTGAGTACTTGGTTCGACTTAGTACCAGACTAGGAGACCTGGTGAAACTTAGTAGAAACGAGGTAAATTTTAGTGAACAAAAATTCTTTTAAAAATTTTTTCAGAAAAATTTTTATCTGTACTAAGTAAAAATGGAAAGTTTGTATTAAGTTTCACCATACCATCCCCCCATTTTTACTCAGATCAGAGGTGGCCCACAAGTGGGCCCGGTGGCTGCGTAACCCCTGCCGCCTAGGGGGTCCCCAACGCTCTAGAGCGGGGGACAATATTAGAAGTGGCCCACAAGTGGGCCGGGTGGCTACATTACCCCTGCCGCCTGGGGGGTCCCCAACGCTTCAGAGCGGGGAACAAACGCTTCAGAGCGGGGGACAATATCAGAAGTGGCCTACAAGTGGGCCGGGTGGCTACATAACCCCTGCCGCTTGGGGGGTCCCCAATGCTTCAAAGCAGGGGACAAACTTAGAAGTGGCCCACAAGTGGGCCAGGTGGCTGGCTACATAACCCCTTCCGCCTCGGGGGTCCCCAACGCTTCAGAGCGGGGGACATTGATTCCCGGCCACTTGTGTTAGTGGCGCCCCACCCGGGCCAGACCATCATGCATAATAATTCATTGGCACCTAGTCACAAAATGTAACATAATATACTTGGTATGGAGCACGAGAAACAAAATTAGGCTTAAGAAAAGAGTCATAACAAGGCCATGGCCAACATCAGTGTGCCGGCAATGGGAATAAAACTGGGTGTAATAAAAAAAGACAACCCGGCAGGGCGGCTTGGTTTGCCTGCCTCTGTGGGATTCATTGTGGACATCCCAAATATAGTTTTTTTCAATTCCCCTTGCAAAACTTTTGGTCATTTCTTAGTTGACCATCGGCAGTTGGGGGGTATTGAGGAGGTCACCACATGCCACTTGCGGCATATCAACACACCGGGATACGTGTTATCAATGGCATCATCGGCAGCAACAACAGCAGAAAAGCAGCAATAGCAGCAGTAGGATTGGCCGCTCTAAATTGGCGCAGCCCTACAAATATCTCCGATTGACACAAGATATAGGCATGGAAGGTACAATCAAGAACCTTACTTTCGTGGCACGTTATGTGAGGTGTGCCATCACAAAAAAAGTATGTCAGCGGTCCGCAGATTTGGGTTTAGTGTACATTTGAGCCACCTCCCAATACATTGTTGGGGTCCTGGGTGTGCAAGCCGACTTCGAACAATGGTAGTACCCCCCCTCCCCCTTGTAAAAGCTACACAAAAGTCCCAATTATTACGGTCCCTACGCCTACTGTAGCTTGGACAAGGCCGTAGAGCCCGAGGTTCAAAAAGAGAAGATTGCATGGTGAGCTGGTCCAAGAAAGGGGAATACAATGCATAAATATCCCCAAAATCAGAGCTATGTGGGTTCAAGTGGGCAAACACTCACAACAGATGTGTCCATGACCCTATGCAGCCAGCAAATGTGTCACCAAACCCATGTCTTATGTGGCCGCACTACATTTGTACCGAATCAAATTCAGTACCAAATTAATACGGTCCCTACACCTGTTGTAGCTTGGATAAGGGCGTAGCTTATACAAGAGGGGGGGGGGGGTACAAAATAGCTTGTGCCATTTCATGCAGCAACCACAATCTATCCTGTGGCATCCTGTGGCAATATGCCCTTGACAATGCACCAAGAAAGGCACAATACAATGTCAAGAGACATGCCGGATGGCAACGGACACCATCAATCTGCCGGATGAAAGTGGAATGCATGGGTGCAATTGCAAATGCAAGAGCATTGAAATGATCTCAAAACTTTGCCCACTTCTTCCACTTCCGTGGTTGGATGCCTTCTTGCTGGGCAATCAAATCCACAACAGCCAACTTCTCCTGGCTTGCCCCAACAATGTCTGGCCAGTCACATAGGGGTCAAACTTAAGGCACAGGTATTCACGAGTTGGGGCAATCAACAACAAGCGGAGCACCCAATGGAAGTTGCCCAAATAATAAACCTACGCCACAATCAAGGGTGGTGCACAAAACATATCAATGGACGTTGCTTCCAAAGTGCGGTCTGCCCAAGATTCACTGGGAGAGTTCAGTGCTGCCCACCAGCAATACACCACAATCTCAGCATAGTATGTGACATAGCTGTCAGTGGTGAGGTCCCTGGAATGGCGTGCCTGGAACTCATATTGTTGCACCGACGAACCCAGAACAGTGACATGTAGTGGCTGCCCCCAATTGTCACCAAGCGGTGCCTCGACCTCCAACAAGAATGAGAAAAACCAACCATGGCTATCATTGAGTGCTTTGCACACATCAACCAGGATTTCTTCTGCACTAGAACACTAGGACCACCAAAACATGCAATGAGCATTGCAAACATAAATGTAATTTGATGTTTATAATGTTTCTAACCATGCAATCCAACTTGATTGTCGGTCCCCCACATGCACTGCACATCAGCAGGTGTCTACGGCTCTTTACCCAAGAATGGTCAAGGGCAGTGATTCACAAACAGCCAAGCAATAGTACACTGCATGTGTATTCCAAGGGTATCATCTGTGCCCACGGGACCCACTGTAGCCAATTTCTTTGTGCATGCCCCAGCGTGATCCACAGCGCTTTGCGGGGGGAACCTGGTGCAAACACAAAGGGGAGAAGGGCAAAAGCTTCGGAGCGGGGGACAAAATCAGAAGTGGCCCACAGGTGGGCAGAGTGGCTACATAACCCCTGCCATCTGGTGGGGCCCTCAACACTTCAAGGCTTCACAGTGGGGGACAAAATTCACAGTGGCCCACAAGTGGGCAGATGGGCTACCAACCCCTGCCGTCTGGGAAGGGGCCCCCAAGGCTTCAGAGCGGGGACGAGAGTCCTGAACTCCAACTTGTTTTACTAAGTTTTTCACTGAGTAGGGAAAAAAAATTCTGTTAAGCTTTTTACTTCGTAGAAAAAGAATTTTTTTTAACTAAATTTTAGCACAGAAATTTTTTTCTAAGTAAAAACCCCACCCGCAGAGGAAAAACTTTGTAACAAAATATTTTTTCAATAAGTTTTGAAACTTAGTCACAAGATTTTCTTCAACAAAAATATTTTCTACTAAGTTTTACCACAGACCCATCAGAAGCGGGGGCCATTTTGGGAAACTAAGTAGGCAACAAGTGATGGCTGAGCCAAGGAAAATCGGAACAGTGATGAAGGAAAGATACTGGGGCCAGTGCATGCACGAGTGGGCAGCGACAGAGCACGAGGCGAAGTGAAAGCGGAAAGCCGGGGGGCATAGGGGGCACACACGGCATACGCCGTGACAAAGGAAAATATTCCAGCACACCGCACCAAAAAACGTCGCACGGCTGCAACAGTTGGCTGTTGCAGCCAACTGACAGTGCTGGGCCAGTCGTGAAGTAGCCGGCTGTTGCATCATGTTGTTGACCATTGGCCCAGAGCGCCATCCTTGAGTACCATCTCTGGTGGAAAAAAAAAATAGTACTCTAAAGGACAGCCCTCAAGGTCCAAAAGGACAGCCCTGGCAAAAGCGGCATCTGTCCATTGACGGGGACCTGTATTGTGGGGGCTGGGTGTTCAGGGCAGGCCCAAAGGGGCGCCAATGGCGCCAAGGACGGCGCTGTGATTGCAGGCAATGTTGAGCCCCTGCACTATGTACAATGCTGTACAGCCCCAGTAGATATGGACGCATCCACGACACAACAGGGGGCCATGAAGAGTCTGTTCGGTAAAATGGGAAGTAAAAAAATGTAAAAGGTGAAAGGAAAAACGATGTTGCGTAAATGCACTTGGGTGCAATGGGTCATCGTTAGTGGGTGCAGACTGCACTGATCAGCACAACATGCGGTCTGGTCGGCCGCCAGTGTAGGGATGACTGCAGCTGCAAGGACAACGCCCATGCGCTGTGTGTCACGGGCAGGTCAGGGAGAGTTGTGGCCTGTGCAATACCCAGTGCCTGCACTTTCAGGGGCTGCACTGCCCAGACGCGCAACTGTGCAGGAGTTCCCCATACAGCGCATAGTTCTCACGCCGAACCAGCACCAGAGAGTTTCACGGCACATGTGACCGAACAGTGGTTTGGCGCGGCCAATACCCTTGGGCGCCAGCCCCCCCCCCCCCCCTGGAGTGCATAAGGGCGGCGAACCTGTGGAGCAGCAGCACTAGGACCAGCCTCAACACCAGCACCAGCACCAGCACCAGCACCAGTGTCAGCGGATGGTATTCCTAATACTGATGCTGGCGCTGATGCTGGTGTTGGTAATCCCTACTCCTCTCCCACAAGATACGTGATGTCTTCGATTGGGTGACGGTACAGACCCTGCTTCAGCCGCTTCTGATCCAAATAGTGTCCGATAAATCCAATGGAACGCCCCAGCACGAACAAACCGTTCAGTGCGCCCATCTGCACGTATTCATCTGCCTCCTCCCTCGTGAAGCTACCGCAGTTTCGCAGCAGGTCCACAAAGCAGCAGGCGACGGCGCCATCCACGTTCAGAATAAGGTTGGACTTCTTTCGGGTCGTCACATCTTGCACCTGTTGAGAGGGAGGAAGGCACCACTGCACCACTGCACTAATACACCATTACACCACTACACTACTGCATCAGTAACCAGCCCCCTGAAGCCCCGCCCCATCATGCCCCCTCCTTGGGCGAAACGAGCCTCAAATTGTGTAAAAAGCCAGAATAGGCTTCAAGCACACAAAAGAATTCTTATTTTCTAGAATCCTATAACCGGGGTGGGCGGGGGGGGGGGGGGTGGCGGAGTTTACATCACTGCACTGCTGCACCACCGCACCTGGGTGTATGTTGGGGAGTACCATCATATGGACCAGGCTGCAATGATGGCTGGCCTCCAGGATTCTTCGGAGCTAATACAAAAACATTCAGAACGATCATCATTATGACCCCATCATCGCAAATCCTGGGAGCACCCACTTGCCTTGTTTGCAACGTTCCTTGAGCTTGTGAGGACATCATAGTGCATTTGATGCAAGACGTGGTTTGGAGTCTGATCGAAACATGGGCATCCAATGATACACGCAGAATATAACTTCCTATCATCATATCTCCTAGGCATATGGTATGAGTTGATTGGGAATGGCAATGCAGCGCTGTCCAGGCAGCGCATCATACACCCGGGTCTGCCTAATTCATGTTGAATGATAATTGGATATGGTGTCTGTGAACGACCAACAAGGCGGGAGCAATGAGTGCAAGAGGGAGAGGAGGAGTGTTGATGCGGTCACCTTTGTCCCCTGCAATGCAACAGATGTCGCTGTCCCACAAATGGCCTAAAGAGTCGGACTCGAGCCCTGTGTACCGAGGGTTCCCAGCAATATTCGGGTGAATGACAATGCAGGTGAAAGGTACCTTCAAAAAATTTTCTTCTTCTGGGCCTACGGCGTCAGATTTCACAATGTCTAATGGTCACAACCCCAATATGTTGGCCTTGGAGATTGGTTGGGCGCTAGATTTGTGGTGTGGTTCTTTTCCTTGATGTTGTGGACACAGGTGGTTGGTGGGCCAGCCAATTGCTCCTGCGACATTTGAATGTCACACTTATTGGCGGATGCATTTGTGAATGCTCACGGGCGCGCCACAGGCCGGTAAATTGAGCACCTGGCCTAAACCAATCAGGGGTCTCTATTGAGGCCCCCAAAATCGAAAACATACCTTCCCCAGTTCCCCAGGACACTGCTTTCGAGCTCAATCTGAAAACATTACGTCTAACAGTCGCAACAGCCAACACAAAGGCTTGCTGCATGGCAGCATGACGTGCAAAGTAGAAACAACCATAGCAACTCAATGTTCCCATTTTGCACTTCACTGCCGGCTGCATGCCCACTGTTGCTAGTCCAGCACAAGAGGTTGACGGATTACCGGTGCAAAGCATGCAGGAGGCATCCAGTGTTGGTGTCTAATGCCCAAGAGTGGGACGGAATTTGTGAAACGGATGCAGGTTTGTTCTGCCGGAGCTATCAACACCTCATCGGGCGTTGTCGTCGAGAAAACAGTTGAATCGCGCCCCTGGCCTCTTTGTTTCGCGGTGTGACAGGCGAAATCAGAGGAAGAGCGCATACCACTTCTCGGGGTGCACACTCGGACGCCCTGTGTGGCTGGCGGCCAATGAGACACCAGGCCCTAATGGTCCCGGCAGTCATCTGACCGGACTGGGATGGTGTGGTGTTCAATGGCCTGGAGTCTCAGTATCATATCTGCCGACGCATCAACACCTCTGATGCATGGGATGCCCCCATCCACGTCTGACTCAGCTGCGTTGTGCCATTGTTGGGGGAGTGTCAGGAGGGGGCAGAAGGGGCACTGACTAAAAGGTTTGCGGATGTGCCGTTGGGGCCCCATTTTGTGGACCCCATCCTTTCAGGGCTCAGATGTCAGGGTGTGTGAGGGCCGAAGAGGGATGTCTGTGGCACCCCAACATAAACGCCTCAAAATGATCCCCAGAGCACTAATGATTTGGGGGCCCATATTATTGGGGCAAATTTCATCTGTGGCCCCATTGCGGCCGTATTTTTTAAGCCATTTGAAAAATCAGCATGGGCCTTTGACTTGCCAATACGAAGATTACACAACCTTTTGCACTGTCAGTTTCTAGGTCCAAGCCTCCCCAATATTCACCAACAAAATACAGGATCCCCCGGATTCGTCTTCATTATATGTTAAAGAACGCCACACGTTATCGTCACCAGTACTCAGATGGCCTTTTCAGTAGGGGCCCGACATCTGAGGCCCTTTCCAGACCCCCCGCCCCCCCCTCCTTCGGTCCTTCGGGGGGGGGGGGGGGACCAATGCCCTGCCCCCCCGCCCTGCAAACCGTTTACCCGGATGCGAAAGTAACACGCACCTTCAGGGCGTAGTCCAGCAGCGGGCAGCACGGAAAATTGGCCTTGACAAAATCCACAACCAGCGTCACCCGGGCATCCGGGTTCTCGACGGACTTCAGCAGGTGCCCAATGCCTGAGATCAGTTTGTTTTCCTTGCGACACTTGTCAACAAAATCTTCAGGGCCGAGGCCATTGTCGTACGCCTCTGAGAACATGGAGGCGGCATCATCCAGTGCCCCCCCAAAGCGCGGCCCAATGGTCAGCAAGCCCGAGGCGAGAGAGGATATGAGGTCCTTTCCAGCACGCGCCGTCACAATGGTGTTGTGTGCTCCAGAGACTGCAGGGCCGTGGTCGGCGGTGAGCTGCAGCACCACCTGAGGCATTGAGACGGGCATTCGGAACAGGACACGCCGCAACAAAAGCAAAAAAAAAACTCGTCCGCTGGTGTGGGGCAAAAACAAATGGGGGGGCGGGCGAGCGGTAGCCCATCAACGGTGGTTGCTTCATTACCGCCGGTGGTTGACTGGCCAACCGACGGCATTTGGCGGCTGGCTGTTAGCGCATGCTCCTACCCCCAGCAATCCAAACGCCGGCTGGTTGTCACACCAATACGCTTATCACCTTGCAGTCAATGCTTTGTATATGTGGACCCATTGCCACTCGTGTCCGGCAGGGGCACTAAATTTGGGATCAGCCATTTGCCACTCAGTAATGTCTGCCTCTGGCACATCTGGGACTCAGTATCCAGCGCGCAACAAAGTAGGATCCGGCGTTTGGTGTTCACGTCTGAGCTGGTGTGACGCCAGTGGCTAGGCTGATGTGGACCGGTTGCCACAAGCTGCATTCGTATTCTTCAATGTACATTAGCCCTGCAGACCTTGAGGCACTAGCCCACCAGGCCCTTTGCGAGGTGAGGATGGGCGGGGGTTGGACCAACAGGAAAACAAAACAAACACGCAACTGAAACGAAACTGCCACGTGCCCCACTTGGTCCGCCATCAGGGCATACCAGCTGCAGGGGATCAGGGCTGCGCAACACACCTCAATGAACTTGCAGGCATACGTCGGCAGGCGGCGCCGGAACCACAGCAAACCGAGCACCCCTCCGATGCCGATGTCCTCGCTGAAGACCTTTGAGATGGGCATCCCCGAGTAGCACAGCTCCTCCCCACGCTCATCCGTAATGGACGACAGGAACGCCGCGGGCTTCCGAATGAGCCCCAGTTTGCGGGCCCAAGAGTAGTCCACAGGGATCGGGGGCGGCTCGACCTCCTCCGCAGGGGAAATGGTACCTTCCGCCACTCGGGCCTGGTACGCGTCGGAGATGAGGGTGGCGAACTCCTCGAAGCTGCTCGGCACGAGGCACCCAGCGGCCCTCAGTGCGGCGTTCTTGGCGTCCGCGGTCTCCAGCGTGGCCTGGGCCAAGGCCCCCGCGTGGCCGAACTGCACGTCGTACGGGAAGAATTTGGCCACGGTGCCCGTGCACCATGCAACCACCGGCTTTGTGATGGTGCCAGCCTTGATGGCCTCGCACACGTCGTACTCCAAAGTCCCGCCCACTTCCCCGAGAAGCACCATCATTTGGATGGAGGGGTCGGCCTCATATCGGAGCATGTGGTCCATGAAGTCCGTGCAGGGGAAGCGGTCGCCCCCGATGGCAATCCCCTCATTCACACCATCCGTCACCCTCGACAAGATGTTGTTCAGTTCGTTGGCCAGTCCTCCAGAGCGCGAGACGTATGCCACGGACCCGCGCCGGAAGAGCTTGGAGCTGACCACGTTATCCAGCCGCCCTCCCGCGTTCCCGATGCGGAAGCAGCCCGGCTTGACACCCCCGACCGTGGCTGGCCCGATGATGGTGACGCCTTTCTCCTTCGAGAGTTTGCACAGATTCCGGGAGAACTTCTCCGGCACTCCCTCTGCGATGATGGCAATGGAGCGGATCTGAGGGTACTCCATAATTTCGAGCACAGACTCATACACCGAGCGGCTGGAGGCGAAGTTCACGACAGTATCGACCTCTGGGAACTTCTCAAGGCACGGCCGCAGCCGGTGGTAAACCGGGATCATGATCTCTTTTGAGCACCAATAGAACTGCCGCTGGGAGAGACCAGACGCAAACGGGTATACAATGGCCACCACCGACGGCGTGGCGCGGCGGGAGATGTAGTCGAAATCCAGCATGTTCTGCACGGCCGCCGGTTGCATCCCGTAGACAATAGCACGCGTACGTTGGTGGAACAGTGGCTTTGTGTCCTCGTCATCTGGTGCAGCCTTTGGGGATGCAGGCTTGAGCGGGGCGGGGGGCACTGGCTTGGGGGCTGGCGCGACCTTCTGGAAGGGGCTGGCTGAGGCGTCCTCTGCTTCACCCAAATTCGTGGCAACCGCTTTGCCCAACGCCATGGCAACCACTGACGTCATGTGGGTCTCTGGCCCACGGACATCGATGAAGATGCCCAGCTTCGATGCCAGGCCCCGCATCATGTTGAGGCCCTCCTGGTAGTTCGGGCCCCCGCGGCGGACGTAGATCTTGACGTTCTGCTCGATGATGGCCTTCGAGTACTGCTCCAGGGCCTTGATGATCCCCGTGAACGTGGCGGCAACATCTGTGAAATTGGCAATGCCTCCCCCAATGATCAGGCACTTGCCGTCGGGATGGGGCTCACGGGTCATGAGCTTGATGATGGTGGAGGCGTAGGAGTAGGTCAGGTCTGCAGTCGGGTCGCCGGAGTATTCCCCGTAGTTTGCCAGCTCCGGGCCGCCGCCCAGGTCTGCCACAGTATCCGAGTAAATCACCGACGCCCCCCCGCCTGCGACCATCAGCCAAATGCGCCCTTTCGGATTGAGGATGGTCAGCTTGAGGGACGCCCCGGTCTTCTCGTCCAGGGAGGCGACAAAATCTTCCTCAGGGAGCGCAGTGTGCCCGAACTGGCCAGGGAACTGGACTTCCCCCCAGTATTTGCGGCAGCAGAACCGGGCGGTCTCGTCGAGCTTTGCGGCCATGTCCAGCGCCGCGATGCTGGTGTCATCGGTCATGACGAGGGGATTGATCTCCAGGTACGAGAAGTGGCACAGCATGTAGACCTTGAACAGAGTGCTGACCCACCTGGCCAGAGCAGGCTGGCGTGAGGCGGGGACCTTAGACAACAGAGTCATGACCAGCTCCTGCTCGGAGATCTCCTCCATCAGGGGTACCACCATTCTCTCTGCCTTGGCATCCACGTCGCCAATGTCAACCCCTGCTTCGTGATAGAAGAGGATTTCTTCGCCCCACCGCTTGGCCTGGATGCACACGTAATACTCATCGCTTTGGGCATGGGGAACGAACGGCTCCACCACAAAATGCGTCAGGGGCCCCTTGGCCCGGCCGATTTCGATGCACTGGCCCCGCTTCTCTTCCAACCATTGGAGCGCAGTGTCCCATGTGGAGTTCAGCAACACCAGCCCGGCCTTCCCACGACGTTTCAGCAATTGATCCGGTTTCACCACCACCTTTTTGGTGTTGAGCCATGGGTAACACTCAGGCAGTGTTGACAAGACAGTGCCCGGAGCGATTTGTACGAAATGGTCCTCCTTGAGCTTGGACCCGGACCCCATGCTGTTCATGTGGCGGACGATGATCCGCTGCGAGTCGTACTCGCGGATGGCTTTTTGAGTCATTGCGCTGTCAGTCTTCGAATGCGAAAATAACTAGACCCTTGAACACCCCTACACACTGCCGCACACTCCTACACAACCACAAGACGTTCCTTGCCGAGGGAAAAAAAACGTCCGAGCGTCCGCTGGGTTTCACGCTCAATAGCGGTCTGCTCATTCCCGACGGTCGTCAACCGACGGCGGGCTAACAGCCAAAATTTTGCCGGTCACCGCCAGCGGTTGGCGCCGAACACAGACGACAGTCAGCCGGTTATCGCCAGCAGTGGGCCTCAAACGGCCTTCCGTTCCTCATCACGAAAAACAGCGATTGCACGCCCTGCTGGAACGTCCTGCACCACCATGGATGCCCCAGCACGCCCATACCAAACTCTGCACAACCACACCCCGTTACACACGCCTACACGGGGGGTGGACCAAGGGGTAGCGGGGTTGGGACCACCGGCAAGGGAAGAGCAACAAAGTGGAATGGCGAGCACTCTCCCTCCACCTCCATCAAAGCCTCCCGCTTTGCACTTCCTAGTACCTCCCGACCACCGTACACATCGCCATGCGCCTCCGTGCGCCATTCGACACAGCTAAACACAATGTTCAGGGCAAGACTCAGCACCGTAAAGGATCGGTTTCATTGTCCGATGGGCGTCTGATTACCCATTCCTGATTGCAGACAATTAGGCAAAAGGCGGGCAAGCCACTCACCTATGGTGGAGGCAAACTAAGCTCCCCCTTGCGAGAACAACGGAAAAAGGACTGAAAACGACAGAGACAACACCTCCTGTTGTTCTGCCAAGGGCGTTGTTTACGCACAACTTGGGAAGACACAAGCGGTGGCACCACCTTAGTGCCTGGTCTATGGGCGCCTGGATGAGCCGACATGTGGAATCAAGTGGCAGGATAGCAATCAGCATCCCCAAAATACCACAACAAAACTTGATGTTCATGGACCACCAGAAAATGGCACCGCCAAATCCACGGTTCCAAAAGCCGCGCAGACAAAACCTCGTGTTGCTCGGACAAGGGTGTTGTCCTCGCAAAAAGGCGCGGGGGGGGGGGGGGGCAACTGCAAATCTATTTTCATTCACATTTTGCCCCATTTCCCCATATTGTCCCCCATTTCCCCGCCACGTGTCCCCTGCTGGGCCTGAGGCATGGGTGTGTCCTGACCACACCCACCCACACACAATGACAACCTTTTTCCCGTCCAATAATCTCAGTGGCTGCTGAGCTGTCTATTGCCCTGCGTTCTGCCTATTGTCTGTGTCAGCTGGTCGGTGGCTGGCTGGCTGGTGGCCACGGGTACCTCAGTTGACGTAGAATGTTTTCTTTATCCACTTCTGCTTTCGCTCTCTGCATCGCAAAACAGTGTCATTCACTCACTGCGAAGGCAGAGACTCCTGAGTTCCGCATTGATTCCCCACTTGCCCTGCCTCTGCCAACATTGTTCTCCCGGTTGTTGGCCGGCCGGCCGGCCGAACGTGCGCCGATATGTACACGGACCCCATGTACGGCTTCCTCGGGCGGGCCATTTCTGAACACTGCATCACAATGCACGGACTGATGCCAATGTGCGCATTACTCGAGAACATGTGGTCAGATGTCAGATGTCCTGCGTCATTGACCAAAACAGAACCAAACAAAGAATGCACCAAAACGAGAGTTAGAAGGTGCGGATGTGCCATCCGTGTATTCCATCAACATGCTCAGTAATCCCCACCCCACCCCAACACACACACACACACACAGCCCCCCAGAGCTGAACCACTCACAGGTCATACAAAAGACGTGGCCGTGGCTACCGGACCTACACCCCAATATGGAACGCCACCCCCCCTTGCGCTGGCAGGGAATTGTCAAGCACGGCAACCCCGCCTGACCGTCGTTTTTCGGACCACAGCTTTTGTGGTCAAAAATGTAAAATGACGGACAGGCCTGTGAAGAGCTGGTTCTGCTCAAGACAAAATTGTGTCCGTTTTGATGGGAATTTTTGCGAATGTCGATGCAATGAGTCCCGAACCCTCACAAGAATCGTTTGCGGGTGGGTCGTGCAGAAGCACGGCCTTGTCTATGCACGGGATCTCCGTCTGCCCATCGTCTTCCCTTACTTTAGCCGTGCTGGCGCAAGGGGGTGTGGGGCGGAGGCCTGACGAAGCCCAACACGTCCGCACCCCCGGGAGGGTGGGGTTCTCCGTCTATGATGCGCAAAAAAAAAACCTGAAAATGGACAAAAACCACCATTTGTGGGGGAGCTACCCAGCGGAGACCATCTCATTGCAAAATCTGCTCGAATTGCGAGGTCCAAAACAGGCTGCAGCAAACTGAAATTGTCCAGAGGCCCTCCTACCGGGGGGGGGGGGGGGTTAGGGGGGTAGGTGGTCACGTGTGGGTCAGAGGAGGGGGAAGGGGGAGGGGGCCTGCTGTGGTGAGGGGGGGGGGGGGGGGCAATTCTGGTTAAGCATCTCAAACCCTTCACATTTGAAAATTCCTTCAAACATTAAGGGTTACCGTTCTGGCTCAGATTCAGCTCACGTTAAGGCTTAAGGGTAATCTAGCAGAGGCGAACCAGGCCTGAGAAACAGGAATAAGCTGGATGGGGAGAGAACATTGCACATTGTACACCAAGCACTTTGCACACCGCACATTGCGCACTTTGTACACTGCACAATGCACACTTTGCACTGCGTATTTTGAAAGCCACCACGCACTCTGCGGATTCCCGTGCACTTTGTGCGGTGCTCTGCACTGTGCAGTGCACACTCAGGGCACCCCAGCAATGTACAAGAGAGAGGTGCAGCTGTTGAGTGTACAACGTTGTGAAAAGCACAGCACGCAACACAGCACAGCGTGTGCAGTACAACGCCACATGTGGTATGGTACAATGCAAAGCAACGCAACAGCACACAATACTATGCACTACAACATGCTGAGGGATCCATTGACCGATGGAAGCAAAAGGTTCAACCGCACTGATTGCCCCCAGGGAATGCGGGGAAGCCTGTACATGGTAGGACTCGAGGGCGGAGTGATAGCTGGCGTTTACCTGCTGTCAAATGTGTGACCTTCCTCCTCCTGACAAACACTGTTGACCACTTGCAAACAGAACGTACGAAAATGTTCAAATACTCGAATGCCCGGAGGAAAAAAAAAACCCCAGCCACGGTCAATCACATTGGTTTAGAAACGAGATGGGCCCAAGCATGTTTGTGCTTTGTAACACCTCCCCGCCCAGTCGTTCAAAGTCCTTGACCCACCAACAACCCACCCATCCAAAGCCAGGCCCCCAAAATGGGTATACCTATCCACCGCTGGCCCACGCTGGCTGCATATCGAAGGAAAGCCGCCACACGTTTCGGGACAATTGGTGATTCCCTTTACCACGAAATCTGAACACTGTGGGACAAGAACATTACCAACAGGGGGATTTGCGCACAAAGCCAACCAAAGCACCCTTTTATTGACCAGGGTGTGACGATGAAGCTGAGCAGTGAATCTGAGAGATAAGGGGCTGCAATGTGACGCATAGTTTGTTGAATGTGACACCTCCAACAGTTCAATGCTCAGTAGCGCATAGTTTGTTGAATGTGACACCTCCAACAGTTCAATGCTCAGTAGCGACCCCCTCCCCCCGCCGCCAAAAAACCCAGCAATGATCCCCCCCGCCCCCACCCACGCCGGGGGTCCCATTTCCCAAAATCACCGAAAAATGCACTCACCCCCACCCCCGCTGGAGAGATTAGGGTGTCGGCCCTAGCTTTTGGGGACGGAAAAAGCGAAGCAAATGAAAATGGTACTCCTGGAAGTGGCGGGTCGAGGAGAGTACAACCAATGACCATGTGCCCACATTCTGATGAAATGCTTTTCAGCACTACACTACTGCTGGAGGAAAGCGCGCCCTTCCCCTGGTGTTATCAGGCTCGCGCATATCCATACCAACGCCGCACCACCAGGCAACACAGTCACAGCTGCTGGACAGCCCATGCATGCAGCAGCTTCAGCCCAACCCATGTGTAGACTCTGCACTGCAGATGACACAGTGCCTCGTTCTCAAAACCAATCACAACGCCGCACCGCACCAGAAACTGGCCCTCCAAATGCGTCACCGTATGGACAGGTCCGATTTGGAACCCTAGGATACAAAATGGTGTAGTAAATCACTTTGCACCTTGCGGGACCTGTTGCTCCCGCACTACGGCCTTCTTGATATCACTGCACCCGCCTTCCGTTCCTTTGCAGTTTCCTGCTCTTGCCCAATTTCATCGCCGTTGTGTCGCCACCCCCGAGCACTTGGCACCTGCCCACGGACCTCGGTGCTGTGCCCAGGGGTCCGTTGGGCTAGGCATGCACATCCATCTCAACGTCACGCTGTCGGTTCGCTTCCGCAGGCATTGCATCTTTCGGTGATGTGTCTTCTGCAAGCGTTGTGTCTGCCACTGACGTGTCCTGTGCTGTGCTTTGCACCGGCACCACTTTTGAAGGGCCGGTCATAGACCCACACACTTTGACCTGCACCGTGTCAATGCCGCCCCAGTCCTGCACAAAGAGAAAAAAAGTCTGCGTGTCAGAAACCAACCTGAATCCCGACTGCAGGTCAAGCGTAGCGCACCAGTCTGTTGCAATATGGAACAACAATGGAACCTCAGGAACAACGGTGGACAGGAAAATCGCCTCCACAAGGCAGTAGCAGCAGCAGCAGCAGCAGCAGCAGCAGCAGCAGCAGTAGAATCTGTCCGTGACACGTTTTGTGATATGCGGTCATTTGGGGGAGACAGTTAAATGACTTGTTTTGCGACTGTCGTCAACCAGTGAAGCGTGTTTGTATTGTCAGGCTGCTGCAAAGGGTGCTTAGGGGCATGGTTCTACTATGCAAATCGGGTGCATGAAACAGCAATAGTGATTACATTCGCATAGAACCTTTTTGTTGGTGGGTTCATGCACATTTGCATGCAATTGCTACACTGATGTCCCGGGGAACATGGACTTCCTGGAGGGACATCAGGGGACGTGGCACGCCCTGGGTGGGATGTTTGCCCTGCGCGCCCGGCGCATGCCCGGCGCGCTACCTTTGGCCCCAAGTTTATCCTCACCTTGGGAAGTCCCCCAAGTAGACTGCACTAGACCGCAAATCTTCCCTGCACCTTGCATAGGCCGAAATATGAGAATTCAACAACACAAAATGTCACTCCCACTACTTCCAACCCTTGCCATCATCATAAACTGGGTTCAAAGGATGGGCCAAATTCTTAGACACAGCGAGAAGGTACTCCAAATTGTTTGGTGAGGTGGGGGCAAAAACAGGCACGAGTGGGGAATGGTCAAAAAAAGATGCCCGGCGCGTGCGCGGTGCGCAAACACTCCCCCCTGCTCACCCGCGTCCTCGTGCTGGAGGCTGGTCGCGCCCCACTGCATGAGGGGGTTGGGGGGGGGCTGACATCCCTAAGCCCTTGTATGTGTTAAGCTCCGCAAGAACATGGTAGGACCGCCCCAGAGGTGACTGGTATTGGAGAAAATGCAAGAGGCCTGGTGGAGGACACAAGCAGTGTTCACCCCGCACCTTGCCCAATAACAGCACACTGCGCAGCTGTTGGACCAATGTCATGGCCCCTGGCAGTGGTGGCAGATACGTTGACCCTCAAGGGGCAGGGTTTCTTGAAAAGAGAGAGAGAGAGAGAGAGAGAGAGAGAGAGAGAGATAGAGATAGAGAGAGATAGAGAGAGAGAGAGAGAGAGAGAGAGAGAGAGAGCAATTGCACTCTCCGGAAGCACCTGCCCTCAGCACGGCAGGAATATGGCTGGACCAAAAAGAAGGGAGAACCCAGAGAAGGCGCATGCCTGCATTTGCTGGGTGGGGCTTCAAGACACACCTGGCGGCATGTACAATCCTCCTTGGCGCACCTGTATCCATTGTCCTCGCTCACCACGTCACCAGCAGCACATCTGATGGAAAGACAACGAGAACGGTAATGAGAAACCTCAAACTGCATCATCGCTGTGCCACCACAAGACAGTTGCTGGTTTCTTTAGGTCTTGAGGTAGGCAATCCCAACAAACGCACATTCTCTCTCTCCCCATCTTACAGTAACCCACACATCCTGTCATGACCAGCAATATGACCATCACACCGAGCAGGACATCATCACAAAGACATGCAACGACTGTGCCCAAACTGATTGACGCCGTTCTGGTTGCACAGATGGGAAGATGCACATCTGGGACCCTTTGGGAATGCGTGCTTGCCCTTTTGCGCTGCCACCCCTGACGCATTTCTGCCCCAGCTTCTGGAATGCCAACCGATGCCGGTAGTGCAGCAACACACCAAAGAACAAGCCTGGGCATCCCAGCCTAAAGGGGCCATACAATTGTGAAATCTCAGATGCATTACTTGGGCAGCTCACATCTCAAGGGGGGCACACCTGAAATAGTGGGCTTGCAACTCTTCTACAGGCCCAAACCACGACATATCCTCCCCAGGTCGGACAATAATCTGATGTTCGTACACCTGTATGCAGCAACAAGGAACACTGAGGCAAATCCTGAAGTCTGCCAACGTGCAAACACTGCAACATGGACCGTACAAATTCTAAAGATTCGCAGAATCCTAATTTTTTTGTTGGGTGTTTTGAATTAATAATACGCAAAAATTTTGCAAAAGCATCCAAAATGGGCCGAAATGGGCAAAAGTTATTTATTTTTGCGATTTTTTTGTGGAACCCATTTTTGCGTGGGGTGTTGGACCAAAAATTATTTTTTTTGCGGCTTTTTTTGGCGTTTTGGGGATTGGGGTTGATTCATTTTGTTGCTATGTGTACCTTGGACTCTGGGATTGCAGTCCATTCCTACACAGGCATACAAATGTTGATCAGTTGGACTCTGGGATTGCAGTCCATAGCACAGATGAGCACCAACACACAGCACATCAACAGCTGCAATCCAATATCCATGTCCCGAACTAGCCCCCTTATCTGCTTTGGGGCACATCAACAGCCACATCCAAATATCCCGAACCAGCCCCTCTATCATTATTTGAACAATTGTGACAATCCCGGATGCCAAGATCCCCGATTCATCACTCTCTGAAAGCAAAGCAAGGTGCAGAATGGAGCATGAGACACGGAAGAGGGGGACCACAAGCAGTGGGGCAAACTCTCCCGCGATTCTTGCCATTCTTGCAAAAAGGGGAGGAGGGGGCAAAAATGATTTTGCAATTTTTTTGCGGAACCCATTTTTGCGTAAGGCATGAAGCCAATAATCTTTTTTTGCGTTTTTTTTTGCAGACAACAACACCCTGTGCCGGGAGTTAAATATTTTTTCAAATCTTTAGGATTTGTACAGAAAACAAACCCCTCTAAAATGGTCACAGAATTCTAGTGTGATTCATGAATTGATCATTGAAGAGACATGCTGGGTCCGATTGCGGAGATGAACCTTGTGAATAGCAACCCCTGGAAGACCCCCCAGAAGACCCCAAGGTGGCTGCTGAGCAATTTTTTCGCCATTTTACAGTTTACAGGGCTCATGAATGCAGAATCACCACCTACAGCAGCCAGATACAGCATACAATGGTTCCAAGGGCCCTGGGGGTCATCAGGGCTCACCCATGGCTTTTGGGTCAACCCATGCCAGCTCGAAACCGGCTGCGTCCTCGCTGGCAACCCCATCGCCACCCCGCACCACCCAAAAAAAGCGGGTTGAACATTCCTTTGCGGGGCGGGGGGGGGGGGGGGGGGATGGCACGGAAGCCCATTTGCCCAACCCCCTCCTTGCTTGCCGTGCCAAGAGGCGGGGTTCGGGCCGGGGGTGCCCTACCAACCATGCGGGGTGGGGTGGGGTGGGGGTGAGGTGAGGTGAGACTCTCCCGGCTCAGAGGCCCACGTAGGCCCGGGATCGGCTCTGCCATCAATGTAGTCTGTGGGCGGCCGACAGGGCGGAGGTCACTGGCAGCCGACAGGGCTATCTTGTCTCTCTCCTTCGGCAACAACACACTGCGCCGTCGGCTCGTCCTCGGCGGCTCGGGTTGCGCTGCCCTAGGTTCACCCTTGCGGCGGTTGCTTTGGCGACGTTCCTCACTCCGCAAGGACGAATCCAGGCGCGCGTGGCCACTTGTTGAGGCAGTGGTGTGCCTGCCCCATCCGGATAGCACCTTCCCCAAGGGGAGGGGTCCCTTGGTGGTGGAGGCACCCATGTTGAACTCAGCGGTCTCGTTTGTGCCCATCCGACTCGGGGGTGGGGTGGGGGGGGGGGGGGGGACCCCAACATATATGGCTCAGAATGATCCCCACGTTGCACTCATCATTTTGACTACACATATGTGGGGGGGGGGGGGGGGAGTTTTTGGTGGAAGAAGCTTTTCGGTCCAAAATTTGTGTTCTGCCGCCTTTGGCGGCAACATCCGTCCTTACACAAAACAAAGGGCCTGGCACGGCAGCCCAATTCTGGAACCCCCCCCCCCCCCTCCTTCAGCGGGTGTCCGTGCCCCCCCCCCCCCCCCCCCTGCCCGCGCAGAGCACTGTTCGAGTCGCCAAACACCAAGCCAAGGGTGTCAGGGTATGCGACGCCAATGCCCCCCAAAAGTTGAGGGAAATGGCGCTCACACCTGCCCAAGGCATTTGGTAAAGGTCAGGGAGATCAGATTCACCTGTTACAAATAGGATGCAAAGGTCATCCACTAGAAACATGGAAGACAACTGGTCCGGCTGCATGTCTTCAATCCCTTTCCATGACTTCGACTCACCTTCCATGCGCATGATTGTGTGACTTTGGACCGTTGCTAGGAAATGTTCCCAATGACATCTCAACATTGATTGCGCTCGGAATCGCAGAGCGGAGAAACCACGTCAACAACAGCCGTTTGTGACTGGTCTTGTCGTGCTCTGACAGCTGCCTCTACATTCTCTTGCGCAAAAGCTGACAAGAGGTTGCATGTAGAGGGTGTGGGTGGGGAGGTGCCCGCGGTAGGTTGGGGGTTGACATTGTAGAATTGGGATGTAGGTTTTGTTCCCAACAAGTTTTTTTGGTTGTCCAGCGACTGTCGTTGTTGCTAGATGGTCTTTCCTTGATTCTCTATTGTTCCCACTGCTTCGGAACTGGCACCATGCACTACCAGATGTGTGACCTGGTCGAGGCATCTGCCCACTTGTTCAAAGAGAAAATGTTCTTGGTCTCGAAGTTGAGGTAAGTCAGCATCTTGGGCTTTGTCTTGTTGTTCGTGCACTTGCAGGAGTTGTTTATTTATCTCCGTGATCTGTTCCTTCAGTTTTTCAATCGGCGGATGCTGATAGGCTGTTGCTTGCTTGCTGAAATCAGCAAGGACGTCTTTGACAGTCGTCAGGGCCTTGTTGTGTGCATCATCCCTGGGCCTTTTGTTGTCTTTTACTTTGTCTCTTATTTCCGTGTACTTTTTCCAGGCATCCTTACGCTTCTCGTTGGTGCGTACGAGAGCCGCCGTGGCTGGGTTTTGCTCCGTTGGTGAATTTGTTTGCTCTGGCCCCGGGTTCAATTCCACATCTCCGCACGAGGTTAGATCAGGAACCCAGTGCGTCCGTGTCGGCTTGAACATTTCAACTACTGCAACCAGGGACTCGCCCTTGGGCCTTGTAGCCTGGTGACAAGTGGACTGGGGTTTTGCTGCCCTGGGCGTCAATAATAATATCCAACACCATGGGATGAGCAAAAAGGGTTGGTGTGGTTTCTCTCCCCACTCGGTCTGGCTTGTCTTGATTGGAGATTGCATATGCGAGCACCTGGTATGGCCCAGAATATGCTCTTGTTGCTTGGGGTGGGGCTCAAGTGCGCTGCGTATGGCTTGGCGGGACAGGCCCTGCCACCCATCTTTCGGGCTCCTGGGTAACGTGCTTGTCTTCTCACCATGCTTGATACCCAGACATGTCCACCACCCATTCTTCTTGCCACGAGTCAATGGGATCAACATTGGCAGGGGGTTCCTTGATGGAGGATTGAGGCATGTCCACCTCCCACTCCTCATGCCATGAGTCAATGCGAACATGAGCGGTAGGGCATTCCTTACTGGGAGATACTGGCGAGGAAACCCTTGGTTGTCTGAAGACAAGGTGAACAGGAACTGGGACAGGGCCCAGGTGAGGGCCAGGTCCAAGGCCTGGGTCCCTCTCTTCAGGGGAGGGGCAAGCCTCTCTTCAATGTCTTGCGCTCAAGTCGTCAAAAGAATCCAGAACCATTGATTCAACGGATGAAACTGCTGCTGGTTCTCTTTATTCTGTCCTGCCTTGAGGGGGTATTTCATGAATAGGCATACACACAGAACCAATGTATGCTCCTTTGGGCATCGTTGCTGTTTGGGGGGGGGTTGGCTTCGGTAGGCATTGCGGCTGTCTCCCCTTCGCTTGTAACAATGGAAAAGGGCTCCAGGGGGGGCTCCGCCAGCTCCCTGGGGTTATCTGGTGCCGGACTTGGTGAAGTGCTTGTAGAATTATCATGAGGTGCCCATCGCCTCGTTGTGGTCCATTGTGTCCGCTCATTCAATGTGATCTGCTCGACGTCGTCTAGCTTCCAGCATGTTCTTGTGATTGCTCTCCTGGATTGCTTGGGTTCTGGGGTTTCTGTTGATGTTTGGGCATATGCTGAAGTTCTTCTGCTGATAAGAGGAATTTGTGCCACTGCAAGGATGCTCGTGGTGGAGTCACCCCCGTAGTTGGCAGTTTCAGGTCCCACTCCATATTGCCTCTTGTAATGCTCCGCTTCCCTATCTCATCTCGCCTTGCAGGTAACGGTGTGCCATTCGGGGAGCACTTTGTGGACGAGGTATTGGTCCCCACCTCCGCATACTGTTTCGAAGTGGTAAAGTTCATCCCGGTTGGTCCGTGGTACATACTGGTAACGGTGACCCCCAATCGCAAAGGCGTCGAGGGGGATTCTCTCCAACTGTGTTGAGCCGTGAGGTACAAGGGCAGGATAGCACACGTAGTGCTCTGGCCTGAGCCATGAGGCTTCGGCGAACAGAGGACAAGGCATAAGAAGCTCGGATGAAGAACAAGACGAATCATTCTCCCCATCTGTTGCATCTCCTCCTCCTCCTTGATGCGAGGTGGTAGTAATGGCACGTGCGCAGTGTGTCTGCAGCATGCTGAACTGATCGGATGATACTGTGACCGACATATGTGTTGCGTTGCGTCTAGGTTGCTTGTGTTCGTGATGATGTAGGTCACGGGGTGCGATGCGGGTCACTGTTGGGTGACGGCGCCCATGGAATGTCTTGCAGGCCGTGTCGGGGTTGTTGCGAGTTGGTTCCAAAGTGGGGTGCGGCCGACATGTCAATGGCGATGCGAGCACGGTGTGTCTGCAGCGTGTTGGACTCTATGAGTGAGGTCGTGACCGACATGTTCGTGGTGCTGTCACTGAATTGCTTCGGTTGATTCACCAGTTGATTCAGAGGGTATTGAGCAGCAGTTGGTGTACTTGAACTCCCCGCGCCACCGCAGAGGTTGTGGGGCCGGGTCTCACAGCGCGAGCCTGCCCAGGAGGCGCGGGTACATGGCACAAATGCCGTCGAAAAAAACAGACACTCAGAAAGTGGGGGGGCGGGGTTCCCAAGGTGGGGGGGGCTACGCGCGACCCACTATTACCACATGCATACCTCCAGGGGGGATGTGTGTCTGGGGCGGGTTTGGGGAAGCTGCTAGTGGCTGTTGTGAAGCAGGGGCTCCAGATGGGCAGGTGTGTCCACAGTGGTTGTGGTGATCTTTCACTTTGCAACAAACGACATTCGTTGAGCGTCTCGTCTTGCTAATTCGGCGCTAAAAAAATGGATGGTTTGATAAAAGGGAAGCATGCACAAGAAAACTCCCCAACACCACTATCTCTCAAGGCTCAATCATGGTCGGTAACAGATACCGGATGCCCCCGCCCAGGCAATTCCAGCCAATGTTCCAAGAGTCTGCACACAATAAAACTGCTGTGCTACATCCAGTTGCTCAGATACAGCATGATAAGGACACCATAAGACCTGCGTAGCACTGACGAGGACCTTCGTGAACCAGACAACATAGCTTACAAAACAGACAGTACATACACAAACAGGGCGTAGCCAAAACCTGTCGACGGCCGTCACCCCCGGGAAAAGCTACAAGAAAAGAAAGAAGTGATTTCCTTTGTCTATGAGGGGGTCAAATTATATGAAAAACAAAGTGGCCGACAAGAGGGAGATAGCTATGGACCGTGTCGCCAAACCCACCCACTATGAGCCCCCGAGGGTTTGAACCTACCCCCAGGGAACCCAGGGCTGGGTGGCTGTCCACTATAGTGCCACGACGATGTGTCCATTACTTGTGCATTTCTCCTCATACCTTCAAAGTGTCCCGTTAGAGTGTTTGGCTCAATCAAGAAAAGAAAGCAGAAGGCCGCCGGCGCCATTGTCTCCACGCCGGGCATCGAACCTACGCCCTCCGGGACGAAGCCCCCGTGCACTTCCAGTATGCTACGCTACCGATGTGGTAGACTAACCAAAACACAGACCACCACCTTACAATGGAAAATCCCACCGTTGGCGTTCGTGGCTGCGCTCTGTCGGTATACCAGCTCTGTCGGTATACCACTATCTCTCAAAACCCGGGGGGGGGGGGGGCGGGGGGGCTGGGGGGTGTCGCATACAAGGACCGGGCCTGGCCGCCCCCCCGTGTGTATTGCAATCTACCAGAAGCATTTTTGGGGTAATGCTCTGGAACAAAAAATTCCGTACCACGGATCACCACCTTTGGACGGACCTCATCTACTAAAGGCAGCTTGCCAACCGCACACCAGTCACCCAACGCGAATGCCAATACAATGCATGCCAGTGTGGTAGTAAATTGCACTCTCCATTTGCATTATCAGTCACGTAAGATTGTAAGATTTTGTGTAAACATCTCTCAAATGGCGTGCCTCCAGTTTATATAGTTGAGACCCCGAACTTGGAATGGCTGCCTCACCCCTGCCTTCTCGGGGGCCCAAAAAAGGGCGGAAATGCTATGTCACCCCTGCATTCTCGGGGATCCCCAACGCCAAGCGCGGGGAGCAAAATCAGAAGTGGTCCTCAACAAAGGGGAACAAAATCAGAAGTGGCTACCTCACCCCTGCCTTCCCGGGGGCCCAAAAGAGGGCGGAATTCTAAAGCCTAGTTCTTTTTTTTTTTGGGGTTCTGAAACCTAGTAAAAACTAATGAACCTAGTAAACTGTTACCTAGTAAAAAAAAAATTAAAAGATTTTTTCACTGCGTGCACAGAGGAATTGTTGACGTTCATGCTGTTTATCCTGGGAAACTGCATGGCAACGGTACACCCAAACACTTGTACTTATGATGTTGAACACACAGATAAGACTTGGCATCAGCATCGGGCCATCCAGAAAGTCCCGATGGCTCATGATTCCCTAAGTGGTTCCGGATGTGGTGTGGATTGGATTCCAGAGGGTAACAGACATAGCAATCTCATCCCAACGCCTCTTTTCTGGGCTAGAGTGCTGCAAATCTCACAAAGATGGTGAAAACGGCCCAATGGCAAGGCAGGGAGGAAACTCAGTGAATCACAGATTCCGAATGATTTCCGATGCCTGCGCTGTTGGACGCATAAAATATTCCGAGGGCCACTAGCAAATCTTCACACATGGCAAGACAACGCCTTGTGCATACCTCTTGTAGCTTGCAGCGCCTGCAACGCAGTGCAGAGGACGTCTTACCTTTCTCACGAAATGGCGTCACTGCACAATATCTCCTGCAAAAAAATGGGCACGTGTCGCTACCTGTCACACAGAGCGCAAAGCCAATGACACGGCTGAATCTTCCACAAGATCAGCGCCGCAATCTGTCAAATGCACTCAACGTGTCAGTGCCTGAGCACTGGATGGGACACTGACGCCGACGTGGTGTATTTCCACATGTTCATGAAAACGCCTCCATTGCAGCACAGTGCGCTACCACTAGCATGCAAGCACAAACCAATCACTCCTCGCTCCCCAGTTCTGCAGTGGCGGGAAAAGTGCCATCCGAGACCAAAGGTACACATGTGAAAACAGACATGGAGCAAGCCGCACGCAACCATACACACACCACAAAGGCGGACACATCTCAGTGCATATGTACACGCATATACACACACGCACACGCACACGCACACGCGCACGCACACGCACACGCACACGCACACGCACAGATTCTGTTCCTTGCTGTGCAATCAGCTCTCTACTCCACCTGCCTGTCCATACGTGCCATCACATCTGGGGCAAGGGCCAGAGCCACAATCGTCACAGATTCCGCAGTTGTACTCATCTTTGGCAGTGACCTCCAGACCTCCTTCACAGCGGAACACTTGGTACTGGATGTATCGAATGGCCGGAGGAACAAACATTGAGGCTTTGTACCTGTGATAACATCGCGTTGATGCTCGAGAGACCGTCTGGTTCGGTAATCAACGTGGCAAATGACTGTTTCCAGTTGAGACCTCATGTCTCTGCGCATTGTTTTGGGTGTCTTGTTCGGTTCAGAGCAAAAGAAGCTCTGGCCTAGGACTTGGACTTATCATGTGCACAAAGCGACAGCAAACTTACCTGCCAAGCCATTGCAAATTGCAGTCTTTGCATAGATATCGGTACAAATCATAGGTCTTTCCCTCCCGGACTCCATGCAGCTGTAACTCCCCCCAGCACCGAGGGCAGCGCCCTACAGTGGAAGAGGTCAGTCCCATGTACAGAACACTCTGAAGTGACAAAATATTAGGGCTGCGGAGACACTGCCTGTACAGCTCATGGTTGGGAATATCACCCTCCTGCACTGTGGATGAATTCAAATTTTGGCAAAAGCTTAACAGTGCACATCGGATACAATTCTCCCCCTTCTGGCCTCGCGCTCAGGGGGTGAGGCGAGAGGCGGTGTGGTGGGGCCATGAAGGATCCCTTGCCATGGTGTCGAGCAATTGGCGTCTCGTACACACACACACCCCCCGCTGTGGGATGCGGATGTATGTTCCAAGCTCTGGCCCTCCGAAGACAGAAGATGGGCACACAAGAGATCAGAACAAAAGGAACGTGGTGTGGGCTATTCCATATGCCTACGCCCCCCCCCCCCCCCGCCACCTTGTGCAACGAGCAGCAATCTTTCACCGCTTGACAAGCAGGTGTTGTTGGACACAATTTTCAGGCCAAAAAACGCTGTTTGACCAGGGGGCGGTCGTTGGACAACACCGTGCAAACTTGTGCAGACCCCAAAAAAAAATCCAGCATGTTGCGCCGCGGTTTGTCCTTGGCATCATGAGGTTTCATGGGATGAGAAACTGGTGTTCATTGGGTGTTTTTGCTGGAAAATGAGCGACATTTTCAAGCTGAGCAAGCTTCAAACCACTGCAAGGCAATCAAAGGCATGCACCATACCCGTCCTCAGATATTCATGGGGAAGGTTCTCCCAAGCATCCCTACCTGCCTCAGTTTTGGTCCTGCATCCTCAATTGAAACCTAAAATGCATTAAAATTTCGTTGTACGTGCCTGAATTGATGTCCTACAGCCACCACAACCTGTCCCACCGCTGTGAAAAAAGAGTTCTGTCAACAGAAAAAAGCAGTGTTCAGAAAAGCGCCGTTTGATCAGGCGGGGGGGTCGTTGCGCAAGGGGCGGGGGTACGCAGAATGTGATTGCATGGCCCTGTGCCAGCCTTCCGGATCCACAGCAAAGGAGTGACAGCATCCGAGGGGAATTACAGGGAAGAACGCATACATCCGCACGAACACATGCGCGACTGCTCGGTCATGTAGCAGCAGCGTCGCCAAGAATGCAAACCAAAGTGCTGCTGCCTTAGCGCAGTGACAGGGCACAAAGCAGTGCAACAAAACAAGCAGTATCTTCAGGTTCAACCTGGGTCATTCGTCATCTCCATCACCACCACAGCCCAAACCCCTGTCAGTGATCTCCAGCTCTTC
Organism: Eutreptiella sp. 'Long Island Sound 2002'; assembly: GCA_964036045.1. Lineage (NCBI taxonomy): Eukaryota > Euglenozoa > Euglenophyceae > Eutreptiales > Eutreptiaceae > Eutreptiella > Eutreptiella sp. 'Long Island Sound 2002'. The sequence continues at coordinate 56,111,583 of OZ038390.1, forward strand.
AAGGGCAAAAGACCAGGCAATCTCGACTACGCACCCCGTCCATGTTCATATACGCACACGCCCAGCACACATCAACACATGGGATTGAGTGAAAGCAGGACGAACCCCTACCCCTTTAATGACCCCTCCCCCTGTAATTACCCCCTTTGATTATCATGTGCGTATCATGTTGACCACACGTATCATTTTGTGTTTTGTCCCTGGTGGGTACTATGCAGCATGACACGATGCAAAAGTGTGTTGACCCACATTTTCAGGGCACAGAATGCAACAGAATGGGGAATCGACCTCAAAACAGCACACAAGAGAATAAACTGTGACGTGTGATATCATTTGGATGCAGGGGCGGGAGTTTATGTGGGTGGTGTGCACGAGCAATGCCGCAATTGCGCCACACAGAGGTGCCCACAATTCTCTTCGAGATACGGCAGGACAGAGCCTCCCGCAGACTGTCCAAGAAAACCACTAGAACTAACCAAGAAAAGCCCGAACAATACAGAGAACATAACGAGCATAGGCAGCAGATGGACATTTGAGCATGTGCCCATACTGCCCCAGCAACCATCGAGGGTCGCACATCATGCAACCTGTAGCAAAAACACATGCACAGAAAGGCCTGCAGGATGGCAGCCAGCCGACAAGGGGCCTGGTCTTCCGTGACAGCTGCTGCTGCCGTACTGTTGCATTGACGAGCTTGTGCTGCAGTGATCAACGACATGGATACTAGTAGGAACCCAAGACAACAACATTACTTTGCAGAGCTTTTTGACCATGGGAACAACAACAGGGCTGGGTCTACACACACCAAAAAAAGTGCATGCTGCATGGACAGCGCATGGAAGATTCGTCCCACTTCATGTCGAGGTACGCAACCGCTGGTTTTTTTTTGCCAACCACGAGACTAGCAACCCAGCAGGAGTCCAGCAGGCGGCTTCCAGCACAACATGGCATGACATCAAAGGAGAAGTGGGGCCTGGTGCCAGCAGCGACCAACTCATTTCACATCTCACAGTGAGCATAAATAAAGCCAATAGTGAAACCATGCGCGCATTGCGCAACGCTGAGCGATGCGGCATAGAAAAATGCAAAATACTTGTTCCATCGTACTTGAAATGTCCGCCGACCATCATCTCCTTGGATTTTTCAAGTGAAAACAACATTACGTGGGAAGAAGCAACTTGTTGTCGTTGGGATCCGTGCTGTGTCCAGACAGGCAGGTACTGGCCAGGCTGGTTGAGAATCTTTCACCGTCGAAAATATGGTTTCCTTGTGCAAAGGGCATAGGTGGTTTGGATCAGAAATGTTACCAAGACGCTCTAACAAAATTCACAAGGGGCGCAAACACTTTCCAAAGCAAAGTGGCACAGCGGCAGCGCTCAGCGCTGTTGGAGACGAGAATCCGCACATCCCCATTATTAGTGTTTCTGCGTACCTTCACCGCTGCACGTGCCCTACTGCACAGCAAATTGCTCAAGCTTGGCACTCAATTGCCCAAGTGATGTTGACAAAAAAGTGACCGACGACAGCTACCGGACTGGTTTTCAACACACCCTAAAATTGTCAGCCAGAGCTCCTCTCAAGAATGCTCCCTCAACATTTTTATTTTTGTTCTTAATTGATGAGGACTTTCCAAGGTCCTGGAGGGCTGTCAAGGTGGACGGGGATTGCTGACGGTTTCACCAAAGGGTCACGCGTGCTCCAAAATGTATATACACTTGTCAGACTTCGAGTCCAACTTTGTCAACTGCCAAGAAGTGTTGCCAAGACACTGCTGGTTCACAAAGTCGACAGGGGGGCGCAAGACCCCCGGCCCACAGCCATTGAAGCCTGATCGTTGCAGCCAGCCCTTACCAGAGGGTTTCTTCAGCACCCGGACTACTTCATGCAACGTGTCACAGAGATGCTCAAGGATCGGAAGGTACGAGATGGATCCTGCGCTGACCACCAGATCGATCGTCTCGGATTCCAGAAAAGAAAGATTGCGCATCGACCCGACCACAAAACGCCCCCGAGGAAAATGACGCTGGGCGATTTTGATTGCACGGCCTGAGAGGTCAATCCCAGAAACCGAAAGATTCTGCTGGCGTCTCGTGAGGTGGTGAAGGAACGTCCCGCAACCGCAGCCTAAATCTACCACGGACGTTCCGGGGCCGAGTACCCCGTGCTCCTGCATTTCTTTTGCAATGCGGTGGAAATATGGCGTAGTCCCACTCCACATTCCAGATTTAATGGAGCGCACACAAAAATCCGTGGCGTACTTGGAGAACTTGGCTGTCACAGCATTTGTGTAGGTTGGCGAACGGAAAAAGGCTACCCCCAGCCTCTGGAAAAAATTCATGCACCATGCCAAATGGGTGATCTTCTGCACGATCCTTTGTGTGCTGTCGGTCCAGCACCGCAGAGTAGCGCATTTCCCCAATGTGCCTGGTCCACTTTCTGCCACAGGACGGTGGGGGAACTCTGCAGTGGAATTCCCCTCCTGTGGGGGCACACAGGTGGGCTGCAACTCGGAACTTGGTGCATGTTTCAGGAAGCTGCCAGGCAGTTGGTGCAAGAAACCTTTGAGCGTGTCGCACAACTTTGGACGTGAGACGATGACAGACACATACTGTAGCATCTGCGAGAGGTCTTGGTGCAATGCGTCATGGCTCTCACAATCTGGGAGCCTTAGACTAGTGTTAGTAGTACTTATGGGTCCCAAGGGATATGCAAAGGCCACCATACACCGGTCCCGATTGTAAATCTCCATGTGAGGGAAATGGGTGTCAATTAAGCCCAGTAAATGCTCCAGCCACCACTGCTGTGCGCTGAGGGCAGCACTGGATGTGGCCATCAGAAGAAGCACCCAATGCAGCAGATACATTGGCATCACAGCCAAACATACACATTGCTGCACAGACCAAATCCTTCTGCAAGACAGAAATTGCAGAGTGTCGTCGTGCTTCCAGCCGCAAAACACACTGAACAAAGCGAGCAGGACGACAGCAGGGCAGCAATGTTGTCGCCGCCCATAACACGTCTGCTTCAACTCAGCAGAACACAGCGTGATGCAGCGCATTTCAGCTCATTGTCAGGACACACTATTTTCCACTCGACAAAGACGTGCAACTATTCCTGCAAACGGCATTCAGGGAGCCTTGATACTTGCGGTCCGCCCTGTCCAAAGCGCGATCCAACTCTGGACTGCAGTATGGCACAAGCAACAGCCTGCAATCACTTGGACCACAACCAGGGTTGTGCTGAGCAGTGGAGGGTGCAGCATGTGCCCCATGCTGCTGAGCAACAACATTTGCAGATCCTGGAACCCAATTTCAAAAATTGAGAAATCTGACCGAATTTGCACCAGAAACCCTTTTGCCAATCATGTTTAGACCCCCGACCAAACATGATGTAGTGTCTGACGACTTTCCTGCCGCGGGGAGAAGGAAGTGTAAAACAGCACTGCTTCCATGAGCATCGGAGGTGCGCACACCTTGCGCATCATCCGCACAGCACCTCACAGGGCCCTAAATGGGGGGGTGGGGGGGCGTTTGGTGCACCTAAAAATATGGCAGCGGTTATGTAGCAATTTGTGCCCTCCCCGCTTTCCAAAGAGGCAGAAAAAACAGGCTCTGTTCCACGGGTTCAAGAGGTTCCGATAAGGGGGTGGGCCACAATGGTTTGTGTAATGTGCAGCCCCGCATGGAGACACCCAGCCATTGCATGGTGCCCAGCTCTGCAATTTTTTTGTTCTCATATGGAGCTCATAAATTGTGGTCCTCTCCACTGAAAACAGTGTGCGAAGTCCTGGTAGTTGTGGTTTGCCTGCAGCATGAATGTGGGTTGGGTTTAGACCTTGGGGAGTGTTTGCCTGGCGCACGTCTGGCGCGCTACTTTGGGATTAACTGTCCCGACTTCAACCCCAGGTTTACCCTCCCCTAGAGAAGCCTCCCAAGTAGGCCAGAGTGGGCTGCAAACCTTCCCTGCAAAGCACAACAGCATCTCAATATCAATGCTCATGGCTTGGTCCGTGTCTAAAAAACAGTTTTATCCCCACAAGTGTGGGTGTCCATACATTCTGCACAATAATGCTCCTTGCACTGGCCAGAAACTGTGATGGTGGAGCGTTTCTGACAACACAATGCACACACCTCTACCTCATCCTCTCCCTGATCTTGCACGGCGGCTGAGTTGCATTTATCAGTCGAAATGTGAGGCGGGACATAGTCCCATGGTCCATAAGGTGGGTGACGGACCTCCCTCCGAGTGTGAAATTGCATGAAATGCAACAAAACACGCACAGACTGGTATACCTCATATGGGCCACCTGGGAGTCCTAAACCCCAACTCAAGGGGCCGCACTGAAGCGTGGGAGTCCAGCGTGAGGGGCCACGCCGAAGCGTGGAAGTCCATATCCCCAACTCAAGGGGCTCAATTTGTGGGTGGGGAATTGTGAAAAAAAGTTTGCCTAGGGCGCGCCCGGCGCGCTACTGCTCCCCCCTTCGGTGGACAGGTTTCTTTGACCGTTGTTTTACCCCTTTGCAACATCTTGCACTGGCTGTCATGGGTGGGAAGGGATGCTGCAGTTGCATCCCTTTGAAGGCAACCATGTTACTACCTTTGATGGGGACAATGGGAAGGCCTGTGAGGTGGTGGAATGCATCTGCCATCCCATGAGGTTTTGGGTTGGCCTCAGTGCACTCACAATTTGTTCCTCACAAATTGAATAGGGCTGAAAAACAATTGGATTGTGAGTGCTTTTTGTTGTTGTAAAGGCAAGTACCCCCCGCCCCCCTTGCAATCTCCCGTGTTAGCGCGCGACGGTCTCCCGGTTTGGGGGGGGAAACGGTTGCCAAGTGACGGTCTCCCGGGGGGGGGGGGGGGGTGCAAGGGTACTGGGTCCTTGTCCGAAGTTTTCTCCAAAATAGGAAGCAGTCATTCACAGAATTGGTCCTCCACATCTTGGGTCTGAAATAGCAACACAACACACCCATACAACGCATTTGGAGAGAGAATATCACAGAACACACACAGGTGCTTGATTTGAAGTAATGGGAAAGCAATGCAAGGCCATGTGTAAGGCAGATGGGCAACACAAAACAGCGCAATACATGTTAACTAGAAAAACATGGAAGCGACGGTCTCCCAGGGGAGAGGGGGGGGTTGCAAGGCGTGGGAGATTGCAAGGGGGGGGGGATACAAATTTTTTTCAACTGCAAGATGTGTGATTTCACCCCCGAGATGACATGGGTTACGCAGCCCTTTCTTTGCATACCCGCTTTGCGGGCCCCAAAGTGGGCAGAAATCAAAGTGGCTACATAACCCATGCTGTCTCAAGGCTTGCAGAGCCTGGAGCAAAGAAAGGACTATATGGGGGCGTTTTCGCACAGCGCGGGCACAGCGCGCGCACAGCGCGGGCACGGCGCGCGCACAGCGCCAATTATTACGGTGATTATCCAGGTAACAACCCTGAAAACCACCCACCTGCGGAATCATGCACAATCAATTCAAAACTCAAAAATTCAAACATTTGATGCTTGCCATGGGTCCCAGGGACCTAAATTCTGCCCCCTATAGCCCCGTCCACTGCAACAACCATTCAATGACATCCTTTCAATCTTCTGAACTTACCGAACTCCCGGTGGTGGAGAACAGCCAACTTTTCGCACAGCGCGCGCACAGCGCGTGCACAGCGCGCGCACAGCGCACGGTACGCCCCCTATAACAACTGCTGTCTTGGGGCCTACAATATGGTGCAGAGTCAAAATGGCTGCATGACCTGCATGATCCTTGCCACTTCAGGGCTCCAAAGCAGGAATACAAAGAAAGGGCGGCGCAACCCTTGCCGTCTTGGGGCCTGCAAAGCAAGAGGGAGTCAAAGTGGCTTCATAACCCCTACTGTCTTGGGGCTCTCAAAGTGATGAGGAATCAAAATGGCTACATGACCCTTGCCGTTCCGGGGCTCGCACAGCAGGGAGGAAACAAAAAAATCGAAAAGCCCATGCCGTCTTGGAGCCTGCAGAGCAGTGAGGAATCAAAATGGGCTACCTTACCCCAACCATCTAGGGGTACCCAATGATGTGTGCATGGGGCCCAAAATTTACATAGTGTTTTTGCAACAATAGCAAGTAATTTTTTGGAACTGTATTGGAGAATACCATTTTTTTTCGTTGTAAAAGCGATGTGTTGTAAGTTGTGAGTAATTTTTTTCTGGTCCTGTAAAGGTGTACCAAGTTTTTCAGCACACGCCAACACAATGTCTTTATACTCAGTATGACAGCAAAAAAAAACAAATACGCTTGCAACAAACATGGCTAGGCTCACCATTGGTAGGCTAGACTCCAAAAAAAAATTGCTTCAAGAGGGATTTTGATACCTTTCTTCCTGTTTAATAAGGGTTTCTTAACATAGCTCATGGGCCAACAATGTCAACAATATCAGTGTTTCTGAGGCAGCGCTGAATTGGGATGCGATGAGAAAGCGATAAATGGGATGCTTGTCGTGTCTTCAAGGGATGTCTGATGCCACACAGACCAAACTCAAAGAAAGACAGCGATTTCCCCATGAATTGAGACGGACTCTTTTTTCTGTCCATGTTCTGTCCATGCTGTGCCTGATGCTTGCCTCCGTGCCCACACGTGGTGTCTTGCTTGCAGAATGGCTGTCTTGACCAGAGCAATGATTAGAGCTGTGAAGATGGGCAGGGAGTCTGTTTGTTTTTCTCAGTGAGACTAGGTAAGCCTTCTGGTGGCACCACCCATGCTGACTGTCTATCTCCCCATCAACCGAAGTAAAACGTTGCTGGTGGGTTTCTAACCGCGACCCCGTATGGTTGATCCCTCAGGCATGTTAAATCTGTGCGCTCCAGCAACCGTTACTTGTTCATTTGCTGGATCACCATCTGTCTTGTCAACTGGTCCCCTCCCTGCACATGTCAGGCACAAAACACAGCACGTATTTGCAGCGTGAAAGCCTGAAAGGTGCTTCATCCGAAGCTGGAATGAATTCAGTTTTGTCGACAGCCAAAGAAGGCTGTTCACAGAAAAAGCGGCAAAAAGCCGACCATGAACATCAAACATGACAGACAGTGTGTGACGGGTGTAGCATACATGACCTAGCGGGAGCAAGGTGCTCCGGCTTGAAGGCTCTAACCTGTTTACCAGCACCATGTGTATGACAACGTTGAAAGCACAACGCTCTCAAGAGCCATCAATCTACAACCAAATACCCAATTCAGCAGCACAGTAGTGAACCGAACGGGTTGGTGGCTGACGTAGGTTGTGCCGGCAACACCCAGGCATATACAGGCAATGTCTTGTAAATTCCTGGGCGTATATCGTCGTGAAGGAAGAGACACTTGGAAGGTTTTGATGCACCCTGCACGCTTTGATTGCTCTGTGTAGGGCATCAAATCAGCACGTGCACGGTGCTCGCGTCCAGACAGTGAGCAGTAATGAGACTTTGAACGCAAAACATCACGGAAGAACCCTCATGCGGCAGCTAAAATACTGCAGACATGTCAACAAACCTTCGATTTGTCTCCTCAATGCATGCTGCACCTCAAATCAGGAAAGATGAGGTCACAATCCTGAAGCAACAGGATTGGTATTGGTATTGATGTTTGTTCGCTGAAGGCGCTGGTGAGGCGCTCGTGCGAATCGCAGCTCCCACACGCAAAACCGGCAGGCGGATGCCGAGTTACACCGGGCATGAGCTTTCAGGCGTGCACGATGAAGCGTTCCACATTGAACGACCACACCGAAGCAGAGGTTTTCCCGTTTCGCATACAATTTTTCAGGTGCCGCGGATGCATCAAACCCAACGCTGGGACGCCAGTGGCCATTATGCGGCAATGTAGGGTGCAATGCCCACATGGCTGCAGATTTGAGTGGCTTCAAGGAGCGCACAGTACTGGAACGCCCTGACCTACACCAATGGTGACATGGCCAGGGGCCCGTGCCCACGTGCATCCCAGCGGACCTATTGAGGTGAGGAAAATGCCCCGGCACTTGGGAGAAAGAGGACAAGCGGAAATCGCGGACGCAATATTTTGGGCAAAAACAGAGCATCGTTTCCATGTGCTTTGCGGCCTCGTGTCTGCGGAGGCACGCAAGACGATCGCACGTGAATCCCATGCCATCGCCGCCACCCAATCGCAATTTTCCCAAACGACGACCAAAACGTCAAACATGACAAAAACAACATATGACCGGTGAAATCTGTCGTCGCAATACAACAACAACCCCTGCACACAGCAACAGAATGGTGCATAGGACAGCTTCCGGTTCTGGATAGAAGATAGAAGCAGCACACGCGACACGGCAAATCAAACCAGCGGCACCAGGCCATGGCATGGCAGCTGCACCCGCATTGATGGATTGATGCCAGAAGCCCACTGGAGTGCCACGAGCCTTACAATATCCTGAAACGACAGTTTGCAACCACTGCGGGAGAACCGGACAGAAATCTCTGCGTGTGCGCACTCAGTAAATCCTTTCAGCATGGAGTACGGAGTGTGCGCTCTCCTATGTAATGGAATGAAAAGCAACTCCGGTCTGGAATCTTAGAAACGGGGTTCTCAAGGCCTGTTGGATCCAGATCGGACAATACCAGCGCCCAGCGATTCACTGTTGGGGCAAGCCTGCGCCTCTGCTGTTTCCTCACCTAGCTTAATGTAACACGTCGGGGGCGAGGTCTCCGTCTTGGGGATCTTTTCCACATTGAAACGGGGATTCGGGGGTTTGCTGTGCTTCAGCACAAGTCGCACTAGGTCTCCACGGTTGGGCAGCACGTACTTCCTTGCATCCCCGTTCTGATAGTGTGCAATGAATGCGTCCACGTCGCAGGTACGCACTTCAGCAAGGAAGCCTTCCAGTTCCCCAACGATGCAGTCCTCCTTTTCCTTTGCGGCCTGGCTCTCCCGCTCGTCACCTTCCGCATAGTGGACGTTGCTGGTGAGCCGCACACGCCACTTCTTGCCATCTTCCAGCCCGAATACAGTGATGTCCGAATGTCTGTTCAGGAACTCACGAAGCCTTCCCTTGCCTTTGCCGACGGCTCGATCATAAAGGTCGGCATAAGCCTCAGAGCTCAGGATGTTTTGGACCCTCTCGAGCGGCATGCTGCCCTTGTGGGGGTTACGCTCCTCATTACTGAGAAGCTCTATCAACTTTTGCTTCAGCTCCAATTCGTCCCAGCTCATGACCCCGGGAACTTCGCTCTTCCATATCTCTTCACTGTGGGGGTTGCGCATGTCGCTCCCCTCGTCACTCCGTTGGTCCTCGCAGGTATGGCTCGGTGTTTCAATGGGGACGTCGTCCGCGAAGCACAGGCATTGTGCCGGGGGCAGTGCGCACTCCGGTGTAAATACAGCTGAGGTCTTGTTGTCCCCATGGGCGTCCACGTCGAGCGCGTCCTCGGCTTCAGTGGGCTGCAGAGTGCACTCTTGTTCAATGGGGATATCACAAGACCACCCAGCCACCAGATCCTCAACGACCTCCAGGACGTGCTCCGGCACCGGTTCCAATGCATTGTAGATAGCTCGCCTGTACGAAGTTATGGAATGGCAAGCAACAGCAGATCCCCGAACCAGAGCCTCCTCTGTCTCGCTGAACTTGATCAAATCTTCGGTTTCGATGCATTGAGCAAATGGGTCCTCCATTGACAACCGGATGAGCTTGGAGCAATGTTGGTACGTCTTACAACGGGATTGCTTCGTGCCTAACACGCTCAGCACCAGCCGTAAAACACCCGGGGATCTCTCGCTTCTGAACGCCTCCCCAAGCGGTTGCTGGAGGTACTCGGGACACCCAGGTAACCTTGGCACGAGGTCATTGCCATTCACGAAATTGACGGAACGATCTTCAACAGCTTTGACAAGATGGAGGTGATCTTCGTGCAGATGGGACAACACCATAGGGGCTCCAAAAGTGATGACATGTGCGTGTTTGCTCCATGCCTCATAGCACAGATCGAGCGGAGGGGACCCAATCGCCACTGCGAGCTCCAACATCATGAATTGCGCAAAGCCTCCACCAAGGCCATGACCCGTGAAAATAACAGAGCACCCTTCCTTCAATTTGTGGAGAGCCGCCGACAACAATTCGCACTGATTCAATCTGTCTCCCGTCGCGAGGTTGATGATGTCGTTGGAAACACTCGGCCCACAAGGTAGGGAGTGTGCAGCGAAATCATCCTCCTTGTTTGACTTTGTAGACGCCCGCCAAATGAAGAAATAAGTCTTCTGATGGTTCAAAAGAGTCTTGACCACGGCAAACTGTGTGGCATTGGGTTGTGATGCCAAGGGGCATATCAAATCATATTCATCAGGAAGCTTTGGCAGTGATTCTGATGAATCGCCATTTAGCCACTCAGATAAGCAGACTGCTGCTTTCACGACGTCTTTATTCAATGTAGATGCAGCTAAATTAAGCTGCTGCTCGAGGCACGAGACATACTCAAGCATCGACATAGAGCGGTAAATGGTGCGACGCACTCCCTGTGGAGAAAACAAAGGAAGAAAAATCGGACGTTTGTCGCACCGTTGGCTTTAGGAATGTGGGAGATGGGAGAGGCAGTGACCATGACCCATACCAACCTGCCAGCATGACAGCAGTATCTCGCAGGTCTGGGTCATAGTTTCGGAAGAAAGCCACAGGGTGGGCAGGCTAATTTTGCAACAGCATCGATTGCGGGCATTTTGCATGTGTGTGTGTGGGGGGGGGGGGGGGTCAGTCAATCAAACATTCCTGAGTACTTGGGACAATTCTCAAGCGCTTGGATGCCATGTCTTGATGAAACCAGCCCGTCTTTAGATGTGTTCTCTTGATTAACACACAGCGATTTTCACCAAGACTCTGTGTAGGCAAATAGCAACATGTATGTGCGTGTGTGCGTGTGTGCGTGTGTGCGTGTGTGTGACGCCCAATTCTTTCAAATCATGCTCAAACTGCGAGGTTCAACAAGGATGCGACAAACCATGAGTTCTTGTGTCCGGGTGCCCTGTCGCCGGGCTTCAGGAACTGGGTTGAGATGACACGCAACATGCAACAAGAGGGGGTGGGGCTCGTGCTCCTACCGCGTCCCGCATCCTTGGTCCGTTCTCCCGTGCTTGCCTGCGTGGAGGCCCCACTGGGCGAGTCCGTTGTGCCGTTGGCGGACACGGGTGCGAAAAACCCACCGGTGCTGCTGTGCTGTTGGCGGACACGGGGGGCGAAAAACCCACGGGTGCCGCTGGAGCTCATGTGCTGGGAGGGGGTGGAGTGGCGACTGGTTCTACGTGTCCTGCCCGTCTCCGCTGAACTTCTGACGAGGGCACTACTGCAGGTGTGCTGTGCTTGGTGCCTTGTTTTTCTGTGCTCTCTGTTGCCTGCACCGTGGCCTGGACTGTGTAATGACAAAAGTAATCCCTCTCCACCACCGGTACCGCCGATGGATGGGTGGCGTGTCTCGTCCTCGTAGTTTTTACTTTTGTGCGCGCGTGTGTGTGTGTGTATGCGCGTGCATGAGTTTTGAGTGGTCCTGTGCCCCAAAATTGCACATAGGTCATTTCATCAAAGTTTTGGCTCCACTCAACCATTTTTCACACTCTATCACGGGCAATGGACGATGAGAGCAAAAGCTTGAAGAGATCCAGAGGTAAACAACTTGCCATTGACTACCACGGTCAACTTCCAACAAATAATATAACGCTTACAGTTCGAAAAGCATAAAAACAAATGACGTTGAGCGTCTCGTGAGCCACTTTTAGGGGCTCTCTTGCTACTTTGCAGCTTATGGAATTCATGTGAACGTGTTGAGTGCCTTGTGCATTTGGGTTGAGCTAAACAACAAGCAAAGCATGCAACAATCTTTTGCTTGCGGTTCAAACGGTATGTTTAGAGGGTGCTATATGTGTGTTGGGCAGATGTGATGAAGTACTACTGCCAAAAACTTCAAAAAAACAGCCAAAAACTTCAAAAACAATGGTCAGACCGGAATCTGATGATGGTCGTCATCACAGCCTCCACAATATGTAATCGGTCTGTTGTCAGGCATTTGTGCTGACTGCCAACACTTTGAAATCGGATGGCGTCCACACTATGTGGACCACCACTCTGGCAAACTTGCATAGCCTCCAAGATTTCTTCCCATGAATCCTTGTGACCCATTTCCGACATGTGCCAGCTGCAGCAGCGCCATTTTAGGGACCAGTCCATGATCCTCTAACAAACATATTATGTGTCTGGTACCACCACCATTCGTTCTCTTAGTGCCCAACCCTGCACGGTGTGCAGCACACCCTTGAGCTCCCCTCCCAATCACATTGTGCCTTCATGAATCGGTGCCAGCATGCTAGTGCGTGCCATGCTCTCCCCACACCAAACTCAAGCCACCAGCCGTTCACCTGCTTGGCTGAGCCATCGGTAAATGCATCCGTCCACCCCTCCTCCGTCAAAACAACCAATTCTTTGACAACCGAATCCTAGTAATCCTCCCATTTGACCTCATTTACCGAGAGCCATGTGTGTTTGGGTTTTGGTTTGGGAAAGATGTGACTAGTGGGTTATTTTTTGTGAAACATTTTGTTGTCAAACCACGCATGTGAAACTTCAATTATGTGCTGCACATTTGCCCATGAGAAAAACAGGCCCTTCCTGAGAACCAACACCCCAACAACCCTGACACAATAATCCCTAGTTGGATGTGGGTCTTATATGTTGGACATTATGTGAAAAAAATACCAAGACATGTACAGACCATATAGTTCAACCTGCTGGAGGTTGCTGACCCAGCTAGGGCACAGGTAGGACCTCAAGCAACCTTTTGGACCTGCAATACCCACCCTGTAGAGACCTAGCATGTGCTCTTCGTGTGCGGTGACCCCGAACCACGGGACAAGCCCGGGATACTCCGAGGACGATAGTGAGGATGCCCATGAGTCAGAGTCAGAGGGGTGCTTGGGACATCATAAACCCACCTCGAGTCCCGGCTGGTGCTTTCCGAATTTGGCCATTGGCGATGGGGACAAGGAGGTTGAGTAACGAGGGCCTCCAAAAATTGCTTAGCCGATTGCAGTGGCTGGCACGCCCCAGCTGTTTTATGGGGGCCACCCCCCCCCCCAATAGCTACGCAAAATTACCAAATTAATACGGTCCCTACGCTTGTTGTAGCTTAGACAAGGGCGTGGCTTGCGCGCAACACATACAACTACCGACACACACGTCAGTGAGTGCATGGTATGAGTGCACCTTAACCTCTGTCCACATTCCCAAAGGCATGTAAACACAAGAAAGTGTTTGAAACATGAAACTTCAGTTTCGTACCCATGTTCCTACAAGCAATGAGGCATGAGAAGCCTACAAATGTTCGGTTTGGAAACCCTTCTTGCGATCATACACCATGCTGAACAACTTCACATGCTCACTATTTGAAGATACCTTTGAAGATGCCTTTGCCCAAGGTTTAGGGGCCGGTTTGGGCGCGGGGTGCGTGACCACCTGCCCACCCTTCATGTACTCCAACACTGCAAACAGCTCCCCATTCTCCTATGGTCCCTTCATTGTGGTACCCACACGCTCACCGGTGGAACGTGTGACAATAACTAGACACCCAGGTTGAAAAAGTGAAGATTGCAAGATGAGCTGGTGCGACAAAGGGGGATATAGTGCAGAACCATCCCCAAAATCATAGCAATGTGGGTTCAAGTGGGCAAACACTCGCAACAAATGTGTCCATGACCCTATGTAATCGGCAAATTCTATTGCCTTCGGCAGTGCACCTCGAAGAGAGGTTGACAGTCAGCCAATCAGTCCCTGAGCCAGCAAGCAGGCAGTCAGACAGATACACACAGTTTGGGTTTTTTGTCAGTGGCAGATGCGGCCCCAAGCAGCAGCGAGGCCATTCGCCACAATCCAAGTAGTGGCCGAGTGGCAACGCAGCCGGCCGGCATCCGTGTGGTCGGCGGTTCGAATCCCAGTCTGCCCACTTTGGCGCCGCCGCCGGCGGCGGCGCTAAAAGTCAGCAGATCAGGATTCGAACCGACGCCTGCACATCTGGTATCGGCTGCGCTACCATTGGACCGCTGGCCCTGTTAACAGCACCGTGCGTCCCCACTGCTTGTAGCCTATTAAGCAAAAACTTTTGACCCCCCCCCCCCACCCACCCCCCCCCACCCCCCCTCAAAAAAGTGATATCCAGTTTTAGGGGGTAGAGGCCTCAAAATCAAAAAATCCATTGGGGGATGCTCTTATTGGGCAAAATAATGATTTTACAAGGGGTTGGACATCCAATATCATGCCTTGGGGTATGCTACGCGAATGACCCCAAAAAAGGGGGGTATATGACGCCCGCGCCTGCGCTTGATCTAACAACCTCTCTTCGAGGTGATTTGTCACCAAACCCATGTCTTATGTGGCTGCACTACATTTGGTACCGAAATACAATCAGGCACAAAATCAATGCGGTCCCTACTCTTACTTTAGCTTGGACAAGGGCGTGGCTATTACAAGGGGGCCTCAATTGGTCAGGTGTGGACCCGCCACTTAGCTCCAGCCGCGCCTGCCTCACGACCTTCATCGCCTTCTCAGTTCCATGATTGTCCGTGTCACGCAGACAGTGCTTTGCAGTTCGTCCCTTCCCTCGTCCCTGGATGGGGTAAGAGTCGGGCTGCTTCTACAGGGTTCAGGGCATTGTCGCCTTCGGACTGAGTTTGGGGCATAGCGTTTGATGTGTCCCACTTTGGCTCCCTCCGTCGCACTGGCATGCTCGCTTGCGCTGGCCCCTCTCGGCCACACACCTGTGTTTCCGGGTCACCTGGTCGTGGGGGGTGGGGCGGTCAAAGGTCACCCTTGTGGGCCGCTGCCACCGGCCCTAGGCTATTTAGGTCCTTAGGATTAAAAAACCCCAGTGGGTACTGGCTTTTCGGAGGTCAACATACAGCCATACAGGGGAGGGGTGTGGGCAGCGCCTGGGCGCCTGCATGTGCAGTCTGTGTGTGTGCTGGTGCATACAGGGTGGCCTGGCGGAAAAATGGCCAGCCCAACGATGAACGGGCCGCCTCCTCCGTCGCCTCCACGGTGGGCATCGAACCTACGCCCGCGTGACGAGGCCCCCGTGCACTTCCAGTATGCTATGCTGACGATGTGGTGGGGAACCCCACCCATACCACCAGGTGTCTATATCCGGCTGTCTCTGGGGGGGACTCGGTTCTCCCCCCCCCGCCAAGGAGGCCCGATACACCAACATCAACGCGGTGATCGGGCGGCCTGCGCCGTCGCCTCCACGAGCCGCGGTGACGCAGCGCACTGCGGGGCTGGGCCCCCGTGCACTTTCAGGTATGCTCCTCCCTACAGTAAATAATCCTCCTAGATGGAACCCATGTATTTATTACCACAACACCAGTACTACCCGTTGCGAGCCGCCACAAGCCACGCTCCGGGCATCGAACCTCCGCCATCCGGCGTCAGGGCCACTGATGATACCGTTGTGCTATATCGAAGATATCAGAAAACAGCCACTCAAAAAAACAGGGCATGTTCACTCATCACCGGGGTGGTGGCGCTGTGCATTAGGGGGTGTTGGGCGTGCCAAACAAAGGGCGGCTGGGGTCCGGTGTGCCACACCGTGAGCCCTCCGTGCTGCACGTGATCGTGGAGGCCGTTGCTGGTGATCTGGGTGCCAGCCAGGTCTCATCACAGCTGCTTGGGGAGGGGGGGGGGGCTGACGAGGGGAAGAGTTCCTGCCTGACGTCACGCATTGGTGTTTGCCGTGGTGAGCGGGAGACCGCCCGCGACCTCCATCCAGAGGCCGGGTCAGTGCAGCCTGGTGAGTGGCGTGGTCTCTTGGAGGCTGGGGTGCAGTCCTCGACTTCCAGCAGTGGGGTTACACCCTGTATGCGGGGGGTCGGGGGGGGGGGTGTGCCACGAGGAGGCGGGCTGGTCGCCCGCTCCTCCGGAGAATACATGGGTGGTTCATCCAGGTCGGACTCTTCTTCCTGTTCCTGTGCCTGCCCTTCCTGCTGTGGGCGCCGGGCTGAGGTGACATACCCTCGGAGGAGGGGGGATTTGCGGCGGCCCATGTCAGCCAGTGTGTCCGCATGTGTGTTTCCTACTATGCCAACGTGTGAGGGGACATGCAGCCAGCGTACCGTTGCCCCAGCCTGGTCAATTTCCCTAAGGAGTTGCTCCCACAGGTCCACGTGGCCCACCGGCCCCCGCGAGCCTTGCCAGTCATGGCGCCGCCATTTGCTGGCTTTGCCTGTGGCCCCCATGACCACTAGTTTTGAATCACAGCAGATCAGTGTGCGCTTGTGCTGTGTCCTGTATTACAAGGGGGGGGGGGGGGTACTTACCAAGTAGTGTGGGTAATGGCAAATTCAGCCCATCGCTCATCTTAATGGTCGCAATGCTGCTTATGTTTGCCTTGACACAACACTAGCAGCAAAAGTTCCATAACCCTAGGCCAAGAGGACTGCAAAAAAAAAGAATACTTTTCAGAAATGGCTCCATAACCTTGGGCCAAGGGGACCCCCCGAAAGGGGCCAAAATCAGAAATGGCTCTGTAACGCGAGGCCAAGGGGGGATGGGGGGGGGGGCAGAATTGGCCCCGTAGGGGGCATGTGTGCACCGCGTGTGCACAGCACGCATAACACGCACACAGGGTGCGCACAACGTGCATTTTTTTTTATACGGGGAGAAATTGGGGAACTTTAGGGCAATTAGCAATTAGCAACATTCTTGCCTATTTTGACCATACTACACCCCATGTTTGTGAAGGCACAAAGAAGCTGCATCAGAATTTGGGCATCATCTTGGCAGGGTTGTGCTGCCCCTGGAATTCCGTCGGCCGCTCAGTATGGTCCTGTACAAACGTTGTGCACAATGTGCGCAATACGCCCCCACCCCTGCCCCCACCCTTGTCGTCTCGGGGGTCCCCAACACTCAATGCGGGAACAAAACTTGGAAATGCCCACCGAGCCGACATGTGTGCAAAATGGCTACATCACCCCTGCTATCTCGGGAATCCCCAATGCTCAGCGCAGGGACAAAAATCAGAAATGCCTACTCGCCCCATATGTGGGGAAAATGGCTACACCACCCCTGCCATCTCGGGGTCCCCAACGCTTAGCACGGGGGCAAAAATCTGGAATGGCAACCTAGCCCATATGTGAGAAGAGTGGCTATGTCACCCCTCATGCCCTCTCGGGGGGCCCCAATGCACCGGGACAAAAATCAGAAATGGCTACCTAGCCCACATGTGGGCAAAATGCAACCTGGGTGATGTAGCCATTTTGCCAACATGTGGGCCACATCGCTGTTTCTAGTTTTTCTCCCCGTGCTAAGCATTGGGTACCCCCAAGACGGCAGGGGTGGTGTAGCCCATTTACCCACTTGTGGGCCGGGTAGCCAAATCACATTATTGCCTCAGGGGTCCGCAATGCTCAATGTGGAGACAAAAATCAGAAATGCCTATGTCGCCACATGTGGGCAAAATGGCTGTATCACCCCCACCATCCCGGGGGTCCCCAACGCTCAGTGCCAGGGCAAAAATTAGAATGGCTACGTAGCCGACATGTGGGAAAAGTACCTAGATCACCCTTGCTGTCACGGGGGTCCCCGACACTCAATGCGGAGACAAAAATCAGAAATGCCTACCTTGCGGCCTACCTACCCACGGGTGTGCGCCTGCCAGCACCAAATGAAGGCTCCCCGCCAAACGACTGAAATTATGGGAATTATGGGAATTGTGGGGAATTATGGGGAATTATGGGGGACTCATGGGGAATTATGGGGAAATGGGGGAATTATGGGGGAATTATGCGAAATTTCGCTCGAATTTCGGGGAATTATGGGCAATTATGGGGGATTATGGGTAATTATGGGGGAATTATGGGGAATTGTAGGGGAATTATGGGAAATTTCGCTGGAGCTTTGGGTAATTGTGAGTAAATATGGATAATTATGGGGAATTATGTGGAGTTATGAGGGATATCTGGGGAATTATGGATAATTATGGGGAATCATGGGGCATTATGGGGAATTATGGTGGAATTATGGGGAATTATGGGGGGATTATGGGGCATTATGGGTTATTATGGCTTGGTGTTGATTCCTGATGGGTTGTTGTTGATTCTTGGTGGCTTGGTATTGTGATTCCTGGTGGGTTGCTGATGATTCCCAGTGGCTTGCTGTAGATTCCTCGTGGGTTGTCAAAAGAACGAAGGGGCCACACAACAAGAACAAACAACAACCAACAACACAGGAATTGACATCCAAAATTCTCCATAATTCCACTATACTTCCCCATAATTCCACCACCCAAAATTACCCATACCCTCCTAATCCCCAATAATTCCACCATAATTCCCCATAATTCTACCTATTTCACCCATAATTCCCCATATTTCCACCATAATTCCCCATAATTCCCCATAATTCCGCATAATTCCACCATAATTCCCCGTAATTCCACCATAATTCCGCATAATTCCACCAATATGACGGGGTTCCCAGCAGCAGTTAGACAAGCCCACTGTAGCCTTTAGGTATTATGGGAAATTTCCCGCCACCGCCAGACGAACACCGCTAATTTGGCGGGTGCACACCCTTGCTAGCCCAAAAATGGGCAAAATACATCACCCATGCTTTCTCGGTGGTCCCCAACGCGTGGGGACAAATGGCTACGTGGCCCACAAATGGCAAATTACAAATGGCTCACATGTCACACATTATGTGGCCCACATGTTGGCAAAATGGATACATCAACCCTGCCCTCTCAGGGGTCCCCAACGCTCAAAGCGGGGACAAAAAAACAGAAATGGCTACGTCGCCCCAATGTGGGCAAAGTGGCTACATCATCCCTACCGTCTCGGAGGTCGCCACTACTGAGCGCGAGGACAAAAATCAGTTTGCGAAGGCACAAGACAACTGCATGAAATTTTGGTACCGCAACATAGTGTCTCCAAACCCGAAGTGGCTAGCAGTAGCATGGACGGGTCCGCTGACATTCTGCGGGGCCACACCAATACAACACCAAACGCAGACAGTTACAGAAATATAGCAACACAAGCGTTAGGTAGGTATCGCCTAGATAACGCGTTGCCATGCCCGTTTTGGCAAACAAAACCAGGGGGTGGGTAGGCAGGCGGCATCACCAAAGTTAGGCGCCGGAAGGACAGAGGGTCAAAGGGCACGGTCTCTAGCCCAAGGAAAGTCCTCTCTTTGTGCGATTGCACGTCGGTGGTGTGTTAGGGTGTTGCACATGCTAAGCAACCCCCTGACAATTGGTTTCACAGCTATTGCGTGTTGCTCAGCCGCTCTATCTCACGCCTTGGAGTGTGCCATGACGTGGCACTGCTCCCTGTGGCCTTGTTGCGGCTTGCGGCTTGTGGTCCACCCTTTGGCTTTTCAGCTGTCGAGGATGTGGCAATGGTTTGCTTTGCTTTGGGGTATGTGGTAGCGGTGCTGTTTTTCCTACATCATTTTCCATCTCAGTTCCTACCCCACATTTGTGGAGACTACAGTGGGTCTCACGGATGGCGGTTGGCGGTTGTGGGCTGTGGGGAGGGGGGGGTGTTGGTTTGGCAGGCTGTGTGCGCGGCTAGTTCCGAAAATCAATGCCCAAATTTTGATGCAATTTTCTTGTGCCTTTGCAAACACTAGTTGAATCTTGTTTCAATTTTTGTTTGTGTCAACACTTTAGGCAGCTTTTTGTGATTGCCCGCCCACCCACGCTGCGTCATTCGCTCTGACAAGCACACAGCACGAGGCACTCGGCCGCCACTTACCCTTGCTATCCTGGGGCCTGTATGTGAGCAAAGTGGCTACATAACCCGGGCCATCTTGCAGGTCCCCAACACCTAGCGCACGGAGGAAATCAGAAATGGTCACTTAACCCCTACTGTCTTGGGGGTTCGTTTGTGGGCAAAATGGCTCCGTAACCCTTGCTGTCTCGGGAATCCCCAACGCACAGTGCGGAGAGGAAATCAGACATGAAGATTTGACCACTGCAGTGGGAGGGGGGGGGTGAAGTGGCTACATAACCCCTACCGTCTCGAGGGTCCCCAACGCCCAGCACAGGGAGGAAATCAGAAGTGGCTACTTAGCCCCTACTGTCTTGGTGGCCACATATGTGGACAAAGTGGTCTCATTCGAGGTTTTCAAACGCTCCCCTCGGCCCCTCAAAGCTGGGATCGTAG
Source organism: Eutreptiella sp. 'Long Island Sound 2002' (assembly GCA_964036045.1). NCBI lineage: Eukaryota > Euglenozoa > Euglenophyceae > Eutreptiales > Eutreptiaceae > Eutreptiella > Eutreptiella sp. 'Long Island Sound 2002'. The sequence continues at coordinate 56,131,738 of OZ038390.1, forward strand.
CCACCGCAGCGTTCAGGAGCTTCTTGGAGTTCAGTATGTACAATCAGAGGTGCATAAGTGCTGGCTCTGTGGTGGCCTGCTCTGCCTGTGATCTGATCCGTCCTGCTGCTTCCCCCTACTTGTCCCCCTGTACCCTTGCTAAACTGAAGAGTCAAACAACAGATAGGGCCCGTGAAGGCAGGTCCTAAGCTGCTTATTCCCTCATTGCGCTCTCATCTTCCTCACAAGACAGGTAAATCTACCCTGGGCAACAACACACCCTGGGCTGCGCCCGTGACAAGACACGTGGCTGTTTTCCACTAGTACTGCCTGACTGAAAGGAGCGTCAGCAACAACGTGTAGAGAAAGCGTGTCACATCCGCCGAAATGGGGTCACATGCATGGAATAATGTCTGTTGAAAGCTCCTCAGCACTTCTGGCACCCCTGCAAACCACATGTGATAATAATCCCCGAATCTGCCGGCTGATGTGTGCACTGGCCGGCGCCCTGCCGCAGTGGGTACCATCAGCGTGGCCTCCCAATTGAACGTGTGCATCTGGTCTTCTCTTTTCCGAGTCCAACCGATGTGCATATTTTCACAAACACGCCGTTTAAGCAAAGTGGCACCTCGGGGTCCCCAATGCCTAGCACAGCAAGGACATCAAAAGTGGCTACTGAACCCCTACTGTGTGGGGGGGGCCATATGTGGTACATAATCCTGGCCGTCTTGGGGGTGCCCAATGCCCATCGCGAGAAGGAGATCAAAAGTGCCTACTTGACCCCTCCCGTCTTGGGGGTCCCTAGCGCCCAATGTGAGGAGGAAATCAGAAGTGGCTACTTAACCCCCGCCGTCTTGGGGGCCCGTATGTGGGCAAAATGGCTACATAACCCTTGCCATCTCGGGGGTCCCCAACGCGCCGTGGGGGAGGAAATCAGAAGTGGACACTTAACCCTTGCCGTGTGTGTTGGGGGGGGGGGGGGCATATGTGGGCAAAGTGGCTACATAACCCCTACCATCTCGGGGGGCTCCAATGGCCAGCGCGGGGAGGAAATCAGAATTGGCTACTTAACCCCTACCGTCTCGGGGACCTATATGTGGGCAAAATAGCTACATAACCCTTGCTGCCCCTCGGGGTCCCCAACGCCCATCACAGGGAGGAAATCACAAGTTGCTCCTTAACCACTAGCATCCGGGGGGGCCTGTATGTGGGCAAGGGTGGCTACATAACCCCTGTTGTCTCGGGGCTGCATAACCCTACCATCTTGGGGGGGGCCAACACCCAGTGCGGGGAGGAAATCAGAAGAGGGTACTTAACCCCTACCGTCTTGGGGGTGGCTACATAACCCCTGTTGTCTCAAGGGTCCCCAACCCCAGCACGGGGAGAAAATTAGAAGTGGCCGTGTAACCCCTACCAACCAAGGGGCCGCCGGTATTTGGGGAAAATGGTGAAAAATGGAACTCGTTCACAAAAATCGTTGAGTCGTGTAATTTTTTTTTTGGCCGTCAGTTTGTGTACATTATAAAAAAAAATTGAATTTTTTTTGCGGTCAAGGCCTGAATTTTTTTCTTTGCGGTAAGTTGTGTAAATTATAAAAAAAATTGAAAAATTGCAAGAAATGCAACTTTGCAATACCTGAGCAATATGTATAGTTGCCGGTTCCGTACGGCACCCCATAGCGACCTTAACGATGGGACACCGAGTCCACAGTGCACCTAGTACTCTATGTCACCACCAATTAGTTGGGATTCGGCCAATATAACATAGTTTCACATGGTGTCATTGGCACTAGACACAAAATCAGGCCCAAGAAAAGAGTCCTAACAGGACCATGGCCAACATCCAGTGTGCCAGCACTGGAAATAATTTTAGGCTCAAGAAAAAAATCCTGACACGGCCATGGCCAACGCTAGTGCCACCATTATAGGCCATCAAGGCACTAGTATGGGGCCAATATAATAGCATGCTTATACGCTCCACCATTGGTAAACCAAACTGGCGGAGGAAAATACAGCCCACAAAACATGCACCGGCCACAAGTAGTTGCAGAATGCACACTTGTAGATCAAGTCGGCTTTTGTGTCTCTGGACTTGGGCTTTGCACGAAGATTGGGGTTAAGCTGACAAGCGGCGCGCAACTCCGCTACTAGCTGCTTGGCCAGGTCATTGATGAAAAGTTGGTCACGCTCCAGGTGGCCAGATGCATCTCTCGAGTAGCCATCAAGCACCTTGCGCCACTCTCCACGGATGAGGACCTTGGGACGGGTGTCCTCCTCTGTGGGGGTGGCCATGGAAGGTTGTGTCCTAGCATCCGGGGTTTCCACGCTTTGCTCGGCGAAGGCCTACTTGCCTTCGAGTGGGGTGGGGGTGGCCTGAACACTTTCCTCGACCGCCGAAAATGCAACTTCAACTTGGGTGCTGGGGTGGGGACTCAGGAGGGCAAGGAAGCTCGGTCACGCCCTCCACATTATCACCGGGCGCTTCAACGACCCGCTCAGCACGATCAGCATGAACAATGCCGAGCACACAGTCCACAAACCCGGGACCCATTGGGACGAGGGGCACATCGGAAAAAGAACCTCGGTGCTCCACCGCCAGCTTCGCGATGTTCAAGTTTTGAAACCAACCGTCCTTTTGGAATCCCAAGGCACGGTGCTTGGTGGTTAGCGAAGGCTTCTTCATGGCCGTCAAGAAAAGACAGATCAAATGAATGGAGCTTAGAGGTTCCCAAACCCAAATAATGAAAAGCTCCAACCGGACACGACGATTGAAGGCACACACAAACCAGTGTGCCCCTTCTTGGTCATCGGTATTAACCACAAAAATGTGGCGATGGCACCAAGCCATGTTGTCCAGTGTTGTGCCGGATTCAACTACAGGCATGCACTTGGACGGTCTCTTGATATATAGAACCGCCACAGTCCACACATGCGGTTCATCGATACGATGTGGTAGAGCTCTTGGTTCAACTAACACAAGATATCCTTGTCCGATAACCAATCACCCACCCCCAATGGGGTTGCCTCGCTCGGGATGGTTCTTCGGGTACGCCTTTTGGAAGTGGGAGGGTCGATAGGGGGTGCACTTGGCAAGGCCTTCTTTCCCTTCACCTTCGGGGGGCACTTGGCAAGGCCTTCTTTCCCTTCACCTTCTTCTGTGGCACGGGGGGGGGGGGACTTGGCAAAACCTTCTCTCCCTTCTCCTTCTGCTGTGGCATAGGGGCCGTAGGAGGAGGCGCAAAGAGGTCCACCTCCAAATCAGATGAGTGGACCTCTTTTTTCTTCACCTCCTTACCCGGTGAGAGGCCAAAAGAGGATTAGAAAGGACGTCCAACTCCTCGTCACTGGACACAGGTTCGTTGGGGAGGGTGGAGGTCAAAACCTCCACACCGTCTACCTCCTAACGCGATTTTACCGCAAAAAAAAAATTACACGACGTGACAACTCTTTTTACATGTGTTTACCGCCAAAAAAATTACACGATGTGACGTTTTTTTTTACACGTGTTTACTACAAAAAAAAATTACACGACCTTACCGCAAAGGAAAAAATCACCCACTAAAAATGCATGCATGTAGGCGATGTGCACTTGCGGGCCACTTCTGATTTTGTCCCCTGCTCTGGGTTGGGGACCCCCTAGGCGGCATGGGTTATGTAGCCAGCCGGCCCATTTGAGGGCCACTTCTGATTCTGTCCCCCGCTCTCAAGCGTCGGGGACCCCCAGGCGGCAGGGGTTATGTAGCCACCCGGCCCATTTGTGGGCCACTGCTGATTTTGTCCCCCGCTTTGAAGCGTTGGGGACCCCCTAGGCGGCAGGGGTTATGTAGCCACCCGGCCCACTTGTGGGCCACTTCTGATTCTCTTCCCCCCCTTTTCCTTTTGCCCTTCGTGTTTGCAACAGTGTCCACCAAGCAAAGCTCTGCAGATGGCAGTGAGGCACGCACGAAAAAATTGGCCACAATGAGTTCAGTGGGCACGGATGATACCCTTGGAATACGCATGCAGTGCACTATTGCTGTGTTGTCTGTGACACTTTACCCTTGAGCTGATGAAGGAACTTACTCATCATTCATGGGTAAAGAGTTGCGGACACATGCTAAGGTGCATGTGGGGGACCGGCAGTCAAAATATATGCCCTCCTATTCTGGGCTGCTACACTGATTGGGTTTTCTGGGTGTTATTTCCGGCCTCTGGCTCGGCTCTCTTCCCTGCATTGTATGTTGTATGTTACGTTTAGCTTATGCATCTGGGTGCCCGGTTGTGTTTATGTCATGACTCCTCCCAGGTATTTGCACCTTTCAATCCGTTTCTATTTTTTTCAGCTGCGTTTGCCCCCAACTCCACCCCCCCAAAGCGCGCCCACAGACATCAGCGTACATGGGGGGGATCCAAATATGGAACTCAAAGGGGGCACTGCATGCAGTTTTGGTGCACATATCGTGGGTTGAGATTTCACCCCAGACCGCGGTTTTGGTTCTGGGCATGTAAGTGTTGTTGTATGTATGTACGTTCGGAAGCACAGCCGAGCATCCCATTCTTCAAGAATGCTAGTCGGGGGTGGCCACAACCTGGTATTGGCCACCCCCCGCGACACACCCATGCATGCATTGTGAGCGGTGTGGGTTTTGCCTGCACACTTTGGAGTGTCCAGTTCGTGGAAGGGCCTACCCTAACACGGACAAGTGGCTCTTTCAAAAGTGTACAAAAAAATTGTCGGGTCATGTAATTTTTTCTACGGTAAACGCATGTACGAAAAAATTGTCTAGTCAGGTAATTTTTTTTTGCGGTGCTGCATGTAACAGCCTTCATTTCACCCTCGCTTGACGCTTCACTCGGAGCTAGGGATTGTGGCACATCGGTTATCAACGAAGGGGTATGTGGTAGCCTACACAAACAGTTCGGCAGAGTATGTGACAAGTGTCTGTCTGACTGTCTGTGGAGCACCAAAGAGGGGCCAGTAAGAAGGACCATGCTCCTTGGGGAAGCATGATGAAACCATGATTCTTGCCCCTCAGTTGCCCTTCCATAGTGGCCGGACACTTGAGATTTGTTGACAGAAGACGTAATCCTGCTACTGTAACTCGCCCATTGAATTCCATCAAGTCAAATTAAAGGGCACAACAATCACTTTCTCCCCCACATCAAATGGGAGCGCATGTCTGACATTCCATTTGGATTCTCATCTTCATTGCCGAGTCCGTTCCCAGAGCACTATGATGCATTCATTGCCCAATGTGGCATCTGGCATCAACATTATACATCCAGGTGATGCAAGAATTGCAGTGCTTCATTCAAGAAGCGAAAAGAAAACACACATATTCTACCACGACTACAACCAGGAAACCGACCTCTTTGTGAAGGATGGCTACATAACAACGGCGCAAAAAAGACAGAGGGCACAATGTAGGTTTATGCTTCCCAATGAATGATCACCAACATTGAAATATCGCCAACTGATCATCCCAACCCCGTCCAAGAGAGATAAAATAGCACATTGCAGGTCTTAGTAGGAACCACTGAAGGCGCCCAATGCTGTTCATGTACTTCCATTCACACGGATACATCCAAGCAGCCCCAGCAGCACTTTCTGCTGCTTGGGTACAGCACTGGCAAAACACACCGCTCAGCACGTGCTGCCTCACAGTTTATCGAAACCTGAAGGCCTGTAGAAACGCACCAAAGCTGCACGCAAAACCGGCAATCATCGTTCACGGTTCGTGTCGGATTAGGCTGGCCGTGTGCCGTTTTACGTGACCATCCTGATAGCCTGATATATAATCCAGCATTGCTCTTTTTGCTGATTGCCCTGTGTACCACCAGCCACTTCGCATGACTGCAATTACCAAAGCAATACCCATACTCCACAACAAAGCAGCACCATGCTGACCAGCAAATATCATATATAAATGGGATTTGCCTGATACAGAGTGACACCAACCTGTAATGGCACAATGACCGGGCGCTCCAGATCCCCCCCCCCCCCCCCGGAGACCTTTCCACACTCCTAACACTGAATGGTGGACTGGTTTTCAGGCTGCTGTCACGGGAGTCAGTTGACGTATATGAAAGCGTGCAAGCAATCGTCCTGGTGGTGCTTGCGCATTAGGTGAGTGCCATTCTGTTATGCTGATGCCTGTGCGCAAATGCAGCAGCAAGAGGGTCGAAATGGGTGGGAACGTTTGACGAGGACTGTTTGGGGTTGGAGAGGGTTGTCAAGGGCTGTTTGGGGTTGTCGAGGGATATCGAGACCTGGAGGAGGCTTGTTGGATTGTTGAGAATTTAACAAGGTTGGACAGGGCGTTGAGGATTGAGGGTTGAGGGTTGAGGGGTGATAGAAATTGAACCTCCTACCACGGAATCAAACAAGCCTTAAAATCGATCCAACGATAAGGGGTTTCAGGTCCAGTGGCTTCAATTGCCTTTAACAACCCTGCAACGGACTCATCACAATCAATGAGGCCATTGCCATCAGTCATGTCTGTGCGCACGTATCCCGGATGCAGAAGGCACACAGTAGCCTGAGGAGACACAGATACACATGGAAGCGCAATGAAACTTGACCAGATGAAAATGCCTCTTCGAGTCTTCTGGTTTACACCATGAGACCAAAATTGAGGCTGCAGTGCCTCTTCTGGTTTACACCATGAGGGAAAATCTGATGCTGCAGCACCTCCAGTGTGTCAAAACGTCTGGTTTAGGCAGCTTATCTGCACCACTCCAAATTTGCGTGCATCCGCACCCCCAGCTCGTCAGGGGGTGCATGGATGGGATTTTTTGTTTGCCAAAATTGTGCTTGGAACATGCAATTATTCTCCACATCTCCACTGATGTTGTCCACTTGTGCGGCGCAACATGATGGGTGGGACTGTTGGCGGGAGTGGTTGTCCAGTTGCCCAGTGCGATGTGGTGGTGGGCACTGGTGGGGGGAGGGGTTGTCACTTGCTGAAATCGGCAAGCACATGTGGACTGACGAGACTGCAGTGACCCTGCGGTCCTACAACGTGGATACAGCGTTCCATGCTGGAGGCATGATGGGCTTCGCCGTGTGTAGGCTTGCACTCTTCATTCTATTCCTGCTCAAATGATGAGGTTACACGAAGGCAATTGTTGTTGGTGCTTCTTTGGCAGGTTGACGTACCACTGTCCTGCGGACTCATTTCTTTCTTGGTCTGCTATACGCTGGTCTGTACCCAAGATTGTTGGCCGGGTAGAGCGTGGGTGGACTTGGGGTTGTAGTTTGATCCAAACGTGAAACAAGCATGTTCGGTTTGTGTTCATGTGTCGGGGTAAATGTGCAACATCCCACATGCCCCAAAACCCAGCACTAGGACAAAATCGGAACTGGCTCGTAACCCCTGCTGTCTTGGGGGCCTTCCTCTCCACATTGAGCGCTAAGGACCCCGAGACGGCAGGGGTTATGCCACCACTTTGCCCACATATGGGCCCCCAACACGGCAGGGGTTAAGTAGCCACTTCCGATTTTGTCCTCGCGTTGGGCGCTGGGGACCCCCAAGATGGCAGGGGTTATGTAGCTAGTTTGCCCTAGCGGCTACTTCATCTTTGCTGTATTAGGGGCCTAGGTATGGGCCAGGTGGCTACATAACCCTTGCCGTCTCAGGGTACCCAGCGCCCAGCGCGGGGGCAAAATCGGAAGTGGCTACTTAACCCCTGCCGTCTTGGGGGCCCGCGTATGGGTGAAGTGGCTACACAATACCCGCTGTCTCGGAGGTCCCCACCGCCTAGCGTGGGGAAAATTTTTGGGGTGGCTACTTAACCATTGCCATCTTGGGGGCCCACATGAGGGCAAAAGTAGCTACATAACCCTTGCAGTCTCAGGGGTCCCCAGCGCCCAACGTCGGAACAAAATCGGAAGTGGCGACTTAACCCCTGCCATCTCAGAGGCCCATATGTGGACAAAGTGGGGACATAACCTCTGCCGTCTCAGGGGACCCCGCGCCCAGCACGGGGACAAAATCAGAACCGGCTACTTAACCCCTGCCGTCTCAGGGGCCCACATATGGGCTAAGTGGCTCCATATTACCCGCCGTCTCGGGGGTCCGAGCAGCACAGCGGGGACAAATTTGGAAGTGGCTACTTAACCCTTGCCATCTCCGGGGCTCACATGAGGGCAAAACTGGTGGCATGACCCCTACCGTCTTGGGGTCCCCAGTGCCAAGTGCGGGAAAACAATCGGAAGTGACCACATAACCTCTGGCTGCTCAAGGGCCCGGCGTGGGAACAAAATCAGAAGCCTACTTACCCTCTATGGGGTCCCAAACGCCCAGCGCGAGGAGAAAAGCGGAAGTGGCACCCTAACCCTTGTCATCTCAAGGGCCCACTTTTGGGCGAAGTGGCTACATAACCCATGCCGTCCTGGGGGTCCCCGTGGCGACATTACTCTCGCTGTAGTGGCCACTACATGGGCCCCCATGGGTGCTAGAGTGCCCAAATGATCACCCCAACCTCTCCTAGAGGCGGCAAAGAGATTTTGGAAAAATCAAACCTCTGAATTTTTTTGAGTGCAACTAAGCAACCGAAAAGCAGCAATTTTGGAGCTTTCGCGGGGGGGGGGGGGGCGTGGCTTGCGCCACATGGGCCAAGTGGCCACTATGTGAGTCCCCATGGGTGCTAGAGTACCTGTATTGCCACCAAATGATCACCGAAACCCATCCAAAGCACACCAAAATTTCGAAGGTCTTTAATGGCCACTAAGCAGCCTTAAAAAACAATTTTGGGACTTTTGGGGGGGGCATGGGCCTGGGCTACATGGGCCTAGGGGCCACTACGTGGGTCCCCATGATCAAATCTTGCCCTTGCTCGAGTACCCATATTGTCACCAACCCCATCCCACAGGCCGCCTAAGGATTTCGGAAAAAACTATTTTTCCAAAATTTTCAATTGCCACCAAACAACCTAAAAGAAGCGATTTTATGGCTTTCGGGGGGGGGATGGTCCAGGCTACATGGGCCTAGCAGCCACAACGTGGGTCTCCATGGGTGCTAGAGCACCCGTCTTGTCACCAAATGATCACCCGCATCCATCCCAGAGGCAGCAGGAGGGTTTTGGAAAACACCAAAATTGTGAAATTTTTCAGGTGCCACTAAACAGCCTCAACAACAGCAATTTTACAGCTTTCGGGGGGCCCATGACCTGGGCTATACGGGCCTAACAGCCACCATGTGGGTGCCCACGGGTGCTACAGTACCTGTTTTGTCACCAAATGGTCACCTGAACCCATCCCAGACGCAACAGGATTTCGGCGAAAGACGAAATCTTGAAAAAAAATTTGGTGCCACTAAACAGCCCGAAGGACAAAAATTTCGGGGCTTTTTTGGGGACCTATGGCCCGGGCTACATGGGCCTAGCGGCCACTACTTGGGTCCCCATGGGTGCCAGAGTATGCGTTTTGTCACCAAATGATCACCTGAAGCCATCCCAGAGGCGACATGAGGATATGAGGCGACTGCGGGTACCCGGAATTTGGACCCGAGACTCCCGCCACTGGTTAGAGGGACCATCAGAAAAAATATTGAGGACGGCCACTGCAATCCACAAAAAAGTTTTGAACTCCCCTCCTCCCAAAAATGCGGCCCCTGTATAGGGGGGGGGGGTGGAGGGGTCAAAATTGAAAAATTCATTGGGGGATAATTTTGTCTCCCAAAATGATGATTTTACCAGGGGTTAGACATCTGATATCACCCCGTGGGGTATGCTCAGCGAATGACCCCCCAAAAGGGAGGGGGGATATACAGCACCCACGCCTGTGCTTGATCTAACAACCTCCCTTTGATGTGATTTTTCCACAGATCATGGGTAGACTTGCAAGCAACAGACACGGAATTACCTTGCCTGAAGACTTCAGATCCACGTACAGCGACTTAGCAATGGCGTTCAGTGCAGATTTGGACGTGCGGTAGGCGTACGCACCTGGATTGCGGTTGGCAGTGGGAACAGGCATGCACGATTCAAAGAAGATGGCGTGCAACTGATGCAAGTACAAAACCTGAAATAGGGGATGCCTGGACAAAGAACACAATGCTGCTGCCCTTTGATAACCCGAGTAATTCCAAAAGCACAAAACTGTACCCGCATAATATATGCATAAGTACACCCTCCCTCACCCTGCCATGCTGCCTCTAATATCTCTCTTTTATTTATTTAATTATTTATTTAATGGTCGTCGTTGTTCAGCGGTCGCGCTTTGCCTGGTTGCTGGCATGCTGTGGCTGTGGTGCGGCAATTTTTGCTGCGATCATCAAAAAATGACAGATTTTGCATCAACGTGAACAGAAAGTTAAGGTTCATCGGACACTGTATGCAGAATTTTGCGATGTTGCAAATTTTGAAGGTCAGATGCTCTGCGGCACTGGCAACTGCCGTAGCGGTTTTGAAAATCACCAAATTCAAAACACCGATAGCGGCTAAGATTGGGTATTTAGCAGTCAAACTGTACTGCGACTTGACTGCGCTCTTTTGGGCAGCCGCCCCTGTCGTCCTTGACAGCCCGATTGTGGGCAGCCCTCTTGGGGGATGTTGCATATGAATCATCATCCCAACCATAGTTGGCGACTGGGTCAGGGACATGTGGTGTGTCCCTTGGCCGTTGAAGCTTGGGCTATTTGTGGGCCCTGCAGCTGGCAGACCACACTAAGTGGATGCTGGTTGGGGCATACCAATAGACAGCTCCACTACTTCTGGCGGTCCGGGGGGCATTGTGCTCAGCGGTAAGTTTCGGCACGGGGACCATTTATCTTTGTGTAAGTAAAACACTCTTCTTGTTGGATGGTGGGGACACCCTTCTTATTGGGTGAGTGATACACCCTGATTGCATAGTGGGGGCAAAATCATTTGAGAATGCGCCACATGCTCACTTTCTGCTGGTCGCAATAAGCAAACTTATTGATGTCACAATTGTGGTTTGGTAGCAAGTGAGGAGCTGCCATGAACGGTGGTTTTCAACACCACTTTTGTTGACTTATGCAACTTGGTGTTGTTTGATACATCATGGTGCATTTTTCGAAAATTGAAACTTCTTACCGTTTGCAAAAAAAAAACAGGCAAGAAGGTTTAAGAAGGTTTCCTCTGGAATTTTCAACAAGAATGCCTGAAAACCAAAAACTGCTTCTTCTCAAAGGGATTGACCGCTTGAAACCTCTTACCTCCAAAACCTGTACCATGCCCTACTTTGGTACCGACCGAATTCTAAAGATTCGCGGAATCCTAATTTTTGCGTTGGGTGTTTTGAATTAATAATAAGCAAAATTTTTGCGACGGCATCCAAAATGGGCAAAAAATATTTTATTTTTGCGATGTTTTTTGCAGAACCCATTTTTGCGCAGGGCGTTGCACCGAAAATTATTGTTGTTTTGCGTTTTTTTGGGGTTTGGGGTTGATTCATTTTGTTGGTTCTGCAAGAGACCGTGCGTACCTTGGACTCTGGGATGGCAGTCCAGAGCACAGATAAGCACCAACAAGCATGATTCAGGTCCACCAGTTTTTCAACAAACCAGTTCCAAACTCATCCATAATATTGCCCATGGCACGTGAAATGCTGCCTTGTCATTTCATCTCGATAATAGTGCATGAAACCCAGGAGAAACCCTCGACCTGCGGGGTCAGCACCCTCTTACTCCTTTTTACCAACAACCAACAACAAAATTCGAATCACACATGGACTGGCAATCAAATGTCCCGAACTAGCCCCTTTATCTGCTTTGGGGCACATCAGCATCCGGATTGAAATATCTAATATTGTGACAATCCTGGATGCCCTGATACGTGGTCCCTGATTCATCATTCTCTGAAAGCAAAGCAGGGTGTAAAATGGGGCATGAGACACGGAAGGGGGGGGGGGGGACAAGCAGTGGGGCAAACACAGCATCCCTCTCGTGATTCTGGCATTCTTGCAAAAAGGGGGCAAAAAATATTTTATTTTTGCGATTTTTTTTTGTGGAACCCATTTTTGCTAAGGCATGACGCCAAAAATTAATATTTTTTTTTTTGCAGACAACAACGCCCTCTGCCGGGAATTAAATATTTTTTCAAATCTTTAGGATTCGGTCGGGAATTGACCATGCTCATGGCTAGTTGTTGTTATTGTACTGGTGGTGGTGGGCGCATTGTGGCACAGTGCAGTGCAATGCAGTGCAGTCCAATGTAAAAGAGCGCGGTGTCGTGTGATGTGGCGCAGCGCACTGTTGTGTGGTGTGGTTTAATTTTTTGCAGTGCAGTGGAATGTAGATGCACGCCAACTCATACCTCCTGAGCCATTGTCATCGATCGACCCCATTTTGCTGGTCAAGATTGAGATGACGGGCAGCGCACACGACGGCGAAGGTTTTAAAAAGGGGGAGAAGTTTTGGGCCACGAGCAATGGCCCGACGGCATTGATCTCAAACACGGACATCATCGCCTCTTTGGTTACAGCAGGGTATGATGCACGGCCTGCAATGAGGAGAATGCACCTGCTGCTGCAATCATACACCACATCTCATTTCATGTGCTACTACTCCATGCTGCCAGCCCGAATCCTTCTGACCCGGTGAAGCTCGCTCGCTTCGAATATCTCTCGGGATCATTCAGAGTGCGCCAACACGGTGGGTTTTGGCACTTTTCCTAGGTTTGATGAACTTTTGGTCCAATGCACCAAAATTTCGTCCTGTTGGGGGGGGGTATGTGAATACTTTTTGAAATCTGTGAGAAAAGGCCGTTTCAGAAATGTATGGGTTAGGGGGGGGGGTAGATGATCACATTTTTGAGCAAATGGAGCTGCACAGTGGACGGTGCGCAAGACAGGGCAATGCTTGAGGGACCACTGATTATTCTGAATCTGAATCGTTGTCATTGTTGTCTGATGACCCCTCTTTCTAGTGTACTTGTGCCACTGTGGATGCTTGACATTTTTCTCCAAATCAACGTCAAGGCATGTGGCCAGAAAATCCTGCTGTGAAGCCTTCGTGGGGTGGACTTTACGATCCCAAAATTGACTTTCAAAAGAAGCGGCCTCTGCGGTGGTCAGAATCTGGTGCTCCTGGTGTGTGCACGCAGGTTGCTGTGAACCGGCCGTACGGGGCTTCTTTGCTTGGCTGCCAGGCTCATGCACCTGCACCCACCTCACACCCCCTGAGCGTGCTCTTTTGCGCACCAAAGGCTTTTGTGGTGCATCGGGGGAAGCAACAGCCCGTGGTGTAAATTTGTATGCAGACATGGTAGCTGCCTTTTGACAAAAAGAGGCAGCAAAGAACGCAGGCACCGTCAAAAAAGGACGAAAAGCTCAAACATGTTGTCAGTACAGCATGCAGACCCAGGGTGTTCCAAATAGCCCTTTTCAAGGGCTTTCCCGAATATACCCCATATACCCCCCCATACGGGACACACAGTGGGCACAAATCAGGCAACAATGACGACGACCACTGAAAACCCACCGAATTGGCGCATTCAGTACCGATCCCGAGAGATATGCCAGCAACCCGGAGATCTCAGTGGTGGAGACCAAACACTGCCCTATTCATGCTGCAGAATGCTGCCTTAACCGTGCTGCAGAAATGACCCATCCAAGAACAAGAACTCAGAGAGTGTCCTTTCCGTCGCTCCAAGGGTTCGCCTGTGGCCCCTCAAAATAATTGGCACACAAAGCACAGAATAGATTCTTGCAGGATTTTCGTTCGTGGGTTTTATCCAGTGCCTAGAGGGTGCCCTTGTGAACTCTTTCAATCGATTGACATCCAAGGCAAGGAGATGTGCACAAGGCTAAGTGTGTGATACCACAGCAGAAGCCGCGTGTTTTGGATCACTGGAATGACCACAGAAAAGCAGAGGAGAATACGAGACAGCTTGGGGGTGCTTGTCGCCTGACTGCCTGAAGAATTGGGCCGCTCCAACCCTTCGATGATGCAGGATCTGCCTGTGCTCGACCCCCCTCCTTCCACGCCATTCACCTCCGCTGGGCTGCCACACATGTTCCGCCCCGTACGCTTCGTTCTCTCCTATTGCTGCAGTGCTCTGTTTCCTAGTGGGTGGAGGGGTCTGGCCTGTTGGCCGACACATTCACCTTCAAAGGGCCACGCCTTTGTGCCGTGTACGGGACGCATCACGGGCAACTATGAGCCCTGGCCCTTCTCCTGCCCGTGCCGTTGTGGACGCGCTGCACTCCAGCACTTGTTTCCAAATCTGCTCTTCACTGTGTTCTCTGCTCTCGGTGGGGATGGTGAGGGTTCTCTGTTGAGGATCTGATTCAAAGTTTTCCAGACGGGAACCAACCCCTCATAGGCATCATGCAGCCCCTGGTCACACCAAGCTCAAAAACAACGGTCAGACGAGATCGCCGTGCTTAGGCCCATGCCTGCGCAAGGTGCAAAGTGGTAAGAGGGTTTAACATGGATCCCCATATCGATCAGGTATCTAAGGGGCAGACTCAGTGCTTTCTGCACTGCAATTGCACAGGCCCCGGAGATGCAGTGCTCACGAGTGCCGCGCGACATGAAAGCCACGCCGCGTGGATCCTGAAAGCTTTTGACAACACCCGGTATGGTCCGCTATGTCTCAGAAGCATGCCCCTCGCACCTGCAAATACCTTGCCGTCCGACTCCATCCAGGGTTCCCTGCGGACCATAAATTCCAGCGCTGTGAATGATGTGTGTCAACCGCATGCCTTTGCCCCCGAATGCAGCTGCCGCCGCCTGCACACTGTCACCGTCACCGACATCCATTTGCAAAAAGCTGAGCTGTCCCCCGCTATCCGCCAAGCTTTGCAGTGTCTGGGGAGGTTCGGCTTCCCGGTGCGTGGCCACAACAGTGGATCCCTTGGCCAGCAGCTGCCGCACAAATTCCAAGCCAATACCTTTGGTGTAGCAAACAAGTGGCAAGCCATTGGATAGGATTGAAACATACCCACCACGAACAACAGAACAAACCGAATGTTTTTGTTCAGCGGAGGGCATTCAAGTCTGATGGCAGCAGTAGTGGGAACACGTAACCCCTGAAAGGACAGTGGTGTCCTTGTATGTTAACCCAAAGGACATTGCATCTTTAATGTATGACACAAACACTATACACGACTGGTTGACAATTTCTGTTCTGCTGCTTCTGTACCAGCACCCATTGATCATTCAGTTAGATCCAGCAGTGTGCTCACTGGCCCGGGTTTGCTCCATTAATTCCTTGTACTTCGTCTTCAGGCTGCCAAATCGGTGTGCATGCATTCGCTTCGGACGCCTTGCCTGAGCCAGGTGTCCGATGCAGATGTGCGCCCTCTAGTGCTCTCCCTTCCTTTCCCTTCGTCTCATTTTTTTTTTTTGGGCTCTTTTCCTATTGAAGCCTTGAAAAGACGTGCTCGAGAAGACGGGATGGGCACATGCCGAGGTCTGAATTGACCAAAATTTCCCTTTGCAGCGCCTTGAGACTGACCTTGCGGTCACCTCCTTGAAAAAGCCACTGCATATGAAGCCCTGTTGACCGATTATTGTCTTCCTGCAATAGCATACATCCTGTTTCAAGAACCTCCCTTCAGTTTTGGGGACGTAGTGCAGGGTCAGGCGCATAGCATGGAATCTAGTGCACCATTGTTCCAGCAGGCCTGGAGGGTTTGCCGCATTCCTGAAGAACTTCAGCTGATGTTTAAACCAAGCAGAGCTCCATAACTCAACTGCGTGGGTGGATCCAGTGAGCAGCATTTGTCATTGTATGCACATACAATACAAGCACCATGCACCATGCAAACCATGGTTTCTCTTGAAGTGGAGCTTGTCCAATTGTGGTGTGTGAGTCTTGTTCACCTCCCCCCCCATGGGGGGCTTTTAATTAGGGGGCCGGGGAATGGGGCCCCGCCCCCCTCTAAAAGCAGTCCTTATGCCATTATATACAATCCGCGCGCCGAAACGAAACATACCTCAAAAGTGTACGATGCAGCCCCTCTAAATGACCGCCTCGGAGAGCTGATTGGCGCCGTCATATTTGTTTTGATGAATCATGGCTGTTTTACAAAGTTAGGACCTTACCAGGTTTTAACTTCTTTACCAGCATCCACTAATTCCATATAAGCCGGGGATGCGATTTAAAGGTGCACTAGCAAAGTTGAGGTGCCGAACAACACTATCAAGAAGCCAAAGGCCCCAAAACGCAAGAAATCTATTTGCTATATTATTTATTTGCTGTGCACGCGTGCATTTCGCAGTCGCCGGCATTTGCGATCTTTCATTTTGACTGTCCAAAGTGAAATCGCGCTATAGTGCACGAAATTTCGATCTAAGACCAATCTTGTAAATGATTCTAGAAGCCACATCTTGCTGTTCAATTGGAAAACCGCCGTCATTTTGTTTTAGCACCGCTTTTCGATTTCACGGTTCTCAGCGCACGCAGACGCCTTTTTGAGCTCAAAAATGAAAACAACACTCCCGAATTGACCAAAATTGCCTGTAATTTTGTCAAAATCCGATACAATGGGCCCGAGTTATGAATATGTCAATTGTATGCTATTTGCACCCTGTGTCGCTAATCTTGCCCAATGCACCCTCCCTGTCCTTGCGCTGCTAGCTTAAACATAAGGCAAAGGAGTGTTTTTGCCTTTGTTTGTCACCGCCCGGCTCCATTTCCGACATGGAAAGGCGACCCGAAAATGGCTAGAAATGTAATGAGGCTTTTCTTTTGATGGTGCTTCGCACCAGCAAAGGAAAAGCCAGACCAAGGACGAAACACGAAGGATTCATTTAATCCTAATTTTCCACATCCTCCACAACATATCATGTATCATTGCTTCATTGAAATTTCCTCAAAATGCTCATCGTTCTTTGTTATAAATACTTGATCATGCACGTGCATATCGTGCAATCTGACTTCCACGTCCGACACATACCCTTCAGAGGCATCACAGCCCGCACACCGCCCTTCCCCATCTCGTGGAGCCCCCCTCCGCTTGTTCCTTGGAATCTGCGGGTGCACTCTTACCAAGATGACGCCACTGAAGAGTTGGCCATGGTCCCCCTGGATTGGGGTGGTGGAACTCCCCGCCCCCAATAGATTGAATCGTGGATCGACATGGAGGTGAACCCCCTCCCCCGAACCCTCCCAAAATGGATTGGGCCCAAAAAATGCAGCATGTCGCATGTACTGCCATAGGTGCCCCGACCTCACCAAATCGTCCAGCCACAACGGGCATGCATGTGCAGGATACAGCACATAACAAAGCAAATACAGATCATTGACAATGCCGAATTCGGCTCACCAAGAAAAACCATGCAGTTTGCAAGGGGAAAAGAGGGTCCACCACGAAGTGTGTGTTGGCATGCAACACTTGAATTGTAAAATGATGGAAACCATGTGCCCCAATCTTGAAACACACAATGTTGGGGGAGTGGACACCTTCCCTATGGTTAACAACGTTCTCAAGCATTTCTTTGCAATATGGCCTGAGAATCCATGAGTAAAGCAAGGTATTGAGGGCACGGTTGTTGCAAGTAATTGGACATGCAGGCCGAATGGAAGCGAACAATCACATCAGTGGATTGGGCTTGATTTTTAGATGCTACTCATGTCATAGCTGAAATGAGGTAGCGCTCCAAGAATGGGGCACATGGTTGCAAGGATATTCAAAGTGCAGAGTGTGGATCAGAATCAGAATCATGTGACAATTCAAGTGTTGCATGCCAACACACACTTTGGTGAACAATCCTTTCACAATTTTGATCAATCTCATGCCGCATTGCCAAATTGTCAAATTGGCCGGTCTTTGGGTGCCACTTCAAGTCTTGCACACAACCCATCTGGCCATCAAACTTCGCTGTTGGAATGTCAAATGACGCCTCCCTTGCTCCAATCAGAAGGTACTTGAAAATCTTCCAAATTAGTTGGAAGAAGGTGGACTACCAAGTGGCATTGTGCACATCACACATGAGTAGAGGTACATGAAATGAAGTTGTTGAAGCATTGAAAAAATATGCACCCAGCAATGTTTTGAAGGCACCACACAATACAATTAAGTGGCAACGCCGTTCCAAACCTTTGATCCCAACAAACAGATAGTTTTTAAATGGCAATTTGTGTCCATGCTCTGTTGAGCAAGGGGACACATTACTTGGTGCATTTTGTTTTATTTTTTTCGTGAATCAAGCAATTTCAACATCTTGATCCAAAAAAGAGAAGGAAGCAAACTCTTAATGCACACCAAACTCTTGATCCATAAAACAATCTTAAGCAAATTCTTGGTGCATGAGAGGGTTCTTGGTGCACGACAAAGTCCACAACAAAATTATTGATCTGCAACAAAATTCTTGATGTATATCAAAGTTTATGGATATCGGGGCAAATTCTTAATCCACAACAAAACAACAACAACCACAACCACAAAATTCTTAATCCACCACAAACTTCTACATTTAAGAAACAAAACATCATGCATGTTAAGCATAAACATGTTGGGTTCACTACACAGCGCACAAACAAATTGCTACCCAAAAATGCAATAATTCAAGTTCTTCTTCTACAAAAAAAAAAGAAGATAGCTCATGTCCACACATCATCCATATCATTAACTTGCCAAAATGGATCAAACAGGATCAGACAACCATGTGTGGCCATAGAAATGGATCGGACTAGATCAAGGTGGTGTACCCCCCCGCTAGGAGATTCAAAAATTTCATGAAATTTAGGAATCAGGAATCAACTTTCATTGGTTGAAAAATAAGTGAAAATTTTGTGAAATGTGCAAAATTTATGAAATTTATGAAAGAGATGAAATACCATCGCGTGGGGAGGGGGCTTCTCCTCGTCCCATGTAGGGCCCCCATGGGCGAGCCACAAACTACCACAAGCATCCCTCTAGTCCATGAAGCCCCCAACCAAAGATAACGAGTGCATCTCACTTGCAATGGTGGCTTCCACAGACAATGTGTGCACAATGTGATGCGTGATGCTTGGTCAATTGGTGGAGGAAAATTACTCTCCATGAGACAGAAGGTGGGGGCCAAATGGGACGAAAACGCAACAAGTTGTGGGAGAAAGGCGAGATGGACGAATGGTAGATATACACCATAAATTTAATATAAATTTCAGTTTGGAAATTTATGTTAAATTTCGTTGAAAATTTCGTTGACATTTTCCTTGGATTTTCGTTGAAAATTTCGCTTGAAAATTTCATTCGAATCCTACCCCCGGCCCTAAAAAATGGATCGGATCATGGATTGAGAACGTCAACCCCCCCGCACCCCCCCTGCCAACTCCCCACTGCATCCATCAGATGATGGATGCTCTCGTTGTGGGTGTCCCAACTTGCTACTCACTTGTGAATCGCCGCAAGGATATTGAGCTCCTTTGAAACTATCGAGGTCCATGCACTAGCACAACCTTGGGACTGCAATCCATACCTCGAGTGGCACCCACCACCAACACTGTGCTGTTAGAGTCCAATGGGGTACGCACAGGTTGATCCTCTTCATCCAACGTGCCCGGCGTGGCAGAATACGAATCTGCCGACAAGGATGCGTACCTTGCTACTCTCCGAGTGGTCTGCAGGATAAAAAACAAGAGGGGTGTCACCATAGAAGGGCACGTGCAAAAGCAAGCGTCACGCATTCCCAACTGCACGCGTGAAGCGACAAGTGAGCAAGGACATCTCGTACCTGAGAGGTTTTAGCAAAAGCGAAGCCCACTGCAACACCTAGAAATCCCATTCCAGCCGCCCATATTGGGATTGCCAACGTGGGTTGGCCGCGTGTGCTGAACGGGGCATGTGAACCAACATTGTGAGGAAAAGGGCCGGGCTGTGGTGGCAGAACATTGTTGGTCACAAATGTGGTGGATGCACTGGTTCGAAGAAGAGGCCTGCATACAAAGGGGTGTACGTTATGCGCCACAAGCGCAGCAAGATCTCATACGAACGAACGATTAAACGAGTACACGAGCCCTTGCCCCATGCCCAACAACGAGGCGGACATTCGCCCGCCAATGCGTGTGACTTCTGTCTTCCATGTTGAGCAACCGTTTGGAGGGTAGGATGCTTTCGGTTGTATGATGGAGATTGGGACCACATGGTTCGAATCGAGAAGGATCTGTAGCTCCCTGGCTGCTCCCCAGGACGTCAGTGCCTTAGGTGAAATTCATTTTGCCTTTGGTGGAATTTCACTTCCCTTTTGAAGGGCGGCAAGTTGCTATGCCTCTCCTATTTGCTGTGCGGCTCGGTTCACAACTTTCTCAACATTCTCGTCAACGCAGGGAGGATGCGAATGTGCCACACAGCATGTTCGTGCAAGCAAACATAACCGCAGAAGCACACAGCACCTCGTGCTCTTAAGGGGATGATTCAATCCCCGGACAGGAGACGAGCCCACCATCCGGGACGTGGTCCACAGCCCAGTAGGGCGACTTGGCGAAACGAAAAGCAGCAACGCAACAACGGCGGCAACTGCGACCAATATCACCCATGTCGTGGTAGTCAACCGTACCGTTTTTGAGTTGACTGGTCTGAAGATCGGTGTCGCGACGTTACGGCGCTCGTGTGTCCAAGCCATGCAAAGTTCCAAAACTGTGGGGCGGAAAATCCACATTTCGGCTGCCCCCAAACCATTAGCCAAAAAAGTCAAAGAGGTTGCCGTAATATTCATTTCAAGTGGTCTCACGTTGTTTGGAAACACGATCGATAATTTCCATTCCAGTTCTTTCAAATGTAATCCTCAACTCAGCTACCACAAGTGTGGCGGACAGCAAAAACTTTGATTCAACTACAATATGGCTGGGACGTCCGTGTCGGCAGTGCAAGCATCGTGGCCCCCAAATATCTCAGTCCCCCACACCAATATGGTCCACGAAGCACCAGGCATATCCCGGGCAAACGTCAATCTCCAGGGATTTGGGTGCCGTGCACCAGAGGTCTCTGTGTGTGAACAAGTGGCACGTGTTCACTTGGGTTGCATTCGCCCGTAAGAACAAGGCTACCACAGCACTGAACAAGCCGAAAAGCCCCAGCAGTCACTCGAATCAAGATGTTCACCTGGGACCTCCAATCCATTCCCTTCCGCAAGTCAGGTTTTGGCAATAGAGAGAATTTAAATCTTGTACCACAACTGATGAAAGTACAGCATTGTGCAAAGGGGACCATATTCCATGGCCAATTTCTTTCATCTACAACTCCTTAACATTCCTTCAGCCAGCGTGCGGCTATCACAAGATCGACGACGCAGAAATAACATATCGCAGAACTTCAAAATTTTGGCACCACCTGCAATCTAGAGCACGCGACAACGGCCGAGTTGGTGTTGCAGCGCCCAGGATGACCCTTAGGGCAGCGAGCCGTTCACTGTGGTAGGAAAGTACTTCGAAGTACTTCATGACTGCCTAGGATTCAGCCTATTATCAGAGGGAATAGGGTTAGGGTTACTGAGCATAACTCGCCAACCCTGTCACAATGAATAGTATCTGCAGATCCTAAAAACAGCCTGATTCCAGGAGGGTTAACTCATCGCCGGCGGCGAGTTAACCCTCCTGGAATCAGGCTGCTTTTTAGGATCTGCGCACACTGTTCTGCAGCACTTCGAAGTACTTTCCTACCATGGATAATCCCCTACCACAGTGAACTCAGTGCCCTTAGGGCATGCAGGTGGCCCCTTGGTGAGTGTGCAGTTGGACACTGAAAATCGGTGCAGCTGGATGCTGCGCTTTTTGGAATGATGTCTTCGTCTAACACGAACCACACCATTGCCCAAGAGGACATTTTGCAGGGAGGCACGGTGGAAAACAAGCAACTCCTTTGCACGGAAGCAGGCACATTGGTCCGTGCACGTGGCATGTGAGCCATGGGGACCGATATGCAAAAGCAACATACCATGAGTGGTCCATTGGTCCATGCACCCGGCGTGCACGACGGGGCTGAACATGGTGCACGACGGGTCAAAATTATGTAAAATGGCCAAAAATAGCCGAAAATGCGCACACTCAGGGCCGGGGCAAATGTGGCACGTGTCCGACTTGGACCGGAGTATGTCCTAAATTTGGACTCAAGTCCTTTGTGTCCAACATATCTTTTGGGCGTCGTTCAAACCCCCTTGGATTTGGCTGGCATCCTGCAGCCCATGCCGGCCACATGCCCAACCCTGATTGCTGCCGGGGGGTGGGGCGGATGGGCGGTTGTGTGGGACAGGACCTGCAAGGTTACGGCGCGCTAAGGGGTGGCATTGCACACCTATGGGGAAAAAAATAGAAAATGAGGACCCACAAGAAGGCCAACCTGCCAAGGGTTGGTGAAAAAATAGTCACAAATAGACTGTGTGTGGGTAGGGTGGGTGGGTCCCATCGCTGAAACTAAAACCTGACTGAAGAAAGAGGCGCAAAGGTTCTAAACCTTGGTTTAAATGTTTTTAAACGTGCAGTTATTTTGGCTGAAAATCCGTGAAATGTCTGAAGGTCGCGCCGTCGCCGGCTTTGCCGCATCGGCGATTTTCAGACTTTTGTTCAGCCGGTTTCTCAAAATTCTTCCCGAGTTGAAAGCTGGAACTTTGGGTACCGTTAATTTATGATAAAAACCAATTCTCTATCAATTCAGTTTCTGGTCTGGTCCGATTTTTCAGTGCCAGATTGGAGGAAAAAACTGCACTGAAACAGAAATTGAATACACAGAGAGTTAGTTTTTATCATAAATTAACGATATCCAAAGTTTCAGCTTTCAACTGTTGAAGAAATTCGAGAAATTGGCCGAACAAAACTCTAAAAATCACCGATGTGGCAATGCCGGCGACGGCGGCGCCACAGGCCATGGTCTATTGGTACCTACTGGTTGTTAAAAAACCTACCACCTCCACTTACCAGAGGTAATTTCAAAAATAACATGTGGCAACCGGTTGTTTCGAAGACCACTAGGTTGCATGCCTTACTAAAGGGTCCACTAAGCAGCGCCGAATATACAACAAAGCAGAAACAAACAACAATGATATCTATTGGGAAACATCTGTCATATATTTCAAACCATTTAGACATACCTCTTAGGCCACGTCCGTTAGTGGAGAGTGGGAGCGGGGAGCGATTTGTTAAACGCCCCCCTTGCTACTGTTACATGCCAATCTAATATCGGTACATGCCAATTTTGGCCAAAGGCTGCTACTTTTCCGCTTCAGTTTCAGACCAAAAAGCATAGTAACGTGACAGCAAGGTGGAGTGACCCGAAAAAAAGCCCCCTCCCCAGAAGTGACACCTCCCTTGGGACCCAGGACCAGGACTTACTTTCGGGGAAGGGGGGGGTAGTTGATTCCAAAGAAGAGGCATGCCGCAATCAGACCCAAATGCATTTCAAAAAGCCATGAAATTGGGAAGGTACACCTTTGAGACAGTGACATTCAACGTGCCTCCCAGCGTCTGGGTCAGTGCACGAGTTAAAATTCAGCCATGCCCTGCAATTTGGTATGCAGGCCATTCTGCATTGCCAACCCAAGATTCCAAGAGACTTTCAGCACAGTAGTGGCACCATTCAAGATTGTATAGTTGCTCGATTTGTGCAGGTCAATTGTGAGGCAAGGTCTGGGTGTCAGACGATTCAAGCTTTGGCAGAGAATTGTGGTGGGAGCTGAATCAACAGGGAACCAGAGGAGTGACAAAGGTGGTGGGAAAGAGAGATGCACAATTTGGCTCAATCATGGTCGGTCACAGATACTGGATGCCCCCGCCCAGGCAATTCCAGCCAATGTTCCAGGTGTTGTCCACAATCAACTGCTATGCTACATCCAGTCGTTAAGACACAGCCTGATATGTACACGAGCATCCGACATGCCGCTTCCTGGAAGCGGGTGCACACTGGGAGCAGGCGGCAGCTGCCAAGCCTGATAGCATAACATATAACCTTCGTGTGCCAGCGCCAAACACATAGGGCACCTGTCGTGTCAGAACATATAGGGCATCACAATGAACAAAACCAAGTATGGTGCCCAGCGTCACAACAACCCAAAAGCAAAGTGCCCTAGGAAAAACCCCGTTCACTGCATGAGGTCGAGGGGCTCCGATTCCCGTCCCCGTTGTATGTGGTGTCAGGCGCCGGTGGGGGGGTTTGGGTCTCTGTGGATCCGTGCTCGCTGCAGGACGTTGAAGGGTTGCGCCTCCCCCCCCTTGTATGCGTGATCCTGTCACAAAATGGGGTTGTGGGGGTCCCCGGCCCTTCCGAGTGATTGGTGACTGTGGGAACACTCGACAGGTGGCTGTGCGTAGACTCCTCGCTCCTCGGGCTGTCTGGCATCTCAACTAAACCCAATTGCAGCCACACATCACTCTCATGCCCCTGATCCGAAGGGACATCCGGGGTTTCCTCTCTTGGTCCTGGTGAAGCAATACACTGCTCAAAATTCAGTACGATTGGGCGCGGGGGGGACACACCCCGGGGGGGGGGACTCCGAGCCGCTACCTGGCGTGCCCGTTTGGCGCGTTGCCCTGCCGCTTGGACCCTGGGGGTCTTCCGAGCTGGGTACAGGGGGTTGCTGAGTCTACCATTGTTAGCCAGGGTGTCGGCCTGCTCGTTACCTTCCACATTCACGTGGGAGGGAACTTTCACCCACAGAATATCTTGAAAGGTGGAATCCAAAAGCTGCAGTAGCTCTTTCCAGAGAGGGATATTTGACACAGGTCCCGCCGATCCCACCCAACCTCTCGCCTGCCACCGGCGCGCTGCTCCCTGCGCCCCTTTAAGGACATACTCAGAATCCGTGCAGATGGCAATCTTAGGCTCATCGGCATGCAGCCGTAGGGCCTGCAGTGCCGCCAGGAGTTCTGCACAATTTGGCAGGGGGGGGCGGTGCTGGGCAGTCGGACAAAGAAGCCAAGCGACATGTATCATGTTGGGCACACAGGCGGCATGAATCAGGGCTGAAATATGCTCATCAAAATGAACCTGGTTCAAATGGACCAAATGATGGCACAGCCAGCTATCATAAGTCATCCTGGTTTGTCGCTGGGTGTTGTGCTTGCATGCACACAAATGACAGGGGTGGCCACGGCAGCAGCTGTCATAGAAGGTCAGACCACCTGAGCCACATTTTCCGGTTTTGAGAGCATTTGGAAGCACCATCCGGACCCGAAGACATTCACATTGCTTTGTACAGCTCACCACCTGCGGCCCTGGGAGTAGGCGTGGGGTGACTGGCTTGTGCAGGATACCATGGGCCTTCGGGGTAAATACTGCAGTGTGGCACCACACACCTCCAGCACTACAATGATGCACAACCACAAAAAAGTTGAGGATAGAAAACCAATCTTGCCTGAAGGCAAGGACACGCTTCAGTGAGAGGGGGCTAAAGGGGAGGTTGCAAGAGTGGTTGCAAAGCGGTTAGCAGGCAGTTAGGGAGGCAATGTCTGATGGACACAAACGGGTTGGAGGACCGTTGGGGGCGGACAGAAGTGGTTGGCAGGGATGACGTCACCACATAGAAGGGGTGGGTGAATAACCCCTCCCCAAAGAGGTCTCCGTTGGCCATACCTTTCTGCCAGGGGTACAACCCATCACTGGACTGAATATGTTTTGCGGAAACGCAGCTCATGATGTATGGTGAAGGCATTCGGGTGCGTGGAATTTGTTCCACAAAAGCTCGTGGGGATAACTGTCAAAGGGGCCCTTCACCACTCATGGAAACCTTAATAGGATTCTGCGCGCGTGGGGGAGCTGCAAAGATCTTGTCTCTCAAGGGTACAGCGGTTGGTGGGAAAAAAAGTTGGCTGCAGAAGTGGCAGAGAGACATTTAAGGTTTTAGTGGAAGGTGCTGTTTGGCCTTGACTCAAAGACGCCAGGCGGTATATATCATGCACCCCCTCTCCCTGTATGTCCCTCCTACTGGTGATGCGAAGGCCCACCCCACGGGAGAGGACAGTGTCCTAGTGAGCCCCAGTGCCCCGGGGGTAACTCGGGGACACACAGTGCAAAAAAGTGTCCTAGTGAGGGTCCCACTCAAATGGTGCATGATGCATGCACTGCGCATGCACTCTGTCTTTTTTATTCCTTTTGTCCCCGGTAGGTTTGCAATCTATTGCCAAAGCGTGGATCGCATTGATGTCGATTCTGCACTTTTCCTTATGATCAGTGTGCGCACTTGAAGGCACCGCCTGATGTGATCTCAGTCGCAGGGTCCTTGCGCCTCCCTTCTGTCCGGTGCCGCATGTACTTCTGCAAGGGTGGAAGTGACAGCATGCATTGTGGAATCCCTGTTAGGGGCTGGGTCCTGCATGTGGGATTACAAAGGAAGGCTCTGGGGCCCCTCTGGTGGTTTGTACCAACCCCTTCAAAACAGAGACCCAGCCCCCTTGGCCATGGCCATGGGCTGGACATGCAGGATGGAGGGCTACAGAGCCACAATGTAAGCCCACAGACCCATCCAGTGCCATCAAATACTGAACTCCGAAAATCAGGCGCCAAGAGTCAACACAGCACGAGAAGAGTAACCTGTCTTGATACCCCCCCTTGGCCCTTGTGTTGTGCGCATGGTGGCGTACCCATACCCCCCCCCCCCAAATTGGGGGAAAGTTTTCACTGAATCGGGCCAATGAATCGGGGGGCATAATTGGAGGAAAATGCACTGAATTCAGGGGGCTGGAGGTGGAGCAGTAGGTCTTGGGACACTGTGAGGGCCCCCTTGGGCGAGCACTCACATGCGAAAAGTGCAACACAATTGCAAAAGCTGCCAAGTAATTTCCAGAAATATTGTCTGTGGCTACAATGCCCAAGAGGGAATACCCTTGTTCACATTGATCATTGCAAGCAAATGCCCAATCTGTGAATCATCAGACATGAAACGCCGGTCAGGGGCCAACAAGCCTTTTATGATGCGAAATGACCCCTTGGCAACCGTCATAGTCACTGGGAAGGTGAGGGCATTCAGAGCTACACGGCCCAACTTTGCCAAACCCATGTGGTTGCATGCCCTCTCCCACCATTGCAACACATCAAAATCGGGGTCATCAACAACCCTTTGCTTCCAATATAACTTCCACTCATCAAATGCACGGAACACCTCCATTTCATCTGCCGTGAAAAGATTGGGATAATTCTTGATATCATTTGACATGCTGTCATGTTGCCTTGGATCAAACACCTGCAATTCATCATAGAACGACAGTTGTGTTCTTTTATGTTTGGAGATGACTGCCAAACACTTTTTAGCAACCTCTTCCAATTGTTTTCAATAATAATTCTTCACATCATCATTTCGCAACAGGCTGAGTAACAGCCTGAAAAGAAATTTGCGTGCAAATGCACAATAATACACTGCCTGTCAATCAATTGGGTGGCACGCCGCAAAACCAACTTTTGGTCTGTGGCTGACTTGTTGTGTCAGTATAATCGGGCAACACCTTACCCACACACTCAATGTACCTTTGACGCCTGGAAGTGGACCAGCTTCCATGAACCAGGGAACACATGTATTTTATGTACGTACACAAGGGTGCCATGTGTGGGTGTTCTTGCAAGGGTGATTGTTGTACAACCCATACTTGCCCCTTTTTGCAACGCAGTGGTCCACAGTCGCATTCTTTGCAACATTTTTCCGGGCTCCAGGCTGTCTTGGCTCCATTAATTTTGTTCTCTTGGCAGGAGTGACAGCAGCGGTTGATTGGGATGCTGGTGTTGCAGGCAATGTTGTTCTTGGTGATGTTTTCGCAA
Organism: Eutreptiella sp. 'Long Island Sound 2002'; assembly: GCA_964036045.1. NCBI lineage: Eukaryota > Euglenozoa > Euglenophyceae > Eutreptiales > Eutreptiaceae > Eutreptiella > Eutreptiella sp. 'Long Island Sound 2002'. The sequence continues at coordinate 56,159,326 of OZ038390.1, forward strand.
AGAAAGGGGACGGTTCGAGGTAACACACACAGTGTACACAATTTGTCGTCCGTCGAAAGGTGAGGGCGTCGTTCTGCAAATAGTGCTTGCTGAGATCCACCAAGGTCGATGACTACTGTCAAATCTGACCCCTTGCTCAGACAAACAGCACACTTTGCCATCAGAAATCACGGTGGGTCTGTTAACAAACAAAACAAATGCACAGATGGCCAGACAGCTGTGACACTGAGGTATCCTATTTGTCAGCTGATCAGTTCCCACACATAAAATGCCTTTTTCTGGTGTTCAATCCTGCAACTCACTGAATCGGGCTAAAAATTCGGGGTGAATCGGAGAAATCGGGCCCCGATTCGGGGGGGGGGTGGGGGGTTGCCGTACCCTCGCCTCCAGCAGTAAAACATTGGATGCATATACTCTCCAGGCAGTGTTCCAAATACCGGGCCCTAGACAGTCTCCCTCCCGTTGCCTCAGTATTGAGCTGGTGAGCGCCCTCCAGATATATTGTCCAAGCGGTTTGGCTTATTTGGTGCGCTCTTTTAGGAGTGAACCATCCTCTAAGCGCACACCTGGGACATCTCACATGTCACCTATTGTTTACATCCTTGGGGCTGTGTGGCCAGATCTCACCAACACGACGTTCCATTGCAACGGCATCCTCTCCTATCCCTAACAGCCGAGGTTGGTACAGTGCATTGTTCGTGGCTATGCTTAGATATTAGCAACTCGGTGTGGGATTCTTCCTACAAAAGTCCTAAAATAGGACTGCTGGCACCCCTCTGGTACACCGCCCCAACTGCCCAAGGTGCAGCCATTCTTTTCACCCAGCGTCTGGCTTTTTCTTGAATACCTTTGCCTGTCAGTGCTGCTTTTTATGGGTGTGTATGCAGAGAATGTGAATGCATTCCTATTTGCAGGCCCAGGTGTTTGGTCGCCTGACTGCTGGTGAGGAGGCAGGCCAAAGGCTGCCCACATTGGTGACCCCTCTTCCATTGTCCGAGCACAGGGTTGTTCAAAGCCTGGGACCCACCGGACCAAGCTTTTTTGCACGGTTTTCCTGGTGGGGCTTACAGCAGAACAATGGGGTAAAGGAGACCTTGGACAGATGCGTCCACGGTCCCCTAAGTATATGGGGCTGCAGATCTGCGGCATGAACATGTGGTAACAGAAGATCCTGAAAAAGATGTGCATATGAGCACTCCATCAGGAGAAAAGCGAACAGTTGGAAATAAATGAGCACAGAAGGCACAAACGATGTCACTGCTTCGGGTGAGCGATGCGGCGGTGTATGAAAGGACGTTGCTGCGAAAGAGAGGGAAGGGAGAAAAAAGCAGCTCAGGGAGACGCGCAGTGTCGGCAGGATGCGTTGGGTGATTTGCCCTGATTTATCGCAGGGGTGGTCAGACGTCGCGGCTGGTAAGAGCAGATAAGCGGTAAGAGCGCAGTACATGGCACAAGGCTTTGCGCGGAAGGGATGAATCGGAACACTGCGGATGAAGAGGTTAAAAAAAATGCGGATGCACGCTCTGGAAACCAAAACTGGTCGGATTTCAAATAGTCTCGCGGCGATTTGCACCAAAATAGCAGGGCAACTCGGATCTGTCTCCGATGATTCGGAGGGGATGCAAGGGTCCAACATTGCAGAGGGCCTGTTACAACCAGCCAAAGAAGCCACACAATAGCGCTGACGTCATGGCTCATCCTTAATCTGGCAGACACGTTAGGTTTTGTCTTGCCACCTTTGGTCATGTCGTGTCGCGTTGCACATGTGCAATGCTTCCATGTTTCCATAAATGAACGTAAGTGAAAAGCCTGGGCCCTCCCACTCTGCCTTCTCAACGTTCCCGTCCTCCACTCTTGTACGAGCGAAGGCCCGACTTTTATTGAAGACAATTTTGCTGGCATATTCGCTGTTGAGGGGCACATTCGCCCAATGATGCTGCTGTTCATCCCCACCCCATGTGTCGCAAACCGCAAGGTGAAGAAAAGATGTGGGTCGCAGACGAGAGGGCGATCAAGATAGAGAGGCGGTAAGATGCAGCGATGCATTAGAAAACAGGAGCGGGGGGGGAGGAGGTCCGTAACCGAAAATTTTGTGTATCAAACCTGACCCAAATCAATTTTTCCTTCAGGAAAATTCATTTTTTCGCACTATGAAACCTGGGTCCAGGGGGGGGGGGTCCACTCCCCTTCCTCCTGTGGGTGTCAGGCGTTCTGATACATCCCGGGGTAGGACGCGCGTTGAACAAGAGGAACCCGTACCCTGGACATACGAAACACAACGGACTGCCGGTGCATGGGGCAACCCCCAAATAAGAGAGCCCCCGCCCCAAAGCTGAGCCAGCCAAAGATGTATTGTGGAGCGCGAGGGGGCATGGCGGGTCAAGAAATGCTACGGCTGGGCTGGGTATTGCCGCCCAAATTGAAAGTGCACCACCGCGTGCTCTATCGAACGTCGGCGACGGGGATCCGGCAATGCATTCTCAGCACCGCTGTTCCTTCGCGGCGAGGTTTTCTTTTCGGAGATGCTCTGGCCCCTCGGCGCCGTTCCTAACAAGGGGTTGGGCTTCCGAAACGACGGAGGCCGGACGGGAGCTTTGGGGGAAACTGATGGCCGGGAAGGGGCTGACTTACGACGGAACGGCGATATTCCATTCTCTAGGGGCGTAAGGTCGAGGCTGGTACTGAGGATGTTGGTGTCCAAGTCCACGCGTGCCAGCAGCTCGGGAACGGTTACTCGCCGGTCGTTTGTCGAGGGCGGCGCGGGGACGAATGGAGTGTCAGGCAGCAGGCCCGTGTCCAGCTCGAAGCTACTTTTTGTGAGGGGCTGAGGAACTGACATTCGCCTGGGGGCTGGAGCGGTGGACAGCGTGAAGGAGTCCTCAAGACCACTGGGCTTCGTATCCGTCACGCCCTGTGTCAGGACCTGGGGCCCCGACAGTCTTCGGGAGGTGCCCAGCACAGACTCGCCAAGGGTCCCCAGAGGCTGTCGGCGTGCGGAGAACTGGCCCTCCAGCTTATCGAGCTTAGAGCCCCTGTTTCCTTTGGGGTTAAACGACGACTTTCGGTTTAAATGCGCCTGGGCCGCCATCACGTACTGCTGCAGTTTCTTCTTCTGTACTACCACCTCCGCCACTTTCGTGGGCTGCGACATCGGATTCTTCACTCTCTTACCGCTGGCGATGCCACAGTCCTCCCACGTAATCCTCTTCCATTCCGCCCGCGACGCAAAATCCACCATCAACACTCGTTCTGCGTCAACATGAAAGACAGGCTCGGGGTCCAGCGTCGTTGACGATGACAGGCTCTGCGAGCCTTGACGCCTTCGTGAATAAAGCGGTGTGACTAAAGGCGGGGCCTCCCCGGCCTCCCCGTCCGGGGCAATAGCCTGGCGTTGGCACTGCCAATCACGCCACGCTCTGCGGAATCGACTTTGATGGATGACGTACAACTCGTTGCAGAACTTGATTTTCGTGACTTTGAAGGTCTGGCGGCCAATCGCCTGCCAGATGGGGATGAAGTCCCCCGGCACGTGCGTCTTGGCCATGGTGAGGTTCTTGATATCGCCCTCTTTGGCCTCCCACAGCTCCACCATGTTTGCGATCTGGAGCCGCCGTTTGACGCGGTGCCTCCGGAACGCCCTCCGGATCTTTGAGGCGCCCCGAACCCGCCGCAAGAGCGCATTCATCGCCAACCGGAACTTGTTGGCCTTCAGCGCGGGAATGATGACCAGCGTTGCTTCACCGAGCACGTCGAGGTTTTGATTGTAGACCGCCTCGACCACGACGGTGCTCTTGAACACGGCTCGTGGCCGCGCGACCATTCGCCACTCCTCTTCTAGGAGGGACGGGGAAGGATTGTGCGGAAACCCGTGATGGAGTAATTGAATATCCATCTAATTTTGATGGAACACACCGCAAATGCGGTGTGGCTTTTCGTGGCTAGCGGCGTAAGAGCAGGCTCTAGTGCGGTGCCTGCAACATGTAAGAGGCCTAAGAGAACAAAAAACCTGCATGGCGCACACTGGAATTGGCACAAGGGGCGGACGACAATGCCACACTGATTTGTGTGGATGGTTGCTGATTTTGATGGTACGTGTGTCGTTGGTTTTCACAACGGAAGAAGGACCCTCGAATATCCCCCCATACACACAACAAGTGCGTGACTAGCGACTTTCTAGAGAAGGGCGGTTTCAATCTCATTTAGGCCGTCAATGTAACAGCCCTGCCCCAATACACCCATGTACAAAGCATGGTGCTTTCCACGGAAAATCATACCAACCAAGCTTATCCCTAGATGGGGCCTACAACGCACGAGCGTAGTCTAGGGATTGAGGGCTTACTTAATAAACGCCTCGTACAAGCAACACCCCAAACGGGGAAATCCTTTTGCCCATGATCGTAGTATCGAATGTGTTACTTCGGTTGCTTCCAAAATGATTCTGCCGTGCAAGATTGCAATTTGGATACCGGTTTGTGCTTTACTTGTGCCCGGGCCATTGCCAACACATCGGATCGCTAGCGTGCACCGCCCCCTCCCCTCATATCGGGGGTGCAGGTGTGCGCCACAGCAGAGCACAGCACAGCACAGCACAGCACAGCACAGCACACCCTGAGCCCTCCCCAGCTCTACTCATGGGCTGGGTGCGGGGTGCAATGCCCCGCACAACAGGGCCCGGGCGCCACTCCCTAGGGTGGTGCGCAAACAGTGTCAGGTGTACGCACACTCCATCGCTAAGCACCAACCCCAGGGATCCCACTACACCCCTAGTACCAGCCCCACAGGCCCCCGGAAACCGGCCTGCGAGGAGGCTGGCACAACCTCCCCTACTCCTCCCCAAGCGCACCCGCCCTCAGTGGACTTGCCCCACACTCCTCTCCACACACGCCCTCCCACGCCTGTGCAGCCCCCCCCCCCCCTTGCGACCCCCTGCCGACCTCCCCCTCCTGTGCCCACCCACCCTCCCCACCCCGCACATGAAGTGGCCGGCGACGTGGAGGCCCCCCGCAGCGGGGCTTCAACGGTGACATCGCGGCCAGGTTTGCAGCAGGGTAGGAGGGTAGGGGGCTGAGGGGACGCAAGCCATGGGGAGAGCTCGGGGGCTTGCAGGGGAATAGGGGAAGTGGGACAGCCCAGTAGGATCCATGCCCCCGTATGGTGACATGTAAGCTGTCACGTGTGTGGTGTTGGTTGAATTGACGTCCGCACAACATGCAGCACGTGCAGATCACAAGAGTGAAAGAAAAGCTTGTCAAGAGCCGTAAATGGCCCTAGGCGCCTTTCGCAAAAAAAGTCCGTGGAAAACAGTGACCTTAAATGCGTGGGATAGGTGGCAACATCATCATCATATATGTCAATGCAACAGGGTATTAGACAACTACAGTCATACATGTCACAGATCCATACTCAATGCACCCCTCCCTCTGCACCTCCCTGCACCTCCCTGTTGAAGGGAGGTCGGCAAGTTGCTGCAGCACCCTCTGGTCATCACTCTAGTCCCTGCACCATTCGGTATGTGGACCATCGTGCCGGACGTGGAAGGAAGCATATCGGTGACCATCCCAAGAAGCATGGTGTGTGAGCCAGGTATATGTCAATGCCGCTACAGTGGCCTTCGTGGCAGGTAGGTGCCATGCCCCCCCCCCCCCCCCACACACCCTGTGCCTAATGCACCATAGCATGCATGCCCGCCGAGTGCCGCAAACAATGTGTACATGAAGAAGGGGAGCGGCCCATGAAGGAGTGGACGGGCGCCGCTCCCTTGTGCTGCACCAGCCTACACCCCAGCCCCCCCCCCCAAGTGCTCAGGGGGCTACAAACGTGAAACAAGGGGTAGACCCCCTCCCAGTGTGCCGAGGATGCAGAGGCTCTGGCGTGTGCGGAGTGGAGCGGTCCACGAATGCGTGGTGGGGCACCACTCCCCTCAAGCTCGGATGAACCAGTTGGGAACAGGGGAGCGGTCCACGAATGCGTGGCTGGGCACCACTCCCCCTTTGACACTGCTTGCTGTTGGCAAGTGCCCGGCATGTGCCACTAGCAAATTGTGGGTAGGTAGGCATAAGGCCATTAACCCCGGCCACCACCCTAGTGCGCCGCACTAGGAAAGGCCACTGGGCCGGGTAACTGTCCCGAATCCCCCAAAGGAAGCCACTCCCTGTCTGGCCACCACAGATGGGGCTCTTCTTGGGGTAATTTCTAGCCACCGTGACACCAACGTTGATAAGTAACACCATTCCACCACCTTCCTCCTCCTATACACCTCCTAGCACGTGTTGGCACTTTGGACCTGGTCTAAGAACTACAGTGACGGCCATGCCGATGCCTTGGCAACCCCAGCCAGGGTTAGAGCGCTGCTCAGCACCAGACCAAACCACTTCCCTCAGGCACTCCTGCCTCCGGCAAACTGCAAATGTGCGCGAAAAGATGTATGTGGCAATGCATCCATGTATGTATGTATATATGTATGTATGTAGCAGCATGCATGTCCTCCTTCGGTCTCACCATGAACCTCACACGCGGGTTCACATACAACATTTTGTGCTTGTGTGTCCGCTACTCTGGCAAGTTGCAAAATGGGATAGCACACTGTATCCACCCCATGAACTGGCACAGGGACTCTAGGCCGTTGTTGATGGAAAAAAAAACCAGGGCACCATGCCACTCAATTGCCATGTCAATGCGTAGCTCATCGTCTCAATACTCAAAATCGCAAACCAGCAACAGAGAAACATTGACATACATTACTTGGTCTCTCGATGGTTGCCTTGTGGGAATGGAGAGCTCAACAAAGGATTTACCCACCCAAGCATACATGCAATGTTTCATGGCACCTCAACAGAAGCACAGAGTGTGCAAGGCACCATACACATGTCATAGTTCAAGACAGGAGTTGAATTGCAAAGAGTATTAAGACGCAGAGGTCTGCAGCATCAATACCTCTGCACCGCGTGCATCTGCTATGCTGTTGACCACACACTAAAGCCCAAGGATAACCGACCCTAATTGTCATTACTACACCATCCTCATGGGGCAACCTGCCATCGCCACCCTCCTCAACGCTGTAGGCTTGGTAGGCTCTAGGCACTGGCTTAGTGGGTCAAAGCACACCGATTCTAAGACATTGTGCGGCTTTGCACGGGCATGACAGGACGTTAAAATGTGAAAAACAACTTTCCTTGACACGAGGAAAGCAAATTAGTTTGGTAAATCACGATGTTTTCCAATGCTGTGGCTGTTTTGGCCAAGTTCGGGGCGGGTTTTGGTGAAAAAAGGCCACATGCAGTCCGGGTAGGCTCCGTGCATTGGCTTGGTAGGAGCAAGCGCACACCGGTGTGGGGGTTTAGGCATCTGTTTCGGTCATTGTGAGGACTGGAAACCACAAAAAACAGGGGTTGCAGGTGAACGAGGTGGCCTTGGAAATGGATTCCAAAACCACGCAGTCCGAGATATAGCCAAATCTTGGTTCAGGGCTGCTGCGCTGCTGCTGGCCAAAACACAGCATTTTTGCGTCTTCTCTGTGGGCCCTCCCGTGCCCCTTGCCCGGGGTCTCCAATCCTCTCGGGGGCGCAGACGCTCTCCCCTCCCCCTCATCCCCTGGCGGCATCACAGCAGCCGATCTGGTGAAGCTCAGAGCGAAAAGGCCGCCTGCCGCGGCTGGGCAATGGCGTCCTGTGCTGGCGCCTGTACGCACAGCGTGCAGGACCTAAATAGGTTGACCCATTTCCGCACTTTTTGGAACCTTGGATTTTTGAGAATAGAGATTGGTGAATTTGCTGAAGTGCGTGCACTCAACGGCAGGTTGAACAGCCAATTTTGGTGTCCAAAATGATCCTTCACCATAAACCAATATTCCATGGTGGATAGGAACCTTTGGAAGACACCCTATGTGCACGAGCAAAAAGTAGCAATTTTTTTTGTAGCCGTGTGTAAACAACTGCCTTGTCCAAACAACACCCAGTGTTGTTTCGGCAAGTTTTTGTGCTTTGTTGTTGTGTGCACAAAGGACACGCAATTTGTGAAAGTGACTGACTGCGCCACTGAAGGGAACAGAATGTGAACACTGGAAAGTGACACACAGAGCGACATCCGCACACCACCCTAGGGGGGATGGGCGCAGGAATGTCAGTTGTTGATAATCTTTCTCACAAGTTGTCAAGGCATTGTTTGCACAAGGGGTTGGGTGGGGGTCTTGGTTTTCGGAGATGCCTGCATACCCTCAGCCTCATACACATGTCGCAAATTTCCTCGGCATGAAATATTTTTCTGCGATGACAATACCTGAGAATTTTTTTCAGTGTTGGTTGTAAATTGCAAACTGCAACTCTACGTGAGGGCCGGAAAGTCGCGTGGGCCAAAAAAAGGTTCTCAAGCATTTGGTTCGTTGCACCCCTTGGAAAACTGGAGGCGTCCGCTGCTTGGAAAAGGAGCTTGGAAATTTTGAAGAGCAGGGGTGCTTAGGAAAAGTGATTGCGAGGTTGTATGCAAGGGGTTGCTGGGTGGGCTGGGCTAGAATTGGTGGTAGGAAAAGGGGGTGGGCGGGGAGGTTGGAAAAAGTGCTCGGAAATTTTGATGAAAAGTGCTTGCGAGGTTGCATGTGAGGTTGCCGGGTGGGCTGGGCTGGGATTGGTGGTTGGAAATTGCATGGGGTCGATTCAAGGAAAAACTGTTTGGGGTGTGCCTACCAAGAACTGCTTGGGGAAAGTAGTTCCAACAATACCACCGCACACCAAGCTACCCTAACCCTAACCCTAACCACGCCCCCCCCCCCCCCCCCAAGGGACCCACCGGCCGGGGTTGGGTTGGGGTCAAGGAGCTTCCCCCCCTATTTTGGGGTCGAGAATCGCAAAAAAAGAAAAGGGTTTCGGATCCATTCGGACAGTGGCGGGTCGCTATGACCCTTCCAAGTTGCTAAAAATAGGTTATTCCTACCGAGTGACATCATCCTCAAAAATGGCCTCAAAGTCCAAAAACAGCGCTCTCTACATCACAAAACCCACCAACACCCCATACCATTGCCATCAATGCCTTCCCTTGGATCCATTCGTCACCCTTTTGCCCCACTAGGGCCAAGGGAGGGGGCACCTACACCCCACGATACCATTTTTTGGGCCAACCTTGCATATTTTGCTATTCTGGTGATGTCATGGGTGACCCTACTTTTGGTGATGGCATACCCTATTTTTAGCCCTAGCCACACCTTTGTGTGGCCAAATGCTCCACCCCAAGGATCCAAAAACCCTCTCAAAGGTGTTTATTTGCGTTCCCCACCCTTAAAATAGGGGGTGTGATCCTTACTTGCCCTCCAATCCTCCCCAAGTTACGGGGGGGGGGGGGGTGGTGTGGTGTGGTCCGATTATGCCATACACATATCTCTCGGGGACGGTGCCGATTATGCCAACACGGAGCGTTTTCAGGGGTCGGTGCCATTGTTGCCTGATTTGTGCTCACTGAGTGTCCCGTAGGTAGGGGTATGTGGGGTATATTCGGAAAGCCCTTGAAAAGGGCTTTTCGGAGATGTATGGGTTAGGGGGGGTCCGGAACCATATTTTTTCAAAAAATGGCCGTTACCGTTGACAGGTTGGGTTTTTTTTGCCTGTTCTAGTCCGGTTTCAGACAGACTGCACCGCACCCCTACCCCCATTACTCCAACATATGGGCATATGAGGGTCACGTCAGTCAGGTGGATTTGTTGCATTTGATGTGTAGAAGACATGTGCAACATGGGTCCCCTCAAGACCCCAATATGTTGAAGATTTTGACCAATAACTACCTTTGACACCCGGGTGATGCCTGGTGCAACTTGCAGCATCAAGCTCACCAGAGTGCAAGAAATCAAAGATGGCAGAATTTCTCAAAGAGGCTGTCAAGTTGGGACATGAGACCACAATATTTGGATTCAGCACGTCAAAATGCATCCATTTACCTCCTTCCACTTTGCTCCAACTCCACAATATGTCGGAGCACCCAGGGGAAGACCTGTGAGTTGGTGTCCTGCACGCATGAGCGGAGCAGCCTGAGGCCTGAAAACCCTGAAACGCCGAAAAGGTCGGCCTCGGTACTCAAAAATATGGTCACCTATCCCCCCCCAACCCATACATTTCTGAAACGGCCTTTTCTCACAGATTTCGAAAAGCATACACATACCCCCCCCTACGGAATGAAATTTTGGTGCTTTGGACAAAAAATTGAGAAAACCCTGAAAAAACACGAATTTGCTCCGCGTTGGCATGTTCTGAATGTCCCTTAGAGATATATATTTCCAAAAACTGCGGAAACAACCCCGATGCAGTGTCTGGAGCTGCCCACACCCCTTGCCAGATGGCATGGGCAGGTGGATGGGTAATGGATTGCAGCCATCCACGTCTTCAGCGTGCCTGTGCTCGTTTGGATTGGTACAATCTTTTTGAAAATCTTCTGTATCAAGATGCTGCTCATTCGCAGTTGAGCCCATTGCAGTAGTGGAAAAGGGTGGCTGGGTTATGGCAGAGGAGTTATTTCTGCTGAGAATAAAATCCTGCCGAGCAGCAAACAAGAGCATGAAGCAATGTGTCAACCTTCATATTCATACAGGTGCATCGCGGGGTCCGCAAACTTTTGTTGTCTATGATGTTGAGATTTTCTGCCCAAACCACATTGTTGCATGTCCATGAGCACCACAGGTTTGGGCACGAAAAACCAACGTTTTCCAGAATTGGTATTTTTGTTGGATTTTTTATCGGGAGGTTTATTTGTGTGGGGCAAAGCAGTGCATGCAAAATTGTCTTCGCATAATCTTTCTCAATTGCATTAATATAATATGAAATAAGCTTTTCCTGGTATGTTTCCATATTGCAAAACACTTGCAAAATTGTTGGCACATTGCTTGTAGTAAAACAGGGTTGGATGAAGATTGATTGACACCCAGTGGTTTTCTATGTGAAGATTCACGCGAGAGATTTTACACGAGCCCATTTGGTTCAAGCATTTCATGTGGTTGCTCTTGAAGTGGCAGCACCTCTCTTCAGGCCCACGCAGTCACAGTTCTATAACTGGAATACAGCAATTGGCTATGACGCCGCATGCCAATCGCCGACAAATTACATACCTCCAAAAAGACAAGCCGGAGACACGGGCAGCGGTGGAAAAGGCAATGGAAGCAGTCAAACAGCAACTGTACAGGTCCATCACGCCACTGTAACTGTATACCAGACAAACATGGCTGTCCAATGACGTGGTCGGACATCTAAACGAAGCCGGGCGAAATGCTCCAGAATAGGAGGAGGGATCCAATGGATCCATTAATCTCAGCAGCTGCTTGAAATCAAAGGAACCATTCAAACTCTCAACTATCAAAGGTGCAAGCAGACCAAAAGAAAAACGAAGAGGAACGAGGTCTTCAACAAGATTTTGTTGACGAACAACCATGGGCCGTGTCAACATAAACCAGCGAAAGGCAGCCAGTAGGCAGTTGCTCTGTGCTTTACAAAGATGAGTATTGAGAGGCAGTAGTCAAAAAAGAAGAAACTCTACGGATGTCATCAAGATGTCAGAAAATGCAGCACAAACCGTTCAAGAAGAGCCCGCCGCGACCCAATCGAACTGCCATACACCATCGTTTGGTCCCACCAGACCAAGCACATCTTCTTCTCCCTTCTAGATCATTTCACATCAGCCCAAGAGAGGAACAGAAGGGACACTTCTTGCAAGGGTCGTTCAAACCGCCCACTTTCAAATGAAAATCACGGGTCCCACCACTGAGAGCAGGTATTACTCACCCCCTCATGTTCCTGTTGGGGAAGGTCATACACTATTACAAGAAGTCGGAAGAAATTTTTCCTGGTTGGAAGCACCTTTTTTTTTTTTGGGCACTGTGGTTCCCATCCATCTGGGTAAGGCTTTCTGACAAAGCACCATATTGAGCCAAATTAACATTTTCAGGCCATGCCATTTTCAAGAAGAACTCCGGCAAAGAGGATGCATTTCGTTTGGTACGAAATTGAAATTGCAAAGGACACAATTTTGCAGAAGTATATGGCAACAGCGCCGCAAATTTCAGGCAGTATCATTTTTCCCTGTGACACCGAACAATGGGTCACATACTATTGAAACATTGCACTTTTTCCTTTTGGCCATGGGGGCAAACATATTTTCCTCTTTCTGAACTGGATACACCAGTGGTAATCCCTGCGAACATCCCCCCTTATCGCGGACAGCTGTGCTTTCTACCCAACATGGCAAAGCCAGTTTCACCTTTGGCAAAGTCCCATTCTTTCTGTTTTTAACGTAGGTCACATTATTTGAGGGCACAGGCCACATCAAATTTTACGGCATTGGTGCAGAAAATATTTTTTTCGCTCCCAGGTCGAACAATCTTCCCGGCAATCATTGGCACACATACTCATACCAAATTTATCAACGACAAAAGTCCTGGGGCCAGGTTTTGATTCTGGGCGGGACCTTCAAAACAAATATCCCGAACCCTGTACCGTGCCCTTTCCACCAATCCCTACACTGTGATCCGTCGTGTCGTTATCCGTCCTGTGGCTTCTCGATCACCATCAGTGATCTGCACGGAACACAAACGGAGAGAAGTATGGGCATTCCTTCAGTGCGCTCTGCTGAAAGCCGGCCACTGCTTGCCGCACAATCACAGCACTTGCACTGACTAGACTGTTAAGGAGGCTTACCGTTGCCTTGGTTGATGCTATGCACGGCAGGGCAGGATGGACTCCCTGTCCCTGTCCCTGAATCTGTCGCCCAGGCAAAATGGGGACGGTTGTGCAAGAGATCATTCTCTTTGGTTGGCCGCATCTGCGGTGGCGTCCACTCGCCGCTCATCTGTGCTTCCCACTGTTCCTGCAGTCCCGAAGTGGTCTTGGTCACTGAAGCCGCTACGCTCTGTCCCTGTTTACTCCCGTACCCAAATAGCAGCAGCTACGTTGCTGTACTACACCATCAGAAGCGCACTCCATGCGGTCCGCTCGGCCCCCAACGAATCCACCTGTTGCATTTGCACAGCTGCCATTACATCCCTGAGCCGTGCTCGACTGAGCGTCGCACCACAGTTGCTGCACCAGAGCCCCCCGCAGGATGGCCAAGGGTTCATATCACTTTGCAGCCGTTCCCACATCTTTGCACTTTGTCTTCCTGAGGCTCTTGCACACAAGCTCCACGACAAGCCCCACATTGCACCGGATACTAGGGCCATCCTGCTCTGCATCCACAACGTGATACCGCATGCCACTTGCGTTTGCCAACCACTTGTACAAGGGCTGCACCTCCTCCGGCAGACCAGATTTCGACTGGATCTCGACGACGGTGCTGTTATTGGGGGTGAAAAGCATAAATGTCAGGCCTGAGCGAAAGACAAATGTGCACCGGGTCAGCAAGCCCGGAATGGGGCCGTCAAGGCTCCGGATGCAATGCAAATTATCGCAGCGAAGGGCATCTCAGAGAACAGGAGCCTGTGGAAAAACGCATCATTCACTTTTCGAAAATGTTCCGTCCGTTGTGAGACCCCCATCGAACCTATGTCAACCGCAGAGAACTGCAACTGCGTGCAGTAATGATGTGGCATCGTCCCCCGCCCGCCGCCCCCCCAAAAAGCGGCTGTGCAGTTCGGGTGATGCCGTTTTGTGGCCTTTGCGGCTGCCCACAGCCTCTGCAGGGCTCTTGCTCCATTATTTGAAATGCTCTTGTTTCTGGACCGCTGCCCATCGGTCCCAAAGACACTGCGGTCGGAAGAGCACGGAAATGGAGCGGCTACACGAGCAGGACCTGTGAAAACCGCACCCCGTCCGGCTTGGACAATCCCCGGTTCGCGCAGCTTGTCAAAATGCCCCATGTACGCCCAAATGCCAAAACCTGCCCAATGCACATCCCATAAGCCAATCAGCATGTGCAACCATATAGGAACAAAAGATGAGACCGTCAAACTATGGCAGCCTGTGGAGCAAAATACAGCATGCCGCAGCGTGAAAAAATCGATGGGGCTGTTGTTGTATTGTGTGCTTATGTCCCGTCCAGTGCATGTTGGAGGCACAGCAACAAAGCTGTTTCTCAATTCCTGGCAGCATGGCAACTTAAACTTGCCAACATTTGCCCAATTCTGTGGTTCAGTGAATCACAAATGCCCACTTATGCCTTCTGAAATTGCTAATTTCAAACAACCCGAAATGCTCCGTTTGGTTTCCTTGTTCCGCACACAGCTCCGGAGTCCGGTATTCTCACCACTTGACGTAGTCACAAAGAACGCAAAAATCAGAGGCTGTGAAAGCAGGTGGATTTGATGCAGTAGTTCAGTCCTGGACACACAAATATTTGCGCTGCGCCCCCGAGTGTGTACATACTCGCGCATTATGCCTTTATGGCCTACCCTCCAGCCTGACTCAGACATGTCCGCACACCTGCGCCATGCGGAGCCACGTACACATCGGTCCTTGCCAAGAGGGCAAAGTCCTCTTGGTGGTTCCCAATGGGGTAGATGCCTTTCCACTCATGCACCGTCCCCTCGGGCAAGCGCTGTCGCAGCTGCTGCATCAGGTCGTCGTGGTCCTTCAGCGACCGGGCCTTGCGGATGCGGTACTGGACGGTCACAAAAGAGGGCTCCGGAGGGCTGGGCAGGTATCGGGGTAGCACTTGGCTTTGGTAGAACCTGGAAACAGGAGGCAAAGCAACTGGAAACAATGGTCGTGAGGCCAGCAAGAGGATGTGACGGCACTCGTGGAGCCCTGAAGACCATGCCAAGGAATCTTGTTTTTGTGTGGAAAAGAGGCCTTTTTTTGGTATGCCAGCAATCTCTTGATGCCCTTTTGGCGTGTCCATCTTGGGTTATGGTCGTTGCGGTGAAACAAGAACACTACTTTGCCGTTGAAGTATGATATCAAACGGGGCGGAAAAAACAAAGGCATTAGTGCATCTAACGTGGCTACCTGTTAATTCCTGGAGGCCTCTGAATGGATGCTGTTAAATCTTGAAAATCTTTGGATGGATCCTGGTCATTGCTAGAGGTCTCAGCCACGGCAGTCCTTTGTCACCCGCGGCAGTCAGGTGTGACCCACGGCAGTCCGCGGAATGTTGCTCTACCTGGAGTATATCTGTTCATGGTGGTGGAGCGCACGTGCGTTTCTGCGCGTGCGCGTGTGGGCGCCATCACTCATGACATGGTCCGGCACATAACCGGGTACGCAAGGGACAACGGCTCAGTGCACTACAACTTCAACGCGGGTTACCATGAAGACACCAGTCGGTGCCGAGGTGCGGCAAACCTGCGCAAATCCTGAACACGAGCGGCTGCATTGGTGCGGTTGCACTTGGAGTCGGTGGTGAGCACCAACTGCCTGACGAAAGCCGCCTGCTTTCGGGCCAAAGGGACCATGCGCCGCAGCAGCAAATCGTTGTCCTCCGGGAAGAACAGCTGAAACCAATACTTCATGCCCCGTGTCGTCAGCAGCAGTCGCATCTGCGCATGCGCCTTCAGCAGCGGCAGGTACTGCAGTATGTCAGGCATGACCTGAGGGAGCGGCATGACGGGGATGTGGCTGCGGCTTTGGGAAGCGGGGGCACGGCCCCCAGCGGATGGGCATGCCGCTTGTTTCTCTCAGCCTCTTCGCTTCGAGCGTGGCCGGGCGTACTCTGGGGTTCCAATGCCGCCCTGCGACACACTCCTTCAATGGAATTCGCCATCACGCGCCCCATCGGCAACATCCAAAGCACGGGCTTGCGCCGCACTGCTGCTGCCTTGGGCCAGGCATGTGCCGGGGCCTATGGGCCGGTGGTGGAGAGGGTGGGGGCACAGACCAAAAGAGAATTTGTGCACCCAAAAAGGCCTGAAAAAATGGGCACATGATGTCATTTTCAGTTTTTTTCGGTTCTAGCACGGGGGGTTGGTGCGTGCGAATCTGGAATGGTAAAAGTTGGTGCGGGGAACGTTTGGTGGCGATTCTTAAATACATTTGGTACAAAATTCCCTGATTGTGGTACACCAAGCGCAGACCGTGAATGGTTTTTGTCATTTCCTGTGGGCCTCTGGTTGGTAGCAACTCTTGGGGGCTTAGATTGTTGCTGTCGTTCCCTGGAGGCCCGGAGGATTTCCTGGATGCTTGCTGTTATTTCCGGGCACAATGGGAGTGCGCATGCCAAGAGCGCTAAAACTGACACTTGGAGGAATGGCTACGGACCTTAAACCACCCGGGCATCCTTTGGCACAGTGTTGTTGTGCCAAAGCATGCCATTCCAAATTTCACCCTCTCTACCCCCCCCGCCCTCTGTTTCTCCTGCTGGCATGGCCTGGGGTGAATGGGTGGGTGGGTCCTGCAACTCCTCCCCCGCAGCTTTCATGGCTAAGCAGCCTCCCCTCAAGCGCCAGGCCCCCCACCCCCTACACAAACACATTCCCCCGTCGGTGTTCTGAGCTCTTGTGGTCAGGTGTTGTGAAAATATGGCGCTCGCGACTGCGGGTGTGGGCCGGGCGCTCTGGATCACGACGATCGTGTTCACGTGCGGTGGACCCTGTCAAACGTTGCGTCAAACGCGCTTCGCACGCGTTGTGACGAACCGTGTCACACGCCTTCGACATGTCAAACGTCGAAGTGTGTTTGACAGCGTGTTTGTGCGTGTACCCCCCCCGTATATGACATACCGCCGAGTTGCAGTTTCTTTACGGGGCCCTGGACACTCACCCGTTCTTCCCTTCGCGTGCTGCGCCGAGTCAATGCTTTCTGAATGCCGTTGCGGCCTGTGTTCCTTGTGGTGTCGCTCCCACGTTAGCGGAGCCCAGCTCGGACAAGCTGAGCGGCCCAACCCAGGTCACCCGGTTGGAGTGGCGTAACTGGGTCTTATAGCACAACCAGATGTTACACAACTGATTTCTGTGCAGCCCAGGGCAGTGATTTCCACTTTCCAAACCGTAGTGCCCGATTTCCATTTCCGCCGGGGGGCTGGTTCTGCTTCGAGGGGCTCCCCTCCGCGTTCAGGTTGTCCACCGCATGTCTCGCCACGTTTGCGTGAGGCCCAATTGTTCCGCCCTCAACGTGTTGTCCTGGTCGTCCGCCACCTGCCTCACCCCGTTGCCATGTGCGTGAGGCCCAATTACCCCACCTCTCCCCGTGGTGCACGTGGGCATTGCGCACACCGTCGTGGTTTCTGTAGGTGCCGTGCGCACCTCCGGACCACAGCCCCCGGCTATCATGGTGGGTTCCATGGCCGGATACCTGTGTTCCCTGGTGTGTGAACAAGCGCGGAAGGGGCACACTGGGTGGGGGGGGAGGGACCCTGTGTGGAGGGGGTGGACCTGACCCCCTGGCGCTAACACGGGCAAGGCTCAGTAAAAGTGCGGAAACACAGGTCACGGCGTTTGGACATGGGCGTGTTTGCGCACGACACATACCACAGAACTCACATTGCAGACACGACCCAAACCCACCCCGCAGACAACCAAATGGTGCCCACCAGCCCAGCATGCACACCACAACACATGAGAACATAGGGTTGCAGCTCTACTCACACTGCGACACCCAAGCTGACCACTCCTACAGCCTGCACAAAGCTGCAAATCGCATTTTCTTATCATCGGAACTGCAAAAACTACGGCCCCCAAAAGTGTGGAAACAGGGGTGGCGGCAGGGATGGACATAGTGTGGGGGGTGGTAGCCCCCCCCCCCCCGCGCGATGACGAAATGATGAATACGAAATTCGGACGGTCATTTTTTTTCCCAGTTTGACCACTTTTGATCTCTGAAAAAAAGTGATTTTTGGCCCCCACCACATACGTCTTCGCGTTCAGCACATTCGGCTGATCAATTTGATGGGCGTCATGACATCTTTTGAAGTAAAATTTTTTTTCGAGATTGTTGACCACTTTCGGCTCCTGAGAAAAATTTTTGGCGGCTTCGGCGCCGAAATTTACCCTTTACCATTCCCATAAGAGGGACAAAGGAGTTTCGTAATCATGATTTCATCATTTGAGGGCCCTCAGAGCCCCCCCACCCCAGCCCCCACCAAAATAAATGGGTCACTCACTATTATATCCATCCCTGGGTCTGGGTCGCAGAGCGTGTTAGCGCAAGGGGGGCAGGGAGTGGCAGGCCGCATCATCGCCCGGGTTGTGGCCAGGACAGCGTCTTGCAAAGGGGCTGCAGGTCGCGTATCTTCGGTATAGGCGAGCGAGAATACCTCAGCCAAGAAATGGAAGACATTCCACCCAAAACCATGGGTTGCCACCGCAGCCATGTCCACGCACTTTGTGGCCTGGGTCACCGGCGATGCTGAAAACTTCTCACACATGCCGACGGTCAGCAATGAGGCCGCCTTTCCCTTTTTGCGGAGCGTCCACCCCTCAAACGTATGGAGCACATCCTTGAGCAACTACGCATCACAGATGGGGGCCGGAGGTAAGAAAGGGGCGGGTGCGCAACGGGCATAGCGAGAGGGACCCGGGGGTACCCGACGAAAAAGCCAAACGCAAAGATAGGGCACGTATCTGCATGCGTTCCTCTGCGTGCAAAATTGCAGTCTACCGCAGTGCAGGAGAGTGGAAGCCAATGGGCATTCCTCTCTCTCTCTCTCTCTCTCTCTCTCTCTCTCTCTCTCCTCTCTGGCTCTCCCTCCCTCTCTGGCTGTCTGGCTCTCTGGCTGTCTGGCTCTCTCACCCTTTCTCCAACGCTTCACAAACATCAAGAGTCCCGGCGACCCTCCAATCGTCGTCCCATGTGAAATGCAAAGATGTAATCGATGCACCACTTTATTTTTGGTTTAAAGATAGACTCACCAGACGGAAGAGACAAGAAGCATACAACGACGTGTGAAAAGCATGTCACACACTTTTTTTGAGCGCACCAATGGCAACACAGTGCGAGTGTTCGACAGTAGTGCGGGAAATGGCGTTGCCAGACGGGGAGCTGCGTTGCCTGCTGCATGAATTTCTATTGAGCACTTTGACGACCTATTGGTTGTGGAGTAGAGATCAAAGAGATCACTGTGATTGGGCTGGCAATGAGCAATCTCCCATTTTCTTGTGTTTGTTGTGTGTTGGTTTGGTGAGGGAACCCTGGACTGGCCCAGAATTAAGGGTTTGATTTGTTTCTTGCCGGCAACATTTTCATATGCTGAACAGGTTGTTTTCCAACAATCTTTCTGTGTACTGGGCACTGGATACGTTCCGGCACGGGGGGGGGTGCTCCCCCCTGGACACCCTCCGCCCCTCCCCTGGACCCTCTCCCCCCTCCGTTCAAGCAAAAAACCTGGGGAGGAGGGGGAGATCCTTGGAGACAGACATTTCGGTTGGTTGCATGTCACCACCCAACACTAATGGAAGTAATGCCAGAGTGCAGAGGAACGCCAAGCAGGCTGAAGATGCTGGGAAGAAACCAGAGGGGAAAGGAACATGGACTGATACCACAGTGAAGCAGGGATGGGGGGAATGGAAGTAGGGATGGGTCATTCATGCCGGGATGGCAGAGGGCGGAGGGCGTGGCCCGATGGGCTTTCATAGCGCCTCAGGCTGGGATCATGGGATGGGATCATCTGTCTACAACGAGCCACCCGTCCAAACCACCCAGAACAAAGTTTACAAAGGCGAACCTGCATTGCTCGGCTAAACACTATGTGTGGAGGAAACAACGCGCCGGAAGAAGCTGTTGCGCCCTGTATACCCCACACCCCCTTGAGCCAATGTCACCAGAAAAGAGCAGGTGATGCATACCCAAGGGGACCGGGGAGCCGAAATACACAGCCAACGAGCACCGGAAAATATTCATCTGCAAGACAATGAAGATATGGTAGACATGGAACAATCACTGAACACTCTTTGACATGCGCCGAAGGCGTGGAGCAAATTTTGTCGAATCCTGGAAAAACGTTCCCAAAACCCAGGTTTTCAGCTGGCTTAGAGTGGACCCCCCCCTGCCGAAAGGAAAATTGAAGCAACACCCCCCCCCTCCCCTGGAGAAGCACGCTCAGCATGATCATGTCATCTGGGGTGAAAAAAATGTTGCGGCTGGTTTACCAGGGCACATTAACATACCAACAGCCGAGATCCGGGCAGAGTGGGTGGTGCTCGCAACTGAGGGCATAAATGTGGCTTGGCAAAGCAATCCACAACGCTGAGAGATGCTATGCTCTTGGGGCGGATCTCAACGGGGACAAATTTTGAGCACTTGAGCCGTGTGCTGAGGGCGGTACTCTCGCCCGCGTCGGTGCCACGACTGACATTGGACAGGTTCGGAGCAGCCCACGCGCACCGCAGCAGCAGTATATAAAGTAGAAAGGCCCCGTGCAAAGCACATGCTACGAAGAGCATGACATGATGTGACAGACAAGACCTGTGCAGAAGAGGTGGGGATGGGGCCAAGTGCCTCAAGGTTGGATCCTGGCTGCAGACTTGGATCGAGCCCCCTACGCCCCCCTGCACATCCCTTCCTTCTTTCCTTCCCTCTGTCCCCCGTCTGTTCTTCCAGATCTTTGCTTTGCGAGCACGCGACTGACAGCCCTGCACGCCCTTGCACGCCCCTGCACGCGGTGTGTGTGTGTGTGTGTGAGGGGGGGGTTCCCTGTGCCAGGTGTGCATTCCAACGTGAGGCCAGTGCAACAAATGTGCAGACACTGGTCTGCCACCGCCGCATAGGCGACAGATCCACATGACACCACCGGAATCAACATGGCAGAGGGCATGAAAGCAATGCACAAAGGGGAAGGCACACCAAGGCCTGGGCACAGTCCTGGGGTTGGTACAGTTCTGAGTATCCCCGTCGTAGATACTTTTCGTGAACCGCAATGCGTCTGAAGAAGCTGGAATCAGTGCGACTCATGACATGAGCGACGGCCAGGCTTCATTTGACAATCATTTTTCCTCTGACATGTTCTGCCCAAGGGAGGTGGGTGTCCCCTGCATTCTCGGGGGTCCCCAACAAAGGGAACAAAATCGGAAGTCAAAACCTACGCCGGGTGTCACCATGATGCACCACGCAACGAAGCGTGGATTCAAAGATTGTCCTAAGTGCGCCCCCTTAGCGCACCCCCTAAAAGGTCACCGGTGGGGCACGGGTCCAAAAAGATGCCCGGCGCGCGCCCGGCGCGCTAACGTTCCCCCCTGGGGGGAATCAGGCTGGGAAATGGCCGGCTGGGAAGCGGGTGTTGGATCGTCACCCTCGGGCCAGCTTCACAGAGGGGGGGAAGATGGGGGATCCATTACCTCAAGTGCCATGCGTTGAATGGATCAGATGGGATGGGATCTGTGTCATCAACGTGTCAAGAGCTCGTCCTCCCCCCGACTGAAAAAGAATGAGGGAAAGAACCTGACACATGCAAGGAATACCAAGGCAGCGCAGCTGAATACTGTCATTCAAAGTGATACCAACTGTTTCTAGCAACAAAATTGCATCTGGCCGTTGGGGCTGTGCTTGTAAACAGCAGGTGGGGTGTTGCGGATAGAAAGCCCACTCTCACCCTGATGCTGAGATCTTGAGATTACAAGATGTCAAGAGGTCCTATGAGCAGGTCCAAGAAGCAGAAAGGCAATTCACGCTGAAATGACCTGGTGTTGGGCGGCATGGCCCAAATGGGGGGGCTCAACCTGGGCATCGTCATTACATTCTGGCTGGCTGAAATCTTGTGAATGACTTACTTGTTCACCGATCAATTGATTGTAGCGAAACACTGGCTTGTGCATTTCCAGGAGAGCATTCCTGGCAGACAGTCAGTTGGTGCAAGTCTAGGTTCACATTGAACGTCATATTTGTTGTCAGAGTCACAGGTGTTCACGTGCCTTGTGGACAGTACTGGAACTGATTTGTAGGATCAGAAAACCAGCCAGAACAGCCCAGAACAGAACAGCCCGACCCGGCCCAGGCTGTTGTTGCTGTTTATATCCCTTCCACTGCGGTCATCCATCCGAAATTACAAACAGACAAACTGCAAAGTTGGAGCACACATGTAAATCAAACTCTATACGCCTATTGCAGGCATACAGAAGTCTGATGCTGATGGCAGTTCGGGAGACTGCCATAAATTTCACTTTAACTGTACACTTCTCCCCTCTGCCCCTTGTGCAAGCACGCTGAAAGTCAGGAGAAAAAAGGTCAGACGGGTCCCCGTGCTTCGACAAGGCAGTGCCCATCAGAGGAATAAGAGGAAACCTAAAAGAGCGGTCGGTAAAATGACGGTCAGATGAGTCCCCGTGCTTAGACAGGGCTGTGCCTGCACAAAGGGGGTAGGGGGACTGTTGCATCTGGTTAGCCGGGGGCCATGCACACACACGAACACACACGCACACACACACACGCACGTTGTGCTGGAAACCAGGGAGGCCAGGAAACGTAGATCGCACGACGTCAGTGAGGACAAAAAACGATCAGCGAAGGCACAGCACTGGTCACCGAAACAAATTCATCCGTCCATAAAATACAAAAGGTTGGCAAGGTCCCTTCTGTGACAAGAATAAGGCAAGTTGAGTGACGTATATCACAGTACGAGCAGTGCTGATCACTACGGTTCACCTCACCTCTGGTCCTGTCTAGCCAGTGATTGTAAGACAAGTCAAAGCACGCAGCGCTATTTGCACGCCTACTCTGTACCAGGCAAGCTGTACCATGCCCATACACACGCGCGCGCACACACACACACACACACACACACACACACACACACACACACACACACACACACACACACACACACACATCAGAATCACTATGAGCAAACACGTGCACAGGCAGGGCACTGGCTCATTCAGGTACACACACACACACACACACACACACACACACACACACACATACATATGTTTCATGGCATGCGCGTGCAATTGCTGATTTTGGTGGTTGATGGCGTTGAGGAGGTTGAAACATCGGGTTGTCTGGCATTGTGAGCGTTACCCATGCCTCAGAACTACACGCAGCCCAAATGCGCACCTCCACACAATGCAACTGTTTGCATTGAACCAGAAGTACCAACCTGCCAACCTGCTCCACATTAATGCTCCTCCACCCCCCGTCTGCCCAGAATGGTCCCCAGGAGTTTACCCTCAGGGTGCCCTCACCAGAAGTAGCCACAACACTGTGGGCCTACAGTGGAGATGTCCTAGGGACAGGGCAGTGCTAAGCACGTCCCCAGGACCTCCAGCAATGCTGCACACCCGGGAGTATGGGGTCTCAGCGTGGGGCTTGCCAAGGACCAGAGCACAGGGCAACCCAAAAGGTATATCTTGTCTGCCAAACACCAGGATATGCAAGAAGAATTTTGGTGGAGCTTCCGCCAGTCCAGCCACAAAACAAGCCCCCCTGTCGTATGGTGTGAAGCCACAAGCTTATAGTTGCAGCATAGGCCTCCAATGTAACCGTAGGGCACTCGCTTCAAAAACCACCACAAACAATGCTGCTTGGAGTGTTGGCGGCTTTGTGAATTTTAAAGAGTTCTGCCACACAGTGAGGGTGCCCATCCGTGGCATGTCGAGAAACTTGTGGGGCCCAGCAGGGAAATGATCCCTTGCTGAAGGGTTGCTGTGACTGGCCTTGTTTGACAGAATGGATGTGGATGGAGGATATCCAAGGATGCATGGGCAGCGGTTTTGGGATTGAAAAAAGGGCAAAAAGACCGCAGCGGAGATCTAATTGAAGGGTGGGTGTGGTGATGGTTTGGCGATTTGCCCTCCCTCCTTGCCTTCTCCCTGCCTGTGGGTGTTTCGGAGCCGGAATTGTAAAGGGAAGATGAGGGAAGGGGGCCTGAAACAGAGCTATCTGGCTGTTGGTATGCGGTCACTAAATAGCCGGCTGCCCTTATGTGTGCTGTATGGTCTTGTTAATCAGCAAACAGGTGACAGTTACATATGCAACCATCTTGTGTGTTCTGGGGCATAGCCTTGCACACCTGATAGATCTGTACGGTGAAGAAAAAAATTGTTCCGCACTACAGGCTATCCACCCAGCCACACACCCTGTTCTCTATTGCCTCATCCATCGAATCAACACGCACCAATGCCCACTGGGATACTTGCCAAGGAATTTCGTCTTCCATTCCTAGTTTCCTTTCTCTATGACCACTGAGTGAGTCAAGGCTCAACACAAGCCTTGTAAAAAACTTCATGGATTCTAAACCTGTTGGCACTACAAGGAGTGCATATGATCTGATGAGTGGTTGAATCCTCAAGAGGTGTTCTATTCTCCTCAGGCAGATGTTGTGTTTTCACCATAGGATTCACCAGTTGTGCCCGGAAGGTTGCACGTTGTGCCCACATCATGCTCACACATGCTCACACATGCCAGATCAAGGGTTGGTAGGCAAGACAAAGTCATGTCGGGAAAATGCAAACTGAACGAGAGTTTGAATTAACCCAGCCAGCGTCAAGCAGCAGGAACCTGTGATATTGAGGGGGATGGGACTTCTGGATGATGTCAGCCATTTGTTAAAGTACGGAGTTGTGTTATATGCACCTTGGGTTTTGAATTTTGTTTATTTTCCTGTCTTCAATCTTAGGCTAGAGGTGCACCATTGTGCCTCTGTTTTTGCATATTGAAAGCGTGGTGGGGCATTTGGTATTTGGGATTTTGTTTGGCTGACTTATTCCAAAAGCGTGCGGTAGCAGTATCATTGCATTCCAGCTGTTCTAACCTGGTAATCTTATTTGATATCAAGGAGGTTTTTTTTTGTTGGCGTCATCAACATTCATTTCTGTCCTACAGCCAGGGCAGACATGCTTTGGACTCAAAATGCTGGCCGATTCTTTGAATTCAAATAAGAAGAGTTCAGGGCAGGAGAGAGTGTGCCCAGAACCTCAAACAACAGAGTGCTGCAAGGTTCTTGTGCTACAACACGCTGGACAACTTGTCAAACGAGGAGCTGATTGGACTAAACTTCTGTTGAAGTAACAGGAAGCCACCACCCGGCCCCTCGAGTGTAGTACCCCACCGACTTTGCTCAGATGCAACGGCGGCATAGCACGCCCTGAAACCTCAGAGGCCCACCTGTGATCACTCAGCTATTCCCACTGTGCATGAGGTGTTGCAAGGTTTTCGGGCCCAGAAAAACAGCCCCAAAAAGGAACAGTAACCTGAGTCTGCAAAGCTGTCCTTGAGAGCTCGAAGGGGCTTCCAGTCTGATATGAGTCCCAAGAACCTGCTGAACCTCATGTGCCACTGGGACAAGCTACTGCAACATGATTTGCGGGGATGACAAAATCGCTGCATGAGCGCCTGGGGCTTGCACAAAGAAGCGCATCAGCAGATACATGAAGTAGGCGCGAGAGAGAGGCTTGAGCGCGAAGCGGTTGATGGTCTCCGCGGGGAAGCTGCGGACCGTCTCCAGCAAATGGTGGTCAAGCCTCGTGGTCAGCGCCAGGATGTACAGCCTCGAGGTCACGCGCTGGCGGATGGCCTGTGCAAATTCAAGGCTTGCCTGCGGGTCTGGGTGGTTCGTGAGCACGACGTGGATCTCTGGAAACTGGGTGAAGGTCTGCATTGCCGACTCGAACCCGTCGGCCACGTGCACTTGGCACAGCCCCAGCGACTGCAGCACCGCTTTCATTGGCAACCGGTTCTCGGCATTTTCGTCGATGTAGAGCGCTTGTAGGTTCCGGAGCCGGAGCGCCTCGACGTCGGTGTCGAGGGCAGTATCGCTGGGGCAAACCACGTTGCCAGACATCCAAGACACAGTCGTGACGCTCAGGTTGGACCGCTGATGCTCCCAGCCTTTTGGTTGGGCGTCTGAGGTCGCCGGCGGGATGCCCTCGCCGCGCCCGTCGGTCTGTCGTGCACGTTTGGCCCAATCGACAGGGAATGAGTGGGACTTTGTGTCGGGGTTCGGCACATCGCCGTGCAAACGACGGTGCAGGGACATGACGTCCAGGGAGGCAGCACTGGGCTGGACCTTGAACGATGCATCATCGTCCTTGAGAACCCTGAAGCTCCGAGAACCCAAACCCGGTAACGAAGAGCTAGCGTTCCGTTTGATCTGGAAGATGGGTACTTCCCGAGAATTCGATTGCACCACAAACCGCATCTTCGGGAAAAGGCCGGGGTAATTCTGCTTCGTAACGACGGTGGATGAGACACGGGACAACTGGCTGCTGATGCTGCCCTGCCATGCCTCGATGAACTTGCTGTTCGACTCCGGCAGGGTCACAAGCGACCTCTTGGTTTCGCTGCCGTTCCAACTGATGGACATCATACCCTCCAGTTTGCTCAACAGCTCGGCTTCGTCCCAGTGTGGCAGACTCAATTTGACGTCGTAGGCGGTGCCCTGCCCTGGCTCTGGCGTTGTAATTCCGAACGTGCCCGCCATATCCGACACAATCTGACTGCAGACCAGCAGATCCACGTTTTCGTCCTCCTTGTCGATCTCTGAAGCCTCGAGGCCGTTCACTCGCTCGGACAGCGCTCGAATGCGCTCCTCAGACAGCCCCTGCCCATTGTCCTGCACACGCAGGCTCAGCTCAGTACAGCAGGGGTTTAGTGTCGGGTAAACAATGGCGCTGCTTGCGACGACGGTGACTGTGTCGGCGCTGCTGAGCCTGATGGCGCTGTTCAGCAGCCGGAGCAGGACTTCGTTGATGAGCCCTGCGCTTCCCACCACTATCTTTGATACCAGGTCGCTTGTGCACTGCACGATTCGCATGCCCTTCACGGCCGCGGCCTCCTTGAAACTCTCCACGGCCTCTTCCACCAGTTGCTTGATGTCGAAGGGGAAAATGTTCGAAAGGCGGCCGAAGCTGACCACATTCGCCAGGTAGCTGTTAGCCTGGTAGTTTAACACCATCAGTGTATCGTAGATGTCTACTTCTTGGCGATTCACCACCCCCTCCTTTATGATTTCGAGACAGTCAGACATAGAGTTCAATGGGCCTGACAGCTGCGAGGCCAGAAAGGTCACGAACCCAGTCTGCACCTGAAGGGCAGTGACATAGGACTGAGCCGTAGTGTTTTCCGTGTCCAGCTCCTTGACGCACGTACAGGCCGCCTGCAGCAGACGATGGACGTTCTGCACGTAGTGGCACACGCCGAGCAGCATGATGACCAATGGCAGGAAGAGCAGGCTGCCCACCTCCATCACGGGGTTGGGGAGTGCAAGGCTATTCGTGAGTAGTACCACCAACGGCAGGGCAAGCGAGCTGACGGTCAGCAGAAGGGACAGGACGGGCGGGCAGCTCAGCATCTCCAGCAGCAGTGCGGCAATGACATGACTTGTAAGGACCCCGGCAAATCGTTCCCCTGTCTGACTCTGAGCGAGGAGAATTGTGGGCCAGGCCACGATTGCAATGGCAGCGACGCCGGCCTGTGCCCAGAACCATTTCCGGGGATTGGTGGCACGCAGTGATAGAGCGACCCCTAGATCCACGAGGAGGAGGGCCACAGCAGCAAGCGTGCTCAGAATCTCCTGACTTGCGCCAGCGCTGATAGCCGCGACGGCCAGCAGGGCCATGTGAGCAAAGTTGACCAGCTTGAGAACTTGCAATCTGGAGTTGTGTAACATGTCGTCACCACCGTGGCCACCCGCAGAAGATTTCCCATTGTACAGTCTCCAGATGGCCACTGCAACGTACGCCAGGGCATATGGTACCAGGACGAGCAAAAAAAACATCGCTGATCAGGTAAAATGATTGCCCTGGGCAAAAGAATAAATGGCGGGTGGGGAAGCCACAAGAAAAGGGACATCAATGACGTTTTGTGCATCACAGAGTGGCACAGGGTTTGGTGTAAAATATGCTGTACCTAATGATTTCATGCAGTTTGGTGCATTTTAATGGGGCTTTCAGTCAGTTTGGATGACTGAGTGTACAGAGCAAAAATGATTGATGTGCAACATACGGACATCCAAATGCAAAGTTGACAAGCTGAGAGGGTTTCAGAACTATCAACCTCTTCAGCTGGCACCGCATTACCTTTCTGAGACCACATCCCCTCGGGAACATGAGTGCGTCAGCATCATGAATCACTGCCTTCCCATTCACATCATATTGTATGCGTACGTAATCGCCATGGCGTTGTGAGGGGCCCAGAATAGTAGCAGGTCCCCGCTCATTTGCACTGCTACAATTGTACCCCCCCCCCCCTTGTATAAGCTACACCAATGTACGGAATTATTACGGTCCCTACGCCCACTGTAGCTTGGACAAGGGCGTAGCTTGCGCGAAACACATACAGCTACCGACACAAACGTGCGCGCGCGCATGGTATAGGTGCACCTTGACCTCTGCCCACATTTCCAAGTGTAGGCAAACACAAGACAGCCTTGGGAACATGAAAATTTCAGGTTCACACCCATGTTGGCACAAGCAATGAAGAATGTGAAGCGGACAAATGTTCGGCTTGGAAACCCTTCTTGCGACCATACACCATGCGGAACAATTGCACATGCTCACCACTTGAAGATGCCTTTGGCTGAGGCTTAGGGGCTGGTTTGGGCTCGGACAACTTCAAATTCTTGGGAACGAGCTTCCATTGCATGTGGCATGTTGCATGTGTCCATGACTCCATGTAATTGGCAAATGTGACGACAAACCCATGTCTTATGTGGCCGTAATACATTTCGTACGTAATTAAAATTACGTACACAATTATTACGGTCCCTACGCCTACTGTAGCTTGGACAAGGGCGTAGCTTATACAAGGGGGGGGGGGTAGAAGATAGGGGTACCGGCGCGAACCCAGACAACGACATTGTGTTGCTGAGCTATAGACCAAGGAATAGCATGTACAATGCAGGCATGAGGGCATGCGGGGTGAAATGGGGCACCAACTCACCAACACGGCACCTCACCGGGCAACAACAAAGTAGGACAATGGTGTTGGGTAAATTATCGAGATAAAACAGATGCACGGTGCGCGCACGGTGCGTCCCGTTCCCCCCGAGCAACCAAATGGAGGTCACAGTTTCGCACTCCAGTGTCCTCGTGGCCTGTCCCCCTTTGCCAAACAGTCAAATATGCTTCAAACGACACATAATGTGTCCAAAAAGGCTTTTCAAATGTCTTTGGATCATTATGGATGGTCGCAGTATCAAAATAGCCCATCTTGAAAGATATGATGATTCAGCCCTCAAAGCTGAAAGAGAGGCCGGGTAAGAGTGCAGTCGGTGATTTTGGTGCTTTTAGACAAGCCACACCCAACCTGAGGCAGGGCTACATCCCACAAAATAAGTCCTTTCACATCCTACCATGATTATGCGGGCACAAGTACACCAACCCTAGCCCTCTAAGGGGGGACCACCAAGTCCCATGGGCAGCTCAAAACCATTTCTATGACTTGGGCCCTAATTTCGGAAAAAATTTGCCGCCTTTCAAAAGGGCCATACCTAGTCCTTGGTGAGGCCGAAGAGTGCAAGATATGTCCGTTGCGGTCTACCATGGTCGTACCGTCACAACAATCCCGGTCCCATCCCTCTCAGGAATTACCGCACAGGGAGGCAAAACCCGATTGCTCCATGGGGACCGGTGGGGACTGGCCCCTACACATCAAAACTGTTCAACACAGTCCACAGCACTGCGTTTGGCGCTGCACTGTACATAGACCTCCTACTATATGGATGGGCGGGAGGGACATTGTATACCATACCACGCGCACTCTTTGCCCACGCAATCTCAGTGTCTGATGCAGTGTCACATTGCCCGGCCAAAGCCAAACACATCTTCTTGGTCACGATGACCCACTTGTTCCTTCGTGCTGCAATCCATGTACAAAGCTTTCGTTCCATCTTGTGGTACCTTGTCTTTCTGCCTAATCTATGACTGAAATTACGAAAAACTGAAGTGTTCTGCATGATACAGGGTACAGCGGAGAGCCTGGGATGCAAGAAACCTCAGTGCACAGCAATGCACCAATAATACCACCTTGGCCAGCCAGCAAACACACCGGAGAAGCTCAATATCCAACCTGCGTAAATTTGCAAAACGGAAAGTGACGGTTCACCGGCACTCATTTTGCCATGCCCGGCTTCTGGGTCCCAATACTGATGGAGGTTGGAGGGAGGCAGAGAGTAACCCAAACCAGGGATTTTGTAAAGAGGCAAAAGCACTCAGGGAAGAGAATGTCTGTGTGGAGACTGAAGATATGGAGCAGAAACAAAGTGGAAATCCTCATGGTTGCAGATAGAAGCGGAGCCTGAAAGTAGGAGGAAAATGGAAGACAACTGCAATAGATCCCTCAGAAGCTTAGCAGAGTGCGTATGGCACGAGCGATTGGTAGAGCAGCGGCAGCTGCTCCAAAATGTGATGCAATTTTTGCAAAACATCTAAATCGTCTCCCAATGGAGGTCGGTTCCGTCATGGTGCTCATAATCTCCGTTCATTGTCTCCATCAGCTAAGAGTATTGCCACAGATTGGAGGCCCGAAGGCCCTTTATTTCTTCATGCTCAGTTTACAAAGAGATGATGGTGATAAGGACGGGTACAACAACATTCGCCAGAGGCCGGGCTGTACTTGCGTACCAACGTGAGTTCCGCAGAAACTGTATGCGACCCCGCGCTGTCACAAGGGCACGGTCAGTGGGAAACTGTGCCTGTCTCTTACCCTTATACAACAGCATTGACGACCAAACAGAAACTGGCAATGATCCATGCTGTGTGGGGTCTGAGCAGCTACAACCCGGTCTCCAGCTCAGCTCTCCATTCCCCTTCCCGAATGTTAGAAAAGAGCCCACAGACTCCCGTCCGTGATCCGTTTGATGCATTTCTGATGCACAACGCCATGCATCGGATCACCTTGCGTTTTAAGGATGGTCTGCTCAGTTTTGGTGAATATCCCTTTCTGCACTATTTTCATAATGTGCTCGAGGAGGGCTGCACAGCACTTGTGTCAGCCTCCCCCCCCCCCCCCCCAAGCACTCAACAGTCCTGCTGTGGCCTTAGCCCCGTCCAACCACGTGCAGGTGATGGCATCCACAGCGGCGTCACCGTCGCTACCGACTGCACGACAAAGAAAACAGTGGCCTCGACACTAAAGCACGGTCGGATGGCTTCCGCAGGATGGACGGCAAATACCCCACCCCCCTCAACTGCACGCAGTCCGTACAACCGCCGAGACAAAGACGAGGCGGTGCGTTGGGCACGGGGAGAGGCTTTGAACGCGGAACTGACGATCAGAATGACCACGCAAAGACCCAAGCACCCTCTTGAAGCGCAAATGACAAATCATTGCTTTGCAATCGGCCCCACCTGAACGGTGCGGCTCAAACCCAAACACCCTGGGCTTCTCAATGCATCAGTACATTTGGCACTGCATTGAGTCTGTGTTTCAATCTGATATGATCCGTATGCCTGCACTATGGACCAGCCGTGATTGGCACAAGGGTGTGGATGGGAAGGAGAACTCCGATTGCTACTTCGGAAATCCAGTGGCAGCCCTCCTTCACGAAACCGCCGGCTTCTGTTGCGCCCCGACATTGCCGGTTCATTCCGAGCGCCTTTCGTGCGCACAGCTGGAGAACCCCCTTGGACTCAGGCTCACCTGACTCCCCTTCGCATTTAAATCCGGCGGAGTGCTTGTTTGCTTGCTTGTACTACAGAAACACACTTCCACAAACTTGCACAGTGGGTGGTGTGGGTTGCTACCGAGATACATGGTGGCCCCTCATTGAGTGTGATTTTTTTCTGAAACCTCATTGCCCGTGCAGTGAGAGTGGTCTGTGTGGTGCGCACACAAGAATCACCCTCACCGGGGGTCGTCTAGAAGGGGCGGACTGAAAGCACCCCAGATGCACCGCATTCAAGCAAAACCGCCTCCCTTCCCCCACCCCATCGGCGGCTGGCAACCCAGGCGTCTGTCTTCCCTTCGAGCTCGGAGCTGCGTGACGGACACGGCTGTGCAGGGCGCTCTCTCATTCCAAAAAAAAAAGGAAAGTGGATGGCGGTATGCGACGGCGGTTGGATGGTACCCGACTGTAACTGGTAACCCATGGCAGTTGAAGGGTAACTGACGACTGCAAAGCAGCTGTTTTGAGCTCCCTTAGGGCGCTCCTTCGTGCCAAAAAAAACCGGAAAAGGCGGCGGCATAGAAGAGCGCCTGCGGCTGTGGCAAATGCAAAGCAGGTCCCTCACCTCCCTGGAAATCCAAGACAACGATCAGAGCAATTCTGCTTCCCACACAGTACTATGAGTGCTCTCAAGTCCTGAGAGCGCAGGCAATGTAGAGAGAAAACACCTCTCGGATTAGGCGCTCAGCACAAGCACATGCAGCACCCTGTCCCAGTCGCGCCGACGACAGGTGTAAAAGACTGGGAATTTTTGAGGTGGTCCGTCACAGTGGCATATGAAACAACGGCTGAATCGTCGCAAGGTCTCAGGGAAGAGCAGAAATTGGACCAGGGACTCGTGACACTGTAGGAGTCTAAAGATTAAATACACGTGCTGCACGAGGCGCATCATCTGTAGCCCTGCTGCTTGCGATAACTTTCACAGTCATCCAAGATGCACACGGCAGTAGGGCGCATGGTGCGCACTACTGGCAATTGCTCGATGTATTGTCTTCTGAGGTCGAACTCTACAAACTCTCCATTTGTACAATGCAAACGTGTCGCAACCTCTACTGAGAATCTGTAGGCAATGCGGCTCAGAAGGGCCAACCAAATTGCAGAGGAGACAGGAAATAAGGTCAGCAAAAGCCAAAAGCTTCATCAGCACCAAGGCACCAGCTCGGCATGACCAAGGGAACGCACAACCACCGAAAGAGCAAGACGCACGCAAACCCTTTTTGCTTTACGCCACCAGACATCGATTCACTCGCGCTGGTGGACAGCAGACCGACAACAACACCTCCGGCGGAGTCCATATTCCGAAGCAACGGCCCGCACATCGCCGTCCCTTTTGTCGCTTTCCCCAATTTTGCAGTTTTTTGGTATCCTTCTTCAAAACTCAATGCCTTCGCCAATTAATTTTGCATGTGTCGCTCCGATGGAAACCGGAATTATATAATTTGCAGAAGTTGTGCCGCAGACATGCCCGACCCCTCAGCTCTGGCTCTCGGCGTCCGCCTCAGCATCGCCCATGATCTGCGCCTCGATCTCCTCCAGCGTCAGCCCCCGCGTCTCCGGCACCTGCGCATTGATGAAGGCCACAGCCGCGAGGGCGATGAGCGCGAACTGGCCGAACAGCAGGCCCTCCCCGAGGTTCGTGCGCTCCAGATCGAAGAGCAGGGCCACGAGGAAATTGGACCCGAAATTCGCGAGAGTGCCCACGGACACGGCCGCGGACCGGATCTTGAGCGGGAACACCTCCGACAGAATCAGCCACGTCACGGGGCCAAACCCGACCTGCAGGGGTGCGTTGGAAAAGGGGATGTTGCCAGAAAGGCTGCGTGGGTGTGGCGGTTGGTCCTTCCGGGTGTACGTACTTGTGCGCCTTTTAAGGGGGGAATCCTCCACTCGTGTATCGGTGGGTCGGTTGTCCAACATATGCAGCAACGTTCGGCATTTCTCTTCAAAGGCCGGGGCCATGTGATACGAACAGCAGTCCGCCTGTTCACCCGTAGGCTCGCTCTCCGTCCTGGCCAAGCCGTCTTTCGCCGCTCAAAGCCATCACTGTGCTCAGGCTACGAAAAAAAATCCCAACAACAGTTCAGAACACAGTCTACTTTTCAGGAAAAGCTCACTGTGCTCTGAAATCAACATTTGTCAACATTGATCAAACAAAAGGCCGCACGCAGATCACAAAGCGCTCCACACATGCACGTCCTGGTATGCATATGCAGCAATATCCGGCACTTCTCATAGCTGAAACCAACCTCCAGCTTTCCCATTTTTTCGGCTCCATTGTTCTTGATTGGCCGGGTTTGTCGGCCAGAACAGCTGGCCTGCATTCCATTGCATTGTCCCTCACGTTACTACAAGGTGCTTGCTCAAGGCTAGCACTCAGTCGGCCAGGGCCTTTGGGCCAAGGTCAGGTCACGGGCATAAAAGCAGGAGGGAGGAGGTGGGAGGCAGTCAGTGCTACCCAAGCGGCAACACCATCGTAGGCACCCAAACGTTGTTCAAGGGGGGTTTCCAGCCTAGAGCCCGGACGCTGTCTGCCTGACCGCAAGTGCCAGCTTTTGCAACCGACAGCAACCGCCACCAACCGCCTTGGCAACCTCCTCCAACCGCCTACCAAACCGCTTCTGGGACCCCATCAGGGGCCGCCTCTCTTCCAATGCAGCCCTGCCGACCTGGTAGCACCCCACGAAGGCCACAACGCACGCGATCACCAGGCCTTGGCTGGGCCCGGCCGCGCCGCCGAGGGCGAAGAGGGCGCTGAGGGCGAAGAGCGACAGCGTCATGCCGGCGGTGCCGTACAGGAGCAGGGGGCGGCGGCCCCAGCGCGGGTCCTCCACCAGCCGCACGCTGACGAGGGTCATGATGAGCTTGAAGACCCCGACGCCGACGGCCGCCTGGAATCCGAGCCCCGCGCTCTCGAAGATGCGGTTGGCGTAGTACAGCACCGAGGGCTGCCCAGACAGCTGCTGGAACAGGACCAGCCCCACGCCGATGGTCAGGGCCTTGCGATTCTGAGACGCGGTGTGTGGGTCGATCAGGGGGATGAGATGAGGGTACGTGGAGGGGGGGGGCATCGGGGCTGCATTGTGGTGCACATGGGCAGGCAGGGGGTGTGGGGGGTGCACAGGTATGAGGTGCGTGATGTGGTGTGTGCTGCGGGGTATGCCATGCGGGATGAGGGATGCGCGTGCGACGCGGGAGATGTGACGCGGGATGTGGGTCGTGCAGGCCTAAGAATTTTCTCAACCTGACAGTCAAATACCCGCTCAGGTTACCGCTAAAAAATGAGACAAAAAAGCACAAACGGGTAAAAATGGGCTAAATGGGGGAATCAGGGAGGACGCTAGTGGGAAAATATTTGGCAGACCCCCAAAGCGGTGCAAACCTTTGCATATCTCTCGGGGACGGTAATGATTGTGCCAACTCGGTGGGTGTTCGGTGGTCGTCGTCTTTGTTGCCTTATTTGTGCCCACTGTGTCCGGTGGGGGGGGGGGGGTATGTGGGGTTCGGATTCGGAAAGCCCTTGAAAAGGGCTATTCGGAAAGCCCCAGGTCTGCAGGGAGACACATACCCCCCCCCCCCCAAAAAAAGGAACGAAATTTTGGCGCATCGGACCACAAGTTCACAAAACCCACCGCGTTGACGCACACCGAATGTCCCTGAGAGATATTTTCTATCGTCAATCTCCCCCCCGTTTCCCCCATTTTTCACCAAATTGGCAAATAGCGTTGCCGCCAAGTTGCGGCAGCGGGCAATTAGTGGCCCCGGTTGTGTGGCGTGGGATGTGACTACCGGAGATGTGCCATCGATTGGCCATTCACAGGCAGCGGTTGACAACATGACCCACGGCAGCCGAGGACTGACAGGCGGCAGCCGGGAGCCGACTGGCGGTTGTCAATCAACCGCATCGCAAACGAGGGGTACCCGGCACGCATCAGGCTCCATGTGGGGGCATGCCCATGTCCGCGGGCGAACGAGGGCATTGAATTCGTCTGCTGATGATTTGCACTGCTCGTGGGTGTTGATTGGGATTGTGGGGACGTATGCCGCAGAGTCCCACATGCCCCGCGTACCGAATCACTCCAGTCCGCACCGTATGCCCCGATGGCGCAGGTCGACATGCGCGGGGGCGTGGGCACGCACGCAGCACACGCCTGTGGGCTCCCCGTCAATTCAGCCAGTTTCGCTCCCAGGCCCTCGTCCGCGGTGTCCGCACCCGCGGCCATCGACTGCATCGCCGCGACCTCCGCACGCGCGGTCTCAGGACTTAGGCCCTGGGCCTGCGTGAGGGCGACCTCGGCGTCGGCGGTGCGCCCCCGGAGCACAAGCCACCGAGCGGACTCCGGGGCTGTGAGGGACAGCGCGGCCATGGGCAGCTCCAAAAGCACCGCAGCGCCGAATACAGAGCGCCAGTCCCCAGAGGCGCTGAGCACGGCCCCGGACAAGTACCTGCAATGTCCACAATGACCCGCCAGGCAGCAGTCGGGGTATGGCGTGCGAGGGGATTCCCAGGAGCGGACCGATGCAGGGCGCCCCCCCCCCCCCCAAAAATTGACCACGGACACCAACGGCACAGTGGTCGTGCTTGTTTTGTTGCTTCGTACGCGACTAGAGCCGCATGAAATTGCTTTGGCTTGAAATTTGTTTTGGTCCCCCCGTGTGACATTCCGTCGGGTTGTTGCTTCTTTACGGGGCCCTGGACAGTCACCCGTTCTTCTCTTCGCATGTTGTGTCGGGTCGCTGCTTTCTGTCGGCCGCTGCGGCCGGTGCTCCTGCTGGTGTCGTTTCCGCGTTCGCGGAGCCCAGTGGTTGGTGTGCTGGGGCTGTGCCTGATGTGGCATGCTGTGCCGTTTGTGCGCCAGCGGCGCCCAGTAGTTGGCGTATTGGGGGTTGTGCTGGTTGTTGCGGGGGTCGTTTGACTGTTTTTGCTGTCCACCCCTCCGTCCTCAGGCCGTCCACAATCTGCCTCGTTGCGTTTCCGTGAGCCCCCCTCTCTCAGAGAGAAAAGAATATGCATTCCATTGGCCCCCGTTTTGTGTACCAGCCCCAGGCTACGCCTTTGTCGCATAACAACAGGTCGAACATCTGAGAAATTGACGTTTTGCATTTTCGCACCGTGATCCCGAGATGTTGGTTGTGCGTGATGGTGTTACTTTTGAGAGCAAGGGCCGTGTAGTCTTCCCTGGCCCTGCCTGGCCCTGTGTCACATTTCCCAAATCGGTGGGAGTAAGCACCCTCCAAACTTCACTGTCTCAGGAATGACTGAACGTGAAGCATCGACGACGCCGGCGTGGGAGGGACGTCAAGAGGTAGGAGCAGCACCTGCGGGCGAGAGCCAACTGTCCCATTCTCACCCGCCATAAATACTACTCCCCACCGGCTGTGGACAAAGAAATGTCGACAATGTCCTCCTGAAAACCAATACCAACCGGTACCATAACATTTGGCGTCTGCGGCGCCGCATTCCACCATGGCTCGTCGGTTAAACCATCTCTCCAAAGAACCCCCGAATGGCTGAGTGGTCAAGAACTCCACTGGCAGGGAGCGCCAAGGGTCCGTGCTGACGGCGGAGGGCACTGGGCACAGGGGTCGGGGTCGAAGTGGCTGATTTCATTGATGGCTGAGCCTATCCTGGGTCTTTGGGGCCTTTAAGCCGGGAGAGGCTCACCTCAGCTCACCTCACGCCTTGCCTCCTGAAGTCCTGTGTTACCGCCCAGAGCGGGATCGGAGGGCGAGGGGCCTGGGCGTGTGGCATCCGGGTCCCCAAAGCAAAAAAGAACAACGGTCGCCACGGCAGGAGCACCCGTCAAAAAGGAGGACTGACAAATAGCCAGCAATGAGGCGTCTGTCATGCAAGTTTCTTCCCCAGACCCCCGCCCCCGCCCGGGCGGTCGGAGGCTCTCACTCCCCCTCCTCACAGCCTGCGCAAACCTTCCACACACTTGCCCTGGAACCCCCCCTCCTTCATCCCCCAGAATCACACACACTCCCCCAGAACTGACCTCGACCTTGTGTGAGAGACACAAGCACACGAATATTTCTTGATTATCGAAGCTCCGCTTGAGCACCTGCAGCAGGTTCCCTTCCTGATCTGCCCCTGTCAGGTGCAAAAGACATAAAGCAAGAGTGGTAAATGATGTCAATTACGTGCTTCCGAGTGATCCTCCTCCAACAGCTCCTGGCGGACGGTCCTGTCACTCCGGGCAAGCCTTCCGAACGCCTCGTCCACAATGACTATATTTCTTTCAGTCATGTTCACTCTCATAAAAAACATACGTACGTGCGTACGTAAAAAACAGTTGCTCTGCACTGAGTGTGTGTGTATTGCCTTGGCTTGTTGTGCCTTCAGATGTATCGAGTGCCAGAATGGCTGCTGTGCAAAAAAAACGGCTGTTGCTGCTTGTAAAAACAAAAAGGGCTGCATGTTGAATTCATGCATTCACTTTGCTGCAGCCAAAAAACTGAGAGACCTCCCCCCCTTCTTTTTTTTTAATTTGTTGATGTTGACCCCCCCGCTATGGGATACAGATGTGTGTGCACGACCGGCACTGTTCAGAACAAAGCAGGAGTGCAAAGCCCCCCCCCCCCCCCTATGCAGTTCGTTTACTGTGGAGCAAAGGGCACGAAAATGCAAAACTGTAAAAAAAAAGTGATCGAACACAAACTAAGTAAAGAATCTGCTTTTCTGGACCACGAGAAACCTTGACGCTACCACCCCCCCCCCCGTAACGCGGCGCCATCTTGTCACGGGGGTCATCCCTCCACAGGAGGTGGTTGCCTCGGGACAGAGGTCCGTCCCGGCACAGGACGCGCGCTGTCAGCGGCTTTGCTTCACTTTCCCTTTCCAGCCCCCCTCACCCCCCCCCCCCCCGCCCCCCCGCCGTGCGTCAAGTGTCGCGGACGGGGCAAATCGTACCCGAGAACAATGCCCGCGACGATGGCGGCCTCCTTCAGGGACACGAGCTGCCCGCGCTGTTCCGATGGCACGGACTCCGCAATGTACAGGGGCGCGACGTGCATCGCGGTCCCGATCCCGAGGCCGTACACCACCCGCCCAGCGAGCACGAGCGGCAGCGAGGGCGCCAGAGTCTGGATCGCGGTGCCGGCGAAGTACAAGGCCGCGGCCGCCTGCAGCTCCGTCTTGCGTCCAATCTGGCGGTCGCCGAGCGCGATCAGAAGGGCGGACGCCACCACGGCCCCCACGAGAGACCCACTGGCCAGCCAACCGAGCTGCACAGCGGGAGGCAGGGGTTGTGGATCAGAGGGAGGGATGAGGAGGGAAGGGACGAGCTGAGCTCAGGTGTTGCACGTCAATAGGGCCCCTTCCTGACAGACCCAAAGAGCTGCGTTTAGGAAGAAAGCCCGACCACACAGTCGAAGCAAGAGGCTCTGCTTCGTCAGATTCAGGTAAAGGCTGATATTGCTTGGACGTGTGCTATCGTGTGGGAAATCATGCTGTAATCCCCTTTAATATGGCCTTCAGCTCACTACCCCCACTTAAGATATCCCCCCCCCCCCTAAAGATATCACCCCAACTTAAGATCCCCCTGCCCAGGAACCAGGAAATTGCCGTATGGAACTACCTCAGTACCGCTATGCATTTGCTGCAAAGAAGGTGCGAATGCGGGTGCCTCACATTTGAGGTGTTGTTGTTGGCCCCACTCACTTCGCTCTTTGTTCTCGCCGGCGGCAGTCCTTTGTCACCCGCGGCGGTGCACGCAATATTGCTCTGCCTGGAATGCCTCTGTTCATGGTGCTGGAGCGAGCCAGTGCGTGAGGTAGTGAGTGGGCGGGTTTGTGAGGGAGTGCGTGTGGGTTTCTGCCCGCATCCATCACGCATGACATGATGCGGTACATGACCGGGGACGCGCGGGACAAGGGCCTAGTGCACTGAAACTTCAACGGGGGTTCTGCCCACAGATCTTCCTCAGGCCAGCCCCCCACGCCCCTCTTTCAGGCCCGAGGCCCCTGTGCACACCTGCAGGGGGTCTAACGGGCCCAGGTCGGTGGCACCCGAGCCCAAGACCCGGAGGACGGAACTTGCGCCCCCGATATCGTAGCCGAAGAGGCACCCGCCGATGGCCGCGACGGAGAAGGAGGGCAACCACGGCGGAAGGCCCGAGGCCTGCGGCGCGGGGTCCTTCTCGCCCACGGTGGCCGCCATTGCAATGGGCCTCTTCGGCCGCAGCAGCCACCCGGCGAAGGCGCTCAGGCTGGCGATGCAGACGAGCTCGAACGCAAAGATGCGGGAAGCGCTCGCTCCGGCGTCGCTTGACTGCGACGGAGGCGTGACCAACCGTTGCTCAATTTCCCGTTGATCAAGGGAGGCCGTGTCGCGCTGGTGTGAGGCCAGGCCGTCGCTTGAGTGCCTGTGCGGCTGCTCTGCTTTGAGGATTGGTGGGTGCAACGGGGGCAGTACTTGAGGCACAGCGCGGGTGGCACCCAATGCAACGGAGACGCGCTGGAAGACGATCCTCGAATCTGAACCCACACCACCAACGACCAGCACTGCGGCCATCAATAATACCGAACAAAGGGTCACTGCCTGCAGCAGCCGTGTTCGGGGGCCTACTGGCGTTGCAGTGGTCTGACTGAGCATGGGCACTGTGTCCATTCTGGTGATCTCAACTGAGAACCAGGATCTGAAAGGAGGACAGAGAGACCAGGACAGGGGCTGTCGAAATCCACTGCCCTCCTCAGGCGGGTACCTTGGGCAGGGCCACCCCCCTGTGCTCCTGAGCGCAGCCACTGCCCAGGGGGTGGAGGCGTTTCTGCACATCACGATACCAAGCTGTTGGCGCAAAAATCAAGTACCCCACCCCCTTTGTAATAGCTACGCAAAATTGTGGAATTAATACGGTCCCTACGCCTACTGTAGCTTAGACAAGGGCGTGGCTTGCGTGCAACACATACAACTACCGACACACACGTGAGTGAGTCCATGGTATGAGTGCACCTTAACCTCCACCCATGTTCCCAAAGGCATGTCTACACAAGAAGTTGTTTGAAACATGAAACTTTAGGTTCACACCCATGTTCCTACAAGCAATGAGGCATGAGAAGCCTACAAATGTTCGGCTTGGAAACCCTTCTTGCGGTCATACACTATGCGGAACAACTGCACATGCTCACCACTTGAAGATGCCTTTGAAGATGCCTTTGCCTGAGGTTTAGGGGCTGGTTTGGGCTCGGGCAACTTCAAATTGCTGGGAATGAAATTGCCTTGCATGTGGTCTCTTGTAAAGTACAACTTCCCATCAAAGACATGGGCCATTCCCCACACACCCCGGGCTGCCTTAGCCCAAATAACTTCATCGGGATGAGCTGGTGCAACAAAGGGGGATAGTGCACAAACATCCCCAAAATTAGAGCAATGTGGGTTCAAGTGGGCAAACACTCACAACAAGTGTGTCCATGACCCTATGTAATTGGCAAATTTGTCACCAAACCCATGTCTTATGTGGCTACACTACATTTGGTACAGAATTAAAATTAGGTACAAAATTAATACGGTCCCTACGCCTACTCTAGCTTGGACAAGGGCGTGGCTATTACAGGGGGGGGGGTCGAAAAAAAAGACTTTGTAGGTTGTTTTGGGACACCATCGGCGTTCTTGCAGACCATACCATACACTTGCAAGGGCTCACCTCATGAGCCGAATGAGGGCGAGATGCTTTCACCCATCGACATCCCCTCCGGCAAAGCGGCCAGTCACAGCACGCCGAAAACCTGTTTCCCGTTTAATGCCTACTCGCTCATTCTTTGGGGACACACACAGTGTGCATGCAATGCAATTTGGATTGCTGCAACTTGATGGGTACTGCCACAGCTTTGATGTCTTATGTCTTTGACTTTGCTCGCTAGAGGCACTGAACGGTCTCACGCTTCTTACTTAGTTTCTTGTTTCCTTTCCCTACTGCCATTTCATGTGCTTTTAATTTCTTTCAGGTGGGGGTTCACCTCTCCTCATGAGGACTTCGTCCATCCTCCCATCGGCAAGGCAACAACATTTGGGCTGCCTCACGCACACCCGAGCCCCAGTGGTACGCGAACACCCCGGGTGCTGAAGCACCATTTCTTTTGTGCAAGAAAGACATTGCGAGTGCACTGGATTACAAAGAAGAGAGGAACCACTCCCTAAGTATGGAAAACGTCTACTGTCACCATGGGGCTTGTGCCAGGTGCTGCCAGGTAGAAGCAGAGGTAGTGGTGCTGATGGTGAAGTGTGTCAGGCGTAATGCACTGCCAGTCACCGCATGGCCATAGGAAGAAAGAGGCCTAGGCACTCATGCCCCCCCCCCCCCGCCATTTCCAGCCCCAGGGACGACGGTCCCCCCCCACCCCAGTTGGGGGGGGGGGTGGACACCACTCCTAACCAACCACTTACCGGAGCATACTATGAGGGTGCCTCAACGCACCGCGCGTGCGCACCACGTGCTTTAGTAGAAGTGTCACTTATTGATGTAATGCACAACTTTTTCTTGATGTAATGCACAACTTTTTCAGACAGGGACGCGGTGGCAAGGGGTTTTGTGAAATGATAAGTGCAATTTGAAAATGTTTGGTGACATCCTGCAGCGCCACACTGAGGCTCTCAGTCTCAAGACAATCTTGAACGTCGGTGGCAACTGCTCTGGACCCGACGGCGGCGGTAGGCAGTGGGGACGGACAACGTTCGGAAGCGGGGAACTCCGCTCAATGGGGAAGGTGAGCCGCTCCACGGGGCAATCACACTAAAGCTGCGTATGGTCTGAGCGCTCGTAGCTGATGGCGACACACTCCGAGAAGGATAAGAGGCCACAACAGTGGCAGGCACACCCTGTGGTGCCTCTCAGGTGGAAGACAGTACTGCCCGGCGCCAAAAGGTCAGCATTCATTGCCATGTGACCTGTGGAAAGCAAAGGAGGCAAAACACAGTCACACCGATATTTTCGAATGCACAAAGTGCCTTGCTGCCCACTCTCACAACACAACAACTGGCCACCCATTTGTGATGCTAAGGCTCCTATGATCACTTTTGGGCAACATTCCATGGTGCCGCCATTCTACGCCAACCAACGCTAAAGTCGCACCGTGCGCCCGCACCGCGTGCAGCACCGCGCGTGAGGCACCCTCTATGTAGAATTCATGGCCGGCCAGTTGCTTGCCGTAGGTCGCTCAAGGGTCTGGGATTGACAGTGACATGCATAGATTCTGATGGTGCCGTGCGCAAAAGGCAAATAAGCAAAAGTCTCAATGCACTGCATCCATTCATCGTTTGTGCGCGATGGTTGTGTACTGATCACCATGGGGAGAAGGGCCTTGCACAACAGCCAGCACAGGCTCGGTGGAACGGACATAGCGCACAGCAGCGCCTTGAGGAAACATTTTTAGAGGTCTGAGGAGTGCAATAGGTCAGAACAAAGGAGGTGCACATGAGGTCTGACAATGAGGTCTCACAGTTGCGCAGTTCTATGCAGTATGACACTCATACATTTTTTTTTGGAACCAGCAAGTGACGGGATGGACAAGGGGGGGGGGGGTACGGGGTGCAAGCACTGTTTGGAGCAATCATCCATTGATGCTTGGCAAATGGTGGTCGATTTCCAAAATTTGAATGCGGCG
This sequence comes from Eutreptiella sp. 'Long Island Sound 2002', assembly GCA_964036045.1. Lineage (NCBI taxonomy): Eukaryota > Euglenozoa > Euglenophyceae > Eutreptiales > Eutreptiaceae > Eutreptiella > Eutreptiella sp. 'Long Island Sound 2002'. The sequence goes on from OZ038390.1 coordinate 56,202,352, forward strand.
ACCAAGCTCACAACCACTCCCAAAAATGGAGGATCATACAAGCTTTTGGCCCCTGCATGCGGCATTTTGTGTGGCTGGTGGTCTTCGGTTCTGGGACAATCACCCTAGGAACGGGTGCTGAGCCCGCGCCGCGTGTTAACATACTGTTTGTGCTAGGCTGACATCGCACTGTGCAGTGCACAGCGCACACAGAATCCTGTGGGCTGTAGTGTGGGGGTGAAGGGGCTGTTGCACTGTTGCACCGCGGAGCATGTGGGGCGTGCGGGACCTGTGGAGCTGTGGGGTTGGTTCTGGGGCTGTTGGGGCGTAGTGTGGGGCTGAAGGGCAGTGGGGCTGTGTGGGGCTGTGGGCTATGGTGTGGGGCTGAGGGGCTGAATGGGCTGCGGGGCTCTGTGGGGCAATTGGGCTGTCTGGGGCTGCCGGCTGTAGTGTGGGTTGAGGTGCTCTGGCCTCTGGAGTGGGGCCGAGGGGCTGAGTGGAACTGAGGTGCCAGTTTGTTGGGATGTGGGGACTGGCGAGAAATTACGCTTCGCTTGGAGAAAGGAGTGTGTGATTGATTTTTACGCTGCAGTCAATCAGCCCACAGGAGTACCTGCGTGATAGTGCACGACCATCCATAACGCTGCTCATCCTTTGCTTATGCCTAGACCACAGGCAGGCGTCCACACATCCCTCCAAGCGCCATGAAATTGGCCCTCTGATTGGTATCAGCAGCAAGAAGCATGCTTCAATGGGGTTTAATGGCATGTACCCTGTACCCTGGCCACAGGCAAAGAGTCCAAATCGTATAAACGCTTTCGGGGTCGGCGAGGGTCCTGCGGAGAGCGAGCCTTCGCTTCTTCCACAAACCAGAGTTCAGCCACAATGTCCCGAGACAGATCAGGTCCTGTGGTCCCGTCTACAACACAACGAAATGTTGGCTTCAATCGTCCAAGCGATCCATCGAATGCCATATACTTAAGCAGTCAAATACGTGACTATCCACGGCCCATGCATGGCACCTGCCCTCCTGACCATCACAGGGCGAGGCGGGATTCCTCTGCACACATCCCGCTGCACACGTTTTGGGCACAGCCCTCGGCAACAGCCCCCGCGCACATCACACATAGTTTGTACGCTGACCAATCTGCTCCACACGCCTCCCACTCAGACATCCCGCCCGGCCTTTGAGGGTACGTTTGCCTGGTGCGCCCGCGGCGCTCGGCATCCAAATGAATGTTCCGGCCATCTATCACAATGCTTTACCCCCAAACATCACTCCCTCTAGCCCAGGAACCCTAAGCACAAGCATTGTATGACTGTTGGCGATCAATCAAATTCCCATTTTTTCGCCCAACAAATGGGACGGTCACATGCACCTTGTAGGCCCCATCATGGCCACCCACCTCAAAAGAAGCCATGCCCAACTGGGGTGTTGGGCTCCCCCGTGGCAGGGCGTCTTTAGAATACATGAAAAACCAGGGGAGGGATGAAACCCCCCCACGAACTCCCTCCCCCCCTCCCGTTCACCCATCCCAATTAACCAACAGTTCGGGTTGGAGTCAAGGTCAATATTGTTCTTTTCCTTGTGGCACGGTTGGCCATTGCGTGGCTGGTCCGGGATGCCCCACCCGGCAGGGCGGATGAGGGTGGGTCTGTGAGGCCAGGCGCTCAGAAGTCAGCTCAATGCCCGCGGGCAGGACACACTGCCAGATATACGTCCGCCCATCACACCAAAGGTGGAGACAGGAATTGGGGACTCATGTGGAGCGCCACGTGTGGCATGTCCGCCATACATATGAACGTCTGGCGTGACACTGGGCTGGGCACTGGATTTGACTGGTGGTGTTGGTGTGGCAAGGCATTGCCAGTACGGCACTGCGCACGGTGCGTCGACGTGCTCGCCTTCCGGGCAATGGATTGGCATGGCTGTGTGTTGGAGTGCATACATGTGTAGGGGGCACCATACTTCGGAGGGCATGAGCCTGTCGAGCCTGTCCCAATTGCTCATTTGTAAAGGGCCAACGGCAGAGTTAACGTGCTGGTTACCCAAAAACCCCTACTCACTACGCCACGGCGCGATAGGAGGGGCACCACATTTAGGAGGGCACGAGCAGATTAGGGCCCAAATCGTCCTATTGAAGAGGCAGGTCAGCATTGGTCAGCAGCCGGATGATATATATTGGGAAACGACGCCAGACATAGCGGAGCCCGCAAAGCATTCTGATTCACGCCCTTTCGTACCGTTCACGTTGACCAGAAGCGCCTGCGCGCGCGTGTGCACATTAGGCTTGGATCTGTCTGCGATGGAGAGGGTTGACGGCGATTTGCAGCCCAAATCCAACGCTGGCCTGAGACGCCTCGATAGGTTGTTTTGTCTGCCTTAATGACAGCGGACGCTCTGAGTTGCACGAAGACTGGTGCTAGACACACTGCCCCCCGCGCCCCCCACATACCAACCGGCATGGGTACTCAGCCTTCATGCCCCCCCTCCCCCCCCAAAAAAACTCGCCCCACCCACAGTCAAAGGGCCTGGCCGTGAAAGCGCCTCGAGATGGTCGGCGGGCCCTGCTCACAAGACACCACCTGGATTGCGTCTTAGAGGCATTCAAATCCGTTGTCCACGTTTCCCCTTCCTCCCCTCACTTTGCCGGTCCTGAGATGCCCCCGTGCCTGACCAGGGGCATGACGGGTACCTTTGTGACGACCCCAGAAATGTCAGCAGAGTCCCCCGGCAATTATGCAGTGCAAAACACCCAAACTCGTCCCAGAAGGTGCCGCCGGTGCCCGAAGCCGTGGTGCTCTCATGGGCAAACAACACGAGTCCCAGCAACAGATGTGCACGCAGTGCCCACGCAGTGCAAACTTGTCCCCAAATACCGGTCGCCGAACCCTCGGAGCCCTTTCTGGAGGAGGAGGGCGCCAAAAGGCGCTCGAAACCAGCTGGATGCGTGCACTTCGACAGTGATGCATTGCCATGGTCGTGATTGCATTGGGGTGAATGCCCATACCAAACACCATTCATCATCCGGATCATCTCCTCTGGAGGCCACCCTCATCTGCCCACAACCCATGACACTGGTGCATATCCGACAGAGCGAGGCGCGACAGAAACAGGGACCAGAGACTTTCGGTAGCAGCAACACTTTGCACTAAGTGGGCACTGCGTGCAAAGGCGTCCGCCCTTGGGTGGATGCGGCGGGGTGTCCCAACGATATACCGCAGCATGCCGCGCTGTTTGGGGGCGTGGGCTGTGTCAACAAAAGGGCGTCAGGAGACTGCGCCTTTCTGACTCCACAACAACAGCGCATTGCAGTGGCCTTGTTCAGGCCCCTCCTGTCCTGAGCAAAGGGCGTCCGGGCCCCTCCCCGCCGTTCCTGTCACCAGCAGTTGGATGTGCCCTCCGTATGCACACGGGGGTCCGATCCACGCCGATGAGAATGGCGGGGCATCCCCCACCGTTGCATTTGTAGACCGCAGGAGCCGTCTACACACGTTTGCGCAATTTCTTGTGGCTTTCATAACCCCCCCTCCCCCCCCAGAGGCCGAAGTCTCCGAGCAGGAGGTCATCACGACTCTGCCCAAGGTCCTCGTGTCACGCCAACCTGCTCTCACAAAATGGGTCAGTACTCTGTTCAAGGTCCACACGCTGTGCCACTTCTCGTACCTGGAGATGAATCCCCTCGTCAGTACCGATGGGCGGCGCTGGACATGGCCGCAAAGCACATGCACCCGCAAGTACAGCCATCGATGCCCCCGCCCCTCCCTTTCCGCGTCCACTTTGTCCGAAACACACATTCGGTGACGGAAGTTGCTGCCTTTCGGGTCAAGTTCCCCCCGCACCCGTGCCCCCTGGCCTCGGCGTTGGTGCGGACTGTGGACGTGCTGCAGTGCAGCAGTGCCACGCTGGTTCTGGGGGGGCCGGGAGGTTGTGTGCTGGTTCCCCGCAGCTGGTGTCGCCACCGCCAGGTACGTGTGTCCGCAGACGAATGGGGCCCGCAGACTGCCCCAAAATGCGCCCCGGGCCAGTCACGGCTGGGCTCCCGAATTCAATCACCAGTCGTGTCCCTGTCGCTGGTCCTGACCCTCACTTGAAGGGCAACTGCCACGAGATTCTCCGATGAAGTGGGGGAAAAGTGCTGCTGGACTCCGGTACGCTTGGCTCCAAGAACGCATCCGCCAAATGGCAACTCTCGTAGCCTAACCCCCAATTGCTGCCGTTGCCCGAAGCCGCCCTCAATGAACCATCGATCGCTATCAGTAACCCCAACCGCCATCAGCCAACCGTCAAAACCCGTGGTCCAGTACATAAAAACCGAATTCCTAAATACTGCGCGGGCCGACGCACAACTTGAGGCGCAAGCAACACGCAGCCTCGCCGTTTTTCACCGCTTTTTGTACACGAACGGCTTCAGCACTTCGTCGGGATTCATTCTCTGAATTATGGTCTTGGACTCCTTCGTGGGATCTTTCTTCTTTTGAAAGTCGAAAAGCCAAAAAAATTCGTTGACGCGTTCAACGCGGAGCCGCCAGAACCCCAGATGCTGCAGCAGGTTACAGAAGAGTTCCGGGGAGGGAATACGACTGGTCAGCTCCACAATCTTGAGCAAGCCTCTGTTGCTCAGCAGACGGTGCGCCTCCCGGAGATACTCAATCCAATTGGTGCCAAGCAACGCCAAACACATCACCACGACCTCGCAGCTGTAGCTCGGGGCAGGGGTGTGGGCGATGTCGGCCACGGTCACCCTCTCGTTGTTGGCGACCAGATCGTACGACAGCACCTTGTTCCTGTCCAACGCTTGCGCCAACTTTGCGTCGCCGCACCCCAAGTCGCACACCTGCCAATACCTCGGGATGCCCCCTTCCGTTTCAGCCTTGTTGTCGGCTTCCTCATCTTCGTGTTCTTCGTCCTCTGCCTCGTCCTCCCCACCCTCACCTTTGTTCTTCTTCCTCTTCTTTGCTTTCTCCTCGTCGGTCGGAGGGTACCCTTTCTTGTACGTCTTCAGCTCATCAATGACAATATCCAATGGGTTGATGGGCCATTTCTCGACCTGACTTCGGTATCCCTCGTGGTACGTGTGGAACATATCCGGCGAGAGCTCAAAGAACTTCTTGGCGTCGCCTGAGGGGGAAAAGCAGAACATCTCGTTCAACATACGGAACGTTCCCGCTGACAGGGCAGTCGTCGCTTTGGTATACACCTCCTGTTCCTGCTTTTGCGGCTGGTAATCAGTCCACCACCTCTTGCGTTTTTTCTCCAGCGGCGCGGGAGCCGGCGCATCCTCCTCCGCGTCCCCTTTCTTCCGTTTTTTGCGGTTTCGGAGCCGCTTCATCTCCGCGAGCTCTCGTTCAAGCTCCTCTCTGTCATCGTCCACAGCTTTGGGCTTACACGTGTCGCCCAGAATGCTCTTCTTCAAGTCCTTGAGGGCGTCCACCACCTCCGGGGCCGCCGTACGCGCTTGTTTCAGTGTAACCTTCAGGCGATTCCTGCTCTCGGGCGAGAAATGCGTGCCGTTCTGCGCCAACGCCTTTTTGACGCCATCGGTTCCGGCGAACGTCACAAACCCGAAGGTCAAACCCCCGGACTTCAGAGTGCGCTCGGGCGTCACCGGAGCTACGGTGGCTTTGGTGACCGGGCCACACTTCTCTGCAAACCACTTCTGCAATTTACTCGCCGTCAATTTGGGGTCCAGTCCACCGACCCATACCTCTCTGGCTTCCGCTGGTACCACTACCGCTTTTTCCGTTGACTGAGGTCCCTTCCGTCGCCGTTCCTCTTCCGCCTTCTTCTGCTGTTCCTCTGCCGCCTTCCGGTCCTCCAGAAGTTTGTGATACTCTTCGATTTTCTTTTTCTTCTCCTCAATCAAAGCTCGCGCTTGTCTGTTGTCTTTGTACCGGCGTTTGCTCAGCTTTTTCTTGTCCGCGATGTCCGTCAAATACGTCCACTTGCGCCTCCGAACGGTGCGTAGGGCCTCCTTAAATTCCTTGGTCTTTTCCTGCTTCTTCTCTTTTTCTCGTATTTCTTCGTCGGTCGGGACTTGTAGACGCTTCTCACGGTTGGCCTTGTGTATCGCCCGGTTTTTCTCTTTCTTCTTCATCCCCTTGACGTGTTGTTTCCATATTTTGCCCAAATCCTTCGTTTTTTCCTTAGGCTTCGAGTCCTTGGGAGCCCCTTTACCCATTTTCCTGCGTTCAAAGAGCCACTAGAGGTGACAACAAGGCTCTGCACAAATGAAGAAGGGGATGAAGAAGGGCGCACTACTACACAAAGAAACGAGGTGGCGTGGCGCAGGCATCATGGCACATGACAGTCTACGAGCAGGTCCTGGGTGTATCCCCGGCTGGGGAATAGGCAAACCAATCTGCAGACCCCGGCAAACCGGTATTCCTGAGCAACAGAGGATCCAATGTTGAATGCCAGAATGCCAGCGCAGGGGACAAGTATCCACTCCGTGAGCACCGCGTGCGGACTGTGTGCACACCGCGTGTGGTTGCAAGCAGCAATGCACACCCATGACCGCCTTCTGGGCATTTTCTTGTGCTTCTGCAAGCACAAGAAAATGCACGAAGCACCATGCATCCCAGTCATCATCCTCGCTGGAGACATCTTCATCCCAATCACCCATCCTCTACATTGTGTTTCTCCCTTGCACCTTCTGAGTGGGCCATGAATTTCACAATTTGCCCAACCTCAAATGGTGCAATTTGCTGTCAATGTTCAATGGCCATCCCTTTTGACTACTGGGGTCGCACCAGGAAAATCCATATGCCACGGTACTCCATGCAATTCATGGACCACATTGACAGGCTGTTTTGCATCAGCTAGAGGATGAATGGGTTTGTGCGCGTTTGTTGCTGATACCCACATTGCATCCCCATGAAAACCATCACCTCCCAAGAGAACAAAATAATGCAGCACAGCACAATTATGAATTGTCATCATCTTCCCCAGAGGCATCCTCATCTGGCCACAACCCATGATATTGGTTTATACCCAGAGCAGAGTGTCGCTTGAAATAGGGCCCTGGTACTTCTGGTAGCACCAAAAGTTTGCACTGCATGGGCACCACGTGAGCACTGCGCCCCCCAAGAGACACTGGAAGGAGAATTCGAGAGATGTACCGCTTGGGAAAGGGCGTGCTTGCACAAAAACAGAGCATGCGCTTGTGCACATTGGTGTGGGGGTTATTTGGCTTGTACCTCCAAACTCAACGGGCTGCTACAGAGACAACTGATGGCGCACCTATCTGAACTCTCCGATGTTTGAAACTAATTACGGCGTCGCTCCCACCGGCGAAGAGGCAGACACTGTTGAAAATGGGCTTCTGTGACTAGGGCCTACATGCTACCTTTGGACTCCAAATGGCACCAGAATTCCGAAAACAGGTGGGAGAATGGTAACATTTCTGACAGCCGTCAACAGCAACAACAACAATGATGATTTTTTAAACGGGGTCTAGGCCGAGGTGAGGTGGCAAAGCACTCCGACCAGACAGCACACAAGAAAACCCTTGGAACGGAAGGCACCCATGAGAGACGGAGATGAGGCCCCCACCAGCTTCGCGACGCACTGCAGGTTGCCCAAAAGCTGGGATGTAATGGGATGGGATAGTGTCCACAGCCAGTATTGACGGTGTCCTGAAGCACTGGGCCCCTCTACCGCCTCAGCTGACCTTACAGGGCGTCGCAGGTTTCCCCGTATTGGACTCGGAGCTGCAGGACACCCGTGACCTAGGGCAACCCAGGTGCGGTGAATCCCGGCCCAAAAGCTAGGGGGGGGGGGGCAGAACGAAATTGATGACCTGATCAATTATGAAACTTTTCCCTTCCACGGGGGGGCGACCCCTCGGTTCTGGACGCCAACTAACCCACGGGGGGGCGACTACAACTGGTCCTGATGCGACCCACCCCCCAACTATCTTTCAAAACTCGGGGGGGGGGGGCAGTTGGGGGGGGGGTCCAGCCGGGGGTCGGGGGGGGGGTCCTCCTGGGGGTCGGGGGGGGGGCTTCCTGCCGGGGGTCGGGGGGGGGTCTAGCCGGGGGTCATGGGGTGTCCAGCCAGGGGTGAGGGGGGGGGGGGTCAAGGGTTACGGTTAAGGTTAGGGTTAGGGTTAGCCCTAGGGTTAGGGTTAGGGTTAGGGTTAGGGCTAGGGTTAGGGTCACCGATAGGGTTGTGGTTGCTGTTAGGGCCTGCAGCCCTCCTGTACCCCTCCTTCTAGTCAAAATTTTTTTATTGTTGTTTTAACACAAATATGATTTCTCTACAAATTTTTGAGTATTTTGAGTATAAACACATAGTATGAAAAAAAAATTTGGCGCCTTTGGCGCCAGACAGTTTTCTGTAGAGACACTTGTTGGTGGCCGACCCGGCAACACTATCTTTCAAAACCCGGGGGGGGGGGGGGGGGGCTGGGGGGGGTCGCATACAAGGACCGGGCCCGGCCGCCCCCCCGTGAACTAACCCCCCCCAACTAACTGTTGGCCGGAGGCCCCTTGGGGGGGGGGTCAGGGAGGGCGAATGGGGGGGGGGGGTCTAGGAGGGGCTTAGGGGGGGGGCCTCCGGGAGGGTCAGTTGGGAGGGGGGTCCAAGTGGGGCAATGCGGGGTGGTGGTGGTGGCGGGGGGGGTCCAGGTGGGGCGATTTGGGGTGTTGGGGGGGGGGGCATAGGCTCCCCTTACCTCCCCTTGCCCTCCCTCTAACCATACGATCACCATAAACCTAACCCTAACCTTTGCAGCCAGCTAGTTTGGCCATGCCAGCCATGTTGATTAGGCTGAACAAGATCTCCCAAATTTCGTTCATGGCTGCTTTTGCCACATCATTGCTCCATTTTGGACCCCAACACTCACTCTTCTGACCCTAGCCTAGGGTGAGAGCTAGGGCTAGGGTTAGGGCTAGGGTTAGGTGTAGGTGTAGGGTTAGGAGTAGGCTGAGGGTTGGAGGTTGGCGTTAGAGTCAAGGTTGGGTTTAAGGATAGTGTTGGGGTGCAAAAAGGACAAAATTTTCCTTAGGGCACCTTTGGTGTTCATGGAGTGTCGGGCGCCTTTGGCGCCCATGGACGCCTGAGGGCGACACCTTTGGCAACTAACTGTTGGCCGGAGGCCCCTAGGGGGGGGGGGGTAGACGGCGTCCTAGGAGCCGCCCCCCCCCCCCCCGGGTTCCCTTCCAAAAGTATGAGGTACAACAAGTTTACCAACACACAAAAAGGGGGGGAATCCGCCCTTCCTATGAAGCATGAGGGCTACTGGTGGTGTACATTGGTGAAAGTAGGCATGGGGTGTCATTAGAAAGTATGTTCACATGAGAAATTCCCTGCAAAATGCCTTTTCAAGAGTGTGGTACGACATTTTTAGCCGACGTAGGTGTTCCGATGGCATGGGTACTGTTTTTTTTCCTAGTCTGCTGCATTCCATATGTCCCGGGGACCTGAATTCTGCCCCTGCAACCCTTGTTGGTATACCAGGATTTTTTGTTTTAGTCTGATGTAGTCCATATGTCCCAGGGACCTGAATTCTGCACCCTGCAACCCTTGCTTGTGTACCACAGGAATTCTGTTTTTTTTTTAGTCTGATGTAGTCCATGCACCATGCACAGGATGATCCACATCATTCGATTGTTGCACCTTGGTATCATTTCCCCTTCAAATATTCTGAACGCAGGCACCATTGTTGCTTATGTACTACGCTAGGAAGTCCTTAGGAACAAACACTCAGATTGTACCACTGTTACCATTTCTTCCCCGTCTTAGTACGAGGTGCGACATGATCGGTCGAGTCCGAGGAGCCCCCCCCCCCCCCCCCGCCAAAAGCCATAACATGTACCTCGGGCTCGACTTGTCGCAAGCCAACGGACCTAAAGGTACATTGTGGCCCCAATATGGCATATTATGGTGCATTGTTACCCCCCCACCCTTGCTCAACGACCAGCAACGTTTCGCCGCTTGACCAGCGGGTGGTTGTTGGGCGCTGTATGACGAGGGGTTGGTCGTTGCGCATGCTTGTGTAGCCCCCAACCATATTCCCACTTGCTGCGCCGGGAGCATAACACCAAATGCCCTTCCCACAGGCAAACAGATTGACATAGCAACATGTAGTTGTAGAATTTCAGCAAAATGGATGTGACGTGTGCACGCAAACATGCATGGAACGAAAAATGTTGAAGTGGTTCCGACCTGAATGCACAACGAGAGTGGGTTGGGGTTCCTGCTACTTAGGGGAGTATTTGCCCTGTGCACCCCCTGCGTGCCACTTTTATGACAACTTTCCCAGATTGAGCCCCCAAGTTCACCATCACCTATGAAGCCCCGGAGCAGACCAACGGATGCCTCTTGCCTACCAAATGAAGCAACAAATCATCTGTGCACAACATTGAACTCGAAAAGCATATTTGATTCACCTTCACAACTTTGGTCCACCAAATTCATTCACTCAAATTGAACAAGCAAGATTGTTCAATAAACAGTCATGGCCCCACAGGTGTGCGGGTCAATACATTCCGCACAATAATTCAAATTACATTCACCACATTCTGTTGTAGTGTGCTTTTGATAGCACAATGCACATATATCAACCTCATCCCCAACATCATCTTGCGTGGCATCGGCAACGGTGGCTTCGGTGCTCTTCCAAACATGAGGGGGGAACATGTTCCCACGGTCCAGACGGAGGGTACCGGACCTGCCTTTAGATGCAAAATTGGGTAAAGTGTAACAAAAAGCGGACTCATTGATGCAACTCGTTGGGACAACCACGCCAAATGTTCCGAATTAAGCGCTAGTGCCACAAATGAGCAAACAATTGCTCAATTCGGGCCCTACACCATCCATGCACATCATTATATGACTACTGCCGTGCCGATAGGGTGTCATTCTTCCGGCCAATGAATGGCGCGATGACATGCACACGGCCCTTGTAGGCTCCATCATGGCCACCTACCTCAAAATCAAAGAAATCTCGTCGTGTGTGGGGAGGTCCATAACCATCACCCTTGCCTTCTTGGGGTCCCCATAGTGGGGATAAATCCCTTCTCGGGGTCCCCATAGTGGGGAGAAATCACCATGGCTACATCACCACTACCTTCTCGGGGTCCCCATGGTGGGGAGAAATCACCATTGCTACATCAACCTTGCCTTCTAGGGGTCGCCATAGTGGGGACAAGTCAATATGGCTACATCACCCCTGCCTTCTAGGGGTCCCCATAGTGGGAATAAATCAACATGGCTACATCACCCTTGCCTTCTCGAGGTCCCCATAGTGGAGAGAAATCAACATGGCTACATCACCCCTGCCTTCTAGGGGTCCCCATAGTGGGAATAAATCAACATGGCTACATCACCCTTGCCTTCTCGAGGTCCCCATAGTGGGGACAAGTCAATATGGCTACATCACCCTTGCCTTCTAGGGGTCCCCATAGTGGGGATAAATCAACATTGCTGCATCATCTTGGCCTTCTTGGGGTCCCCATAGTGGGGACAAGTCAATATGGCTACATCACCCCTGCCTTCTAGGGGTCCCCATAGTGGGGAGAAATCAACATGGCTACATCACCACTACCTTCTCGGGGTCCCCATGGTGGGGAGAAATCACCATTGCTACATCAACCTTGCCTTCTTGGGGTCCTCGTAGTGGGGACAAGTCAATATGGCTACATCACCCCTGCTTTCTCAGGGTCCCCATAGTGGGGATAAATCACCATGGCTACATCACCCTTGCCTTCTCGGGGTCCCCATAGCGGAGAGAAATCAACATGGCTACATCACCCCTGCCTTCTAGGGGTCCCCATGGTGGCGAGAAATCAATATGGCTACATCACCCCTGCCTTCTCGGGGTCCCCATAGTGGGGAGAAATCAACATGGTTACATCACCCCTACCTTCGAGGGGTCCCCATAGTGGGGACAAATCAACATTGCTACATCACCCCTACCTTCGAGGGGTCGCCATAGTGGGGATAAATCACCATGGCTACATCACCCTTGCCTTTTCGGGGTGCCCATGGTGGGGACAAATCACCATGGCTACATCACCCTTGCCTTCTCGGGGTCCCCATAGTGGGGAGAAATCAATATGGCTACATAGCCCACGCAAAGAGCCCACGCACTCACCCATCCGACGCCAAAAACAGGTTTGGGACCGAAAATAGCCCAAAAAGTTGCCCCGGGTGCGCCCTGCACACTAACGCTCCCTCCTTGTTGGCAAGGAGGCGTTCGGTCCAAAGAAATTGGTGACTCAATTTTGGTCCTACATGCCTCAATTGTTAGAAAACATTCGTCCTGCATGCATGAAGTTTTGTGCTACAGCCACCACAATTCGTCCCACAGCCACGAAAACAAAACCCTGTGAACAAAACCTTTGTGTGGGGAAAAGCGCCGGTTGACTAGGGGTTGGTCGTTGCACAGGGGAGCCCCCCCCCCCCTTTGAAATCCCCCCCCTAGTGCGCGACGGTCTCCCCTCTGGGGCAGGGGGATTGCAAGGGTATTTCAAGGCAAGGGGTTTCGAAGCGATGGGGGTAATGTCCGGCGACTCTAGAGACTTGGGTGATGCAACCGCCACAGCCTTGAGCCTTGAGTGTTGATCACTGTCATGATCCACTTGAGTGACTCCACCAGGGTGTATGTACTGAATGTGGCAAAACTGCGGCCCATTTGGTGAAGGCCCCACAACAGTGGCCAACACATGTGCACCAAGTGTGCGTGAGTGGTACCATACACGGTCACCGGGAGAAAACATCTTGGATCTGAAAAAGGGACATGACACCCTGTACACCGCCTTTGGAAAGAGAATATCACAGAATACACACAGGTAATTGATTTGAGGTAATGGCAAAGCAATGCAAGAACGTGTGTGTGACAGATGGGGAACACAAACCACCGCAATAGATATTGCTGAGCAAAACAGTGAAATGAAGGTCCCAAGGGGGGGAGATTGCCAGGGGGCGGGGATTTCAAGGGGGGTAGGTCGTTTGTAGGGAAGGATAGTGTCGAAGTGATGGGCTCATGGGTAAAATCCATAGATGTGACACAGTGCCCATGGAGTGGCCGACACAGTGAGAACTTCCTCATCCCCACCCCCCTCTGAAATCCCCATTATCTGGAGTCCAGCCTATTGACTCTTGACTATTGGCTCAAATTTTGGCTATTTTTTGACCCACAGCCTTCCAATCGTTTCGCAATAATGTCTCTCATAACATATTCAACTCCTCCAATGCACAGCCTTGTTCATCCTGTGACGATACCACTTGAGACTCAAGCACTTGTGCAAGTCCGGTCAACTCAGTATTTGTGTGCTCGCTCTCATTCAAATCAATCATGACACTAACGTCCGATACACACACGCGGGCGCACAGCAAATGTAGCATTGTTGATGTGGCAGAACATGGGGTTATGACCATAGACGGGCAGAGGTTCAAGCAGGTTTGCGATTGGTGCAATCCAGAATGAACTGAACCCAGTCAACCATTGAATGGGGACGTTTGGCATTTAGCATGTCCTTGCCCTACGACCTGCTTGTCCAGGGATAAATGCCCTGCAGGGGCGCACTTTTTACACACAAATTTACAGTGGTGACTCCAACCAAAGCGCAGAGGATGGGCTGAACTGCTCACCTACTGGTGCTGTTAAGATAAAGCTCCACCCACGGGCGGGGGTAATGACCATGGTACCGCCATGGTACAGCAAAGCACCGCAAAAGCACTCCAAATACAGAAGCTCCCGAGACAATAGGACAATACTTCTGGAGCAATGGCAGTGAAATACCTGAAAGAATGTCCCTCACAGAATTGTCTCACCTCAGCCGGAATGCTGAAGCTGGATGCCGGCAAACAAATACACAAGCATCACGGAGCAGCATAATCAATGCTTCCACTGATGCTGGTTCCGGTCCAGCCGAGGGAATGTGCCCACGTCAACGCCCCCTTCCGCCCCAGGGGGTACAGGTATTTTCAAATAATCGCCCACTGCATTCGTTGCGCCCACTGGTGCCCACGTTGCAGTTTCGTCATTATGACTCATGGTGCAATTGTGGTGACACCCAACGAACACTGTTTGGCCCTTGGACTGAAGGTATGATGTAAAACACAACCGATGGCATGACAGGGCCTGCAATGGTAATCGGTGCTGGGGCGGCACAAACATGCACGACTCCTGCACCGGGAACGCACGTGCACCGGACAATGGACGCACGCATCGTGCAAATACCACTAGGTTCAGCGCAACGAGGGGGTCAGGTAGGTTTTGGGTTGGGTGAAGGACAGTGGGAGCAGAATGGCAGTTCGGGCTGTACAGTGGCATTGCTCACAGAAATACACAAACAGCCTTGAGCCCAAAGGACGGAGCACTCATTCCGGAAAAGGGCAGATCATGGACCTCTGCAGGATGGGTTGGTCCAGCCATTTTTCTTTGTTGCACGTTCCCTTTGGCATTTGGACATTTAGACAGTTGGACGGACGGATGGAAAGGGGGGGGGGCAGATATTGAGAACATTTTACCATTAATCAAATTGCACAACAGTCCCAAAGAGGAATTGTCTGGTGCATCCCCCGAAGGCGCGCATCGTCGGTGGCGTGGGCTGCCAATGTCGCGTTCCAGCAAAGGCGAGGATACCAGCCCCACCAACCCCCGTCCCCCTATCGTGCACGACTTGGGGGGCGGTGCGCACAAGCACAATCGCATGTGTGTCGGTGCAGCGCTGTCCTCCGCGTGGTCTCGCTAAGAGCCAACGTTTCCAGCGCCAGTCAAGCACGGCGTCGGGGCTGTGAGGCAGTGGAGCCAGCTGCATGCGGAGGGCATTACCTAATGCCAGTGCCCGGGCCGCGAACGAGGTCCTCCAGACCACATTACTCGCAGTGCTGCTTCGCTGTGCCGCCACCGCTAGGACCGGAGGACAATACCCTTGAACCTGAGCACTGCAGTGCGCTAGCGGATGCACGCGAGGAGGGCTCACACATGGCACTCCGATGTTCCGCACACTGTCCCAGGGTTTCTAGGGGGTCCAGTGGAAGGTAGCGTGCGGCTGAGGGTTGGTCGCGGGACACGAGTGCAGTGCTGCGGATGGTCTCAGGGATGCTCAGGGGTCAGAGTGAGGGTGATGGTCAGGACTCAGGTTTGAGTCAGTTAGGGTCGGGGTCAGAGTCAGAGTCCAAGTCATCATGGCGATCACAATAAGGGCAACGATGGCTTGGAGATAGGAGCTGGGCACCAAATAAACAAATCAATGCAGACCGATGGAGTTGGGTGTTTTGTCTCCACCCTCTCCCGTTGACAGAACCTGTTTGCCCTACTTACTGCTGATGTAAAACATGACTTAGAGTGGGTTTGGCCCTTCCTCTGTAGAGTCCTGGTCATAAAGACCTGAAGTGGTCGCCTACGGTTGGTGATTCACACACGTCGGTCAGGGTCAGGGTCAGGGTCAGGGTCAGGGTCAGGGTCAGGCAGACTTAGGACATCCGGGCCCCATCCAAGTACCAGCGAACCATTATGATGAATGCCCTCCGGCTCACAGGGTCACCGAGGACGGCTTTGCCCCATTATTTGTGCCCCCCCTGAGGCTCAATAGCGGGACCTGTTAGTTGGGCGTCACGTGCTATGACAGCTGAGCCACGGAACCTCGTTTGGGCACGGTCACGGTCAGGGTCAGGATTGCGGTCAGTAGGGGCCATGGGTTTCATACGTGCAATAAAGCAGACAACAGGAACATGAACAGTAGCCCCAAAATACAGAAACTGATGACCAGAAGGGCGATTGTGCTGCCAATTGGATCATTGATCACTGGTTCGAGAATAACACCTTCCGGTGGTACCCCCCCTTCCACTGGAACAAGCACAGCCCAAGTCCCAGAAAAAAACAGTATCAGGGGGCCACCGTGCTTCGCTAGACAAGGCAGTGCTGGCGCATGGACGTGAAGGGGGTGCATGTTGGGTACGGCAATAGCCATGGCCCCCAATCACATCAAAACCCATTCCAATCTTCTGCACTCCACATCACAACGCTTTAATAGGCAGAAGCAAGTCTCAGATGCATGTTCCAGCCCGACTTTCCTTGTCTTGCCACAGACAATGGGCTCACAGTCTTGTGGCTTTACCTTATGCACCACAAAAATCGCGGGCCTATGTCACCAGTGGACCGGTGATGGGAAATGATGTCACCTTCTGCAGGCACAATTTTGTCTGCGGCGCAGGAAGATGCAGCATGTTGCATGTTGCACTACATGTGCAAGACGGTTGATTCACAACCATCAAATTCTAATGTACCAACTTTATGTCCTGCATCACACATGTCCTTCCATGGGGCGGACATCAGCCAACATGTTATCTTCACAGGCATGCCCCTGTATCGAATGGTACCCATGGAAAAAAAGCAGTGCGCCAACAAGCGCTGCATGACCGGGGGGGGGGCGTGTTGTGTAAGATGGGGTGCGACGCAGCTCAATTCTTTATCAGCAGGCACGTGCAGACATGGGGGCGGACAGGACAGGCTCACACTGACACACACGAAGGACAAGAGCGACATTCATCAGTAGTTAGGCATGCACAAACGGTTTGAGGTGACCAGGTTTCTAACGCACCGGCAGAGCACAACGATTTGCTTCACGGGGGAGGTTATGGGGGGGTGAGGGAAGGAGTGTTCGGTGCACCGCAGCTGTTCATATGAGGTGGTCTGACTACCTTCACAACCTGAAAAATGGCGCCCAAAAATATTAACAACGCTGTCAGGAGAGACACGCAAAACGCTCGGACTTTGTCCTGACTGGGATTGGGTGGCTGATGGAGGCGAGGAAAGCCAAGGGAGAAACCTGCGTGAAATACCGACCACGAAATCCTACCATCACGCAAACATCGTGTTGGGAAATCCAGAATCCACCGCGCATTGCCTGTACAACGCATAGGATTCGCCCCGGAAAGCGGCTCCGACGGCGTTGCACCGCTGCAGCAACCGTTGCATGTCCCGGGTGGACCAAGCCACCGCTTCTGTGGGGCTCGGATTGAGGGGCGCGGCACTGATACGTGAGGTGCACTGCTGTGATGTTTTTTGGTGACTGCTATGCACTGCAGGGCTGAATCGCTGTGTACTGCTGCATACCACTACAAAAACCAGGTGCAACCGCAAACTCATACGATCGCAGCATCCCGTCTGTGGCACTGCCAGTATTGTACTAACACTATCATCGGACGACTATCATCGGACGCGGCCAGCACTTAAGGGGAACCTGTCAATTCCAGGAAAAAAAAGTGGTGTACTGCTACGTACTGCTGCTACAACAAGCTGTGTACCGCTGTAACCTCACGTCTGATTGAAAGCCCCGGGGCTCGTGCTGGCAGCTCCCCAGAACCGGCCTCTGTGTGTGGAAACTGTTTGTGGGCGATGCTGCCATGGCACACATCCTGGAGGGCGGTGTGTTCCCGTGCACCACCCAAAAAGGGGCGCAGTCGGGCCCAGTGCCAAGGAACGCGACGCTCACGCGTCCTCGCGCACCGCCACTTCCGCAGACGTCTCAGGCAGCCCCCGGAAGCAGAACGCGGCGAACACGTCGTCGAGGTTCGCGCAGAACTTCACGTGCAGGTGGCGTTCGTACCGCTCCTTGAGCGAGAGACCGCCGGGGGTGTCTTTGTTGAAGTTGCTCCGGGAGCCCCACACCAGCAGCGTCGGGGGGTACAGCTCCGTCGCGAGCCGCGCGTGCGGGTGCCACAAGAACTGCAGCAGTTCGAGATGCGTCAGCGGAATGGACTTCCAGCCCTCGTCTGCGAACGTCACCACGTACGACTGCAGGAAATCCTGCTTCTTGAGGGCCGCTTCCACCTCCGCCAGCGTCTCCGCCACCACGACCTGGTACGGCAGGTAACAGTCGCGGTGCATGACGTTCTGTACAAAGGACTTCCGCGTCTCGTTCGCAAGCTCCAGCTGGATCTTCAGCAGCTTCTCCTTCCCGCTGGACCGCTCCGTCCCCTCACGCGGCGGCAGAAACAGGATCAGCTTGGCCCCACTCAACGCCGCGCTGGTGTCCGTCATGCACAGAATGCTGTCCATGTAGCGGTCCATCACCCCATGGCCGTACAGCGAGGAATCCCACGTCAGGATCTTCACGCCCTCGTGCTGGTCGTAGTATGCGCAGTGGGAGGGGCTCTTGTCGGCGATGATGGCGTACGCCAGGTTTTTCGTCCGGGAGGTGGTGCCCTTCATGGACATGATCTCCGAGCGCACCTCATTCAGATAATCATCGGTGAAGCTGAAGCCAACGTACAGAATGGTGCGGCTCATCATCACGGACTTCAGGAAGTCGTGGTAATTGCGGTTGCCGTGCAACAGCTTTCGGTATCCCTCTCTGGAGAGCACTATGGTCCCTGGTTCAGAGACAGAGCCGTGGATCTGCACGATTTGCCGCCTATGCATCGGGACAAACTGAGAGGGCATCGTGCGCACGATATCCAAAAACTGAGGAAGCCTGTCGGCGCCGCTGAGAGGCGTGATCCCTTTGCAGATGCCACACCCCGTGTCGGCCTTCCCCTTCTCGTACGGTTTCTGGCAGATGCATAACTCCCAGGAATAGTTTGTGGTCAAAACGGCGAAGAACTTCATGCACTGGATGTAGTCGATGCGTGACGCCATGACATTGTAATCGGGTGTAGCCTTCGGCTGGCTGGGCTTCGACTTGCGGCTGGCTAGAGCATCGATATGGAACGATGTGTGGTACTCCTGAGGCGCATCGTCCAGAAGAGACGTGCTGCGTGATCGGTCCGGGAACACGGATCTGCGGCGCAGATCCAGAGGAGGGACGTCCAACTCGGTGCGCTTTTGCAGTATCTCTTGTCCCTTGGGGACCTGGTTTTTGAGAATGTCTGCCAAATACTCCTGCATGGAGCCTTTCAGGGAATCCTCAAGCAGCTGAGCCGCCAGCTCATAGCTCGTGTGGTTGCCGCCCGCCGACACCAGCCGGTGAACCTCGTTACGCACCGCCTTCCGATCCTCCACTATCTCCTCCAACTCCTCAACGCACAGGTCTCGGGCTTGAGGTTGACGTAGGTCGTCCTTTGCACACTGCAGACTCTTCTGCGCAATATCGATGAGCAAATTGCCCCAGCTCGGAGCCCCCGCGGGGATGCAAAACCCAGCCCCAATAAAAACCAGGCAATTGCCGCCTGAGATCTCCCGCAGCATGGAAGGGAACTTCCGGACCTGAGCATCACAATCAAAACAAGGTTCAGGGTATCGAAAAACGAGCCGCAGTCGCATGGGATCCTCGACCACCCGCTGGACCATGTCTCGGAAAATGATCTTGTGTTTGGCAGTTACCCAGACGCTGGGGGCTCCACTGCGGTACGCTTTCTCGATGAGGGCAGACGTCTTGGCGTCGTAGGGCTTGTCTGGATACAGCGCATCGAAACTTTCCCCGTCCCACGCCCAACGGGTGGTCGCGGCACACAGCTCCTGGTAGAGTTCTTTGATGCCGGTCGCACAATTCGCACTTCTGGGGTCGACGCTCTCGCTGAGCCTTGTGCCTGCGACATCGAAAACCAACTTGGACTGGAGGCTGTGGGTGCGGAAGGAAGGGCCGGACTCAATCCGTCCGATGTGCACCATTGTGTCCAGTGATCTGGGGCATGGTGAATGAAGCGGGGATTCGGGGTCGTCCCCGTCGTCGTCTGGGCTGTCACGGCTGACCTCTTCGGCGGTGGATTCCGCAATCAGGTGATCGACTGTGGAGGCCTGAATGCCCTCGACATATGTGATAATTTTGAGCCATGGAGCTCCTCCTTCGGGCCGCAATTGACTGACACGCCGTTTGATGGCATGTATGATGCCTTGCCACACCTGCAGCAGAAAACACCAACAGCGCCACCAGCGACCGCAGCATTGGCAGCAGCAACAGCAACAGCAACAACAATATCAACGTGAGAATGACAAGTTTGGCAGAGTACGGGCTATGGCACTGCTCCAAGGGAAACCACTTGCACTCCACAGCCTTGACCTTACCAATGCACAGCCAAAATGAAGCGGAACCGTGCTGAATGGGTTGGGGGTCAGAGAATAAGCCGCCAATATAAACTGTCCATAGCAAGCGCAAACCCTTCCCACGCAAATGTGTACAAGCAAATGCAGTGTCCTCACCCGACTTGAAGGGTATCGGGAACCTCAAAGAAAACTAGCGCCACCCAAAAAAGACAGGACGCGTTGATACTTGATACTTGGTTTTCAGGCTAGTGCCCCAGCCACACCTTCAGCCGATTCGAGTCCGTCAGCTCCAAAACAATCGACTGCACCCAAACCAGCGGCTCGCGTTGATGCTCAAAATAGGCGTTTTCATCCGTCCCATTGCTCTCCATGAACGGATGCAGGGTGTCCGTGATCCACGACCGCAGCTGCGCAGGGTCGTCGTCGGGCACGTCGCAGATAAGACTTTGAACTCCGAGAGCGCAAGTGGAATCAATCAGGCGCCGCACAACTGTAGCTCGCTGTGAGAGCCTGAGGGGGCAACAACACACATGATAAGCAAGGAGCCTTGTGGATACAACTTTGCCAATGTCATTCAACGTCATTCAATATCATTCACGGTCATCACTCACGGTGACACTATTGTCTTGCCAGCAGCGGCTACCACTACTTGACCTTGACCTGTTGGTATCATTGTCACTATCGCTGCCACTGCCACTAGATGAACCTGTACTAATAGATGCAAAGGAGGACAAGGAGCTTGCCCCATCTAGCAAAAAGGAACAAAAGGGCCTGCAACTACAGAATACACACACAATGTACAAGTACTAGCAATCATAATAAATTTGCAGTACAAGAAGGCAGATGAGACATTCCACTGGAGACACCTTATTTGTTCACAATATTTTTGGGGTTTGCACTTTCCCACCATGGCCCTTTATTTTTTTTGTGACCAATCACAAAAAATGACCCCCCCCCCCGACCGGACCCGGACTCCCCAAGTGGCGCAAAACTTGTATCCATCCGTGACACCCACGCTTCCCGCCACCTGTACCCTCCTGCCCTGCATGAGCGGGACTTTCAGCCTATATTGCGTCGTCTCGTGAGTGTCTAGTCTCCTGCAGGTTGGTGCTGGAGCGTGAGCTTGGTTGTGCCACTAGCGCGGTTAGTCGTGCCTACGGGAGTGGGGTCTTGGCCCCTGGGGGTGGGCCCTGCCACCTCTGCGGTCGGGTGACACTGAGGCCCCTCAAGGAGGCGCCAACGATCCCTATGCCCTCGGCAGTGATAGCGCTAGCGCTCACAGCGTGGGCTGATGTGCGCAGGGCCAGTGTATTGCCTGGGGGTTGCCAAAGGAACGCCGATCGCAGCGCCACTTGGCACGTGTATGCATCGTCTAGAGCCGCCGTGATCACATGTGTCGGGGTGACAAGGGCCTAGGGCGGACAGCCGCGCGGAGCCGTCGAGCACCGAAGGGAACGGGTAGCTCTCCCTAGGGCGTGCGCCGCCACTTGCAGACCGGAGAGAAGCCCGTCACAACCGGTGCCATGCTGTGCCGGGACGTACATGTCCGGGCGGTGCCGGCCCAAAGCCTCGGCATACGCTAGATGGACGGTTGACCCAGCGGCAGTCTGACACTGTGCCCCTATGGATGCCCAGCGTAGCCGAGGTGTAGTCACTGGCGACGTACTAGACCTTGCACGGCGGAGCCTCCCTGCCAAGTTCCACGCGCCTAGCCTGCCGGCCCGGTTGGACGATACAGTGAACATGCCGGACACACCGTGACCAGGCCGCCCAAGCCCGGGTTGTCCCCGTCCGGGGTGGCCGGGAGAGCCCCGTTCGCCACGAGGAGGACACACCCTCTAGTGTACGCTTGGTGGACCTACACCGCTCGCTCTGTTGGGGCTACCCGCATGGCCAGTGGGACAAGCATGTCCATGCCCACTTCTCGCAGGGTGTGCTCCAGGAGCTCCTGGTCCGACCCGTCTAGGCCGTACCACACCCGGCTCGTCCAGAGTGTACATACGTTCTCGCGAACGATGACGGTCCGGGAGTCCACGGCGTAGAGGAAGCCCCGGACATGCCGTAGGCGCATGCGTGTGTAGAGATGGGGGATCCCAAACCCGCTGCGGTCTAGCGGGTCCACAAGAGTGCACATAGGACATTGTGGGGCCCGTGTGAGGATCCGGTCTAGCGCTTGCTAGACGTTGCACAGCCATTGCGGGTGGGGGGGCATCGCCTCATAGACATAGTACGGCACGGACACCACGAAGGCAAGCACCACCAACCCGCCGCCCGGCACCTATGTCCTGCAGCAGCCCGCCTGGCCCCACAAGGTGCTGCCGGAGGTGGGCTTTAGCGGGGCCTCGCACTACTCATAGGTGCATGGGCCGTGGCCTGCGTTGTGGCCTGCAGCTCAGCGTAGATGCGCAAGCTCAAAGTGTACTGCTTGAGGCTAGACGGCCGCCGCATCCGGTACGTGCGGGGCACACTGCCCGCCTCCTTGGGTCCTTGGATCGGCAAAAAGAGGGCTCCATGCTCACCGGGGTGCCACTAGTCATTGGGGTCCAGCCGTGGGAGCATCTCGCCAAGGCTGCGGCTAACGTGGGGAAGGTCGGGAGGGCTCTTGGGGCCTTGTGGCCGGCCTACCTATTGGTTCAGTGTCGTCCAAGCACGGGGAGTGGCAGACCACATAACATAAGAACTCTGTTTGCTTCTCGCAGACCTTCGTGAAGTTCCTTACGCCCATGCATCTGGGCGCCCCCATTTGCTAGGTGGTATGGCCCCGCCAGGCCGTAGGGCGAGGCGACCTAGACCTTCATGGTGCAGTAGAACCTTTGCAACCACGGGGGCAATTCCTTAGGGCCCCCGCAGCAATCTGGGTTGCAGAAGGCGTTGGCTTCGTCCCAATGGCCGGACCACACCTCACCGTACCGCAGGCGCCAGCTAGCCAGGAGCCATCGGCACACCAGCGTCAGCATTTGGCTTGACAGCTCAGGCGGTACGGCGTGCAGGCGCTCCCGGCGACTCATCCGCCTCTCCTTGACCACAATGATCTGCAAGCGGCAGAGGCTCGGCTCCCGCATGACCGGCCGGCTGTTGTGCACCAGCCACACCAGTTGCTTTTTGGCTAGGTAGAGGTAGAGGTGGAGGACCGCCGAGAGGAGCCTGCTGGGCACCCTTTCGGACAGTGCTTGTAGCACCTGGCCTAGGACTAGCAAGGCGAACCCAGGAGCGTGCTCATCAGCGGCCGCGGCAGCTCCTCGAGGGACGTCGCCGGCAAGTCCTTGCCCACGGCCTACGGCAAGTTGTGGAACGATGGCGGGGCGGCTGCCACCGGCGGCTCCGGCGGCCGTGGCATTGCTCCCCCGCATGCGGAGGACAAAGTGAAGGTCTTTTGTCGGGTCGCTGGGTTAGCGGGCACGACCAGCCGTGAGGGGTGCATGGGGTCCATGGCGCGCCCCCATGGCTGCCAGCCCATCGGGTCGGTTGACGACCAACACTCTGGTGTGGGGGGCTTGTCCTGGTGGCCGACACACAGGACTAAGGCACAAGCCCCACCCTTACCGACACCAGCGCGGCGGTCTGCTACCAACCACCAACCCCACTGCCTGACCGCCGGGTGTGGACCGCCGCTTCCCACCCTTGCTTGCCCCCCCCCCCCCCCCCAAAAAAAGGTGCTGGCACCACCGCACACCCCGGCCCGCCGGAGGCCTCGTCCTGTGCACGCTGGCAATGCCGGTCTCCCCCCCCACGATGGCCCTGTTGGCGGCACCTACAAGCGAACAGAGTGAAGGAGTGTGGGGGCGCGGGGTGGGTGGGCGGGGAGGGGGGAGGGGGCACCCATGTTGCGGTTGGGGCGTGCCAGCCCCACGATGGCCGCGCCCTCGCCCTGTGTGGGGAACCCTCGCCCTGCGATGGGCTCCGCCTGCCGCCGTGGTGCCCTGCAGGGAGCAGGCAGGGCGCCAATGCTCGAGGAGGGGGAGGGCGGCTTCCCCTGCACCACCAGCAGGCACAGAGCCTCGCGCCCCTGCAGCCGCCCGTCAAACCTGTCTGAGTCGTCCGGCCGTCGGGTCGGTGGTCGACCGGCGCCTTGGTGAGGGGGGGCTTGTCCACGTGGCTGAGGCAGAGGACCAGGGTACGGACCCCACCCCTGCAGACACCAGAGCGGCGGTCAGTTACCGCCGAGACCGCCCGACTGCCGTGCCCGACCGCCGCACCTCCCTTGGCCCCTGCCTTCGGCGCTGGTGCCTGCGCTCCACCCCGCCACGTCTCGTGCTCCTTGCCCATCCTAAGGGTGTGGCGTTTCTTCGCCCGGGTGGCCTGGGGGGGGGGGGGGGGCAAAAGCCCCCCCCCCCCCAGTTTTCTGGTCCCCAACGAGGGGCCAGCCCACGGCCTGCACCCTCGCTGTGTGGTGGCTAAAATTTGGGCCAACTGAGAGGGGAGGGGATGTGGGAGGCTGAGGGGGGGGGATGTGTGGGAGGCTGAGGGGGTCAGTGGCTGAGGCAGCGCAACACTGAAACACTGCGAGAGGGAAGTAAGAGGCGAAGGGAGGGTGGTGAGCTGAGTGGGAGAAGTGAAAGGCCTTGGGGTGGAGGGATGTGGGAGGCTGAAAGGGGGATGCGGGAGGCTGCAGGGGGGACAGTGGGAGGCTGATGTGGGATGCTGATGGGGGGGATGTGGGAGGCTGAAGGGGGTAATCTAATCTGGGAGGCGAGGGCATAGGAGGGCATAGGGGGCCGGGGAATGGCAAAAAGGGACTGAAAGAGAGGGGGAAGCCGAAGCGGAGGCTGAGTGAGGGCAGTGGCATGCCGACGGACGCAGCGGGGGACTGAGGGGGGCATTGAGGAGCCTCAGGGAAGGAAGCGCCACCCGTTAGAACTTGATATCCACAGCACCGTCACCATGTCGTGTGGCTGCGCCTCCGCACTGTTCTCCCTCGCTTCTATGAGCTTCAGATTGGCGCGCAACTGAGCGATGATTGCCTGGGTGTTGCCCAGGCCGCTGTCCATCCGCTTGACGTCCGTTGCGGCCACGTCGAAGGACTGCTGCGTGATGTAGCAGCCCTGCCCCACCAGCTCCTCCGCAGCTCCGGCGTTGGCGTGTAGCAATGCCACCAGCAGCGGACTCGACCCTTTCTCTACGCCGGCGGTGGTGTAGCGGGTGCGGATGTTGGGGTCAATGTCCGGGGCCGCAGCAAACAACTTGCGCATGCACTCCACCGCCTGGAGCCCAGGCCCAGGCCCGCGTGCCAAGAAGTGCAGCGGGGCCCAGGCGTTGGGCCGGAAATTGGGGTTGATGCCGAATTCGATGAGATCGTAGATGATCTTCCGGTCCGGCAGCGTTCTGGACTGCCACGCCCGCAAGGCGTTGCAGAGACGGTCGCTGTAGCGCTGGACGCGGCACAAGACGCCCATCACCTCGTCGAAGGTCTGGGTGTGCAGGTCGAAGTGGATCTGCTCGCAGCCTTCGGAGTACAACGTCGAGCGCTCCCGCGAATTGATCACCGTCGTGATGGCGCATACCGTTCTGAAGTAGTACTTATGGACGCTCTGAAGCCTGCGGACGGCCCGTAGCAGGTGGTGGCCGGAGTCCACCTCCCGCACCGCCTGCTTCGTCGACGACCCGCCCGGGCCGGACGTTGGAGTCACAAAAACAGAGGAGGTCAAGACGAAGTTCAGAGGCACTTCGCTGGCCTTCAGCTTCTTGATGGCCTCGTTGGTCCCGTAGGCCACGTCGACGATGATGCCGTGCTGCCGCATCATATTGATCATGGGCTGAAGGTGCAGCCGGTGATGGTCTTCGGAGTCGACCCAGAGGATGCGGTGGAACTTCATCCGGATCTTTCGGTCGGTATGGTCGTAGGGGTCTTGCCATTCGTAGACAAACCCGTTCCTGTACTCCGGGTTTGGGACCTCCCGACAGGGCTCAGGGAAGAGAGGCAGACCGTCCAGCAGCGATGCTTCGTCTCCTGAACACGCCTGTGAGAGCGCAGAGGGGGTCGTGAAAGAGCATTGAGAGGGCACAGGTAAAGCACAGAAAAAGCGAGAGATGGAGATAATACGAGAGTGCACGGTACGAGCAAAACAAGGGCAGGAGGGAGCACAAGCAGGGCACAGTGAGGCACACAGAGGGCACGCAGAGGGCACAGGCGTGGTACACAGGGAGAACACAGCGAGACACAGGGAGGGCTCAGAGCGGGCACAAACAGGGCAGATAGAAGAGAGAACACAGGAGGGCAGGAAGGGGACAGGGTGCAAAGGGCGCAGGGAGGGAAACAGCGGCACGAGCACAGTCAAGCACCGCGAGGATACAAATCAGAGCACTGACGTTACCTCCGCTACTTCCTCTTCTTCTTCTTCTCCTTCGAAGGTCACCTGCTTGATTTTGCTGAGCTCATCCATCCTGTCGTTGTCGTACGCACTCCAGATGGTGCAAATGTTGCCACGTGCCAAGATTGCAGTCGATGTCGCACAGAAATCCTCCTCACCGGCGTACCTCTCCCCCAGTCCTGTCTCCCACCAGTACCCTATGCACCCCTGCATGACAGCAATGCAGTCGGAGGGATTCAGAAATGACGTGCGGTAACCAGCAGACGCCAGCTGCGAGGCAATACTCTTCCCGTCTTGGAAGTGCAGCATCACTTTGCAATGGAAAGTGTACCCGTTTTCTTGCAACAACTGCAGGGCCGCCGCTTTCCCGGGCCCTGGGTTGAGGAAGTACGTCTCAAAGCCGTAGCTCTTATCCGACAGCAGCTCGAACTGCGCCTCGTGGTAGATGCGCTTCACCTCTTCCCTCTCGATAGGGGGCAGAAACATGCCAAGTCCCATGGCGATGGCGGTGGGGTGCGTCACCCCCGCGTCTTGACATGCGGTGAACAGGATGTTGTACGTCTGCTTGACCCGCGCCTTGAACTTCGCACGGCCACCGCTTTTGAACGCACTGCCCACGAAGTATTTGCTCATCTCTGCGCGGGCGGCAGCCCCCGAATTGAAGTCGATGCCGGGGGCTGACAGGAAGAGGATCGGGCAGGGGGGCTTGGGTGCGATCTGGTTGTCGGCGCGGCTGAAGAAATAGCCGTCCTGAACGATGCAGACCTGCGTGGACAGCTCCGTGAGGCTTTGCTTGATCGTGCGCAAGAACCGCGCATCGGATTTGAACCCGTATTTCCTCCGCTGCTGACGGCTGCCGCACAACTCCTTGATCCACGCCCCGACCTTGCACACCTGACTGTTGGTGGCCATCCACGCCAACGGAATGGCTTTGCGGTCGTTGTAGTACTGAATCAGGCTGTCTTTGGATGTGATACCCACCAGCCTCAGCCAGAACAGCGGCGGGAGGTCAACTCCGGTGTAGATTCGGGTACTCTGCGCCAGTGCCCGCAGCTCCCGAGGCGTCAATTCGAAACACCCCTCGCCATAGATCTCTCTGCAATGCGAAACGTCCAGCGGCTCTGAGTTCTCGTAGCCGACAAACCGTAAGTACTCCACCATCTTTTTCGGATCCAGCGCCGTGTGCAGTGCCTCGGCTGAGATCACGACCGGAGATCGGACCGCGTAGAGGCATGGGCACATCACGTCCCGGTTCAGTTTGACGTTTGGCAGTCCCCCCATCTCCCAGTCTGGCCGCTGATTCTCGTACTCATAATGCCCTTTGGCGGACTTGACATACCAATCAGCCGCCCGCAGGTCGCGACCGATGACCTTGAGAAAGAGGTTGGCCAAGCGGAGCCTGGGATGGACCTCATTCTGCAGGCTGAACTCCTTGCCGTTGCATACCGCAGGGTACGTCAGCTTGAACTTCGCGCTGCTGCTGATGATCCCTTGGTACTCGGGCGGGATCGTATGGGCGCTGAACAGCACACAATCCTCGCCCTCAACCTTCTCAACGCTGCTGCCTTGGACTTGGGAGCGGGCAGATAGCTCTGTGTCTTCCGGCGTACAGTCTCTGCTGTTACTGGAGCAGACACTGCTTTCAAAAAGATCTAAATTTGTCAACTTTGTGGGCAGCACGCCGTCCTGTTGACTCCTCGAGAAGACGTTGTATCTGTCCGGGAATGCGTCCTGCAGCGCACTGTGGAATGCCTCGAAGTAGATTTCGGGTTCACTGGGTTTGACTGTGAGCAGGGCCCCCAGTAATCGGTCCACCGCAAGGGCGAGTTGGTGCCTCTGGATGTACGTCCAGTTGGAACATTTGTGGATACTGCCTGACTCCAGCGAGGCATATCCACGGTGCATTTCTGTAGAAGCAAGTCAGCGTTACAGTGGTTCAGGACTTGGAATGGATCGAGCATTCTACGTCTTTACCTGCACACGTCACCGAATCTCCACAGACAACCGTTGGGCCGTGAGAACGTTGCGAGAAGGCACGCACGTGCAAATGTGCACAAGCCATGTTGCCCCACCGTGCCTTACAGGACGCATGCCGATGCCCTGTTAGTGTGGAGCCGTGTAGTGGGTAGTGCAGCCTCAAAATCTGACACAAAATTGGTCTCGTCAAGAGGGAAAATGCTGCCCATGCCTTGTGTCCTCCTCCACCTCCAAGTTCAGAAATCTTGCTGCAGCCTGTGTATACCTTGTCTCTTTCGTCTCATCCTACCCTGACTGAATGATCACTGGCAGCCAGATTTCGTTCTGGGTGTGGGCAGTTGGGGTCTCTCCCGCGTTCAATGCACTTTGGAGAATGCCACATGCAACAAAAAAAAGTGCAAACATTGTGCACCTCCAAGTGAATCAGGTGCTGAAGCTCTTGGCGGACATCACGGTCGGTTGGATGTTCCACCCACACCGTTCGTCTGCCAGCTGGACATGTCTAGCCTTGCCTCACTTGAAAATGTTCTCGCAGTTGTACTGGAGGTATGTACCAGCTCTTTCTTGTCCCTTTGTGGATTACCTCACACCACTGAAAGGCACAATGTCCTCAGTGCAGAGAATGAACAGGCTGTGTCGGTCAACCGTGTTTGGCCATGGAAGAGCCATGGTGTAAGCATGCCAACAAATGTCAAGGTGTGTGGCGCTCATCACAGCAGCACGCCCAGTAGATCGCAGGTGTGTGGTAGTTAAGGGGCGCCAGGGAGCCTGGGCTCCAACAGGACGGGGCAGGTGCATTTCGAAACCCCACCTGCTAAAATTTGATGAACAATTGTTCCTCCATTTCATCCACTACTTCTTGCCCCGCAAATTGTGCCCCTCCCTTTGAAACCAACAGCAGAACATGAGATTTCCTACACACTTTGCACTCTTGCTAGGGACCGTAGTCTCTCCCTCACAGAGATGGCCACTGTGAAAATTATCAATGGGCACATCCTACCCACCACTGTTGTTTTTTTCCTCCACAGAAATTGCCGTTGTCAATCAATATGCACAGTTGTGCGTTGTTGTTGTAGGTGTTTGTATTTGTTCGTACAAATTGTGTTTGTGATAACAAGGTAAATATTCTTGGCCTTTTGCATGCACTTGTCGCCCTCAAACTCATTGGGTCCCCAAAGCAGGGAGGAACCATGCTG
The DNA here is from genome assembly GCA_964036045.1 of Eutreptiella sp. 'Long Island Sound 2002'. Lineage (NCBI taxonomy): Eukaryota > Euglenozoa > Euglenophyceae > Eutreptiales > Eutreptiaceae > Eutreptiella > Eutreptiella sp. 'Long Island Sound 2002'. Next base: position 56,231,752 of record OZ038390.1, read on the forward strand.
CATTGGGGCTCCCAAAGTAGGAAAGTTGCATGGCTCTACAAGCCCTCCGATATGAACAGGGGGGGGATCTAGGTCTGAAAGTTTGCTTGCTCAGTGCGGTAATAGCGAATTGACCATGTTCCTTGTGTTGACGGATCGTAGGGTTTACGTGCCCATTTTGACTCCTGCCCACTCCAGGAACCCCGAGATAGCAGGTCTTTCTAGCCATTTTGATCGTTCCCACTTTCGAAACCTAAGACAAAAAGAATTATGCAGTCACTGCGACTCACCATGGCTGACAAGTATTGGCAGTATTAGCAGCCAAGATTGGGTGACTAGAGGCGAGGCAAATCACAGGTTTGATGCAGGCTGAAATCTTAAGTGATGCCCTTTCAGCTCAAAGAATTGTGATTTGGCCACTTCTGCACAAGCTCCGTGGCTCAGTGACCACAACAGTCAAACACAGGGGTTGTTGCGGTGCTTTAGGGGTGTTCATGTTTGGGCTGCCCTCAGGTTGCACCAGGGGGCCTTTGTACACAAACATGGGGGTTCCCCTCTGCGCTTTGGCAGCCACCATAGATTGTTTTGCAAACAAAAGAATTCTTGAGAGGGGTGTGCGAGACATCTACGGACCAAATGCTGTTGTTCTCCTTGGACTGCACCGGTACTTCAGTAGCCCAAGGAAGCTAGTTGGAGTGCCTGCATGTGCTAGCATGCAACATGTGTGCATTCCACTGCACCTGCATGCTTCGTGGGGTGGCGGGGGCTGATATATCCTGTAGATGTTAGTTAACCCCCGTCACATATGTTGCCTATGGGCCATGAAGCGAATTCAGCATCATTGAGCGGGACTGCATTCAGGCACAAAGAGGGGAACAATCCATCAAAATGTTTCCTTGAAAAAAGATACATAGCTTCATAGCAACTAACATTGCACGAGAGGAAACTTCTTCCTATGTGCACCTACTACCAATGTTTCGCACCATGCGAATCTCTCATTTGGTCCCTGTTTGGGCGCACACTCAATTCAGGGGAACTCCCCCAAACCTGCTTGACTTGGAAAATGCACATTTGCCATATGAAAGGATGGACCTTGCAAAACCTCGTATGTAATTGTGAGATGCAATGCACATTATATATCCCAGCAGAATCATTCCGAAAGCATGCCATGTGCGCATTGCAAGCGCCACAACACGAGCATCCTCTTTAGGTCCCATGGGCCTGGTATCTTGTCCCTCATTAAAGCAGCCCCCATGCTCTTGAAAAATTGAAGGACTTCGATTACCAGCCAGCAGCCAGCATGTACCCGCATACTCCCCGAATGTGTGTGTCTGTGTGCCATACCTGAACTGACCACACAGCCATGAGCTGTCCACCCCAATCTGTGTCAGTGTGTTCGCATGCAAGCGGATACATAGCAACCTTTGCAACAGTTCTTGGCACCGCTCTACCTCAATGTAGGGAGGTGACACAAACAATGGCATCTTTGGGTCTAGAATCCCATAATCCGCTAATGGCAATTGCATATCTGCACGTGTTCATTCGCTGCTACCTATGGCTACCTGTTGGGCGTTCTTGGGCACTGGCATGTTGTTGGCGATTTCCAGTGTGGCGGATCCTCCCCATATCAGAACAACTAGCCCCTGCCCAGGTGCCACAACAATCTTTTGTCATTACTGCCATTTCCCTCGTACCCCACACGTATTCCCTTGTTCATCCGTCACACAGCAGCGCCGTCAGGTAAGCACCACTGTGATCTGGTTCGTGAAACATAGCCGCCTTGCAGTGCCATCCTCCGGCCTCACTGTGTTCTGGCAGCGCCATGGGGTCCGCACCACCAATATTCAGCTCGCACGACTGCAAGCACGGGGACAGGCAAAAGGGGCATCCACATGCCATGTGCGACGCTTTGTGATCCAGGTGGGAACCGTGGGGAGACCGCCGCTGCCATTCCCTCGGGCACGCAGAGGGGGGTTGCAGGTACCAGAACACAGACGAATCACAATATCTTCCAGGTCGCGCTGATGAATTTCCCCGCACGCACATGTTCGGCAATTGCAGAGTGTCGCAACACCATTCGTGTAGTCCTCCCTATTGGTACGCTCTGATTTTTCGCCTGGTACACATCAGTGGGAGGCTGTGAACTGCTGCGGGATTTTGGAGTGCCTCGACCATGGGGACGTGCGAGGTAAAACATGCAGAGCACAGTTCAATGAAATGAATAAAGCACATCTGCCAGTCATCTCCTAGGGCAGTTGGCAAACGCGTCGATGATAAGCATTGGAATGAGATTCAGCAAATCGGTGCATACAAATACAGGTGAGTGAAACGTTTTGGCTGGAAGAAGACCCCTAAAACTGAACGATTGGAAACACTGTCACCGATGCCACAAGGCACTGGTGCACATTGGCTCTCCCAAAGGAAGCGCGACGGCGAGCATTGCTGGGCCATAGTTGGGGTTTGTCTTACTCTCAGGAACAGCTGCGCGATGAACGGATTGTCCCCATCTTCTGTGGGTGGACTGCAGTGCACCAGCATGTGGGGTGCGGATATACATCCATTGATAGACACACATGTACATGCGGTGACCACAGATGCTGGCCACCGACCCCAATTGCCAAGCAAGCCCCCATGTACCGTCAAAAACAAGGCCTGCGACTTCGTGGTCCCCGATAACACAACAAGATGTTTCTCAGGAGAGCAAAAACCCGCAGCAAGCCTACGATTACCCGTGCCGGGCCCCCAGGAGGTGGTCTACGCAACGCCTCCGGGGACCAAACTGCTGGCGGCGTTCATAAGGTTGATCGGGCTTTGGCCGTCCGTCATCAGATACCCTTGAAGCCCCAAGCCCTTCAGTAATTTGGCCTGCATCTCAGGCCCAGCACGCGCCATGGCTGCGATGGTGTCCCGCCCCACAGACCCGACACACTTCTGGAACTTGCCCGTCTCAATGGCAGCCATCTGCGAAGCCTTCTCGATTTCCATCTCGTTCATCACTTTCAAGTACGCCAACTCCGCCCCCCGCCGCTCGGCCTCCACATCCAGTTCTGCCTCCAGCTCCAGCTCCCGGGCCTGCGCTTTCAGCTCGGCCATCTTCACTTCACTGTCCCCTTCAATGAGCATCTTTTCAGCGTTGGCCTTCGCCTCTGCTTTGGACGCCCCGGTGGATTCAATGGCTGCGCTCTCGGCCAAATACTCCAACAGAATCTTGCGCTCCTTCTCGGCCTCGCTCTTGTCCAATAGTATCTGGCGCTCCAACTCTCCCTTTGCGATCTGGTTCTTGACCTGGGCCGTCTGCCTGGCGGCCTGTTCCTGTGAGGCCGTCGTGATTTCGATGGCAAGCTTCACTGACTTCTGCAACGACTCTTTGGTGGCCACGTCAATGCACTCGACCTGTTGGATATCCACGGAGTCGATGACGAGACGGTTGGCTTTGAAGTACAGCCGCTGACGGGGCTCCCCCTTGTCGTCGCATCCAAAAACGGCGACCGTAATGATCTGCGCCGAATTGCGGTGGAACATATCGAAGGTCTCGGCGGCCACAGCCGCACGGATGCGGGACTGCAGCTGGCTGCACGCATCCCCTACGAAGTCTGGAATGTTGAACACCGCCTTGGCTGCCTCAAAGTCGCCCTTTTTCACATCAAAATGCCAACTGAACGACAGCTGCAGTTTCAGGCGCGCATGATCCGCCGTCTCCACCTCCATGACATCGGACATACTCTCAGGACCCATGAACAGGAACAGGGTGTTGATCATTCCGGACTTTTTAGGCATCACAACTTCCGGCCTCGATGGGATCCACTCCGAACCTGAAAGGGACATCACCTGGAACTCTTCATCAGGGTCCAGTTGCACAAGATCCGGCCCGAAGATGATCCGCGCCCGCCGCTCTGTGTAGTTGTACACTTGCGCCAAAGCATTATGAGGCAGCTGGTAGCTGACCAGCCGCGACTTGATGCGCCCCATCAGCTTCGTCTTCTTCCCTCGGTCTTCAATGTACGCCATATGGGTCCCGCCCTGCTTCATCAGACGGTCTTCGGCCACTTTCGGAAGCTCCTTCTCCCAAAGCTCCTCATCAGCCTCAAGCATGTACGTCTTCCCCTTCTTCACAGTGACTCGGCCAGTCTTTGTGTCACGGACGTACAACCCCTCGTCCTCAGCCAATGGGATAGCGCTGCGCTTCTCGATCACCTCTTGAGCCTCCTTCGGGACGAAGGTCGTGGGCCCATAGATCATCCACCGGTTGCCGGCCTTCCGGAACACCTCCTTACCATCCTCAGTGGCAGTGTAATCTCCTCGGGCTCGTACCAGCACCGCCTCAGAACCCCCCAGAACGTACGCAGGTTGGATGCCGGCTTCGAGGCGTTCCCCCGGTTTGAGGAAGAAGCAAGCGGGGCCCTCACGCACCTCGCGATGGCCCAGGCGGATCTGGCCGGTGTGGCTGTCCCAAGCGTTCAGCACAACGCACCACTCGTTCATCTGCAAAATGCTGATGGGCTCCGTTTTGATGACGTTGATCTCCGGCGTCTTCAAAAATGACTCCGTGATGGCCGACGTGATCAACCACTGCTCCCCGGCCTTGCGAAGCGTTCCCCAGCGGTCAGTAAAATCCTTCACGGCCTCCAGATGCAGCGCCACCTTCTCCGTGAGGACTATCGGTGACACCTTTTCCACCACAAGCTCCTCCACAGCACACAGATATGCCCCAGGCTGCTCATAAAGCCACTCATCCCCGACGCAGCGTTGGACCCCAGTTCGGTCCGTGAATCCAATCAGCGCTCGTAGCCGGAGGCCTTCGCCTGGCAGCACAACTGTGGCTGTCATCTCTTCGCAAATGACCTCCTCCACACGCGGCAGGTACGTGCCTGGCCCCCGGAACAGGTACATATCCCCTGCAACCCGATTGCATTTCTTACCAGCGGCGTCAGTGACTTCAAAGTCTCGCAAAGCCTGCAATTTGAAGGCGCTATCCCTCTTCAATACCGGTAGCTTTTTGATGCCTGGCGCTGCAACCTCCTCCTGCGGGTACAATGGGAATGGATCACACGCAAAGCGGATTTCTTCGTCCCCCAGTCTACACTTCGCAGCCCCAAATTCGTCGAATAAGACATCCCCTTTGTCGTCCCGGAGGACCGGGTTGGTAATGGTACAATAATGCATGGGGGGTATCGTGAGGAAGGACTTGGGCTGTGTGATCACTTCCTCGTGTTCACATCTCGTGAACGTCGTGGGACCCACGATCAAGCGAGCGATATTTGTGTTGTTGTCAAGAACGTGCAAGTACTCATACGGCTGCAGGCGGAGTACATCGCCACCGGCAGGCTGCTGACGACGTGACATCAAAAATGTTCCTTTGGCAAGACAAAACAGAGACCCCGGAAATCATCTATATTCACCCGTACTCCTGTTCGATCCTCTTCATTCTCGAACCCTCTACAACCCTCAGTCAGTCAGCCCTCTTCGCTCATAATGGCCCCGTCCGGCCCTGATAAATCAAGATTCACGACTAGGACCGGGCTGGGTCCTAGTCTTGGTTAACACATCGGAAATCACCGTGGAGCAAAGCATGCTTGCTTTGCAGATGTTCCTCCACGGTCACTACGACCGTCCTGCAACATCGCTCAAAAACGGCTTGTTTTCACCTTGAAATTGCCCACCCCGTGGCACCACGGCATGGCACACGCCTTATTCTCCACCCGTTTGCATTCCTTGGATGGCCCAATTGCTATGGAAGAACAACGGCCTTCATTGGAAACATCTACGCGGCAGACCACTCAAAACTCAGGACGATCGTTGTGAAAACAGCCCCAAAACGGCCATTTTTGGACACTAAATTGGCCATAGAACGGGCTAGACGGCTCAAAACGGCATGAAAATTGTTTGTGGTGATGCGCGTTTGCTCCCCGGTCGTTTTGAGCTACTTGGATGCCGGTTTTGAGCCACGGTGTCGTCGCAAGGACTTTTGGACTGTGTGTTGTTGCTGCTGCTGCTTGCTTGCTGCTTGCTGCTGCTGCTGCTGCTGCTGCTGCTGCTTGCTAAAATGTGTTGCTCACCCTTGGACCCTAAGAAGGGCTGTAAAACCTTGACAGGGTAAACCCAGCTCGGTAACCATCTATATTTGTCTTGCACCCGACGACGAGCGATGCAGAGGGTTCGAGTGAGATTGGGGGAGAGGGTGGAAGAAGCTTTGCCCGCCCCGACCCCTCAACCCACAACGCAGCCCTATCTTCTGCGGGCCTCCTTCAAACCCCTCTGACCCTGAGACATCCGCCAACCGTCCAACCCTACACAATCCTCTCCGCACCTCTCCTTTGCTCTCCAACGCATGACAAATGCAACATAAGCATCTTACGCAAAAAAGCCGCGCAATGCGCGCATCTCAATTGGCCGATGCCCAAGTCTGGTCAAGCTGCATTGATTCAATTTGTGGCATAGCCATACTGGCCGGTGCATTGTGCGTCTGGTTACCCTCTCTTTGTTGTATGCTCCCGGAAGGCAAGAAATGCAAGCAACAATGCCTACTGCAATCGCAGCAATGATCCCAACACCAAATCATTAAAAGCAATAAGCAGCAAAAAGGTGATGCAAAACGTGGTAAGGGCAATTCCAAAATCCACCCATATACACCGGTACAAAGGGCAACAAAAAGCTGATCCCCCTATTGACAGGCACGGGCTTTCGAGGACACACCACTTCTCTCCCTCGCTGCTTAATTGCCGGGCATCTAATAATGCGTTCGGGCATTTTGGCTGTCCCAGGACTGTCAACAAGGCTCTAGTGCCTGCTTTTGTGGACAAGTGGTGCACGCCTGTCTACCGCAGTACGCTGTTGTGCCATAAATCGTGCAGTAGCAGTCGTGCCCCCGACACTTCATGGCAACCCCTTCAGCGCTCTCCGATACCTCCTGATCCTCTACAAATCCCTGCATCGTTCTCCAAATGTGTGTAATTCCCACACTCCCCACCCTCTGCATTCTCTTCCAACCCTGCCCAACGCCCGGCAACCCTCCACATTCGACGCCTCTCCCATGGGTCCGAGTCCCTGTAAGCCTCTCCAACCCTGTCCAACAAAATGTGACGCTCCATATTATATTTGCCTTCAACCCGGAGCTGAAATCAACGATAAAAATTTTAGCATTTCTGAACGCAGCCTCTTTTGAGTGGGGGCGGGTGTGTGACATTGTGGTGAAATTCTCGGCCCCCCTTCCTGTAGATAGTGAAAAGAATGGGGTTATGGACGCGGCACGCCTGCTCCCTCGTTTGGGGCCGTGCGCCCCGACCACTCTGTGTCTGGCTCGCATGCACCCTCTGCGCACCTTGTTGACCGGCGAACCTTGTTGACATCCATCGCATCATTTTGGGGATGCCGAAAACTTGTTGTTTGGGCCAGCACGTGGGATCATGTTCCGAGCTCTATCCTCGATGAACGCCCCAAAGGTACTCAAATCCCTTGTCACAATCGGGCAGGGCACAGAATGCATCACGCTTTTTGGGTCTACCCTCACATCTTCACAGGTGCGGAATCAAGAGCATGCTCGGTAACGGCATCACTACCCTGTGCAATACACATCCAGTGCGACTGTCCTCGTGCAGAGAGTGCCATTCACGGGCAAACAGGATTTTCATGGCACGAAACGATTACTTCCCAAGGTCAATGCTGCTCCTCTGGGCAAAGAGCAAGGAAATCTGAACTGGTATTGTTGCAGGTGTGTAACTGGTTCGTACGAACAAAGCGCAGTCCCGATGAAAGTCATACGGCGGACAATCACGTTCCCAACTGCATCCTTTGCCATAAAAAATCGAAGAAGGGGATGCAAAAGAACCAAAAGACCCGACGAACTTATCGAATGAAAACACTGTCACCGATGCCACAAGGCACTGGTGCACATTGGCTCTCCCAAAGGAAGCGCGACGGCGAGCATTGCTGGGCCATAGTTGGGGTTTGTCTTACTCTCAGGAACAGCTGCGCAATGAATGGATTGTCCCCATCTTCTGTGGGTGGACTGCAGTGCACCAGCATGTGGATTGCGGATATACATCCATTGATAGACACACATGTACATGCGGTGACCACAGATGCTGGCCACCGACCCCAATTGCCAAGCAAGCCCCCATGTACCGTCAAAAACAAGGCCTGCGACTTCGTGGTCCCCGATAACACAACAAGATGTTTCTCAGGAGAGCAAAAACCCGCAGCAAGCCTACGATTACCCGTGCCGGGCCCCCAGGAGGTGGTCTACGCAACGCCTCCGGGGACCAAACTGCTGGCGGCGTTCATAAGGTTGATCGGGCTTTGGCCGTCCGTCATCAGATACCCTTGAAGCCCCAAGCCCTTCAGTAATTTGGCCTGCATCTCAGGCCCAGCACGCGCCATGGCTGCGATGGTGTCCCGCCCCACAGACCCGACACACTTCTGGAACTTGCCCGTCTCAATGGCAGCCATCTGCGAAGCCTTCTCGATTTCCATCTCGTTCATCACTTTCAAGTACGCCAACTCCGCCCCCCGCCGCTCGGCCTCCACATCCAGTTCTGCCTCCAGCTCCAGCTCCCGGGCCTGCGCTTTCAGCTCGGCCATCTTCACTTCACTGTCCCCTTCAATGAGCATCTTTTCAGCGTTGGCCTTCGCCTCTGCTTTGGACGCCCCGGTGGATTCAATGGCTGCGCTCTCGGCCAAATACTCCAACAGAATCTTGCGCTCCTTCTCGGCCTCGCTCTTGTCCAATAGTATCTGGCGCTCCAACTCTCCCTTTGCGATCTGGTTCTTGACCTGGGCCGTCTGCCTGGCGGCCTGTTCCTGTGAGGCCGTCGTGATTTCGATGGCAAGCTTCACTGACTTCTGCAACGACTCTTTGGTGGCCACGTCAATGCACTCGACCTGTTGGATATCCACGGAGTCGATGACGAGACGGTTGGCTTTGAAGTACAGCCGCTGACGGGGCTCCCCCTTGTCGTCGCATCCAAAAACGGCGACCGTAATGATCTGCGCCGAATTGCGGTGGAACATATCGAAGGTCTCGGCGGCCACAGCCGCACGGATGCGGGACTGCAGCTGGCTGCACGCATCCCCTACGAAGTCTGGAATGTTGAACACCGCCTTGGCTGCCTCAAAGTCGCCCTTTTTCACATCAAAATGCCAACTGAACGACAGCTGCAGTTTCAGGCGCGCATGATCCGCCGTCTCCACCTCCATGACATCGGACATACTCTCAGGACCCATGAACAGGAACAGGGTGTTGATCATTCCGGACTTTTTAGGCATCACAACTTCCGGCCTCGATGGGATCCACTCCGAACCTGAAAGGGACATCACCTGGAACTCTTCATCAGGGTCCAGTTGCACAAGATCCGGCCCGAAGATGATCCGCGCCCGCCGCTCTGTGTAGTTGTACACTTGCGCCAAAGCATTATGAGGCAGCTGGTAGCTGACCAGCCGCGACTTGATGCGCCCCATCAGCTTCGTCTTCTTCCCTCGGTCTTCAATGTACGCCATATGGGTCCCGCCCTGCTTCATCAGACGGTCTTCGGCCACTTTCGGAAGCTCCTTCTCCCAAAGCTCCTCATCAGCCTCAAGCATGTACGTCTTCCCCTTCTTCACAGTGACTCGGCCAGTCTTTGTGTCACGGACGTACAACCCCTCGTCCTCAGCCAATGGGATAGCGCTGCGCTTCTCGATCACCTCTTGAGCCTCCTTCGGGACGAAGGTCGTGGGCCCGTAGATCATCCACCGGTTGCCGGCCTTCCGGAACACCTCCTTACCATCCTCAGTGGCAGTGTAATCTCCTCGGGCTCGTACCAGCACCGCCTCATTCTCCCCCAGAACGTACGCAGGTTGGATGCCGGCTTCGAGGCGTTCCCCCGGTTTGAGGAAGAAGCAAGCGGGGCCCTCACGCACCTCGCGATGGCCCAGGCGGATCTGGCCGGTGTGGCTGTCCCAAGCGTTCAGCACAACGCACCACTCGTTCATCTGCAAAATGCTGATGGGCTCCGTTTTGATGACGTTGATCTCCGGCGTCTTCAAAAATGACTCCGTGATGGCCGACGTGATCAACCACTGCTCCCCGGCCTTGCGAAGCGTTCCCCAGCGGTCAGTAAAATCCTTCACGGCCTCCAGATGCAGCGCCACCTTCTCCGTGAGGACTATCGGTGACACCTTTTCCACCACAAGCTCCTCCACAGCACACAGATATGCCCCAGGCTGCTCATAAAGCCACTCATCCCCGACGCAGCGTTGGACCCCAGTTCGGTCCGTGAATCCAATCAGCGCTCGTAGCCGGAGGCCTTCGCCTGGCAGCACAACCGTGGCTGTCATCTCTTCGCAAATGACCTCCTCCACACGCGGCAGGTACGTGCCTGGCCCCCGGAACAGGTACATATCCCCTGCAACCCGATTGCATTTCTTACCAGCGGCGTCAGTGACTTCAAAGTCTCGCAAAGCCTGCAATTTGAAGGCGCTATCCCTCTTCAATACCGGTAGCTTTTTGATGCCTGGCGCTGCAACCTCCTCCTGCGGGTACAATGGGAATGGATCACACGCAAAGCGGATTTCTTCGTCCCCCAGTCTACACTTCGCAGCCCCAAATTCGTCGAATAAGACATCCCCTTTGTCGTCCCGGAGGACCGGGTTGGTAATGGTACAATAATGCATGGGGGGTATCGTGAGGAAGGACTTGGGCTGTGTGATCACTTCCTCGTGTTCACATCTCGTGAACGTCGTGGGACCCACGATCAAGCGAGCGATATTTGTGTTGTTGTCAAGAACGTGCAAGTACTCATACGGCTGCAGGCGGAGTACATCGCCACCGGCAGGCTGCTGACGACGTGACATCAAAAATGTTCCTTTGGCAAGACAAAACAGAGACCCCGGAAATCATCTATATTCACCCGTACTCCTGTTCGATCCTCTTCATTCTCGAACCCTCTACAACCCTCAGTCAGTCAGCCCTCTTCGCTCATAATGGCCCCGTCCGGCCCTGATAAATCAAGATTCACGACTAGGACCGGGCTGGGTCCTAGTCTTGGTTAACACATCGGAAATCACCGTGGAGCAAAGCATGCTTGCTTTGCAGATGTTCCTCCACGGTCACTACGACCGTCCTGCAACATCGCTCAAAAACGGCTTGTTTTCACCTTGAAATTGCCCACCCCGTGGCACCACGGCATGGCACACGCCTTATTCTCCACCCGTTTGCATTCCTTGGATGGCCCAATTGCTATGGAAGAACAACGGCCTTCATTGGAAACATCTACGCGGCAGACCACTCAAAACTCAGGACGATCGTTGTGAAAACAGCCCCAAAACGGCCATTTTTGGACACTAAATTGGCCATAGAACGGGCTAGACGGCTCAAAACGGCATGAAAATTGTTTGTGGTGATGCGCGTTTGCTCCCCGGTCGTTTTGAGCTACTTGGATGCCGGTTTTGAGCCACGGTGTCGTCGCAAGGACTTTTGGACTGTGTGTTGTTGCTGCTGCTGCTTGCTTGCTGCTTGCTGCTGCTGCTGCTGCTGCTGCTGCTGCTGCTTGCTAAAATGTGTTGCTCACCCTTGGACCCTAAGAAGGGGTGTAAAACCTTGACAGGGTAAACCCAGCTCGGTAACCATCTATATTTGTCTTGCACCCGACGACGAGCGATGCAGAGGGTTCGAGTGAGATTGGGGGAGAGGGTGGAAGAAGCTTTGCCCGCCCCGACCCCTCAACCCACAACGCAGCCCTATCTTCTGCGGGCCTCCTTCAAACCCCTCTGACCCTGAGACATCCGCCAACCGTCCAACCCTACACAATCCTCTCCGCACCTCTCCTTTGCTCTCCAACGCATGACAAATGCAACATAAGCATCTTACGCAAAAAAGCCGCGCAATGCGCGCATCTCAATTGGCCGATGCCCAAGTCTGGTCAAGCTGCATTGATTCAATTTGTGGCATAGCCATACTGGCCGGTGCATTGTGCGTCTGGTTACCCTCTCTTTGTTGTATGCTCCCGGAAGGCAAGAAATGCAAGCAACAATGCCTACTGCAATCGCAGCAATGATCCCAACACCAAATCATTAAAAGCAATAAGCAGCAAAAAGGTGATGCAAAACGTGGTAAGGGCAATTCCAAAATCCACCCATATACACCGGTACAAAGGGCAACAAAAAGCTGATCCCCCTATTGACAGGCACGGGCTTTCGAGGACACACCACTTCTCTCCCTCGCTGCTTAATTGCCGGGCATCTAATAATGCGTTCGGGCATTTTGGCTGTCCCAGGACTGTCAACAAGGCTCTAGTGCCTGCTTTTGTGGACAAGTGGTGCACGCCTGTCTACCGCAGTACGCTGTTGTGCCATAAATCGTGCAGTAGCAGTCGTGCCCCCGACACTTCATGGCAACCCCTTCAGCGCTCTCCGATACCTCCTGATCCTCTACAAATCCCTGCATCGTTCTCCAAATGTGTGTAATTCCCACACTCCCCACCCTCTGCATTCTCTTCCAACCCTGCCCAACGCCCGGCAACCCTCCACATTCGACGCCTCTCCCATGGGTCCGAGTCCCTGTAAGCCTCTCCAACCCTGTCCAACAAAATGTGACGCTCCATATTATATTTGCCTTCAACCCGGAGCTGAAATCAACGATAAAAATTTTAGCATTTCTGAACGCAGCCTCTTTTGAGTGGGGGCGGGTGTGTGACATTGTGGTGAAATTCTCGGCCCCCCTTCCTGTAGATAGTGAAAAGAATGGGGTTATGGACGCGGCACGCCTGCTCCCTCGTTTGGGGCCGTGCGCCCCGACCACTCTGTGTCTGGCTCGCATGCACCCTCTGCGCACCTTGTTGACCGGCGAACCTTGTTGACATCCATCGCATCATTTTGGGGATGCCGAAAACTTGTTGTTTGGGCCAGCACGTGGGATCATGTTCCGAGCTCTATCCTCGATGAACGCCCCAAAGGTACTCAAATCCCTTGTCACAATCGGGCAGGGCACAGAATGCATCACGCTTTTTGGGTCTACCCTCACATCTTCACAGGTGCGGAATCAAGAGCATGCTCGGTAACGGCATCACTACCCTGTGCAATACACATCCAGTGCGACTGTCCTCGTGCAGAGAGTGCCATTCACGGGCAAACAGGATTTTGATGGCACGAAACGATTACTTCCCAAGGTCAATGCTGCTCCTCTGGGCAAAGAGCAAGGAAATCTGAACTGGTATTGTTGCAGGTGTGTAACTGGTTCGTACGAACAAAGCGCAGTCCCGATGAAAGTCATACGGCGGACAATCACGTTCCCAACTGCATCCTTTGCCATAAAAAATCGAAGAAGGGGATGCAAAAGAACCGAAAGACCCGACGAACTTATCGAATGAAAACACTGTCACCGATGCCACAAGGCACTGGTGCACATTGGCTCTCCCAAAGGAAGCGCGACGGCGAGCATTGCTGGGCCATAGTTGGGGTTTGTCTTACTCTCAGGAACAGCTGCGCAATGAATGGATTGTCCCCATCTTCTGTGGGTGGACTGCAGTGCACCAGCATGTGGGGTGCGGATATACATCCATTGATAGACACACATGTACATGCGGTGACCACAGATGCTGGCCACCGACCCCAATTGCCAAGCAAGCCCCCATGTACCGTCAAAAACAAGGCCTGCGACTTCGTGGTCCCCGATAACACAACAAGATGTTTCTCAGGAGAGCAAAAACCCGCAGCAAGCCTACGATTACCCGTGCCGGGCCCCCAGGAGGTGGTCTACGCAACGCCTCCGGGGACCAAACTGCTGGCGGCGTTCATAAGGTTGATCGGGCTTTGGCCGTCCGTCATCAGATACCCTTGAAGCCCCAAGCCCTTCAGTAATTTGGCCTGCATCTCAGGCCCAGCACGCGCCATGGCTGCGATGGTGTCCCGCCCCACAGACCCGACACACTTCTGGAACTTGCCCGTCTCAATGGCAGCCATCTGCGAAGCCTTCTCGATTTCCATCTCGTTCATCACTTTCAAGTACGCCAACTCCGCCCCCCGCCGCTCGGCCTCCACATCCAGTTCTGCCTCCAGCTCCAGCTCCCGGGCCTGCGCTTTCAGCTCGGCCATCTTCACTTCACTGTCCCCTTCAATGAGCATCTTTTCAGCGTTGGCCTTCGCCTCTGCTTTGGACGCCCCGGTGGATTCAATGGCTGCGCTCTCGGCCAAATACTCCAACAGAATCTTGCGCTCCTTCTCGGCCTCGCTCTTGTCCAATAGTATCTGGCGCTCCAACTCTCCCTTTGCGATCTGGTTCTTGACCTGGGCCGTCTGCCTGGCGGCCTGTTCCTGTGAGGCCGTCGTGATTTCGATGGCAAGCTTCACTGACTTCTGCAACGACTCTTTGGTGGCCACGTCAATGCACTCGACCTGTTGGATATCCACGGAGTCGATGACGAGACGGTTGGCTTTGAAGTACAGCCGCTGACGGGGCTCCCCCTTGTCGTCGCATCCAAAAACGGCGACCGTAATGATCTGCGCCGAATTGCGGTGGAACATATCGAAGGTCTCGGCGGCCACAGCCGCACGGATGCGGGACTGCAGCTGGCTGCACGCATCCCCTACGAAGTCTGGAATGTTGAACACCGCCTTGGCTGCCTCAAAGTCGCCCTTTTTCACATCAAAATGCCAACTGAACGACAGTTGCAGTTTCAGGCGCGCATGATCCGCCGTCTCCACCTCCATGACATCGGACATACTCTCAGGACCCATGAACAGGAACAGGGTGTTGATCATTCCGGACTTTTTAGGCATCACAACTTCCGGCCTCGATGGGATCCACTCCGAACCTGAAAGGGACATCACCTGGAACTCTTCATCAGGGTCCAGTTGCACAAGATCCGGCCCGAAGATGATCCGCGCCCGCCGCTCTGTGTAGTTGTACACTTGCGCCAAAGCATTATGAGGCAGCTGGTAGCTGACCAGCCGCGACTTGATGCGCCCCATCAGCTTCGTCTTCTTCCCTCGGTCTTCAATGTACGCCATATGGGTCCCGCCCTGCTTCATCAGACGGTCTTCGGCCACTTTCGGAAGCTCCTTCTCCCAAAGCTCCTCATCAGCCTCAAGCATGTACGTCTTCCCCTTCTTCACAGTGACTCGGCCAGTCTTTGTGTCACGGACGTACAACCCCTCGTCCTCAGCCAATGGGATAGCGCTGCGCTTCTCGATCACCTCTTGAGCCTCCTTCGGGACGAAGGTCGTGGGCCCGTAGATCATCCACCGGTTGCCGGCCTTCCGGAACACCTCCTTACCATCCTCAGTGGCAGTGTAATCTCCTCGGGCTCGTACCAGCACCGCCTCAGAACCCCCCAGAACGTACGCAGGTTGGATGCCGGCTTCGAGGCGTTCCCCCGGTTTGAGGAAGAAGCAAGCGGGGCCCTCACGCACCTCGCGATGGCCCAGGCGGATCTGGCCGGTGTGGCTGTCCCAAGCGTTCAGCACAACGCACCACTCGTTCATCTGCAAAATGCTGATGGGCTCCGTTTTGATGACGTTGATCTCCGGCGTCTTCAAAAATGACTCCGTGATGGCCGACGTGATCAACCACTGCTCCCCGGCCTTGCGAAGCGTTCCCCAGCGGTCAGTAAAATCCTTCACGGCCTCCAGATGCAGCGCCACCTTCTCCGTGAGGACTATCGGTGACACCTTTTCCACCACAAGCTCCTCCACAGCACACAGATATGCCCCAGGCTGCTCATAAAGCCACTCATCCCCGACGCAGCGTTGGACCCCAGTTCGGTCCGTGAATCCAATCAGCGCTCGTAGCCGGAGGCCTTCGCCTGGCAGCACAACCGTGGCTGTCATCTCTTCGCAAATGACCTCCTCCACACGCGGCAGGTACGTGCCTGGCCCCCGGAACAGGTACATATCCCCTGCAACCCGATTGCATTTCTTACCAGCGGCGTCAGTGACTTCAAAGTCTCGCAAAGCCTGCAATTTGAAGGCGCTATCCCTCTTCAATACCGGTAGCTTTTTGATGCCTGGCGCTGCAACCTCCTCCTGCGGGTACAATGGGAATGGATCACACGCAAAGCGGATTTCTTCGTCCCCCAGTCTACACTTCGCAGCCCCAAATTCGTCGAATAAGACATCCCCTTTGTCGTCCCGGAGGACCGGGTTGGTAATGGTACAATAATGCATGGGGGGTATCGTGAGGAAGGACTTGGGCTGTGTGATCACTTCCTCGTGTTCACATCTCGTGAACGTCGTGGGACCCACGATCAAGCGAGCGATATTTGTGTTGTTGTCAAGAACGTGCAAGTACTCATACGGCTGCAGGCGGAGTACATCGCCACCGGCAGGCTGCTGACGACGTGACATCAAAAATGTTCCTTTGGCAAGACAAAACAGAGACCCCGGAAATCATCTATATTCACCCGTACTCCTGTTCGATCCTCTTCATTCTCGAACCCTCTACAACCCTCAGTCAGTCAGCCCTCTTCGCTCATAATGGCCCCGTCCGGCCCTGATAAATCAAGATTCACGACTAGGACCGGGCTGGGTCCTAGTCTTGGTTAACACATCGGAAATCACCGTGGAGCAAAGCATGCTTGCTTTGCAGATGTTCCTCCACGGTCACTACGACCGTCCTGCAACATCGCTCAAAAACGGCTTGTTTTCACCTTGAAATTGCCCACCCCGTGGCACCACGGCATGGCACACGCCTTATTCTCCACCCGTTTGCATTCCTTGGATGGCCCAATTGCTATGGAAGAACAACGGCCTTCATTGGAAACATCTACGCGGCAGACCACTCAAAACTCAGGACGATCGTTGTGAAAACAGCCCCAAAACGGCCATTTTTGGACACTAAATTGGCCATAGAACGGGCTAGACGGCTCAAAACGGCATGAAAATTGTTTGTGGTGATGCGCGTTTGCTCCCCGGTCGTTTTGAGCTACTTGGATGCCGGTTTTGAGCCACGGTGTCGTCGCAAGGACTTTTGGACTGTGTGTTGTTGCTGCTGCTGCTTGCTTGCTGCTTGCTGCTGCTGCTGCTGCTGCTGCTGCTGCTGCTTGCTAAAATGTGTTGCTCACCCTTGGACCCTAAGAAGGGGTGTAAAACCTTGACAGGGTAAACCCAGCTCGGTAACCATCTATATTTGTCTTGCACCCGACGACGAGCGATGCAGAGGGTTCGAGTGAGATTGGGGGAGAGGGTGGAAGAAGCTTTGCCCGCCCCGACCCCTCAACCCACAACGCAGCCCTATCTTCTGCGGGCCTCCTTCAAACCCCTCTGACCCTGAGACATCCGCCAACCGTCCAACCCTACACAATCCTCTCCGCACCTCTCCTTTGCTCTCCAACGCATGACAAATGCAACATAAGCATCTTACGCAAAAAAGCCGCGCAATGCGCGCATCTCAATTGGCCGATGCCCAAGTCTGGTCAAGCTGCATTGATTCAATTTGTGGCATAGCCATACTGGCCGGTGCATTGTGCGTCTGGTTACCCTCTCTTTGTTGTATGCTCCCGGAAGGCAAGAAATGCAAGCAACAATGCCTACTGCAATCGCAGCAATGATCCCAACACCAAATCATTAAAAGCAATAAGCAGCAAAAAGGTGATGCAAAACGTGGTAAGGGCAATTCCAAAATCCACCCATATACACCGGTACAAAGGGCAACAAAAAGCTGATCCCCCTATTGACAGGCACGGGCTTTCGAGGACACACCACTTCTCTCCCTCGCTTCTTAATTGCCGGGCATCTAATAATGCGTTCGGGCATTTTGGCTGTCCCAGGACTGTCAACAAGGCTCTAGTGCCTGCTTTTGTGGACAAGTGGTGCACGCCTGTCTACCGCAGTACGCTGTTGTGCCATAAATCGTGCAGTAGCAGTCGTGCCCCCGACACTTCATGGCAACCCCTTCAGCGCTCTCCGATACCTCCTGATCCTCTACAAATCCCTGCATCGTTCTCCAAATGTGTGTAATTCCCACACTCCCCACCCTCTGCATTCTCTTCCAACCCTGCCCAACGCCCGGCAACCCTCCACATTCGACGCCTCTCCCATGGGTCCGAGTCCCTGTAAGCCTCTCCAACCCTGTCCAACAAAATGTGACGCTCCATATTATATTTGCCTTCAACCCGGAGCTGAAATCAACGATAAAAATTTTAGCATTTCTGAACGCAGCCTCTTTTGAGTGGGGGCGGGTGTGTGACATTGTGGTGAAATTCTCGGCCCCCCTTCCTGTAGATAGTGAAAAGAATGGGGTTATGGACGCGGCACGCCTGCTCCCTCGTTTGGGGCCGTGCGCCCCGACCACTCTGTGTCTGGCTCGCATGCACCCTCTGCGCACCTTGTTGACCGGCGAACCTTGTTGACATCCATCGCATCATTTTGGGGATGCCGAAAACTTGTTGTTTGGGCCAGCACGTGGGATCATGTTCCGAGCTCTATCCTCGATGAACGCCCCAAAGGTACTCAAATCCCTTGTCACAATCGGGCAGGGCACAGAATGCATCACGCTTTTTGGGTCTACCCTCACATCTTCACAGGTGCGGAATCAAGAGCATGCTCGGTAACGGCATCACTACCCTGTGCAATACACATCCAGTGCGACTGTCCTCGTGCAGAGAGTGCCATTCACGGGCAAACAGGATTTTCATGGCACGAAACGATTACTTCCCAAGGTCAATGCTGCTCCTCTGGGCAAAGAGCAAGGAAATCTGAACTGGTATTGTTGCAGGTGTGTAACTGGTTCGTACGAACAAAGCGCAGTCCCGATGAAAGTCATACGGCGGACAATCACGTTCCCAACTGCATCCTTTGCCATAAAAAATCGAAGAAGGGGATGCAAAAGAACCAAAAGACCCGACGAACTTATCGAATGAAAACACTGTCACCGATGCCACAAGGCACTGGTGCACATTGGCTCTCCCAAAGGAAGCGCGACGGCGAGCATTGCTGGGCCATAGTTGGGGTTTGTCTTACTCTCAGGAACAGCTGCGCAATGAATGGATTGTCCCCATCTTCTGTGGGTGGACTGCAGTGCACCAGCATGTGGATTGCGGATATACATCCATTGATAGACACACATGTACATGCGGTGACCACAGATGCTGGCCACCGACCCCAATTGCCAAGCAAGCCCCCATGTACCGTCAAAAACAAGGCCTGCGACTTCGTGGTCCCCGATAACACAACAAGATGTTTCTCAGGAGAGCAAAAACCCGCAGCAAGCCTACGATTACCCGTGCCGGGCCCCCAGGAGGTGGTCTACGCAACGCCTCCGGGGACCAAACTGCTGGCGGCGTTCATAAGGTTGATCGGGCTTTGGCCGTCCGTCATCAGATACCCTTGAAGCCCCAAGCCCTTCAGTAATTTGGCCTGCATCTCAGGCCCAGCACGCGCCATGGCTGCGATGGTGTCCCGCCCCACAGACCCGACACACTTCTGGAACTTGCCCGTCTCAATGGCAGCCATCTGCGAAGCCTTCTCGATTTCCATCTCGTTCATCACTTTCAAGTACGCCAACTCCGCCCCCCGCCGCTCGGCCTCCACATCCAGTTCTGCCTCCAGCTCCAGCTCCCGGGCCTGCGCTTTCAGCTCGGCCATCTTCACTTCACTGTCCCCTTCAATGAGCATCTTTTCAGCGTTGGCCTTCGCCTCTGCTTTGGACGCCCCGGTGGATTCAATGGCTGCGCTCTCGGCCAAATACTCCAACAGAATCTTGCGCTCCTTCTCGGCCTCGCTCTTGTCCAATAGTATCTGGCGCTCCAACTCTCCCTTTGCGATCTGGTTCTTGACCTGGGCCGTCTGCCTGGCGGCCTGTTCCTGTGAGGCCGTCGTGATTTCGATGGCAAGCTTCACTGACTTCTGCAACGACTCTTTGGTGGCCACGTCAATGCACTCGACCTGTTGGATATCCACGGAGTCGATGACGAGACGGTTGGCTTTGAAGTACAGCCGCTGACGGGGCTCCCCCTTGTCGTCGCATCCAAAAACGGCGACCGTAATGATCTGCGCCGAATTGCGGTGGAACATATCGAAGGTCTCGGCGGCCACAGCCGCACGGATGCGGGACTGCAGCTGGCTGCACGCATCCCCTACGAAGTCTGGAATGTTGAACACCGCCTTGGCTGCCTCAAAGTCGCCCTTTTTCACGTCAAAATGCCAACTGAACGACAGCTGCAGTTTCAGGCGCGCATGATCCGCCGTCTCCACCTCCATGACATCGGACATACTCTCAGGACCCATGAACAGGAACAGGGTGTTGATCATTCCGGACTTTTTAGGCATCACAACTTCCGGCCTCGATGGGATCCACTCCGAACCTGAAAGGGACATCACCTGGAACTCTTCATCAGGGTCCAGTTGCACAAGATCCGGCCCGAAGATGATCCGCGCCCGCCGCTCTGTGTAGTTGTACACTTGCGCCAAAGCATTATGAGGCAGCTGGTAGCTGACCAGCCGCGACTTGATGCGCCCCATCAGCTTCGTCTTCTTCCCTCGGTCTTCAATGTACGCCATATGGGTCCCGCCCTGCTTCATCAGACGGTCTTCGGCCACTTTCGGAAGCTCCTTCTCCCAAAGCTCCTCATCAGCCTCAAGCATGTACGTCTTCCCCTTCTTCACAGTGACTCGGCCAGTCTTTGTGTCACGGACGTACAACCCCTCGTCCTCAGCCAATGGGATAGCGCTGCGCTTCTCGATCACCTCTTGAGCCTCCTTCGGGACGAAGGTCGTGGGCCCGTAGATCATCCACCGGTTGCCGGCCTTCCGGAACACCTCCTTACCATCCTCAGTGGCAGTGTAATCTCCTCGGGCTCGTACCAGCACCGCCTCAGAACCCCCCAGAACGTACGCAGGTTGGATGCCGGCTTCGAGGCGTTCCCCCGGTTTGAGGAAGAAGCAAGCGGGGCCCTCACGCACCTCGCGATGGCCCAGGCGGATCTGGCCGGTGTGGCTGTCCCAAGCGTTCAGCACAACGCACCACTCGTTCATCTGCAAAATGCTGATGGGCTCCGTTTTGATGACGTTGATCTCCGGCGTCTTCAAAAATGACTCCGTGATGGCCGACGTGATCAACCACTGCTCCCCGGCCTTGCGAAGCGTTCCCCAGCGGTCAGTAAAATCCTTCACGGCCTCCAGATGCAGCGCCACCTTCTCCGTGAGGACTATCGGTGACACCTTTTCCACCACAAGCTCCTCCACAGCACACAGATATGCCCCAGGCTGCTCATAAAGCCACTCATCCCCGACGCAGCGTTGGACCCCAGTTCGGTCCGTGAATCCAATCAGCGCTCGTAGCCGGAGGCCTTCGCCTGGCAGCACAACCGTGGCTGTCATCTCTTCGCAAATGACCTCCTCCACACGCGGCAGGTACGTGCCTGGCCCCCGGAACAGGTACATATCCCCTGCAACCCGATTGCATTTCTTACCAGCGGCGTCAGTGACTTCAAAGTCTCGCAAAGCCTGCAATTTGAAGGCGCTATCCCTCTTCAATACCGGTAGCTTTTTGATGCCTGGCGCTGCAACCTCCTCCTGCGGGTACAATGGGAATGGATCACACGCAAAGCGGATTTCTTCGTCCCCCAGTCTACACTTCGCAGCCCCAAATTCGTCGAATAAGACATCCCCTTTGTCGTCCCGGAGGACCGGGTTGGTAATGGTACAATAATGCATGGGGGGTATCGTGAGGAAGGACTTGGGCTGTGTGATCACTTCCTCGTGTTCACATCTCGTGAACGTCGTGGGACCCACGATCAAGCGAGCGATATTTGTGTTGTTGTCAAGAACGTGCAAGTACTCATACGGCTGCAGGCGGAGTACATCGCCACCGGCAGGCTGCTGACGACGTGACATCAAAAATGTTCCTTTGGCAAGACAAAACAGAGACCCCGGAAATCATCTATATTCACCCGTACTCCTGTTCGATCCTCTTCATTCTCGAACCCTCTACAACCCTCAGTCAGTCAGCCCTCTTCGCTCATAATGGCCCCGTCCGGCCCTGATAAATCAAGATTCACGACTAGGACCGGGCTGGGTCCTAGTCTTGGTTAACACATCGGAAATCACCGTGGAGCAAAGCCGGCTTGCTTTGCAGATGTTCCTCCACGGTCACTACGACCGTCCTGCAACATCGCTCAAAAACGGCTTGTTTTCACCTCGAAATTGCCCACCCCGTGGCACCACGGCATGGCACACGCCTTATTCTCCACCCGTTTGCATTCCTTGGATGGCCCAATCGCTATGGAAGAACAACGGCCTTCATTGGAAACATCTACGCGGCAGACCAACGATCGTCCTCCGTTTTCAGGACGATCGTTGTGAAAACAGCCCCAAAACGGCCATTTTTGGACACTAAATTGGCCATAGAACGGGCTAGACGGCTCAAAACGGCATGAAACTTGTTTGTGGTGATGCGCGTTTGCTCCCCGGTTGTTTTGAGCCACGGTGTCGTCGCAAGGACTTTTGGACTGTGTGTTGTTGCTGCTGCTGCTGCTTGCTTGCTGCTTGCTGCTGCTGCTGCTTGCTAAAATGTGTTGCTCACCCTTGGACCCTAAGAAGGGGTGTAAAACCTGGACATGGTCATCACCACTCAGTTCAATGTTTTGTCTTGCTGCACTGCAGCGCAGACCAGTTCAGTACCACTCCAGGTGGCTTTTGATTGTGCTTTGGCTATCAGTACATCTGGGTCAGCTCGCACCCACCACCCTCCCACAGTGCCGGTTAGTCTCTAACTCTCACTCTGCGGGTCTCTCTCTCTCTCTGGCCTTTTGCTCTGTGGGCCTCTCTCTCTCTCTCTGTGTCTCGCCCTCTCTCTCTCTCTCTGTGTCTCGCCCTCTTCACCCTCCCAAGGGGTTTTATCTTTCTCCTCACCCTCCCCAGGGGGGTTTTCTTCCTTCTCACCCTCCCCACCCTTTCTCTCTGTCCCTCTCTCCCCAGAGTCTCTGCTTCGTCTTACCCCCCCCCCCTCTGCTTGCTGGCTCATTTCAGGCATATCGCCGTTCGCATGGCGGTGTGCTCAGCAACGTGTAAAGGAACCGTACAGCTGCTCTTTGTCTTCATTTGATCTTCATTTGCACGCTTGTCATTTGCATGTTGATCTTTACCTTGACAATTGCATCTAACGTAGGATGCAAATCAACAGAGGCCGATGCAAAGTGCGTTGAGGGCTGCCATAGTGGGGAGAAATCAACCTTGAAGATAGAACATGCGGCGAGTGAAAATAGGTGAAAACGGGGGGACTGGGTGAAAATCCAAAAATGCCATATCCGATGCAAAAGAAACACCAAAATACGTGTGATCAAAGAATAATGATGCCCGTAGTATCACAAAGTGTGGGCTTCCAGTACGGCAAGATGCCCAAATAGCCGCAGCGCGCACACACTGCACGCGCACTGCGCTTTTGTCCCCCCCCTTAGTCTAATCCAATCCAACCTTTGTCACCCGTTGGGGTCAGCCCCTTATTTTGTGCGATAACGTTGTCGGGGCGGTAACCCCAATGGACCAAGATTAGCGCCCAAATCCGGCACAGTAACCCCAAGGGTTGACCAAGCATTGCTTGTCAAGATCCCACTCAAGGAACGGCAACCCCTTGCCTTGAAAAGTGTGATGGCCCACATGAGGAGTAGACATTGAATGCCTGGCATGCCAAATAGGGAGCAATTTTGAAGAGACCCAATCGCAATAGTAAAAGTGCTCAGTGTCATGGCCAAAGATTCAAAAAATGTGTCTTTATGGAACATTTGCCAAAGCCAATGGTAATGCTTTGTTTCGCATAGTGCTAATCTCCAGATTGGCGTCTTAAGCCAGGATGGCACGCCATCAAGGACAAAAAAACCAAAGAAAACCCTCCTATGCTGAGATTTATCTGCGGAAGTAGACAATGTGCACATCGTTGAGCATCATAACAAGTGTCCACACGATCTTTGGCGATGAAACACTCAGCAAAGTACCCCCCCCCCCCTTGTCCAAGCACGGCCAAGGTTGGAAAAACAACGGTCACAGGGGGTCTTCGTGCTTAGCCATGATCCGACGATGGCCGCCACCCCCGGTATCCCACCGGCAGGAAAACACTGTTCGTATGTTCCAAAAACGCGGCGGAGCTGCGCCCACGAGTCTAGCACAGCGGCGAAGCTGCCACCAAGTGTGCGTGCACTTCGTGGTCTTCGTGCTTAGACAAGCCCGTGCTTGCACGCGACGGGCAACACAAAAAAAAACTACACATAGGAAACCTGCCTATCGCCCACACCACACACAATTCTCACAAACATGGCACTAGAACATGATGTGAAAGCAAAATTCTGCATGGTCCTCGTGTAGTTACTGCCCATCAATAGGTGTGGAATAGAAGCCCTTTCCGACCTTGCGCGCTTCCCTTTTGGGGCACGCTTTGGAGCAGGGTTGGCTGCAGGTTGTGCCGCCCTCGTGTTGGTGAGGCGTCCGAAATTGCCTCTGATGGTGATGGGGCTGGGCTGCAAATTGGGAAGCAAAGACAAGCTCATGCCCATTCCTCGTGTATTTCAAATGAATGAAGTCATCCCCACGTGTGCAAGAACCAACAATGGTGGCGGGCAAATGCTCGCCAGTGGATCAGATGTACGTGACACCCAAGCCAGCGATAGCAACTTTATTCATGGCTGGAAACCACAGCAAAAGAGATAGCATTGGGTTGCAGTACCAATCAGAATGTTGTTGTGAGCAAGAGGAACCATCACAAACATGACCCAGCCCCTCTTTCCCTCTACAATCAGCACACAATCACCAAGCGTTGAATTTCTGACCATAAAAACGATGGTCGGAAAAAACCATTGAAAACAACGGTCACACGGGTCTTCATGCTTGGACAAGCCCGTGCTTGGCCATAGAACAGTGGAAAGTTCAGCGATAGGTCCCCACCGACAGACCTACGCCCTCAATCATCAAGTATCACGCGGGAGCCGCGACACACATTGTCCCGTTTATCCAGCAAGGCGCCACAGTTCATCCATAGATACGGCGCCGGAGGCGCCGCCACAGTTCGTCAGGTTAGGTCAGGCTTCCCTCCCTAACCATCGGCAGGAACTGGGTTAAGATGACTGTAACTGCTCGTAAAACAACCCCCAGCGGCCTGCCCACCGGGATTCGAACCCACGATCTATGACGTGGGAGACAAGCGTGTTTCCGATATGCTACCATCCGATGTGTTGTATACTGGCTTTTAGAACCACCAGGTCTTACCTCCCCCGTGGGACCCAGCGGCTTCTCCTTCGGTACGCACTTAGTGCAGACCTTCAAGGCTCAGATGGACCGCGAGGGTCGATCCCCGGCAGCGTGCCCGCCGCCTTCGCCACCAAAAGCGGTGTGACGTGGGAGTCACACGTGTTTCAGGTATGCTCCTCCCCTGTAGCGACACAGGAGCGCCACTAGCGCCCCCCTTCGCCTTAGAACTCGACCCCCCCCCCCGCCGCCTCTTCCTGCTCTCACTGACATCCGTACTAAATTCGTCACTGTCACTGCCCAATACTCCCCGCAACCGCGTGTCACTAATATCCGTGCTGAACAACTCTTCGTTTGAACTGAACAGGAGGTCCTCGTCCCCCGACGTCGATGACGTGGTCGAACTACCGCCCGACGTCCCCCCAGAGTCAACCTCTGACCCAAGGTCCAGGTCCGACGTTTCCGCCATGGGCTCCAGCCCCAGGGCATCCCACTCTGTGACGCGGCGCCGCTTTGACAAAGGCAGCAGGTTATAGGGGTGTAGCTCTCGGCCCTGCCCCGCCAGCTCGTCGGCTGCCTCATTGCCGGCCACCCCGAGGTGCGATGGCACCCACCGGACCTGCAACTTGTCCCCCGCCTCCCCTCGCAGCCAATCAATGTGTTCCCACAAATCTCTGTGCCCCACCTCCCCTGAAGACGTACTTGGAAGTCAAGCCCGTGCTTGGCCTTAGAACAGTGGAAAGTTCAGCAATAGGTCCCCACCGACAGACCTATGCCCTGAATCAGCAAGTATCACGCGGCGGAGCCGCGACACACATTACCGTGCTTGGACAAGGGGGGGGGGGGGGGGGGAAGCAAGTGGCTGCAGCATTCTTGGTAGTGTTCAGACGCACAGATGGCTGCAACACAAGACGTATTTGCCACCATGTAACCTTTGGTTCACACCCCCCCCCCCCTTGCACTAAGACCGGCCAGGTTCTGGTTCAGGAGGCAAAAATGTGGAAACACGGGGTTGCGGTGTTTGGACAAGCCCCCATTTGTGCGCACACCCATACCACAGGACATACGTTGCAGACAAAATCCAAATCTACCCCTTAATCCACGACAACAGGGCATTTATCCTCATGTACACAACTCAGATACCACTCAGTTGCTTGCATTCTGATTGACAGGCACCGAATCCCTTGCCAACTTGGCACCTCACCTTGAAGAGCTGTACATGCTTACCTTTAGGGCTGGCTTCGGGGCTGGCTTAGGGGCTGACTGGGGGACAGGCCTGAGTTTCTTATGTTTGGGGGCATCATGCTCTTGTTCATGACCATTGCGTGCATACACAATGCGAATACACCGCTCACCTTGTGTAGAGGGACCCAAAAGTCGATCAGGCACAAACTCGTTGTTCGTGTAGCGCTGGTATGTGACACGATATGCGGCAGTTAAAAGGGAATTGTTCATGACCTCAAAAGGGTGCCCAACAGGCCAGCATGCACACCAGAATACAAGAGCACATGGAATTACAGCTGCACCAATGCTTTGACACCCAAATTGACCGCTCATGCACACCAGAATACAAGAGCACATGGAATTACAGCTGCACCAATGCTTTGACACCCAAATTGACCGCTCATGCACACCAGAATACAAGAGCACATGGAATTACAGCTGCACCAATGCTTTGACACCCAAATTGACCGCTCATGCACACCAGAATACAAGAGCACATGGAATTACAGCTGCACCAATGCTTTGACACCCAAATTGACCGCTCATCCACACCAGAATACAAGAGCACATGGAATTACAGCTGCACCAATGCTTTGACACCCAAATTGACCGCTCATGCACACCAGAATACAAGAGCACATGGAATTACAGCTGCACCAATGCTTTGACACCCAAATTGACCGCTCATGCACACCAGAATACAAGAGCACATGGAATTACAGCTGCACCAATGCTTTGACACCCAAATTGACCGCTCATGCACACCAGAATACAAGAGCACATGGAATTACAGCTGCACCAATGCTTTGACACCCAAATTGACCGCTCATGCACACCAGAATACAAGAGCACATGGAATTACAGCTGCACCAATGCTTTGACACCCAAATTGACCGCTCATGCACACCAGAATACAAGAGCACATGGAATTACAGCTGCACCAATGCTTTGACACCCAAATTGACCGCTCATGCACACCAGAATACAAGAGCACATGGAATTACAGCTGCACCAATGCTTTGACACCCAAATTGACCGCTCATGCACACCAGAATACAAGAGCACATGGAATTACAGCTGCACCAATGCTTTGACACCCAAATTGACCGCTCATGCAGTCTGGACAAAGCTACAAACCACGTTCTCTTAGTATTGGAACCGCAAAAGTGATGGTTTAAAAAAAAGCCCAAAAGTGCTGAAACATGGGGTCGCTGTGTTTGGACAAGCCCGTGTTAGCGCAAGGGAGGGGAGGGGGGGGGGCGGGTTACTATGGCGGCTTCGGCGCAAATAAGACAAAAACCGTATTCTAATGAAGACATACTAATTGTTCTGAGGCTGTAGAACGATGGACTGAGAGCAAAGGAAAAGATGCACCCCACTGGTTGCAAGGAGGGAGCTCTTGACTGGGTCCGCCTACCTTGTCTGTGCATGTTGCTTGCAGTGCATCGTCGGTTCCACACTAGCGGCGGGTATTTCCCACCTTTTTTTCTCTGCTTTTCCAACTCAAATTTACTCGAAGCCAATCGTCCAAAGCCCTGGAGTCTGCATTTCCTGCTACTCCGCCCTGTGCCACCCTCGTCCTGCTGCTGGCACCACTCCTGCATTTCTAGATTTTCTCTCTTGACTTTCCAAGGTCACAAGACGACAGCACCACCGTCCCAGCTCGCCGGGTGCAGAGAATACCATCAGCTGTGACGGGCCTTTCCGAAAGGGCTCTGCAATATTCCAGAACAGGCACGCCACGTGAATATGATGCAGGCAACGATGGGTGTGGATCATGGGACATGGTGTGTGAGGAGAGCAGTGAAGAATATGGCTCATGGGGTGTGACATCGTGACAGCCAGTGCTCACCCGAATACGGCAGAGCCAGTCGCATTCGCAATTGTTTTGGCACGTGTGAAAATGGGCGGGCAGCACACAAAACGGGGTGCCAGCACGTGAGACTTTGGGTGCTTGGCAACCGCAATGCAGCACACCAAAAGGGCAATCAACAGCGGCGCTGGCCAATAAACACAGCCCACAGGGTCTACCACCGCGCAACCACCAAATCTTGCCATCCTGGTCGACAAAACAGAACAATTCCACAAATATTTTGCTTGTACAGCGATGCACAAAGCCAATTCGTGAAAAATAACGCCTCCTACTATAAAGAAACAGTTACAAAACAGACCTACAGCACAAAGATGAATCGGATATCGACCAGCAGAGGTATCAAGTCATTCGAGGACACTCAGCTATCAGGACCCTACAGCTCCGCAGTGCAACAACACAGCCCCATGACAATCCGTTGACAGCTTTTGCAGCCCCTTATCTACAGACAGACTCGACGCCAGAGGCCATGGACACAGTAAAACACATAAATCGTGTCCTCCAATCCCACCCCTTCCGTTTCGCATCCACCTCCGCCCTGGCCTGACCGAACTGGACATTGTTCCTGTTGTTGCAGCAGCAACTGTTTCTGCTGCTGCCGCTGTTGTTGACATCACGATGCACTGCAACCTTCTCCCCCACCTTCGCGATCTGTTCCCTCAAGGAAGGAACAGGGACAAACCAACCAGGCACAAAGGCTGCTTGGTCATACATTGAGGGGAGACGGGTCACCCGAGGACAGAGTCCATTGACAGAAAGCGACGCGCAGAGACCATCAGACCCTGTCAATCAGCCTCTCCCATGAGCCTTCCTGAAACGGCGACATGCCATTCCCCAAGGCGCATAAAGCGGGGACGCGACGGAAATGAGCTGAGGGGGGCTACGTCCGAGCCTTCGATTCAAACCGCCGCCCCATTCCCCCGGTATTTTGTGAAAACAAGGAAGACGGCCCGTCGGGGCTGGCGAAGGGCTGATGGAGGCCGAAGGAATGCTGTTCACAGCCCAGGTCTGGCTGCTAAAAACCGGAAATAGGCCTTTTTCAGGGCATTTACGAACTTCCGGGGGGAAAATGATAGAAAAGTAAATGGGCCAAAAGGGGGTTGTCAAAGCCTGAGCACTCCCAAATCACTTAGCTCTGGTGGTTGGGCGTCCAAATTTTGGTGGTTACAACTTGACATGCGGTAATATCATACAAATAAGTTTGCACTCCCACGGCCGCAATATTTGTTTTTGTTTGTGGTTTGCGACAAACCCCCAAAACCGGATACAACCGTCACCATTGCACCAGCTCGGGGACCCGAACCCCAAAGCTAACCCTCAGCCCTAATAATTCCTCACCACATCCGAGGTTAGGACTGAGCTGCTGGGGAATGGGACTGCACACTGCACACCATGCACTCTGCACGCCCGCTGTACACTGGCAAACTGCAAACCGAAACACCATGCACTCGGTACAATGCTTGATAACCACTGCGCATTCGCACCTCAACAACTGCATGCGCTGCACTTTGCGCATTGTTCTGCACACTTCGGACATTGCGCTTTATGGACTCTCCACCCTGCACACTCTGCACACCGCACTTCCAGCACACCACACTCCCTGCAGTGAACATGTGCACTGTGGACTCTGCACAGCAGATGCCCTCTCTGCACCCTGTACCCTGAACATGCCGCGCACTGTGCACCCTTCGCTGTGTACATCACACTTCGCACGGCGCCCACTATACGCTGAGGTGTGCTGCGTGCAAAATGCACGCTATACCACACCGTGCGCACTGTACACTGTGTGCTGTGCACCTATCGGGTACTAGGTTCCAGTTTCAGTGCCTGGGCTTGACGCTAAACGTTCCCCCAAAACGAAAAAAATCTTTTGGCCGTGTTTGACCCACTGTCCGTCCCACAATGGGCTTCCTTCAACTTCTTCCCTGCAGAGCCGCTTCTTGCGACTATGCAGGGACGCACATGGACCAACATGGGTGCCCAGAGGCTAACGACGCCTAGTCATTATCCGAAAGTGGTCCGTGGTAAATTTTTGTCTGTTTCTCAACCCCCAGAGACCCTTGTAATGGCCCCTTATCACGTGCACGGCACCCTACTGGGCTAGCAGGCAGTTGAGAGGGGATAAAACACTGTGTACGGGGCCTGTCAAGGGTGAGGGTTATGCTTATGGCGATCAGGATTTGGTTCGTGACTCTACCCCTGACCACCCTAATCCATGGTGATATTCTTTTCGCCTCAATCTTCGCGGATGGCACCGTGACGTATGAGCACGCAACCCAAAAACGCGACCCAACAGTGGCGGCCCGGTGTGGATGCAGCGATATGAGATGGTCGGTTCGGGCTGGTAGAAACAGTCACAAACTGCATTCTTTGTTTCGGGTCTGTAGGATGTCCAAAATGGGTGCCACAGGCATTCCCACCAACCAAACGGAATAAAAATATGTTTCCCCACGCTCTTGACCCAACTGGCGCTCTTGGCACAGACTTTTCTGACGTTCGCCTACTCTTGACTACTTCGAACGTCATGTATCGCCGCAAAGATCCTCATGGTGTGGTGAGCAGGCATGCAAACTTTACGGCCTTCCCTTTAATATACGCGTGATGGTAAACACGGGTCAAGGTCACGGAGCTAGTTGAGGTAAAGGCCCAGGATTAGCAGAAGCTTTGAGGTAAGGGTTCAGGTGAAGGGGGGTCCTCAGTGGGTTCAGTGGCTCGAAGTCGAGCAGTCGACTTGCATTGGAGGTGGCGGTGCTTTGTGGAGAGCACGCGTTGACTCCAAGTGCACCACCAAATCCCGGGGGGGGAAGGGTTTGTGCTACATCACTATCGTCCTCGATAGCGTGGGGCTGGGCGGTCGCTGGTAGACTCGATAACACTCGAACCTCAAAATGACGTCAACTGACCTGCAAATGCTGTCCACAAGGCGGCCACTGCTATCAGGTGCCTGCTCACCCGGGTCAAACAGGCGTCGACTGTCGTCGATTGGCCAGCAACCGCCCTGGGTCTGCGTGCATCACAGTTGGTTCACCATCGCCTCCTGGAAGCTCACCATCAAGCGCTGTATGCTCACCGTCGACCGCCGTCAACCGCCGTCCACTGACCACCCGCCTTGTCTATTCAACCAACACTCGGTGCTGGCAACGACCAACACGGGCAATCCTCCACATGCGATCGCAAATAGCACAAGGAACCACACAACACGACTCACTAAGATGCAGCCTTTCCACAACGATGCCGCACCGGCATTGTTGCGGGGCTTTGGTCATTGCCGCACATCATCAAAGCTGGAGAAGCCGCTCAGCAGGAACACCAGATAAAACGGCTTCTGCCGGATGGTCTGGCACCAGTGCCAAGCGCTGGTCAGGCGGCCGTCGATGCAACTGCCGGCGTCATTCATGTTGTCGCCCCCGGACCCATCGAAGGCGTGCTTGAAGAAGTCGCAGAGCACAGCCCGCACCGCGCCGTCCTCGCCACCGAATGTCTGCTCCAAGTAGTGGTCAAGGCCCTGGGAGTGCTCCTCGTCGCGGAGATGCTTCACCACCTACGCAGAGGGCAAGTCAGGGGTAAGGCGAGGGCTGGAAAGGGCGAGGAGGTGTGTGGGGAAATCTCTCATTCCAGGGGACCGTTCGAGCCCAGTTTCCGGACCCTGCCCTTCAAAAGGGCTGCGGCGACCGAGGTCCTTGCCCGGCCGCCAACAGGGCCCACAAGGAGGTGCTTGGAGGGAGGTGCCGCGTGGTACTTCCGGGGGTACGCACTGGTTTCGGGTTTCAGCATGAAATTGTGCACACTGCTTG
The DNA here is from genome assembly GCA_964036045.1 of Eutreptiella sp. 'Long Island Sound 2002'. Lineage (NCBI taxonomy): Eukaryota > Euglenozoa > Euglenophyceae > Eutreptiales > Eutreptiaceae > Eutreptiella > Eutreptiella sp. 'Long Island Sound 2002'. The sequence goes on from OZ038390.1 coordinate 56,263,759, forward strand.
TCCACGGCCGGTGGGAAAACAAAATTCGTGGTGGGTGGGAGTGGGATAATTGCCCCTCTGCTCACATGGGGCGGATACCTAACACATATGAGTCTGATCCCCATGAGACGCTGATCATTTGGAGACTGTTAACCACAACAACAGAACCTTCGCCAGGACCATCGTTGACGGAGGAAGACTCATAAAGATTGTGAATTGCCTCCACATCCGGATCGAGACCCAACCCCACTCATGAGATCGAAGCCCAATTCCACCGATTTGTCCAGATTTTTTACCCATGTTGGTTGAGTTTGGTCACACAAGTCCAAAATGCCGAATTTGATGGTTGCATTCGAAAGAAATTGGCCTTGCCGTGATTTGAACCCGAGTCCCCAACGACAGGAAAGAAGAGATCTGCCACTCTACTGCAAAGCCCCCGTCAACATCCGCAATCTCATTATATACAATCTATGCCACCAAATACAATAAACAGAAAAGATGCCATGTATCATGAGGTGGGGCGTTTCCAATCGTTTCCAATCATTTCGAGCCACTGCTAGTCCTCAAACAGGCCGGGGCAAAACATGCCTTTGGTCACGGGAGCCGCTTCTACAAACCCTCCAAAATTTGGGCTCTCTCCAACGCCCCCCCCCCCCCCCCCCAAAATTGCAAATGACTTTTCATTGGCAAGTGAGACAGGATCGGTGACGACGAGGTCAGAGGTCAGGAAGGGGTCGGGGAGGGCTGGGAAAAGCACAGCAGACTCCGTGCTACTCCCTAGAGCCACCACTGCACACCGCGTGATACCCGGCACGTCGCGTCGCTTCATAACACCTGCTCATCGCATACCCCGTCGCCGCACCGGGTACTCCACACGCAGCACAAAGCAATCCATTAGACGTGGCACAAAGCACTGCTTACCTGCAGAATGGGGTTGATGATGCGGTTCAACTGCGCGTACTTGTCGATGAACATCAGCCCATTGGGCACCTGCTGGTCGCCAATGTGGACTCTACTGCTCCCGATCCACTGCCCCACCTCCTGCTGTGTCTCCTGCACGATGTCAACCATGGCAGCGTACACGCGCGGCGACTGTTGCACCCGGTGGTACCCCTGTCCCGTGTCCCGATACTCGTAAGGCTGTTGCACGTCCAGAAGGTCCTGCTCCACAAGCGACCACAGTCGGAACATGTCACGTGTGATGTTGCGCCAGAGCGTCAGGGACTGCTCCACAAAGCGGTACTGGCACGCGTGATCGTGGGAGAGCCGGCTCCCCGACTTGCCCTCCGCTATCGCCAGGGAGTAGCCGTCCTCAGGGGCCTATATGAGAGGGGAAGGTGGGCGACAGAGGGCGATGGGGTGAGCACGAACGGAAAGAGTGGTGCCCCCTGTTCCCTGCGGCTGGGGACCTCTTTGAACGGTGACGAAAAAAATCTGCATATTAAACTTCAAAAACAACACATTATCGGCGTGTGACCGAAAGCGGGGAGACAGCCAACAGTAAATGGCAGATAACCGATGGTAACTCTTTTGAATGGACGGATTTGCCCGCCGTCGTGAAGTAACGCACCATTGTCAGAAGGCATCAGGCACCTCCGGCTGCTACTAACCCACATAATAACCCACGGTTGTTCTGGGCACTTGTTTGGTACCCGATGGCCCCCGTCGCATCATTTCTGAAACACCCACCGCAAGAGCTTCACAACTCTGACAAAAGGAAGACAGCAGACTGTTCTGGGGGGCAGGTTGGCAGGCAGGCACCTCGGGGTCGAAATATTCCTTCAGGAGCTCCTTCATGCAATCCAAACTATGCGCATTGTCCCGGACGTAGCAGTTGGCGTCATCCAACGACCGGATGCACAGCTCCACGACCTCTTCGCTCAGACCGCCAGTGGCATGCTGCTGCACCAAATGGGCCACCGTCAGGTCCTTGCGTCGCAGGGCGTTATTGAGCCGCTTCATGGGCTTCAGCAACGGGACGGGGGTGATGGCCACGGGCAGCAGCGGGTCCTGAGTGAAGTCACGCAGGGAAGAGAGGACAGGACAACCGCGGCCCTTTTCCATGTTTCTTTGGTTCCCGAGGAGGAGCACTACTATTGGGAGTGGCGTGCCTCCAAATCAGCATCCAACTCACAGATGGATGGATGGGCAGGAAACTAGCCCGCAAAAGCGCAATGAACGAATCGTCTCCGCTGAAAAGTGATGGAGTAAAATTGGGGCATGGCAAGTGATATTTGGAGCTACACGGATGTCTTTTTCATGGGAACCATGTTATATTACATTGACGCTGATTGGACTGGCCTACATGAAATGCTCATTGGGGCTACTGGTTTTTTTGGTGAACGTCATACTGGTGAAAAGATTCGGCAAAAAGACAGTCAATGACTTACAGTCAGTGCGATTAACATTCAATGACGTCGGTGCGAAGGTTTCAGATCACGTCAGCAACATCAAAAAGCATGGGGAGGTCTGATTGGTGGGTACCGCACTGCCCATACCCTCGAGTTGGCTGTCAAAGAATACTTGCAGGCTGATAGCGTCCAAGATGTCGTAAGAAAGATGAAGGGCATTGCTTCAGGTTTCCATGGGTGGAGTCATCGTCACGGGTGCGCGGCACTCGCTGTTTTCTACCAACACTTTCCTCCTCAGTGACTGACCCTTTGCTTTTGAAGCATATTTGCGAGTTGTGGATGAGACTTGCCAATGAACTCGCCCACGGCCATCCGCCTCTACCTCTGGTAGGACGAGGAGGTGTGGGGCAACAGTATTGTGTGGAGTAGAGGTAGCACGCGGGATGGTGGGGAACTGGAAGCAGCAGAGGAGGACCAGCAGACAGGCAGCACCTCCAAGAATGCGAGGCGGTCGTGAGCTTCCAGGATGGAGTGCACGGTGACGATGTCATGCCGCAGAGAAAACCCGAGGTGGTCTTGCACGTACTCCTGCACCGCGTCCTGCAGCGTTTCACGGGTTGTGCCAATGGAAGGACCCATTCGTCTCATGACCCGCCCGCAACGCACACCGCCACGTGCAACCGATTGTCCACCCAGGCACAAGCTGCGGTTCAGCCCGTGGTTCCACGTCCAACCGCCAGGGCAACGTCATCTTCCACCGCCATCGGCCTACTGCCGTTACCTCCTCTGCGACCGCCATCCGACTCCCGCCAACCCACGCCCACTCGCCTGCCAATGCCGGGGGTCTGGGAAAGGGGCTCGGGTGACAAGACTGTTGTTGCAGACAAAAGATTTTGCCGAAGGCGCCGGAAAATTTTTTTTTCTGGAAAACCATTTCGCCCGCACATGTGCAGCCCAAACCCAAAACGATCAGCCCAATGTCGGGCTCATGTTCAGCCATTTATGGTGGGATCACCCCGGAAATGCTGTGCAAGCCGGTGAAGTCAAGACTGCACCGCTGTTTGCGCTCCTGTAGAGCTGCGGGGCACTCCGCCATGGCAGAGTGATTGTGCTCCGCACTGGAGGAGATTGCCGTGTGGATCCTTAACGTGTTGGTGCTACGGCGCGCCACCGATGGAGAAACACAACTGATGGGCCAATACAGCGGCTTGGTGGATCTTCGTGCGCCGCCAGACTGCCAGGAGAGCAGCAAGACCCCGGCAGCCCGGGGTCGCTTTGGGTGATCGGTATGGTACCAGGGAGGCCTGACAGAGGGGCTCCAACGACCTCCCCCGCGCGCAAACCTTCGCGCCCTTCGAAGGCTGTGCGTAGAACCCGGGACCCAACGACGCCTGGACGGCAATTGGGGGATAGTTGGGGGCACCACACGCAGTTCGAGGTAGCCGACCGGCGCCTGGGGCTCACCGGCGGCGGCTGAACGGTGCGCTAGAGACGGCAGTATTCGCCACAAGTCGGCAGGCGGAGGGCGTGACGGCCCTGGCAGGTCAGGGGATCGTCGAAGGAGGCAATGCAACGGCATTTCGGGGCTACCATGGCAGCCTCGGGGGGGGGGGGGGTGTTGTGGGGGCAGCCAACGCTAGTCGCATGCAAATCGGGGCGCCCCTCCCCGCGCCAGGCGCAAACCTTTTTTACCCTTCCCAAGGTCAGGCGTGTGCATGGCAAGACGACCTGCAGGAAATGCATCAGTTTGGGGTACTCGGACCGCATCAGATCTGGATTCATGATCTTGTACCGCCGCGCTATCTCCAGCGTCGTTTGAAACAGAGCGGCCTTGTCCTCGAGGGATCGGTGCTTGCTCAGGGCCTGCAACGCAGCGTTCTGGTGACTGGCGGCCTCCAGCCCCGAGAGAATGGCGTGCGCCTGCCGCAGCTGCGCCTGCACTCGTTTGCTGGGCTTCAGGTCCGCACGGTCCACTTTGTCGGTGTAGTCCGATACGGAAATGCAGGAGGCGATGAGCCGCTGTGCCTTGCGCTCCACCATCGTCAGCCGTAGTGGGACATGGGCCGCTCCCTGCAGCGGAGGAGGGGCATGCACACCACCGAAGGCAAGAATGCAGCCCCACCCCCCCAACCCCCCCAAGCCCCACCACACACGAAGCAAAGCGACCAACCAACACGCCGTGCTTGGGGGCACGCGCATTGAGCAAGGCGAACTTCTCGTCAGGCCAAAATCACGGATAGTGAGGAAACAACACCGTGGGCGAGGCGGCCTTCGATAACAGCCGAACAGTCAAACGGCAGGACAGGGGTAGGGGCGGGACTCATGCAAATCAGACCTATAGAGACAGACATATCTACAAAGCTGTTCGTCCTTGAAGCATGTGACTGGACATGCGTGGAAAGTGGAACACAAGCAGCCCCAGCCCCCCCTGCCCCGCCTGTGTAGGGCATAAAGCACATAGGGCTGCTGGAATATGAACGGCATCTGCAAGCCCCGCTATTTGGCTCTAGCTGTTACCTTTCATGTTCAACTCTAACACCAAACAGTCAACGCCCGAATTTTTTTTTGAGATATATTGAATTCTGAAGTAATGTGTTCAGTTGTGAACAGTGATACTTCTGCGTGCAATTTTCGCTGATATCAAGTGGAGCCACATCTCGATGCGATTCACGTGCCGTTTCTTGTTTTGCACTCGGTTGGGGCGATAGCGTATTCAGGAGGCCAGCAGAAGATTGTGGGGCATCTTGTGGGGGTCGCAAAGAGCCCTTAGGCGCGATTGGTCCGTAAGCCCTTCAATGCACCCCGCACTGTACCGCAAAAGACACGCACACACCCGAAGTGGCGCAGTGCATGTGGCGTAGTCCACAGGCCCAAAATCCTCCAGATCGGTGCTGAAGGGGCTCGCGCGGCTTCTGCGAGGTGCCCTACTGCCCCTCTGCCCCCGTTTGAACTCCGCTTTGCGCGCAGCCTTGACCTCCGCCTGAAGATGTTCCCGCAGGGCCGCATGCATCACCGCGGCCTGCCTCTGCTGGGCCTTGCAGAGCTGGGCACGGGCCGCCGCCTCGAGCTGCTCCACTTTCCGGGCCTTCCGAAGACGCGGTTTGTCCAGTTCAGACGGCTCCGAGGGTGTGGAGTGGTGTGAGTTGGCGGCATCCACACGCTCCTCACCCTCGCTGTCAGGCACAGCATCGTCGTCAGGCGCTGCCTGCCTGCCACACAGTGGGGCCCATGCACAAGCAGTGGTGCACGAGGGTCAACTTAGAAATGGGTTTGTGCAGATAATCGGAGACCATTAGGGTCCGTGAACCTGCTTAACTTGGGAATGCATCCTGTCCTCTCTGTTGGGCCTCTAGAGGTTCACAGCAGCCCTTTGCTCATCAATGCGGGCGGGCGTGGATGGTTTATGTGGGACCCACCATCCCAAGTTGCGATGCACCCGCCGGCCCACTAGATGGCAACAATTCGGCTTGCTCACTTTCCACCTACCTTGTGAAAAAGGCCCAACACTAGGGAACATGAGCCAGGGTCCACCCACCCAGTCCGAGACCACTGCTCACTTTCCACCTACCTTGTGAAAAAGGCCCAACACTAGGGAACATGAGCCAGGGTCCACCCACCCAGTCCGAGACCACTGACCCCACCCCCAACAGGGGGGCTGGGGTTCACTTATTGCATTTCTCAAGTGCGCAACCCAGAACCTCCCGCCCCGACATGGATCTGAGTGCTTCAAACATGAAGCCCACTTCTTGCGCAGCGACCACCCTCATGCCACGTCCCCTACATGCAAAATGGCACGGCACTCGAACACCCAAGAGTCCAGTGCTCTGTAGATAGACCACTGCCCTCCTTCATTATTTGGTCAGAAAATGAAAAAGACATACAGCCAGCTTCATTTTTTTTGGGGGGGGGGGGGGCTTGGGGCAGACCAAGATGAGCTGGCGTAGCCTGCTCACGGTATGGTGCTCGAGATAACTTCAAAGTTCAGAGCTGTCCAATTCTACGATGATCCCACAAATGACTGTGGTTGCGGATGACATGTAGTGAGGATGAGCTGAGTCTGATACCATGCTCGACTTCACGAAAGGTCACCAGAGACACACACACGCAGCTGAACTTGATGCCTTTTCGGAGAAAATGACTTCATGCACCGATGGATCATCAAACGACCACACGGATTGCCACGCAGAAGTAGGCAGGGCGGGGGCCTTCAGGGTGTAGCGTGGAGACAAGCGCGACGAACCGGAGTTCCATCCCATGAACCAAACAACCGCGAGCAGGTGCATGTGGCCATTAGGTTCTGTGGCCGCCTCCTACTCCTCGCTCTTTTTTTGCGGGGTGGGTGGAGGTGTTTGCGGAATCATGAGAGACCAACCTTGGGCTGATGACTTGTTCACAGATCCACACCATTAGCTCATGGTGCGCACTCCAGCCTAGAACCTGGAAACCACACACAAAGCAATCTGTTTGCAATCTGTTTGCCCAGACACCGAACCTGGATGCAACAGGGCACAGTATCGGACAATCGAATTTCTGGCCAGGCCAGAAACACAGTGAGTGAAGAAATGGGCTTAGCGCCTTTCCGGGTGGAGGACAGAGTGCAATGTTCAGGCGTGTCAACAGCGTCACTATCCTTCAGTAGTGGCACTAGCGCCTTTCTACACAGCGTAGGAACAGCGTAAAGATTGCTCACAATGCATGGCGTAGATGTGACTGACTTGCAAAAAATCTTGGACCACAGCACACAGACTACGTATACTTTATATATATATATATATAATTCGTATACTTTTCCTGACACACCTGCAATGCATGGGAAAGGTGTTGGGAATCAGGGGCAACCAACCCGTGAAGCAGAGGGTGCGGGGTAGGAACAACGTAGGAACAGCGTCAGAAATTGTAGGAACAGCGCAATACAGGTAGAGGAACAGCGCTAGTGCAATTGCTGCTGTCCTTCTACCAAGTGCTGCCTGGTGCAAGCCGTGTTTGTGCTTGTTGCTGGTCAAATGGAAGTGCCAAACCCATGGCTTCAGTTGTTGGCTCCAGCGCCTGAAGTGGTGTTTGTGCAGGGGGAAGGGTAGGGGAAAGGGGGCGGGACAACACGAGAGCAATGCAGGCTGCTGAGTGGAAGAGGGAGAACAACTGCCTGCAAATGCATTGCGAACAGAGAGATCATAGCACAAACGCACGAATTGCACGAGGAACATCTGGTGGAAAAGACAGATACCCTTCTGCTGCACGCTTTGCCGAGCTATCAGCAGGTACTTCGTCCTCCAACGTTGGCTCTTCACAGTGGGCATTGCACCAGTCCAACACCGACTGCACCTCCAATACAGCGGCGTCCAGGCCCCGCCGTGTTGGTTTCTCTTGAAGCCGATCCCGCCGCTTGCTCAGCTTCGCCGACATCCGCGCGGCATCTGCAGACTGCGTTGCTCGCGCATGCGCCGCTACAAGGGGCTGCAACACGCCCGTGATAAACTGCAGCAGCGAAGCGACTTGGGTCTGGATGTCGTCGGACTCCGCTATGCACGCGGGCAGAGCCCTGTGGACCATGACGAAATCTGCACAACATTAGTAATGCATGGGTGTGCACTCTCTCCACCTCAGCCCCTTCTGGGCATGTCTGCACGGGGCATATGTGGGACGAAGTGGGGGGCGGAGGTGCACTCAGGCGCGGTGGACGTGCCGCGGATGCCGCATAAATGTGTGCTGCGAGCATGCGGTGGACGTGCCAGTGGCAATTGTGTGTGCCTGTCTGGCTGCCCTGTCGGCCTGCCTTGAGTACTGCATCTGTACCCCCATTTACGCAAGCACGCTGAAAGTCAGGAAACCAACGGTCAGACAGGGTCCCCATGCTTAGCTTAGACAAGGCTGTGCTTGTGCGCAACACGCGGTGCCAAAAAACATATGTAGCAAAAACCTGCCCATACCTCATCCCAACCACGATTGTCGCAACAGTGCACCATAACACAATGTACAGACATGATTCAGCATGTTCTGGATGTCCTCACTGCCCATCAGGGGCATCAGGAGCTGTGGAGTAGCCCTTTCCACATTTGCGCCTTATCTTAAACAATTGCACATGCTTGCCCTTTGGGGCAAGCTTTGGAGCGGCCTTGGCTGCAGGTTGTGGAATGGGTTTAGCTTGGGACAAAACTGTCATCAACCATATCTTTGGTGAAGTAAATTGTGCCCTCAAACGCATGGCCAAAACCCCAAATCCCCCACATGTATATCCCATGAAAGAAATCATCCCAGAAGGACCAATAGGGGGAGCCCTTGCACTGCGCACGCACTGCACGCGCACTGCGCGCTACTTTTTAGACCTGAAGAGTCCCCAAGCACACCCCTTCCAAACGCCCTTATATCACCCCTGCCTGAGGAGCATGTCCCACTGTAGACCCTGGGAGACCTCCTTCAGTGGGGGCGGGATGACGGCATGGTACGTCTTGGCTAGATCAAGCCCCTGAGGTCACCTTCGATTATAGTACTTGAACGTGATACAATACTTGTAGAGGATGCTAGATTGTCCCTCGGCCTTGATCATGATCCTGAGGTCCGACATCAGCCCTGCTTGCTTGGGGTCCCCATGATGGGGGGTTAACAACAAAGATACATCACCTCTGCCTTCTTGAGGTCCCATGGTGGGGAGAAATCAACCTAGGAAAGAGTGGATGTGGTGGAAATGAGCAAAAAAAAGTGGAAAAAAAAAAAGGAAATGGGTGAAACTAGGTGAAAATCCAGAAATGCCATATCCCCAATGTGGAAGAAGTATCAAAACGTACTCTCAAACAAGAATGATGCCCCCCTAGTATCACAAAGTATGGGTCTCTAGTACGGCCGCATGCCAAATAGTTGCACCGCGCTTGCACTGCGCGCGCACTGCGCTAAGTGCGCCCCCATAGTTGTGGCAGGCACGTGTTCACTGCTGGACTGGATGTATGTAACAGCCATGCCAGTCATAGCAACATCAGCCATGGCTGAAAATCACATCGAAACAAACAACATTGGGTTGCAAGCAGAATGTTGCTATGAGCAAGAGGACCAGCCCCCTTTTCCCTCTACAATCGGAACACAACTGCATCACGGTACATTTCTGACCACAAAATCCGCAGTCAGAAAAAACCAAGAAAACGGCAGTCAGTTGGGGTTGTCGTGCTTGGACAAGCGCGCGCTTGCACAAGAAAGAGGGGGGGGGGTACTCGTGTGTGTATCCATATGTACATACAAACATACATACATACATACACACACACAGACACATATGGCATATCTAAAGCCGTTTACCCACCAGGGTGTAGGGGTACCGGGTGCGCTTTGGGAGGGAAGTAGGGACCACCCCCCTACCGGGGGGGGGGGGGGGGGAGGTAATTCCATGCGGGGGGAAATATTAATCTACAAATTCTGGCGCGACAAAATCCGCGCCACTTCTTAAAAATGGGCGAACAAATTATGTACGGTTCCCAATAATTGCTCATGAGAAACAGTGGGCGCTTGTTGTTACTACCTGCACAAATCCTTAAAAACACCAAACAAATTGCGTGCAAAATTTTTGTATAGAATTTGAAATGCAGAATATTTCTAGCTTGTATAACCCCCCCCTCCCCCGGTATCTTGGTGTCGGGAAACACAAAAAAACATGTTTTAGAAGTGAATTGGATGGTTATCAGTGGGTATTTGCCCATGTAAAGGGCTCGCGATGGCTAAAAATAGGGTATGCTAAAAATAGGGTATGACCTCATTACTACTAGGATCCTAACCACAACACGTTGCGTGAATTTGTATGCGGACATGGTAGCTGCCTGTTGACAAAAACAGGCAGCAAGCAACACAGGCACCGTCCAAAAAGGACAAAAATCTCGAACATACCGTCAGTACACCATGCAGACTCAGGGTGTTCCAAATAGCCCTTTTCAAGGGCTTTCCGAATATGCCCCACATACCCCCTACCCCTATGGTAGACACAGCGGGCACAAATGAGGCAACATTAACACCGATCACTGAAAACGCTCCGTGTTGGCATATTCCTGTCCGTCCCGGAGAGATATATATGCACAGTATATGTGTGTACAAAACATTGGTTGGAGGCGGGGGGAGTGGGGGGTCCAAATGGTTGTTATCATGCATTCTACAGGTTTCAGGAGCGGCAGGTGTAGACGATTGTGTTGCGGGGGGCATAAAAGCGGGGACAAACGGCCACAACACCCAATAATATCTATTGTACATGTCCATGGAAGCACGCAATCATTCCCAGACACCACTTCACGGCATCAGCGATTGTTGCCATTGTGGAGGCGTGGATATGGAGTCCATGTTTGGGGCCCTTGCAGGACTGGTTTCCACCAGTTGGCAGGTTTGCAGCCAGTCGATTGCTAAAACATCGGCGGGGTGCCTGGGAGCATGGGGAATGCGCAAGTGTGAGCTTGGAGAAGAGGCTGGGCACCCTCCAGACGAGGAATAGGAGCAGCCAGCGACCATCAAAAAAACCAGAGGCTTGGGTAAAAGGCTGGACTTCAGGAACCAGGAAAAGAGGACCGGTCAACACGTGCGGCGTCAATTTCCTACTCCCGCCACGAACTCAGCACGCAATGATACTCAACCACCCCAGCGCACTTAGGCGTTGCCTCGCGCTGATTGGCACCTTCGTCCTTTGACGTCTTAGCGTTCAATGAACTGGGGCATTCGACTGCATACCCTGGTACTGCACATGCGGAACATACGGAGGTGCATGGGCTGGTAGTCGCAGGCAACAGCAGAACGCGGTGTCCTCACACATTCCTGTAACATGCATCCCTTTACGACAAATAATCACTTCCCTGCAGGCACGTGACCTGCCATCCCTCAATGGGCCAGCGAACTCGCTGGTTGCCAAATATACAATATGTACTGTTTCCACTACGTTGTGTGCCCTTTGCGCTGTTGGTCAAACAATCAAGAATGCTCAAAGCGCATCGCTCATTTCACATTGGCACCCATTTCACAGACGTTCGTTGACCCGATGATGCAATGCACCAAGAGGATGCGGTACGCCGCGTCGGAACACGTTATATTTGCTGCCGGCAAATGTGTACACAGCGCTAGGCAAGTGCCGGTGGGTGTCACCACTTCTGCCGGAGGCGGGAGCACAGCATTACGCGGCCCCCACGGCACGAAGACGCAGACCTCCCCATCGTGTGCAACCTCACGCTCCATAACCCCCACAGACTCTCGAATTCTGAGGGCCATTCCTCACGACCCCACGTCCTCCGCATCACACAGGCTCCAGCTCTGCAGTGTCAGTGTCAGCGGTGTGTCCGGGCGCCTTGCACGCTTCAGCCAAGGCCCGCACGACGGAAAGTACTGCAAGCACCGTCCAAGTCGCCAAAATCGGGCAAAGAATGCTGCGACGCGTTGTGATGTCACCCCATATCAGCGACAAGAAGCGCCAAAGCATAGCAAATACGCTGCCGTAGGGCTCTAGGGTGAGGGGGTAATCCAGACAAAGAAGAAGCCCCGTGTTCAACCACATCAACGTGCAGGCCTGGGCGATGGCGTCCGGGTACGTGGCCCACACATGGCACGTCAGGGCGCCCAAGAACGTAACAAGCCCCAACATGAAGTTCAGACGCGTCCCCAAATACGACAACTCGAATTCACGAACGAGAAACTCGATGGTGTTGGCCTAGAGACACATGGGCATGGGCGCACATCGATTTGTTAGCGTGAGCCGTTGGTTAATGTGGGCGCACGCTGTGGCTGCAGCCGGGGGCCGTGAGTGGCACGCTGTCCACGCTTCTTGTGCATGGCTATGTGTCCGTGCAGATGGTGAACGGACCAGGTGGGCGGTCGTGGTGATCGCCACAAAGCCGTGCTTACCAGTGGACGTGCAACGGGTGAACGTTGGGTGACATCAGCCCTGGCACCCAAAACCAATCCAAGTGGCTTTCACTCATAAGCACAACGCTGTGACGGGCAGCAACAAGTCTCGGGTGCTGCATCCGCCCCACCTTCCTTGCCTTCCAATAGGCAATCAGCTCGACTTCGATGTGGGAGTGGGATGCGTCCAGCATCCAACTCAGTCATAATGCTCGAATTCAACGGTGTGCAGAAATGGATGACCTTACATGGTTCATCGAGCCCAACAGAGTCGCAAACCTGAGCACCGACGGGCCACAACACTCAATCAGCCTTGCAGTTAGAGCACGTTAGATCGGTGCGCCCGATGTCATTGGGGTCTGACACCGTGCCCGTACATCCTGGACCACACAATTAGCGGCCCAAAAACGTCGTGCTTGGACAAGGCCGTGCTTGCGCAGAGCGGGAGGGGGCCGGGGGTACTTCGCCATTGTCACTGCTCCCTGGCGCGGCCCCTGGCATATATATCTCAAAATGATCACCACAACGTGCTGCTCATTTTTATGTACATGCGATGAGGAAGTAAAGTTTTGCAAAAGCTTGTTCTCTGGACCACTTCGCAGCCCGGTTTCCAAGCGATCACCGCGCCTCAGGCTGCCTGGGAAATCTTCATAGGCAAGTTTCGTTTTTCTGATTGTGCGCACACAGTACCGCGCCCCAACGAAATACGAGTGCAGGCACAAACGCTGCTTCTGCGGGGCCTGGACGGGAAGCGCACAGCAAAGAGTCGCCATACCGCCATCGGATTGTATCCCCCGGCCTCGAGGCGTGTGGAGGACAACGTCGTGATGAGGATGCAGGCGAACTCGAACTTCACGGTGGCGGCGACCATAAGGGTGTGCAACGTGCGCAGCCACGACCCCCGCCGGGCCCCCACGTCCACCCACAACATGCCCACGGCGGCACTGGCGAGGAGGGTGGCCGGGGTGCGGATATTGACCAGGAAGCTCTCGGCGGGGCCCATGCAGTTCACGAGGACCTGGGCAGGGGTTGCAGAGGGGCGGGGCGCACCGGCGACGTGCAAGGACGACGCAGAAAACGAGGCCGATCACCCACAGCCCTCGAAACGGGTTCCTCTGTTGTCGCTTGCAAGACCAGCACTAAAGTGGCGGAATCAGCGCCTCCTGCTGTCTGGACAAGCCGCCGTCCGCTTGCGGGCATCAACACAGCGGCAGCACCTGCACCAGCGGTTGAGGGGCTTCCGTCCACGCAGAGGACCGCCCACTGAAATGCAGGCACCAAATTAGTCAAAATATCGAGCGGGTTGGCCAAGGGCGCATCACATGCCACCGTCGTGCGTGGGCGTCTCTTTCCCCACAACCAGTCTGCTGGAGTGGGGAAAATTCATTTTTTTAGCGGGGAGGGGCGTTCTAGCCGGCTTTCCGGACCCCCCACCTACCTCCTGAAAATGGATCCCGTGACTGAGGCCCTTACCAATCGTCAGGGGGGTTTGAAGAGAGAGAGAGAGAGAGAGAGAGAGAGAGAGAGAGAGAGAGCAATGGTCGACATTGACTGAATGCCCCCGCCACAGGCGCTTTCAGCCGTGAGTCCAATATGTTGTGTGCATTCCATCCTCATCCAGCTATGTGCAATGGTTGACTGATTTTATGCCCACAGCGTATCGGCAAAACCAAGGGCTGTATGTGTCAAGTATGGACACAACAGTGCAGAACCGAGCGTCTGACGACTCCTCTAACTATCTCAGTATTCCTTTTGGCCTGTGAGACGGCCAGACGAGAAATCAGGCACACAGAAAAAAAAATAGATATGAAAAGTGGGACACCTGAGGGCAGTGTGCTCCTGGCCCTCGGTACCAAAAGACTGGTCGCCTGGTGACTGCAGACTGCCCTATGGCAAACTTGAGTCGCTGACATCGGTGCTGAAACCATCCGAGCTGACCGCCCATGAGATGGTTGAGGCTGTGTCAGTGGTAGAAAATATGGTGATCCCGGGGGGGCTGGGGGCAGGGCACCCCAACATGCACAACTGAAAATGATCCCCGTGACTCGCATTTTGAGGTATGCATCGCGGGGCCCAATCTCAAGCTGGTTTTCTCAGGGAAAACATGCCATCTGGTTGTGACACAACCGGCGATCCAGAGCATCGACGGAACAAGGCGTTCGGGTTTCAGAGTAAGAGGGTACGTTTGCCCGGCGCGTGCCCGGCGCGCTAACGTACTCTCTGAAGCGGGGGGCGTCACCATGCAACAGCAAAACCTGCACAGCTTGGCTCGAAGCAAACGAATTATGTATGCGGAGGAAGCGCGGATGAGTTTCAGGCTGTCCCCCCTCGGCATCCAAACACCCATTACCCCTGGACAAAACCAGTGGCTTTTATGCAGGAGACTGCTTTGCGTGCACTGAAGGTGTGTGCAGGCACTGACGTGAGACCTGCAGCCATGGGTAGGGTCACTGGACTTCAAATTTTCTTTTTGATCAGCATTTCCATTGCCTATCGCAGAGCTGTGGTCCAGATGCAAACAGGGGGTGGGGGTGGGTGAGAGGCGTGCGTATTGGTGCTGAGCTCACCGGACTACACCGGGCTGTGTTTCTGGGGATGCGCTAAAATTCTGTGCAAGGGCATTCGGATGCGGGCGTCTGCGATCTTTTACAAGTGCGATCTGCCGAGGGCTGTACGTATACGCAGGTATACGCATATACGTATACGCGCACACGCGCGTACCCATCCTGACCCTAACCCATTCCATCTGACACCAAATAACTTGTATTGCATGAGTCAACACGTACTTCAATCATGACACAAGCCTCCATCAGCTGTGGTCACATCGTTCCCAGCCCCAATCAGACCTCAGAGGCCGCCTCAGTGGCGGCGGCGGCGCGGGGCAGGAAGCCCAGGAGGACCAGAGCCGCTGCCATAATCTTCAGGAAACTAGTGACGTAGGGGAGCCACTTGGGAAGCCGAGCCCCCTCCTCTTTGGGCTGGGACTTGTACTTTGGAGTGCGGCGCCTGAGCCAACAGAGCGCGGCACTAATGGCCAGTGCGGTGAGCGTCCCCAGAATAAAAGGGTCCGCAGTGCTGGGCAGGCTGCTGGCCAAGGGTGAGAGGCCACGGCGCGGGCGGAAGGGGCCTCCAGGCAACTGCAGCGGGGAAGCAGCGGGTAATGGGGGATGTTTGGTACGCGGGTGCGGCCATACCGACGTGAGGTGGGCCTGATAACACAACAAACGCCGTGCATAGCATTCGTGCGGTGGTCACATATGGCCACTGGCAGAGGGCATGCCTGCGCGCCGGCACGCGCACACCGCGTCCTGCACCCTCCGTCGAGGCGCAAGCTGGCTGAGGGTGACATCACCCTGCGCTGCCTCTACAAGAGAATCCCATTCCTTGCAGTCCACACCCAACACGGACGTGGGTTGCATATGGCGAGGGGAGCCAATGGTGGATGTGGATGCTGACAATCGCTGCAATGTGCAATGTGGGGCAAATGTGTACCAGTCGGCACAGTGTGAACGCCAATGTCACAAAGTACCGGCGAATAGTTGCACGGGCTACACCGTTTCCGCAAGACGCAGCACATGCCGGTGGCAAAGACACGAATCCACCTTCTGCTTGTCGTGACATCGAGAGACACCGTGAGAAATGGGAGTCGCTCACTGAAACGAGGGGCCCCAGAAATCCAACAACAACATGCAGATTGGCCAGCAGTGACAGAGAGCAGCTCGGACGGCAGTCTCCAGGAGCCTTTTGTACGGCGGGTGGACGCGGTTGCACAAAGATTGGGACCGCAGTGTTCAATGAACGGCGTCAGATGGATCTGGCAGCGACAACTCAGGCACACAGGCACCCGTTGGCTGGCGGTAGCAATGTCCTCCCCCTTGGGAAAACCCACCAGTGTGAGCATCGTGCTGAGACTGCCAGTCAGGACACCAGCCTGGGTTTTGCGGATGGAGTGCCTCCTGTGAAACATGCTGCAACCATCATCGTCACTGTGTCACTGTGGTGGTGCTGGAGCTGCCCGTTGAGGCGTATCACGCGCACCCTTGGGCGAGGGTCAGGAACGGGATGGGGCGCGGGCGCGACCTGCGGACCCTGAGAACCGTGTGTTACCCCTCATGCCACTCTCCTGTGCTATCGTCAAAGTTGAATGCTTCGTGGCCCTTGTGTTTTAACCGACAGGCGAACGCGAAGAGTTGAAATGCACTGCATTCTCCAAAGGCACTGAAGCCCACCCAAACTCTATCGTGGACATCCAAATCTTGTAATTTTGTTGGCCCGCGTCCCCTGCCTCTGTTCCTTACGCCCGCTCTTAGGCAAGGGCACACAATACATTTCAACGACACATAACCCCAGTCCATTCCATTCCATTTCCTTCATGGCCAACGCCTACAGCTGGCATACCTGAGCGCGCGGAAGAGATTGCCAGACCCGAGGATGGTTTGCTTCCTTGGAAGGGATGTTGACCCCACTGCGCATGTCAAAATAAAAGCCAGTGGCAGACATCCTGTATAGGACCCTGCCAGAGGAGCGGACGAGCAGAGAAAACGAGGGACTGCACCACCAGTACCTTATACTTTACAGGGTCTGGACTGTATTTGGGATATTTCACAGTCAACGGGTGACTGGCCACCTATCAGGCTTCACGAGGCTCCATCGCCTGATAGGAATTTGTAGCTTGGCCAGTGATTGTGGCGGCCAAAGCACCAAACTCAATGATTTGCCAGGTCTGTCATGTGGCGAAGCCGTCATCTTTCGGTTGGATAGAGTGTGTGTTGCAAGGTCACGATTACTTTGTGGACGCAAGAATTGTGCGAAATACTGTCATTTCCCTTTTCTCAATGTCCACCACAGTTTCATGGCCTCGGTGGACGTGATATAGCGGTGATTGTCCCCTCCTGCACCTTTGGCTGGTTGGTCGCTGGTTCTAGCCGGTCATTTGGTCTTAATGCCCTGTGTAGCGCCTGGCACCTGCATCACTGTAAATCAAAGCAAAACTGCTGCCATATGGCAGTCAGTGTCAGTGAGGTACCTGGCGGCGATGAATGCGCCTGCATGGACAAAGACCCCAACCCTCTTCCTCAGCCCACACATGTTGTGAGACGCATCCTTTTTCTGCCTACGCCAATATCACAGCATCCCCTCCCCTCGTAGAGGCCCCACCTGTCCCTGGCACTTCCCCTACCGCCCCAGGGGGTGTCAGATACAATGATGGCCCACCCACACCCCATCGGGAACATTAAAGACATGCATACTGCAACGCCACGTGTTGCACAGAAGCACAATAAGACGATGCCCAGGTGTAGTGGGTGCACTCAGTGTGCCATTTCCCCTTGCAACACTGCACCCTGAACTCCTGAACATGCTCAATCAGCCACGCGAACCTTGTGGCCTCTGACAGAGGCCACAGGAATGGTCTCACCAACAGTCACTAATGACGGTTTCCCAGGGGGCAGACATGCGAAGCTGCAGGTGACATTCCGTCTGCACCGTAACAACGTGACAACCCGAGCCCTGCGAAGGAAGCCACCGTGGTGGGTACGTGCCCCCTATTTCCTGTAACCTTTTTGGTGGGATTGTTTCAAAGGCATTCAAAGGTATTGGCATTGTGGGTGCCAATGGCAAACCCCCCCCCCCCAAGCAATGCCCCCCCCCCCCTTCATTGTTGCGGCCGCCGCCCTGCTGCCCTCCAACGCCCAGTGCACCCTCGGCTCCCTCCCTCGCGCTGCGTATTTCAATGTCCTCCATGAGTGGGTTACATGGCTCACCTCTGCGTGGGGGCCGAATTCACTGCCAGCCACACGGTAGCACCGCGTTTCATCGTCGGCATCCCCATCCATGTCAATGGGCAAGTCGTCTCGTTCTATGATGATGACCCACCGCCTCTACAGACGCTGAGTGGGACTGCCGTATCCTACGACACTGCCACGCATGCCCCGGGACATCGTTTGTGGCTCCAATTACAGTCCCCAGCCAGTCGTGTCACCATATAGGCCTGGTACTACCCGATGTGCAGCCGCCCTCGCCAGGCTTCGTTTATGAGAATTAAGTTGCAATGGGGGGGTTCTGGGTGGGTGGGTCTTCAGCCTTGTGGGTGGGTCTAAAGCTCTGGAACCCCCCCTCTTATAATTCTGAGGGTTTCCTGGGTTGGGCTCCAGCCACCCCTTGTTTCTTTGGTCACAAGAGCCTTGTTTGGCTGGTTGCTGGTGCCCCTTTCCGCTTTGTCGTTGTGCAGGCACCATGCCAAAAGGGTTAAAAAAAATGTGTTTTCACCCCATGTGGTGATAATTCCATATACTCGGAATTTTCAGGAGAATTCAATAATGGACAAAAGTGGGCATTTTCCAGTCATTCCAAAATATTATCTCATCCTTGACCGTGTGCTTGTCAAAGATGTCCAGTATCCTAGTTGGTGGAACGTTGCACGCACAACTGCAAGATCCTTGGTTCAATTCCTCGGGTTGGCATATACCTGTCATTGCGCAAAAGCGGTGGAGCTATTTCCCCCTTTTTTCCCCATGGCTCATCATGAAACTAATTTGCAAAGGCAAAGTTATGTAGCCAATTTGGTTTACAAAAAATGCTCCCCACAAAATTATAAAGGGGGAGGGGGTCCGGGTGGGTCAAAAGTGGGGTGGGTGGGTCCAAAGTTGGGTGGGTGGGTCTTATCCAAAATACCCACCCCCCCTCTTCTCAACGAAGCATGGCCCTCGCCTGTCCGAAGCCCGGATCCCCCCCCCCCCTATCCCCGGCCCCCCATATGCCTACCCAACGCGTTCTGCCTGAGCCCTGCCCCTCGTCTCACCACCAAACTGGCAACCCGCTCCATCATCTACGTCCCCGTCGAAGGCGAAGAAGTCAATGTCAAGGGCCACAATCAGGTCGATGACATAGTTGATGAGCGCCTCGACGCCCCCGATATTCCACGAGAGGAAGGTGAGGGCGGCATGACGGTGGAGGTGTGATCCTCCGCGACTCCATACCACGATCTTCTGGAGTTCAAATTTCTGAGTCTCTAATCCAAGTAGTAACTGGAATGGTCAATATAAATTGTGTGGTTGGGTTTAGGGAGAAAATCGGTGCACGGTATGGAAAGAAAATGTTTCCGCCGAACCCAATAAGCACCTGCATGGCCCCATAGCACATGCACGACCCTTTTTCGTTTGGAAAATTTTTTCAGCTTGTCTCAAACAAGTCCTAACACCACTGCTTTGTGAAGCATGCAACATTCCACCCCCGCAATTCTCCTTGTATGGGGTATCTTTAACAATAGATGTTTTGAGGGTAGTGCCATGTCCTGGACAAATGGTTCCAAGACATGGTGGTATAAGCATGCTTTTGGATCTATACAAGATGAAACACCACGCAACAATCGGAAATTTTGGAATTTTCTCCCGCACTTGATAATCATCGTAATGCAGCAACCACAAGAGCCATTTTGTATATGGGTGGCAGGGGGAAGCGGGGGGGGGGGGGGGGTTGGCACATGCACCACCACATTTCCGAGCTAGCATAGCGCAAGGCTGCCCGCGTGGGGTCTGACAACAATGACCTGCTCATCGTCCTCATGTGGCACCACACCATGGGGTTTATCCTCTTCTCCTCCATTCACGTCCATCCCGGTCCATCCCGACCATAACTATCGAGCCCGACGATCTGTCCTCCCCAACCTCACGTCCTTAGTCCAATTGTTGCGGCCCAACCTCAAGCTAGTGGGCTGGGACTTCAACAATTCATCCACTAATGCCCGCCATCACTTGGCCACAGCCTGCCGTGTGGAAGGCGGTATGGCTAGGTACCGCCCGGCATTCCCAGACGACACTCTCACCCACTTCACCTCCGCCCCCTAGCTCCCGGCACCACAACCATAGATCACATCTTCATCCGTGGGGTGCACACGGTCGCGTCCACCGACGTCCTGCCCTCGCCCACCCCGCACCCATTGGAGGGGCTCACAGATGTCCACAGCCGGCGATATGTCTGCTGGCGCTTGGCGCCTGAAGGTGTGCTCCCCCGCCTCACAGCACTCATCGACCTCCTGTGGTGGTGGCTCTCTGCCACTCCTGAACCGCCCCACACGTACCCGTAGGTCCTATGGACCACCGCACGACGCCCTATCCCCCACCCCAGCCCAGCCACCCACATCTTGGCTGACCTCCGCACTTGTGCATCGCCCCACACGCCGGAGGAAGTAGCTAGGCTCCAAGCGGCCATAGCAGAGGCGGCAGCCCGACACGGGATCCACCACCCCAACGTGGCCCTGCGAGGCACCACCATCTCGTCGGCGACAAAGGGCGCCCTAGCCCGCCCTTCAAAGCCCCTCCGCCCCTACAGTGGCATACAGCCTGATGCAGGCGTTTAACTCCAAGACCCTAAGCACGACTAGCAGAAGTGTGGGCCCAGGCCTCGGCTACCACACAGCATCGAAGGCATACCACAGACATCCACGACCCGCGCAAATGACACCCTTACTTCAAGCCCATATCGCACATCCCGGCAACCCTTCTCGCGGACATCCTGTGAGAGCCCGACTACCATCCTGGCAGGCCCACCACCCTGCTTGTTGCTGCGGCTGAGCACCTGCCGTGGGCGCTCGGCCACCTGACCTAACAGATGGCCCTGCAGCTGCCTGGAGGCTTCACTTTGCTCGCCGACAGCGAGCCCGGGACACTGCAGCTAATGCTCCCTGGAACTCTGCAAACGTATCAACTAGGGCCCTTGTGGCTCCTCGCCGGACCACGCATGCCCCACCGCTGGGCTGATGCGCAGCCACAATGAAAGGAGACCCACCCGACCAGTGCGTGACACTTGTGCAGGGTGCCGGGGCAGGGCAGGGGCGCAGGAAAACACCCACAGCAGAGCAAGCGACCACTGGCCGCCGCCGGAGGTGATCCCCACCGAGACCAAGAGCCACCCCGCAGCACCGGCAGGGCCAGGCACCACCCCATGGTGAGACTCGACGTGCCCCCCGCCCCACCCCCGACACGCGCGGCAGACACATACAGGCACGGCGGTATCTCCCACCCACCAGCACCTTGGTGGGGTTCAGGGGTTGGGTCGTCAACAGTCTGGCTGCTGTGAGACCAGACAGACGGGGTAGGGCCCTGTCATGCCGGTGAGGGAAGGACACACCGGCTGTGGGGACCCGCCTCCATGGCGAGCCATGACCCAACCCAACCCCACCCCCCCCTGCCCCCCGTATGGTGATGTGTGAGCTGTCACGTGTGTGGTGTTGGTTGGCGAGACGTCACAACAGGCAGCACATGCAGTTCACAAGAGGGAAAGAAAAGCTTGTCAAGAGCCGAAAAGCGGCCTGAGGCGCCTTTCGCAAAAAGGTCTGTGAGATGCAATGTGAATGAACCCCCCCCCCCCCTGTCCCCTTTGCTAGGCCTGAATGCCCCCCTGCAGGGAGCAATTTCCGAGTCACCACTGTGTGGTTATATACAACGCGCATTGGGGAGGAATTGGCCACTACAGCAACACTGCAGGCAGAACGAAATGCACGTTCATGTGGCAATAGCAACCCCCTAAAACCTTAACAGAACCGGACCCAAAACCTCAGTCCCATTGAAACAGACTCGTCTCTTCGTACCACAAAACAACTCAAACCACAGCCAAACCACTGGAAAACAGTATTTGTCAACAATAAGATGAGAAATCCGCTGATACAACAGCCGAGGGCGGCAGTTGCCCTCCGAATACGTGAACAGTGGTTTGAGAGAATTCCCATGTGTGCGGCATGCGCATGGGCTGAGCTCCATGGCATATGCTACAAGGCCCGTAGTCTATGGTCCGCCAAAGTTAGACATAATACTCAGGGGGAAGGGTGGAAGGGCACGGGGACGAAGGAGGCAGCAAGATGACACAGTGCTGCGACCAGTCTTGCATTTTCGCTATTCCAAGTTAAGACAGCTCTGATCCCTTGCTACTCCTACCGCATCGAAGTTTTGAAGGGCACCGCATGGGGTTTTCAGGGTAAACAAACTGTGCACATGGAATGCATCAGGGTCGATACTGTACTCACTCTATGGACACATGCACACCATACATAGTGTGCAGTAACATGCTCACATTTCGGAGCACCGATAAGATACTCAGTTTCCGAACCTGAACAATATATTTACGGCGAGGGGACTGTAGGGAAGAAATGTGTGTGGAAAATTAAAACACAACAGAACCCAGAGTGAAGCAACCAAGCCGTTCATGAATGCAGAGATGGTGTCAGATCAATTTGTATGAGCACTGACGAGAGAAGAAACACATCTGCACTGGAGTAATGAGAGCGCTGATCGGAGTGAAAAGGGGACAATATTGGTGTTGAAACAAGGACCAGCAGAAAACTTCAAAATGACAGAAATTACGGTCAGGGTGCTGCCGCGGCAAATCATCAAACCAAATGGAAGTAATCAAATGCAAAAGGGGGTCACAAAATCGCGTCATGCAACGGGGATGTCAGCCGTTGCTAGGTGGTCCTGATGCAAGCAGCATGCAGGTGCCAGCAGCAGGCACCGCTGTTGGCTACTTCAAGGGACACAACCGCCCTTGCAATCGCACTCTCCTCCAAGCCAAGTGGGGAGGTTGGCGGGCTCAATGGCCTTCAGCAACGTTGGTTGATAATTTGAGCCCATGATCTGAATTTTATCCCTCGTCCTGGCGTCCAAAATGGGGCTGAGAAAATTCCATGCAACAGTCACTATGCCGGGAGCATTGACTACGAAAGCGTGCCTCGTGGTCTCCGGATAATACTTTTTGTCATTTTCAATGATCCCCTTCAGCGCTGTGAAGAAGCAGTGCGCAGGGTCAGGCAGAGGCCGGGCACGGAATTGAGGGGTCGTACTGGCAGGGCACATGCGTACATCCCTCCGCTTCATTAGAGCCCTCATTATTAAATCACCTCCACTTGGACCCCCCCCCCCCGAAGGTGTATCTAATGGACATCGGTCTTTCTGCCGGGCTCCGCCTGACCAGTGCTGGCTCCATCTCGGTGTTCCTGCTGCTGAAGCTGACTCTGCCATCTGCTGAACTCCGCCTAGTAGTTCTCTTGTGGGGCTGTTCTGGTGCCCTAGACATTCAGCCGGCGTCATGCTTAGATTTTGTGCACAGAACGTTTTTCCCCATGCGAGGCCAGGACACCTGATTACCTGAGGTACAACTTATTGCTGGTTGGAATGGAGTTCGGGGGGTTACTCAGGGGATCAACCTGATTTTTGCATGATGGCAGTCACGAGATGAATCTTGGAGGTCCTCAGATGGCAAATTCCGCTCAATTATTGGTGTTGCTGTACAAACTCCATCTCTCTGCTCTTATTCCCTTTGTTCCCTCTCCCCCTCCCTGCAACCTCCCTCTCAGCCCAGGAAAAGATGTGAAACTGCTGAGTAAGGGGAATACTAAGCGGCACCTCGTGCAAAACCCCAAGTATCGTGGGGACGTGGCAGGCAGCCCCACCTTCCCCAACACCAGGATGGCTGGGTGAGCAGCATCTGACCAAAACCTTTTAGTTCCAAAACCCACCGCAGCATGACGAGCACAAGAGACATGCTTTAAGGAACGTTCTGAAAAAGCTTAGAAACCATGAGCATAGAACAATTGCGGGAGCATAAGGGTGGGGCCTGGGCACCTCAAATAATCAGTGGGGGGGCTGCAATGCGCCAGCCCCACACCACCATGGCATGCAGGAAACTAGTGGGCACATCTGGATGGGGCACAGGCACCACTGCTAGCATGAAGCTTATGAAGAATGGGAAGACTCAGGGTGCCACGACACGTCGATGTTGGGGTACCCCATCCCCCCTCCGAACCTCCCTGATTGGACTCCCCTGGTGTATGAGGGGTCAAGCGACACCTGATGCTACCAGGTGGAAAATTGTCCATTTGGAATTGAGACATGGACACTTAGGGTAGAGTCCCGACAAGACAAGACACCGTTGTCCCCCACGTTCCTCACTCACTCACATCAGCTGTCCAGCCCCCCCTCACTGCCCTCTTCCCCCCCTCCTCCTTGCATCCTCCTGACCTTGGTCCACGCCTCATCTCTCGCCTCGCCCGCCGGTGCCCTTCCTTCCCGAGCCCTGCGTCGCCCCTCTCCCGAAGCTGATCGGAGCATCGGGAAGCATCTGGGAATGGCTGGGGACCACGTGCATAGAGAGAAGACGGACCCATGATGGAGGAGAAGCCTGTACGGATGGGACAAGCTTCCGAGGCACCTTGAGGTCCCCACGAGAGACAAGGAATTAAGAAGCATCAAGTGGGGCCAGGATGCGGCAAGAGACTACCAACATGACATGATTGTACGTCGAAGCTTTTATGGCGCCACAACAGACCTTAGGTGTCGGTAGTGTCGTATTAGGAGGCAATAGTGTTCGTTCTTAAGTGCCCTAGTGAAAACGGCCACCAATTTGTGCACAACATGGAACAGATTCCATGGCGGTTGGGTTTGCGGTCCATTGCAACTGTGGTCTCGGCCCTCGGTGCCTAATTGTAAGGGGGGGGGGGGGTCTGGGGTGAAAGAGCCCCTCTCCCCGGAGGTGCAATGGGCCACGGGCCTTGGTGCACAAATACAAAGAGGCAATGCTGAGTTGATTGCCAATGCTGCTATGGCATGAGGCGAGGAGGAAATCCCAGGCCTGCAAGCAAGGGTTACCGCAGCAGTAAGAGACAGCCTCCCCGTAAGAGAAGTGTCAATTATGGTCCCCTCTACCCACTCTCAGTGCACAAGGGAGAAAAGGGGGATATGCGGGAGACCCAAGGGGCACATAAAGGGGCAATCTACAAAATAGTGGAGGGTGTGCCCTTGGGGCCGAGAGAGGGCTTGAGAAAAGGGCATGTGGCAGCCGAGCGAGGGGAGGGGCGGACGGTCTTTTTTTTGTTTGCTCTGTGCCGAGTGCCCAAAGCTCTGGCTGCGACCCACTCTTGACAGTCTTTACTGCACATGCAAATTTTTCTTTTCTGTGTGCCGACTTGTGCATAGTGGCTTTGCTATTTCGCCCTTTATGGCACACACTCCGCTCATCTGACACACAAGAACGAAGTTTAGGTGCACGCGGTGTCAATAAACAGAGAAGTGGGTTCAAACATGTTCTTCTCACCTCACCTCACTTCACCTCCCCTCACCTCACCTCATCACCTCACCTCACCTCACCCCACGTCAGCGAAGCCCACCCAATGCAACCCACTCCATGCACTCCACCGATCCGAAAAACATAAACACCAATTGAAGTGGAGCAACAACGCCAGAGGAAGTCTGCAGACCGACCTGTGAGAATGGGTTGATGCAGATGTGACAGTTTGTATCCCTTGAGATCCAGAATGTAGGTAAACTGAAATACTGGACGGCCTGAGGGACGGGAGAACAACGAGTGGAAATCCTGAATGCGACCATTCTGCAGCATTCCGTTAACAAGTGCAGACTCCATGTGTTTGATTGGGCAACGCCGTGGTCAGTGACCTAACGCTTCGGTTGAGATCTCAACGGGTGTTGCCATCGTATCGGGCAAGAAATATAAGGGCAAGAAGCATACCAAGCCTCTCCGTTGCCACCTTCGTAAGATGGCACCCCAGTTCCATCGACACTAAATGTCCTTCCAACAAAATTTGATCATATGTGGTCCCATCTCCCCTCCGAGCAGCTCCTTCTTTGGCTATCTTGACCATGGCTCTGGGATCCGAGATACCGGTCCTTTCAATAAACACGGGGTTGCCTTCGCGGTCCCATTTATGCCACGTTCCATGATAAACCTGCGGTCAAATGGAACTGAGGGGCACTCAATTCAGACAGGGGTAGAGAACGGGTCGAAGAATAAGTAATGGCATTGTACTTCTGGCATACGACTCCGAAGGCAGCAGGACCAGGGGGTGAAAGGATTCCCAATGCTGCAGGCCGCCTTGCCATGGGGTTGTTGCATAGCGACAGCAGGAGCGACAGACGATGCAGATACCTCTTGCAACTCATCAAACACTCGATCCATGTCGTCAACGACGCGCTTCGGTCGGTCATAAAGACCATACACGCGATCCATCGCCCAGCCACGCACGAACCCAGGCTTTTCAGGAAGAAACGCCATGTTGTCAATGCCGGTGCTCTGTCTCCATTCTAACGCCCTGAGGCAGCCACAAAGAATGCCCCTCGTGCGTCGGAAAAGTGTTAGGTAAGGGCAAGCACAAGCCCCATTAATTGGGGATGGCATCCATGTTTGGTGTATTCGTGCCACCGCCCTGCCATCAACGGTTGTGCTGGGTTGTAGGAGGGGTTGAGGGGCTCTGGCTACAACAGGGATGGAGTATGGATGGACGTTGATGAACGCAGACTGACAGAGCATCCGCGAAGCACACCGCCGAAAATGGGACAAGCACCTCGACCTCATCCACGAGGGCAGGCAGTGTGCAGTGCCTCCGAATCGGCGACGCCACGGAGTCGTGCAGACACGCTTGTCAAAGGGACGTGACATGTCCAGCGCGCGCTCGCGAAATTTAAGAAAATTTTGGGCTTCAGTCCACTTTCTTGTTGCTCCGCAGAGGACAGCACTCCCAAACTGGCACACCCCCCTGCAGGGTTTTTCATAGAAACGTGATTGGGCTGCCCCGGATGAAACGTGATTTAAGGTGATTTGACGTGATTTGACGTGATTTAACGTGATTTTCAACGTGATTTCTGGGTTGCAATTCCATGCTGCTCTGTGGATTCTGGACATGGTAAACCCCTGTACACCAATCTCATTCATCAGCCCTGTCCTTGGGAACATGTAACACAGGGCAATGCACTGGACAGGTTTGTAGGAGACAATTCTCAGTCCACCAAAATCATTTCTTCACACATTTGAATGCTACAGGAATAGTACAGATGAGATATTGGATGCGAGAAACAACCTAAATGCATCAGTCCTTAGTGAAGCGCTGCTCCACATCCCCATTGAAAAACATTGTGACACATGCTTCACGTACACGCTCTCCCATTCTTTGTCGGTTGGGAGCATCAATTAGGCCAGCCAAACTGAAAGAACGCTCCACAGCAGCAGAGGACAAGGGAAACCACAAAAACGGTTCCACTGCAGCAGGCAACAGTCCTCCACGCTGGGACCAAAAAGTATCAATATCCTTACAACATTGCACATTAACCTTCTCAATTCGGGTGTACCTCCCCCATTCCTCTTGTAGTTGTCTGTTGTGTTCAGGAAATTGCCGGGCACGCTTCACCGCGTTGAAAGTGCTGCCCCGCTTCCATACTCTGGCTGTTGCACTGTTGGTCTCTGGGTCATCAGGCATAACGAAAAGGAGCACAAACAAAGGGGCCTGACACGGAAATGGCGCGTGTTGTCATCCGCTGGACTTGATCTGGTCTTGATTACCTACAGAGAACACAGTGTCAGTTGACACCGTGTCTCACTTCTATGTTGCGCATTCACATGGCATGCCAGGGAAGGACAGGCCCAAACCCAATGAAACGTGATTTAACGTGATTTAACGTGGTTTAACGTGATTTGGCAAATCGGCTCAAAACGTGGTAAAACGTGATTTAACGTGATTTAACGTACCACGTTTCAGTGAAAAACCCTGCCCCCTGTCACCACTTCAACCACCATGAGCCCCCAACCCCAAGGCGCTAGTGCCAAAGGCAGATAGACTGCGAAACACGTCAAAAAAAAAGCAGTGAACAGCTATCAGAACTGTTACCGCCAAGTCTTTCAGTCCAACGACCCAAACAACATCAGCATGTCATATGTTTCGGCCGACGATCGACATCAGGCAGTCTGAATTAATGGAACACCAGTCGAGGGCTCATTGCAGCCTGCCGCATGTGCTCGCCGTGTTGCGGAGAAAAGGCGGGTCCTTAGATACACGGACTTGGCCACAGCAGAGGGGGTGGGGGGTGGGGCGCTTCGGTGTGTGCAAAGTTTGGCCAGGCCAAACTTTGGCGATATTCAGCGCTCTTGGTATGCATACAAGCCTTGAGAAAAATCGGTTGGTGCGACTCCAGCAGTCAGTTTGCGCTGCACATTTTGTTGGTGAGGTCGCTGCTCCGGCTGGCGGCAGCTTACGGCTGAGCGAATGTTGACAAATCGTGCAGAGTTACTACACACGGCATACCTCGTCAGCATGCGGCTTGCACGGTCGACATCCCAACGCCTTGCTCCCAAGAAGCGCCTGAACACCATGTGTCTGTCAACGGGGTCTCTGATATATGGAGGCAAATCCTTTGCGCATTTGCAATGCCTGGAGAACAGAGAAGCCACGCGAGTTGGCAGTATGGAGACCGTGGTACCCGATTTGTCGTTAGAGTGCATGGGTTCGAGCAGTTTGACGCGGGTTTCATGGCCGAATCAGTTGGTGGACGTTGCACGCTACACTCACTGCCTGCACTTTTCTGTTGTCCAAGCTGCTCCTTTGGCGGCGCCTTTGTACATGGGCAAGTGTTGCCCATCTGCAGTCTGCCTGCCACCTCTGCAGCTGGGCAGGAAACCCTTATCCCTTGGGGGAGCGGGCGCACGGAGCGCACACGGTGGTGCATCCTTTTTGACTAATTACACAGCATTCAGCCCCAAGACGGACCCTGACAGAGAGGCCCCAGATAGCAGCATGGGGACCAAAAATACGAAACAAATGGTCACCTGATCATCTGTTTGTGGTCTGAAGTGATTGACTACAAAGCCCCTGCCGTACAAGGATCTCCAAAGCGGAGAGGAGGAACATGGCTACATAACCCGTGCGGGCTGCGGGCCAGCCCTATTACAATAATAGGGATGGCAACTGGCTGCGTCTCCCCTGCTGGGGAGACGCATACGAACAGGATGCATGGAAGCAGAGGACATGAGGTGCTCTGAAAAATGAGGGGCAAACATCATGCGGTCCGGGTAGCTTTGAGGCGGCACAGTCTTGCCATACGCCCGTTCCTTGAAGCAAAAGAGCGGGACCGCAGCAGGGCTCATTCTTGAAATGATGCGGAGCAGTTCTGTAAGCTTCACCAAAGCCTCACAATCCTCAAAGGTTCTTTTGCCTCCTATGGGGGCGTTTTCGCACACCGCGTGCACAGCCGGGCACAGCGCCATTTATTACGTTGTTTATCTCAGGAACACCCCTGAAAACCACCCACCTACAGAAGGATGCATGATCAATTCAAAACAGCTTGGGGTGCAGAATTCAGGACCCTGGGACCCGTGGCAAGTATCAGAACCAAAAAAATCCTAGACTTTTTGCACAGCGCACGCACAGCGCACGGTGCACCCCTTATAAGAGTAGCATAGGGGGGCGCATGCCCATAGGCCTAGACTGCCCTTTCTTGAAAAGGCCATCGATGGGTAGGATGCGGCCCTCCCGCTGTGCCCTGCTGTGCTGTGCCAAACAATGCCTGTCATGGTTCGATTGCAGCACTGGTCGGGCATCATGGATCCTTGCGGTCTGAGTCAGTGAGATGTGCTTGGAGGCATTTGCTTCCGGGACCCCCCCCCCCAAAAAGCTTGCCCACGCGTGCAATACCGCACCATACAACACACATGCAGCTTCAAAACGAGGATAATGGCACCAAAAAAAAAAGAAGTGAGAATCAACGCCCAACTGCCAACACGAAAAAGCAACACAAAGTCAGCGAACTTATGGGGTCGAGGTCCGGATGACATACCGGTCATGCATCGCGCGCATTGCCACTTGTTCAACAGGAAGCAGATCCGCGTCAAAATTCGAAACCTCAACAGGCGCCGAAGATTCTCCAATGCTCCATGGCCAGACGGAGGTGCCCATTGTACAACACAAAAAGCTGCAGAAGATATGGTTTGGCTGCAGTGAATACTCTGGCGGGCGATACAGCAAATTCGTTTATGCCATGTTGTTGGGCTACCTTCGGCATCAACCCGCTCCATCGTTCGCTGTGTTTGTCACACGTGTACACTCTGCCTTCTCTTCTTTTCGCTTTGTGCATGACATTAGATCGCCCAACGTCAGGATCTCACTTGCCGCAGAAGCCACTTTCGGCATTTGTCGGCTTTACAGCATATGCACTACATGCTTTGCTATGTTTGGCTCAAGATGTTGGCTTTGGTGCAAATTGTTGGGATTGTCGTTCACTCCACTGGGTCGCTCGTTCGTTGTGACATCTTGTGTCACGGCGCCCCTTTGTGAGACTGCAGGAGGAGGGGATGTCTGCCAAGATCGCCCACCTTGCCCGCCAAAATCCCTTCCCTCCTCTTCTCTAAAAGAAATTGTGCAATCGGGCAAAAAACATATCAAGCATTCTCAAAATCGATTCTCATATCTCAAGGACATGGCAATTCCACTAAAAGGCCATGATTTTCCAGTCCCCAAAGAGGATGACCGTGACGCTACCACTGCCCCAACTTGATCGCAGCCTGCTTCCACCGTCATTGTGGCGCACATACCCCCCCCCCCTGCGAGAGCAACGATAAAATTCCGAAAATTGCAGAAACAACACCGACTGCTGTTCTGACAAGATGTTGTTCTTGGCGCAATCATCATTCACACTGCATCAGTTCTGATGAACAAAGATGTTGTTCTCGCAAGGAGAGGGGGGTGGTAGTCACACAACTGCACCTGCTCATTGATTTTGGGTGCCAGCGCGTGCCCTTGTCAATCAACTTTGGAGTAACTTTTCCTCATATCGCCCAGAGTCCCCCAACAGACGTCGATTGTTTGCGATACACCAGTTGCAGGCAGAGAGCGGCCATGTGATGTCCATTCCAGCTCCTTGGAATTATGGATAATGCAGATCAATCCGATCCATTGGTGGTCGGACAGCTCAAGTGGTGAAAGACGACCTGGTCAAGCTCAAAAGTCCTGGAACCCCCTTGGGTTGAGACCTACGGATGACAAACTTTGTGTATGGCCAGGCGCCGGCAAAGCCTAACATCCTACCCGGAGTTTGGAGGCCAACAAGGGGGGATTTTGGCGGGAGTCTGTGAGCTTGGCTGTCCATCATGCCCATTATGGTCTCCTACAAGCACAATGTGAAGCCCTGCCCCCACAAGACACCGTGCCGGCGATGCTGCAACAGCTGCATGCACAAGAAGCAAGGGCAAATGCAGCTCCAGGGCCTCCACGTACTTGCAATAGATGGCCCCAAGGCCACCCATACCAGAGCATCCATGTCCCCCAAGTGCGTGGTGGGGGTGCCATCCGCCTTGGGGATGGACGTCACTCCTCGGGAGAACTCGTCCCCTCTGGTCACCAGTACACAGCCCTAAAGGAAGACCCCCAAGAATCCTCCCACCATTGACACTACCGTGTGACTTCTTGGAGCTCCGTTGGGACGTTTTGGCTATGGCATGTTCCAGAGGAGATTTTGCGTTAAGCCACATGGAAGAAGCTGATAAGTCTTAGAACCTTGTGCAACATGGGGACAGTGTTGTGGACCTTTCTGCATTCACATGACTTTTGAGCAGGGTGTAGAAATGAGCACAGCCACGAGCAAATTGGGGTTTCAGTCTTGAAATCAAGATGGCATATGCATCTGATGTATTTCTGTAGCTGTGTATGTTGCATCACTTGCGGCCATACGCCAACATAATAGCGCAATGGCAGTTGAAAAGAGCACGCTGTGCACAACAAGGCCGGTGGCAAGACATGGGCGTGACGTGACTGAGGCGAGACCAATTGCGTGAGCTGGTGATTCGACAGAAAGGCACCATGCTCATGTCACATCGGACACGGCAGCAGAGCACCTGGCGCGGGGTGTGTGGGAAATGGCAGGTAGGGTGCGAGGAACGGGGGGAAGGGATGAAGTGGGTGTGACGGGGAAGGGAAAATGTGACCGATGAAGAGTCTCCGGTCCACATGTGGTCTCGAGATAATAATATAGAACACAAAGGAAGAGTATGTCAGCGGCTGATATGCAGAGTATCAGCGGCACACACACTTGTGCGGGGCAGTCAAGGCCGAAGTCCGAGGACTGCTGCTTCAGAGCTGTAGTTGATACTGACACATCAGATATCTGGCCTACCAGCCCCTTCCCCCCCGCCGAAGATGTGGCAAGACATCTGTCAGCACAATGTCCCGTATCTCATTGCACAGCACGGGCATTCCTGTCGAGCAATGACAGACAACTGTGACATTCTTGCTGTCGGTTTTGCTCTCCGGCATCCCGAATGCCCAAGGGACCCTGCCCCACATGCAGCTCCAACGGTAATATTGGGGGGAGTGGTGTTGATGGACAAGAGAAGGGCGTGGGGCTTTGGGCCAAGGCGAGCATCTAAGAGGGTGGGCGCCGGAGGACAGGATGCCCCACCAAATACGCCTCGGAAAGATGAGTGCACTGCGCTGATCCTTTTACGCATTGCATTGGTAGTGTGAAAATCATATCGCAGATGATGGTATTTCAATTAAAGTTTTGACAGTGCTGTGCCAAACACGTTTTGGCCATTTTCAGGCTTACCTACCTACGTCTTTAAATCAAATTTGTCTGCATTCATTTGTTTGAAAACTTTACTGCCACTGACTCAACGGGGCTTGTGCCCGGATGAGTCTGGTCAAGAAATAGCCGCTGTGACTGTTTTGGGTCCACTCGGGTGCAGAGACAAAAGTTGGGTCAGGGGTCAGGGCCCACAGGGCAAGGGGATGGGGCAGACATACAATGGAGCGGAGGAGGGCGGGGGGTGGGGGGTTTGGCCCTAAGGGGGGGGGGGGGGGCGTCTGAGGTGGGGGGGTTGACCCTCCTCCTTGACAAATGCTCCCTGAAAGATTTCGGCACCGGAAACTTTTTTTGGCCCACATTGCTGGTGCTCTCTCGATGGTTGCTGTTAATTCCTGGTGCTCTCTGTATGGTTGTTGTGAATTCCTGCTGCTCTTTGGATGGATGCTGTTAATTCCTAGTGCTCTTTGGATGGTTGCTGTGGATTCCTCGTGCTCTTTGGATGGTTGCTGTGGATTTCTCGTGCTCTCTGGATGGTTGTGATCAATTCCTGGTGGTCAAAGGATGTACAGTGCACAACCAACTCAAAGCAGGAAATCCATATTGGGCAATGGTCCTTAGTCTACATCAGACCCACAAGAGGGATCCTGATGAGAAGGACCCTAATCATGACCTTGCCGATGATGTGGGGGAGAAAACTGACGAAAAACAGCATCCTCCACTTTTGCCCACCATGGAGACGAAATCTGTTGAGCTTCATTTTGAAGAGCTTGCTCCAAGACCACCTCCAATTCGCCACAAGCGGTGATAGCTTTCACGAACCCTTGAAAATCCACCAAGTGGAAGATCTTCTTGGCTTTTGGCGTGACAAATTTGTCTGCTTGCGGCCTTTTCTTTGCCGAACTTGGGGTAGGGGGAGGTGTAAATGTTGCAGCCACCCCTGAGGTTGAGGCCGTGGGTGTTGGAGGGGCCTGCCCTTCGTCTTCCCCGGGTTCTGGGGCTGCCACAGACAGGAGCCTTGCTAGAATTGCGAGGTGATAAACGCCCCCCCAATGCGGAAGCTTCTCGTTGAGATCGCTGAACCCCGTGGGTCCCCTTGATTATGGGCGCCATAGCATGCAGTCCATGGGGCAAGAACCGCCACTGCACGGCACGGTTTGCGGTGGTGGCTCGTGCCGCATTGACCAGTTGCCACAGTCGCTGTTGTGATTGTGAGGTGCGGAGTTTTGTTTCAGCCTTCTGCACCAGGTTGTATGGCACCTCCCGTGCCTTCCCCACAATGCGATCTTCATGGCGAAACACTAGCACAGCCCACACAACCTGCTCCTGGGTCGGGGCAGGTGTGGGGCATGCACCAGCAATAGAAAAAAAATTATCAAGGGTCTGCGGCATCTGTAGAGAACAATGGGCAACATGACACAAAGCACTCTACATATCCCTCAGACTCTTGACTACCTCACAAAGTTGTACACCCAAGAATTGACTACCTCACAAAGTTGTTCACCCAAGAAGCCGCAGCATTGAGAGATGCTACCACCAGGCACTTATTCACGGTCGATTTGCACCTGAAACTGTCAACCTAAATAATTTTCCAGGCCACTGCCTCAGGCTTCCACCTGCATTGGAAGAGGGGGAGGGTGGGGGGTAGGGGGTCTGAGGGGGGGGGGGGGGGGAGGAGGTTTGGACCCGGTGGGG
The DNA here is from genome assembly GCA_964036045.1 of Eutreptiella sp. 'Long Island Sound 2002'. Lineage (NCBI taxonomy): Eukaryota > Euglenozoa > Euglenophyceae > Eutreptiales > Eutreptiaceae > Eutreptiella > Eutreptiella sp. 'Long Island Sound 2002'. The sequence continues at coordinate 56,297,978 of OZ038390.1, forward strand.
GGGGCGGCTCCTCCTTCCATTTTTTTGTTCTAATGCGTGTCTGGGGTGGGGGAGTACATGATAGTTGGGGCTCCAACAAGGCGAGGGGCTCAGGTTGTGTATGTGTATGTGTATGAGTATGTGTGCAATAAAGGCGATACCGAACACCAGCCACAACACCTGGTGGCACATCACACAGGTGGATGACCTCCAATGTACATGAGGCATACCGACCTACCGGGAAGGAGCAGGAAGAGAAGAGAGAAATATTCCCCACCACTCATGTGTGTGTGGGGGGGGGTTGTCCTAAAGGAACTCATGTTCTTGCGGGGGCTTGCGCATGTTGCAACTTTCGCACAGCGGGTGCTGCCAGTAGTCCTGCACCAACTTGCGGTACCTGTCCGACTGCCAGATCTCAAGCAAACTCTCACCCTTCTGACGGACGTTGCCAAACGCCCCCAGCGCACGCCTCTGGTCATCAGGGGCACAGCACGGGTCAAAGCGCCCGGCGTGGTTGATCCACGCCTCCCGGCCGAGGAACGGGCACGTTCCTTGAGAACTGCCGCGCGCCGCACGCTCCGCGCCATCGCCCGGCACCGCCGGATCCCCGGCGGCGGGGCTTTGTATATCGAAGAAATTGTCCAACCGCAGAGGGAGGCCGTTGGGCAAGACGGCGCGCGCGGCGATGCCGCGGCACTCTGCAGCGACGGCGTTCCATCGGGCGACGGACTCGGGATTGCGGCGGAGGTCCTGATCCGCGATCTCATTGAAATGGGCCCACAAATGATGGCCCTTCACGCGGTCGCAGCCGTGCTCGATGGCGAGGCGTACGACGTCGGGGATCTCCTGCAAGTTCTGCTCCATAAACGTCATCTGGAGCGTGACGGAGCAGCGGTTGCCCCCGGCCGCTGCGACCTCGTCACGCACCGAGATAAAGGCCTTAAGGTGCGCGAGCTGCGCCGCGAATGCCGCGCCTTTCATTATGCGCTGCTGCGTCTGCTCCGTGGCCCCGTTCCAGCTGAACTTCACGTCGCTGCAGACCGGCACAATCAGACGAGCCCACGCGTCGACCCCACGGCCCCAGAAGGAACCGTTGGTAGTGAGGTTGAGCTTTATGTTGTGCTGGGCGCACAGGGCGACAATGCGGGGGAACTCTTTGTACATTAAGGGCTCGCCCATTGTGCTGGGGATTATCTCTCGGAGGCCCAAGGGGGCCATCTGCACAAGCGACGGCACGATGTGGCCTCATTCGATCGACGCTGACGTACTCCTAAGTGATCGGGGGGGGAGGGGATCCTATCCCAAAACAGCCCCCCAGCCACCCCTGAGCCCCGTGCCCCGTCTGCTCACCTACACCTTGTTCGGATGACAAGACCATCATGCCTTGTGTCTGAAATCGAACCAGTGATCTGTGGCACGGAAATGTTGAGCAAATTTGATGAAACGAAAACACAGCACAGCAGGCAGCTCCATCCCAGTTCTAACAGCACCCAATACCTGTTCCACAACCTCCGCGATCAGTTCAAAATCCATGCGGCGCCTCCGGACTCCCCCCGCCTTTCGGGCCCGTTGATGGGGGCTGTACTCCGAGTGCTGCTCGCACATCGTGCACTTGAAATTGCAGTCGTCCGGATTGGTATCGAAGGTGATGCGCCACGGCGCCGCGAGACTCACTATTGGGGCCGGCACTGTCCCCAGGCGCCTTGGGTGCGCATCCGGGCCCTGGGACTCGGCCTCCCGTGTCTCTGCAAGTGCACGCAGGTCGGGCCCATGGATGACTGCCTCCGAGGCCCCTTGTGCGGGTTGAACAGCGTCCGCCAGCCGCCGCAGGCCATCCCACTGCCCACAATGCCGCACCCCCGCCGGTCCCGCAGCGTGACCCTGAAGCAGCCTCATGTACAGCGCTCGCATCGCAGCCACGTGCTGCTCGACGGAGGGCACCTGCCCATCGTCGCTGTGCAGGTACCCGCGCCGCCCCAGGCGGCGCATCACGTTCGGCATCAGGATCGCCGTGCGCATTGCCCGGGCCAGCGACGCCGCGTCGCGGTGCCGGAACGTGAGGCCGTTCACGCCGTTTTGGACCAGCTCCCCCATGCCCCCCTTCTCGGAGGTTATGACTGGGACCTGCGGGAGGGAGGGAGGGAGGGGGGGGGGGTACGGGGGGTGGGAGGGAGGGAGGAAGTGAGTTTCCGGCTTTTCATAGCCCGTGACGCATTGCCCCATATTACAAAGGGGTGGGTCATCTTGAGGGCGTGTGGATGGCCTGGGTCGTGAGGGCGTCTCGCCAACAGGCCTTTGTCAATGAAGAAATTAAAAAAGGAGGACGTCGCAAATGATGGGTATGCAACGTGGGCTGAGGAAGGGCTTGATGTGCGGTATGCCGAGGAGCATCCCTCTCTCCCTCCAGGTCCACGAGGCACTGCCCACCGTTGCCCTTGGGGATGGGAAGGCAACATCTGCCGCACTCCCTTACGCCCAGAGCCCAGGACAGCGGCGGCTGCCGATCAGGTGGGGCGGGTGGGGGGCCGGCGGGGCGGGTGGGGCGGGCGTGGCAGGGCGGGCCAGGCGGGCGGGGAGGGCGGGGCGGGTGGGGGGGCGGGGGGGGGCGGCAGTCACTTGGCCGTCAATCCTTTAGCTTTTTGTCACAACTGTACCTCTTTGTATGGTGCCCCTTGCCCCCCCCCCCCCCCCCCTCCCGGCTGAGCAAAGGCCTGGCCCCTCCCGCAACGAGTCTGTGTACATTCTCCCCTGCTCTGAGGACACCGTGTTGCCAGGCACCCTGAACTCCTGGCTGAGGTGCCTCGTGCCCCCAACCACCCCCTGAGTTCGGCTGGGAGAGGGCACCTTGGCACGCACGCACGCGCGCGCACACACACACACAAACACACACAAACACACACACACACACACACACACAAACACACACAAACACACACACACACACACACACACAAACACACACACACAAACACCAACACACACCAACACAAACACACACAAACACACACACACACACAAACACACACACACACACACACACACAAACACCAACACACACAAACACCAACACACACCAACACAAACACACACACACACACACAAACACACACACACAAACACACACACACACACACCAACACACACACACACACACACACACACCAACACAAACACACACACACACACCAACACAAACACACACACACAAACACACACACACACAAACACCAACACACACCAACACACACACACACACACACACCAACACAAACACACACACACAAACACCAACACACACCAACACACACACACACACACACACAAACACACACAAACACACACAAACACACACACACACACAAACACACGCACGCACAAACACACACACACACACACAAACACACACACACAAACACACACACACACACACACCAACACACACCAACACACACACACACACACAAACACACGCAAACACACACACAAACACACACACAAACAAACACACACACACAAACACACACACACAAACACCAACACACACCAACACACACACACACACACACACACAAACACACACAAACACACACACACACAAGCACACGCAAAACCACGCAAACACACGCACGCACACGCACACACACACACACAAACACAAACATACACACAAACACACACACACACAAACACACACACACACAAACACACACAAACGCACACAAACACACACAAACACAGACACACACACACACACACATACACAAACACACACACACACCAACACACACACACACATACACAAACACACACACAAACACACGCACGCACACACAAACACACAAACACACACACACACACAAATACACACAAATACACACAAACACACAGGTCTGGGTCTACGAAGTATCCCAAGGACCATAAGATCAGGTGCTGAAAGGTTGTGTAAGCCCCTCCTGCTTCGTCGGTTCCTTGCGGGGCCCTGGGCAGTCACCCGTTCTTCACTTCAAAGATTGCGTCGGGTGGTCACTGCTCGCTCGGCCCGTAATCACGTCCGCCTTGTCCCTTCCCCAATGCCCCCGGGTCCACATGCACCGCACGCCCACAGCGATACAACCCAAAGCGCGACGAAAGTGAGATACGGGCACTGCACTGTGCAAGAGCCCAGGGGTACAGAGCAGTGGAAGGGCCTACGTGACACTGCTGCGCTTCATGAATGACCAGCGGACTGTTCTCATCCCAAATGGAGGGCACGACGATCGCGTCCACGTGGTCGAACACGTGGCGGACGATGTCCGCGTTCCCGTACTCCGGACGCCACTCGATCACGTCGGCCCCGCATCGCGCCAGCAGTGACTCATCAACGCGGCGGCGGAGCGCAGCTGTCGTGGCCGCTTCCGGACGCCCGAACACGAGGACGCGGAAGCGGTGCGCGGTGGCGGGGTCCTCTTTCACCAGCGCGATTGCGGCATCGATGAGCAGGTCCAGGCCTTTGGACGGATGGTGGCGCCCGATGTACCCAAACACGAATGGATCCTGCGCTGCCATCAGCCGCTGCCGTCGCCCCAAAAGGCGGGTGCGGTCGAACCCGTACGGCAGCAATATGAGCCGCTCCGGGGGCACTGCGAGGGCACTCTGGAACTGGCGCTGCAGGTGCACTGACGGTGAAATGAAGGCATCCACCGAGGCACAAGCCTCGCGCACCGCCGCCATTCGGGCGCCGATCCAATCGGCCCAGTAGGCCACTTCGTCGCACGGCCTCACGGTCGCATTCATCGCAAGTTCAGAGTGCGGGGGGGGCGCATGCGACGGACCCGGGAGGTTGGTCAGCGCGCAGGCGAGCGGGGCCTCTGGGGATGACGAGGGCAGGCCCGTCGCGAAGCGGCCGACGTAGCACTCCACGGCGCATTTGCGGTCGTCCTGCGCATCGCACTGCCGCCACGGCGTCCCGTCGGGCGCCGTCGGCCCAACGATCAGAAACTGCCCCCTGGGGCACAAGAGCCAGAAGTCGTGCAGTGTGTAAAGGACTTTGGCCTGGGGCACAACGGCCTTGGCCACCGCCGGGAGCCGCACGGACAAGTGGTTCAGGTGCCCGAAATGGACGATGTTGGGGCGGAGGCGCCGTAGCAGCACCTCAAATGCGTGGTCAATGGGATCCGACACAAACCGTGTGTACGGGGCCTCGCGCGCCACGTTGATCAAGTGGAGCGGCAGTCGTGGCTCCAGAGCGTCGGCGCAGGACCGCACGGTGAAGTCCGCGCGGTACCCGTCGTGCTCCCGGGCAAACACGTCGACTGCGGCGCACGCCCCCGACCGCAGCAGCGCAATGGCCAGCGTCTGCGTGTAGACCTCACTGCCGCCGTTGAACTGCGGGGGGTACCCGTGGTTCACGAGCAGCACGCGGGGCCGGGCTGCCGTCCCGGAGGAGGAGTACCGCCGGACGGCCCCGAGCACGCGCGCACCGCCGGAGGATCCGGAGATCAATGCGGAGGCGTGCCCTGTTTTCTGAGCGTACCGCTCGCAAACGCGGCGCAGGGCCCCGGAGGTTTGCGGGGTGTCGCGGGCGACCGCGACCACTGTGCCGCCGCAGCCGCCGCCCATGATCTTGGCCCCGACGAGCGGGTTCCGGGGGTCCGCAGCGACGGACTCGCGGTGCAGCAGGTGCACCAGCAGGTCCGTCTCAGCCGAGCCCATGCCGCAGGCAGTGTAGCTCGCATGGGCCTGCGCCATCAGCTCCCCGAGCAGCAGCAGCCGGGGGTCCAATGCCGTCGGGTCCAATGGGTCGTGGGCAGGGGCCACATCGAGGCTCTCAACGAGGCTCCGGAAGAGCTGCACGCGGCAGTGCTCCTCGATGGGGTGCGCAGTGGCGGCGCGCACGGCGTAGCACAACTCCGGGTCCACGGCACCGACCTCCCCATCGCACAGCGGCCCGTACTCCCGCAAGAAATCTGCACCGGCGATGGCGACCGGGAGGCGGTGCCGGAAGTGCGTGTTGAACGTCGACGGGGGGATCTCGCACAGGTGCATGACCGGGCCGGGGAGGGCCGCTGCCGCCGCCGAACGCTCTGCGGCGGCGGCCGCGCGGTTGATAATTGCGCGCCCCATCGCCGCCGCCACGCGCACGTCGCGGTACGGCGACTCCCCCACCGCCCGGCGCGCCCCGGAAGGCAGCGCCCACACGGACAGCCCTGGGGGCACGGCGATGGTGCGCACGGCCTGCGGGGCCACGGGGAGGCGGCAGCGGAGCGCGGTCAGGGCGTGGGCGGAGGCGTGCGCCGCCTGCATCTGGTCCATGAAGCCGCAGGGGGTCCCGACGACGTCGTTCTCCACCGCTTGGCACATGAGCGCCAGGGCGGACGGGTCTTGGGGCGGGAGGGCCATGGCCGCGCCCGCGGCGAGCGCCACCGCGACCTCCACCGCGGCAGAGGATGCGAGGCGGGCCTTCGGCGGCAGGTCAGAGACCAGGCAGACGGTGACGCCCGTGGCCGGGGGCCGGGGGCCGCCGGTGCTGGGCTCCGCCGGGGCCGAGCCCCGCAGCGGCAGGGCCACACCGTCGCGGCTGCAGCGCAGGAGGAGGGCGTGCAGCACCCCGACCACGTAGCTCGGCCAGTTCGGCGGCTCGGCGGCAGCGGCATCACCGCCATCGCAAGGCCGAGCCGCCGACGCCGCGCGGTCGAGGCGGTGCCGGAGCGCGGCAGGGAGGACCACGCACGCCGTGTCATCGAACAGAATGGAGGTGTCCAGCGCTCGGTGCCAGACCTCCGGGGCCCCGTCAGCCGCTGCCGGAGCTTCGCGCTGCAGGAGGGTCCGCACAGACGGGACGTGGACGCTCACCAACTCCAAGGCCCCGGGAGTGCGATCCGTCAGCGCCACAAACGCGTACGTCCGCAGTGCTGTGGGATACCCCAACACATCGCTGCCGGAGTAGTCGGCAAAGCCCCCCATCAGGTCCACGCGTCCCGGGGCGCTCGCCAGCATCGGGGGCCGCGGCCACTCGCCAGACAGCGCCGCACGCGCCGCCTCCGGGAGCGGCAGACGCTGAATCGCTGCCCACAGGTCCGCAGCCACATCGGCATCAGGCTCCGGGTGCGCTACCGCAGTGCACGACGACCCAAGGGCCCCACGATGCACTGCCACGAGCGAGTCCCAGTAGGCGGACGGGGTGCCAATGTCGAGCCTCGTGCCCTGCACAAGGCACGCAAACAGCTGCTGCCGTTCCTGCATACGCTTCATCGCCACCCGCAGGTCCACTTCCGGGGGTTTGACACCTTCCGAGTCGCCTGTGGACTGCAGGGGCCGCTGCTGATGAGCCAAATCTTCGAAAATTGTCGCGGGAAGTACGTCCAGCCCCACGTGACACAAGTAGCCTCCGGGCCCAGGCAGCTCGAAGTGGTCGTACCTGTGGTGGCACATGGAGGACCGGGCGTGGGAGGGAGCACGTCGCCCACAGCAGCACTGTCACGGGGTTTAGCGATGGAAATGCTGGTGTGCAGTGTCATGCGCACGGAGCAGGGGACACAGATGGACCGTTGAGCACAACAGCACTGGCCACCATCGCTGGGGATGGGGATGGGCGTGCTTGTGATATTGTGCCGTGCCATGCTCCTGGAACGTGGGTGTGGCTACATACGCAGATGTGGGTTATCGTCTGTGGATCTTGCAGGGGGGGGGGGGGGAGACGCACACGGGGACCTTGGAACTTGCAATGCACAAAAATGCACAAAAATGCAGGACACATTCGAACCAAAATACTAGTGACGGGATCCAGCCAAAAGTGTTCAGAAACGCCCTTCAATATCACCGTTGCACATCCACATCAATGTTGTGTGTCATGAAGGGTTTTGGAGGGGAGGGCGGTCCTTGCTATCCATGTATCCGGCCACACTGAACGAGCATTCAACATTTACGGAGGTCACAGGAAAATGGATCAAGAACCTTGCACAACGTGCCAAAGGGCCAGACCGTTCACTCCAAAAAAAGGTGACTGCAGATGGGTCTGCAATACACAGGTCAACCACACGGGAATATGTGTGCCATCAATGCCGAAACTGGGGGTCATCAATGGGAAGTCTTGGCCCATCCAATGAGGCTAGGTCTGTAAATTGACGTACACATGCTTGTACTGTGCGCTTGATACCATGATTTCCTCGGTTGGCAGCAGGCGGTTTTCCAGTGTGGGTGGAAATATTTCAGCGTCCTCCAAAAGCTGATCTTCAGCTGTGGGAACTTGCGGAGGTGCATTTTTGCTCAACAAAATTGTTCGTGATACACAGAACACAGAACTGGATTGGAAAGAAATGAACAAAAACATCATACACAAAAATGCACAAAAATTGCACCAAAATGCATGTGCACACCCCGATCCTGTCTTGTGTGGGGGTTGAGCAGGGATGTACTTTAACGGGAGGCAGCAGTGCAGTTGTTGTCGGTTACAACAGTTGTTGTTACAATTACAGTTACAGTTGTTGTCGACCGTTGTTTCTAGATGGGGGAGGTGGGGCAGTTGGGTAAAGGGAGAAGGCCGCTGGGCCACAGGGCTGGCTCTCGGGGGGGGGGGGGGGGTACCTTCCCCCCCTTCCACTGCATCCCTGGGGTTGGGGGTGGCAGAATGGGTCTTAAACCGAAATTTCTGCCACGTTATGGCAACCAGGGTCTTGGCCCTCTGCCAATGGGCGCATTAGCTAACAAAGGGAGGGGGGGAGGGGGGAGGGGGGCGAACAGCATGTGAACAGCTGATGCACAACGCAATCAACATGCCGGAAAGTTTTGGTGTAGAAGAGCCGCACTCTGTTTGCTGAAACAACCTGATGTACAGCAAAAGGAAAGCCGTTATTGAAATCCTACGCTTCGTTTCTCGCAGTGCCTGCAATCCGGAGAAAACTCAAGCTCTGACCAGCCGTTTGCGGGTCAGGACACACGACTCCCCCGCCTTCCACACGGCCGGGGCGGGGGACGTAAAAATGCGGTGTCGGTTCCATGTGGCCCGGCAATTGAAGGGTATTTTCGGGCATGGGATGCATGTCTGGGATCCTCGCACTGCTGACTCGCGCACAACTGGGCGAGCTTTTTTGTGGCCACCCACTGGCCAGAGCGCTGCAACCGATGTCACACCTCGGGTTCGAATCCTCGACGGCTCTACCTTGGGGTTTTCAGGAGGTGTTCCTTCAGTTTCGCTCCCGGCTCCAGTTGGGAAGATATTCCGAACGTCCCTGTCGAACCTGCGACTGTGGGACCAGGAGTCCTGTGCACTACTCACTCAACCGGCCGGCAGTGAAAGGGTAACCGACAGCGGTTGGAAGGAGAGACAGGGGTGGTCTGCAAAACAGGAGAAGGGAAACCGTGTCCTTAAATGGCCATGCTCTTGAGTACCTCCCTACCCCTGAACCCCCTTGATTGCCCACTCGCCGTACTGAAGAGCCTTTTAGGAGTGGCCACTGAAGGCTCAGAAACCTTTTCCCTACGCCAAACGAGGCGGAGAGGGCGGAAGCAGATTGGTCCTGCTGGGCATAGCACACCTGACGGGCTTCTCCTCCATCTGAGAAACCATCACTGCCACCCCCGGTGAAGGGCGCCGGGCCTCGTGCAGCTTCAACAGCCCCGTAGTCGGCACCTCCGCCGAAGAACAGATGCAGGCGCCGGTCAAGCCAATCCACTGCAGCTGCGGAGATGAGCGGCCAGAGGCCGCAAGGTCCGCATAGGCCCGGAGTACCTGCTGGACACATCCCGGAGTGAACAGGTGGTCACCGAGTACCACCAGGAACGGCTGGCCGTCGACGAACGCGCGCGCGCGCATCAGCGCGTCGCCGGACCCCTGCGGCGAGTCTTGGCAGACGATGCAGATCCGGCCGTCGAGGAAGGTCCGGTCTGCGGTCATTGCGGTGACTTCGGGGGCTGAGGCACCGCACGGGACCCGCTCGGGAGTGGCCAGTGGGTGCGGGCAGCAGTGCAGCGCGTCGTCTGCCCAGGACAGGGACCGGAGGTAGCGCGTGAGCGCCGGCAGGTGCGACGGCGCTGCCACGAGGCAGATGCAGTCGATGCCGGTGTCCGTGTGCAGCAGCTGCTGGAGCACGGAGTGCAGCGCGGGGCGGACTTCGGTTGTGTGTGCGCGTGCGCCTGCGTGGCGCACCACCACCGGAAATAGGGCCTTTGGGACTGCGAGCGACTGCGGGAACACCCGCATGCCCAGACCTGCGATGGGCACGACTGCTTTGGTCACGCACCCCCGTGCGGGGGTGGGGCGGCAAGCTGCGGTCGCAAGCGCTGGGGTTGGCGGCGCATTGAGGCGCGGTCTGGGCAAGGCAGTGGAGGTGACAGGGGGACGTGCGGGGCCGGCCGTCGGGTGCAGCGCGGGGCCCAGGGTCCAGATCACGTGGCCGTTGAAGGTACGCTGAGCGCGCACGGTCCATCCGGTGGACCCAAACAGGGCCTGCCACTCGCCCTCAGTCCGCTCGTGCGCGCCGTTCAGGAGGTACATGTGGAGCGACAGCGCGGCATGCGGCTGCTGGTCGGTCGCCTGGCGGTCGATGACAACGAGGCGGCCGTCGGCTGCGGTGACCGCGCGCACGCGCTTCAGAATGCGACGGGCCCGGGCGTCGTCCCAGTCATGCAGGACTCGTGACAAAATGTAGACATGGGCCTCCGGCAACGTCCCCTCAAACAGATCCCCGACCTCGAGCGTCACCCTCGGTGCGCACGCCGGTGCACGCGCGCTGGCCTCCGCAGTCCGCGCAATCTCGACGACCTCCGGCCGTTCGACGCAGCGGAGCTGTAAATCGGCGTCCGGAACGGCGCGTGCGACCTCCCTCAGCAGGGCCCCGGTGCCCCCCGCGAGGTCCACCACCACGTCTCCCGCGCGGAGCGGCAGGTGTTCGGCAATGCCCTTCCAGTCCTCCTCGGCGTAGGACTGAAGGACCCGCTGGCTCAGCTCCAGGGCGTCGGGGTCGTGTGTCAACTGAGAGAACGCGTCCTTCCGAGCGGACTCCCGTGGCCAGAGGCTTGGCAGCCACGCGCGCAGGTAGCGGTCCTGCAGCCAGTAGCGGCACCGGTCTGCCACTGTCGAGCCCCCGCGCAGCAACTGCGCGCCCCTTGCGGTGAGGGTGTAGCGCGGCGGGTGCGGCGGTGGCACCTCCGGCACCGGCGGCAGCGGGGACGCACGCGCGCAAAGCCCCATTTCCGCGCAGACCCCGAGGACCAGGTCGCGCAGCATCGGGTCGTCGCAGAGCCGGTCCGCACCGGCGGACGCGCGCTCTGTATCGAGGGCGTCCAACAGCCCGTGCTCGAGCGCGAGCTTCAGCGCCAGCGGGCGCTGGTACCGGAGCGCGAGCGACACGAGATCGGCATCGCGCGCTGTTGGGGACTCGGGCAGCGTGACGAGGGTGCGCCCGCGCTCGTCGACGACGGCCCGCTCGCCGGTGCCGAGGCGCACGAGGGCCTGCCCGTTGTAGTGCGGCTCGACGTCGCGGTAGCGCTGCGGGCCCAAGGGCTGACCCCGGACGTCGACGTAGAACCAGCCGTCCACGTCCCGCACGGCGGCGACGCTCTTGTGGGGGCTTCGCACGTCCAAATAGCCCGCGGGGCCCGCGCCGCGGTACAGCGTCCGGCCCACGACGTCGACGTGGCGCGGCGCGCCCTGACGGTCCCACACCACCGCAACGCCCTGCGTATTGAAGTCCCCGCAGTACGCGTAGGGCCCGCCCCGCACGGCCCCCGCGGCGTCGATGTGGCGGTACGCGGCGTCAAAGCCGCGCACGGGGCACCGGCACGCGGGCGCGGGCCCCGGGACGCGCGCGAAGTTGCCGCACCACGCCCAGCGCGGCGCGTACGCGGGCTCGCCCGCGGCGGTGATGTGGTACCACGTGCCGCCGTCGTTGACCGCCGCCAGCCCACAGTAAAATCCGTAGGCCTCTGTGAAGCGGCGCCGGTACACCGCGTGGCCCGTCTGGTCGATGTGGAAGGCGAAACCGTCGGCATCAACGACTGCGGCGAGGCCCGGCGGGTGGAACGAGGTCACCTTCCGGAAGCGGCGGCGGTACAAAGGCTCTCCGGAGGGCGTCGTATGGGCGCATCCATCCGGAGACACGAACGAGGGAACATAGGCAACGTGCCTCCCACTCCGCGGCTGCCCGCGCACTGCGGCACGTGGCCGGCACCGCAACATCGGTTGGCAGTGCCTCAACATGTGCAATGGTAACGTCAAATGTAACCTGATTGAGGGGGGGGGGGGGATGAAGGCGGATACTCGGACAAGGCTCACATCGAACACCCGTTTGACCTGCAACACTTCACCGTCCGACCCGGGGGAAGGGGGCGGTCATTGGGGGAATGTTTGCCCGGCGCGCGCCTGGCGCACTACCTTTCTATTAACTATCCCGACTTCAGCCCCAGATTTACCCTCTCATGGAGAAGCCCCCCAAGTAGACCACGTTGCACTGTACACCTTCCCTACAAAGCACGTTGCATAATAAAGCAATATCTGTGAATTCAGCAACTCCAACTGTCATCTGTATTGTACTTAACAAACAACATTGGTCCCACAAGTGTGGGTGTCAATACATTCAGTACAATAGTGCTCCTTACACTCATCACAAACTGCGACGGTGGAGCGCTTCTGGCAACACAACACACACACTTCTACCTCATCCGCTGCCTCATCTTGCGTGCCACAACTGAGCAAACAGCTGCTCAATGCGTGCCCTATACAACCCGTGCACGTCATTGTAACATTGTTGGCGGGCTGTCAAAGTGCCATTCTTTCTTCCAATGAGAGGCAAAATGACATGAATCCGGCCTTTATAAGCACCATCATGGCCCCCAACTTCAAAATCAAAGAAATCACCTCAGGTACGAGAAGGTCCATACCCATCCCAAATCAAAACATCTGCTGATGTCCCAGGGGCTAAGGGGCAAATCCATATAATGTTGCCCAACATATCAACGGCAACAGTCCACCGGTAGGGCACGGGTCACAAAAGATGCCCAGCGCGCGCCCGGCGCGCTAACGTTCCCCCATTAGACAAGGGGTCACAAACTGCCGTCCGACAAAGGGATGGTTGTTGGACAAGCCTGGGTCTAACAAGGGGTTTTAAGGGAGGCATGGCACAATGGGGGCTCTGACGGGGGGGGGGGGGGCTGGAATGGCAACTATATCAATACCTGGCGAGTTAACGGCATGTGCCACCTGTTCTGCAGGGTGATTGCTTTGGGCTCATTGTATGGTCTGTGTTGCAACTTTTGACCTGCTTGTTGTGGGGAGCGCAGGTAAAATGCGCCTTCATCAATCACCACAAAAACGGGGGGGGGACCTTCCGTGCCCCACAGAGACCGAAAGAATCTTCTGGGCACCGCTGGCACGAAGTTGGTTGCTCCTCATTGTTCACCGTTGGTGTGGGTTGAGGGGTCCAGAAGCAGGGGGTCTAGCCTGTCAAGTAAGCCTCCCCCCCCCCCTGATGGGCGGGGTCCCGCAGTTCAGCAACTTCAGTGCGTCATGTTTTGTGTTTCATGCAGCAACAGCTCACTTGAAGCCACCCTCCCCGACCCTGTGCTGAGGGGGACTTCCCAAGCCGAGCCCTTGACCTCCATTCGGTGGCGGTGAACCATCAAGCCAACAATCATTGGAGTGAAGCTGGAATCATTGGAATGAACTATGGGATGCTGAGGCGTGTAGCCTGGTCACAATTGCTGTGCACATTTGCACCCACAGTCAGGGGGTGCCGTAATGAAGAAGAAAAAAACTCGGAGTGTCCAATACGCCCTACGATGGCGGTTGGTGGGTAACCCATGGCAGTTGGTGGGTAACCGCTGGGGGTTGGTGGGTAACCGATGGCGGTTGGTGGGTAACCGATGGCAGTTGGAGGGTAATCGCTGGGGGTAACATGCGGACATAAAAGAGACCAAAGAAAAAGAAGCCAAACACAGTCCTGGGGATAACATGCAGACATAAAAAAGACCAAAAAAGCGAAGCCAAAAAGAGCGCACACTCTGGGAATAGAACCTGGGACCCTTGGTATTAGAGTTTAATACAACTACCAACCAAGGTACCTCAGGATCTGGTGTCTCCCCAACATCAGAGAGTGGATGCCACAATAAAAAAAAGGGGGGGGTGAGCGTCCTTATGGCACCCCCTGCCCACAGTGTGCTACTAACCTTAGTGTCCAATCATACCCAATTATATCCAACTACCTTGCATTGACTGCCTAAAAATGCTTCGGAACAATTGAATGAAAAGTTGCCTAGTGTTTTACCACGTTTGACTTTGCTGTTTTTGTGGCAACAACTGCGTTACAGTTAGAGAACGTTTTGCCAGAGCACCAAACTGGATGTTTTGTTTTGTTTTTATTCGACAAAGCTACATCAGTCTTGCAACAGTGTGAGTAAGTCTTGGAAAATAAATACATCCATGGAATCTTCCCCCGTCAATGACAAGGGTCGTCGTGGACAAGGAAGGAGTTACTCACATTCATGATCAGAGTATACCCGTAGTGCGACGTCTGGTGCCATACCCTCTTTCCTAGGGGGTATGCTACTGGTGTAGACGGAGTACTGCATACTTGACCCGTCATCTAACGACCGAGGGTTTGGTATTGGGGGACGCATTCTGTTCCTTCCTCCACCCGGAAGAACTGCCAGAGCACCACAATAGATATTTTTTGTATTACATGTAGTGTTTTGTGCCCTGTATGACAATGCAACACCCAGCAGTTCACCCCCCTTAGAAGCCTTTGTTCAGCTAGTGTAGCAATTGAGTGCAACATTCAACAGCGGCACAAAATGGCAACTCACTTCATCCAACAACATGCTTGGTACAAGGAATGCCCCACGACTATACAATGTGCAAGCGTCCGTCAAGGTCGAGGAGTATTTCTATGACAAAAATGAACACAGCCGAGCAATGCTCATGGCTTTGCTCCACAATCGATGCTTGCGATTGTATATCACCAAAAGTAGGATGAATGTGCTTAGGATCAATAGATTGCACTTCCTGCACTCTCCGAATGCAATCAAAGATACATGGTCTATCCAAGCAACAAAGTGTAGGTCCTGACCACGGGACAGGCTAGATGCGGAAGCCCATGATGCCTTTTAGTTGTCACGTGCGCAATGGGACAAGGTTTTGTACAAAGAGCAGTCCTCAAAGGAGTATTGGACTGTATCCACAGTTGAGGGTCAGCTGAAAAGACGTGTACCGCAAGAGGAACGGATGCGCAATGTGCACATTGGAGTGTATGTATTCAGGACTTCCCAAAATGAACGACACAAGAAGAAATCAAAAAGCACTGCAATCCGCGTACAATTTTGACGGTTTTTTTTTATCAAATAGGCCAGTTCGTAATGTGCCATGGGCCGCTGTGGGTCAAGTTCAGAGCTAAGTACAGATCTCGGCAATGCCAGGGTGTGCATACGGGCTTCAGCTCATGGCTGGGCCCCCATGTTTTCCCGTTGAGGTGGTTGTGGTCATGTCAGCGGGATTTCCCACTCGTTTGGATCCCAGTGCGCTTTGTGTCGTTTTGGTAGGGGTTGCAATGGGACTTCCCACAAGGTGGGGTCCCATTGTTCCCATGGTCGTTTCCGTATGAGGTATATTGTCTGTCGTGCTTGTCTGGATGCGTCCCAGTATTGTGTTGTTTTCTGTTTGCAGTTGTCATTGAACCCCTGTGTCAAGTTCACGATGTGTTCCTATTGGCGCCACATGTAGTGTGCCTGCCGTAAGTGGGGGGCTAGCAGCTTGTTGGTGTCCGTGCACATTCTCTCGTATCTTTGGTAGGACAGTAGTGATGCTTTCGCGTCCGCGCACCACGTCACTGTGTCGTGTTTTGCTTGTTCATACCATTGTCGGCGTTCCAGGCACATGTTTGTATGTGTGGTGTGTAGTCAATGTGCTGCCATTTGTTCTTCGATCAGTTTTGTCACAAGCAAGTGGTATTCTGTTTTGGCAGTTTGTGTTGGCCTCCGACAAGTTGGCACAGGAGCACGCGCAGCGCGCCTACGACGCATACCACAGCGCACACACATCAGAGGTAACACGGCGGCACCTATGTGAACTACACGCAAAATTTTGACGGTTTGTATTTACACTTGGCCTAGTTTATGATGCTGCATATCATTCCGCTTCTTTGACATCTCACGATTTAATACGATCACATGTTTGAGCGCATCGCTGCTCAACGTAGGACTCCCCGATGGATATGACAGGGCACACGACAAGCCACAAAAGGACCACGGCCGGCAGCTGGAGCGGTCGAGGGGCTATCTGGGAATCTCGGAGGTGGACATCCTTGCTTGCCCATCCACGCAAGGCTGTGCTACGGGGTCATTTCCGATGTAGCTCCCACAATGCGCCCCGCCTCAGAGAACAACTAGACTACATGTCGCGTGTCATCAGCCACATGTCTCCGGGTCATGGGCCACCAGAGGGGGTGCAGTATTGCAAGGCAGCGACTAGCTGAAGGTGGAGGTCCAGAAGTAGGCTGACCTCGAGGTGCTGCACGAGCCCAAGGGCCTAGTGTTAAGGAGATGGCAGGCGAAGGAGTGCAAAGGTGCAAACCCCACGGGCGACACAAATGGTCACTCTAGCAGGTGATGCTGGTGGAGGGGTGGACAATGCCTGGGCAGGACAAATGATCCACAAGACAACCGTGCCACATCAATTCATCAATTACCGTGTTGGATGTCAGCACCCCCCATACACACAACACACACAGACACACACACACACACACACACACACACACACACACACACACACACACACACACACACACACACACACGACTGTGATGCCATGGATTCCACGGGACCGTCGGGATCAATGGTCAACACCGTGTACTTGTCTGCGCCCTGCTCCTCCTACGCCACCCGAGGTGCGATCTGAAGGAACTGGTCGGTCATCTTCTTGAATTGGGAAGAGGCTTCTTGAATGGCCCTGGGGCCACCTGGTAGCGGTAACCCCTTGGGAACCCCAAGAGGTGCCAAAAAGAGCTCAACATCGCGTAGCATAGCTAATGCCTCTTGCAAAATAGAAGGCGGCACATTCAGCTAAGGAAGTACACCTTGGTGGCCGGGGGGGGGGGGGGGGATTGTGAGTAAGTGTGCCGGTTGATACGTTTGGGTGTATGCACTGGTTTTGGGAACAAATTGTTTACTTTGGAAGTATCTGAATTTGTGCATGGTGCACAGTGCGCCCCAATAATCCATCCACAGCCCTGTGTCAATTTACGCCCTGAACCGGACACAAAATAGAGACATGGTAGGCAATCTAGTGCTGCAACAAACACTGTAAAAAGGGCCAACTTTGTCCCACTCTCCACATACACCACAACCGCAGTAAAGAATGAACAACAAGGCTACATGCACCCCCCCCCCCCCTTTCCCCAGCATACAATGCAACCCAAGAGACCACACCAAAACTAGCCCCAGCCCCCAGACCAATATGCTGACAAGTAGGGCCCAAACCTGTGCAGGGGGCAAGGGGTGCAACGAAGAGCAATGTGCGCGGAAGTACGCACCACACACAAACACCTAGTACCCCCCCCCCCCCCCTTGTATAAGCTACGCCAATGTACGGAATCATTACGGTCCCTACGCCCACTGTAGCTTGGACAAGGGCGTAGCTTGCGTGAAACACATACAACTACCGACAGAAACGTGCGCGCGCATGGTATGGGTGCACCTTGACCTCTGCCCACATTTCCAAGTGTATGCAAACACAAGACAGCCTTGGGAGCATGAAAATTTCAGGTTCACACCCATGTTGGCACAAGCAATGAAGAATGCGAAGCCTACAAATGTTCGGCTTGGAAACCCTTCTTGCGATCAGACACCATGCGGAACAATTGCACATGCTCACCACTTGAAGATGCCTTTGGCTGAGGCTTAGGGGCTGGTTTGGGCTCAGACAACTTCAAATTCTTGGGAATGGATTTGCCTTGCATCTGGCATGTTGCATGTGTCCATGGCTCCATGTAATTGGCAAATGTGACGACAAACCCATGTCATATGTGGCCGCACTACATTTTGTACGTAATTAAAATTACGTACACAATTATTACGGTCCCTACGCCTACTGTAGCTTGGACAAGGGCGTAGCTTATACAATGGGGGGGGGGGGTAGAACCCCCTCCATGAAACCTCCAACAAAAAAAACAAAAAATACCACAGTGGAAACACCCCTGGGCGTACACACAGCCAGGTGTTGGCCTGCTGCAGGGCTAAGGTATTATCCGGGTGTCGGTGCCTGCACCGAAAAAGGAAACAAAACGCAAAATGCCACCACTAATGATGATTATGGGAAACACTTGGTGATCCAGATCCGGCTGGCCCTGTTTTATATTTCCCACCACCACTGGTGAGCACCCTGCAAACTGAACTGTCCAAAGGTGCATATGCCTGTGGACAAGAGGATGAATGCAAGGAGCCCCAGGTCCAGTGAGGTCGGACCTCATGGGCCTGCCTGTCACTACTGTCTATTGTAACATGTATAATCCGTTTGCCCCTCTGTTATCCCTTGTCTATGCCTCCCAATCCCCCCCTTGCCCCCCCCCCCCCCCCGTTGTCCTGCTCCAGGGGGGTAGGGGGTGGTGGGTGGGGGCATCACTCGGTCACTTGGTCGACAACAAAATTGGTTGCGGGTCACTGTGTTGTCTTGAGGATCAGTGTGTAGTGCTTTGGCAAGACACTTTGAATCACTTTCTCTGAAACGGAACCTGATAGCGCAACCATGTTTACCCCTGGGACAAGCGTGACATTCATCCGCTCTACAGGGGCACTTGTTCTGGCGCAGGTTGTTGGCTATTCAGGGCATGGTGATGCATATCCCCACATCACTTATGAGCCATGACTGTGCATCTGTCCATCACCTCTCACTGCCACTTGTTTGCTCTCCACCCCGTCGGCAGCTTCATCCTCGACTAGGGCAGGGCAACGGGCAACTGTCAACCGCTGCCCAAAACGGTCTATGCAGAGAACACTTCATGCTTTTTTGAAGCCCCGTGAACCATCCCACAGGGAATAGTTGCCTGGCACGCGCCCGGCGCGCTACCTTTGTAGTAAGTATCCTATCGCTAGCCCCAAGTTTGTCCTCACCTGAGGAAATCCCCCAAGTAAACTGCACTAGACCGCAAACCTTCAGTAGTTGGCTGCTTAACCCCTGCCGTCTCGGGGGCCCAAAAGGGGGCAAATTGGTTCCATAACCCCTGCCTTCTTGGGGGTCCCCACATGGGGACAAAATTGGACCTGGCTACCTAACCCCTGCCTTCTCGGGGGTCCCCAATAGAAGGGGACAGAATCAGAAGTGGCTACATCACCTTTGCCTTCTCGGGGGCCCAAAGGTGGGCAGATTGGCTACCTAACCCCTGCCTTCTCGGGGGTCCCCAATAAAAGGGGACAAAATTAGAAATGGCTACATCACCTCTGCCTTCTCGGGGGCCCCAAAAAGGGCAGATTGGCGACATAACCCCTGCCTTCGGGGGGGGTCCCCAGTAAAAGAGGACAAAATTAGAAATGGCTACATCACCCCTACCTTCTCGGGGCTCGGGGGCCAAAAAATGGGCAGATTGGCTACATAACCCCTGCCTTCTCGGGGTTCCCCAATAGAAGGGGACAAATTCAGAAGGGTCTACATCACCCCTGAGTTCTTGGGGGCAGAAATTTTGGTGGGGGGGGGGGGGGCAAAAACACGCATGGGTGGCGAATGGTCTAAAAAAGATGCCCGGCGCGGTAATATTCCCCCTAAAGAGGAGGAGGTCTCTATTCATCCCGCAGGCTCTGCCACAACCGTTCGTTTCCTGCTGCAATTTCTGTGCCCCACAGTGTCGGTGGGTGGGGGGGGGGGGTCACTTGGCAATCATCCCCCGGGGCGGGGGGGGGACCGTCTTCCCTCAGGGGGGGGACAACAAGGGAGGGATAGGACCACTGCAGCTGATGGCAGGGAAAACGAGCCAGCTGCAGTGCAATGCACACATGGGTCATGCAAGAAACCAGACAACCCCTACCATGCTCACCTGTCTAGCTGTCTAGGTGCAAGGTCCACAGACCCCCACAGCCTTGGGCAGCATTGTACGATTGAACGGTGATCAAGTGGCATTGAAGGTCGGAGTACAGTGTGCCATGCAATGGTGTGGCATGGGCATCTTACCTACACCCGAATATCCGATGGGAGTGCATTGTGCCGTGAATTGAGCAAATCAGACTATCACTCTTACTAGCTTGCTCCCCATGTTTCTCAGTCCGCGACGTTTTTGTGGCGTATACGCGACATATCCGCCTCTTCGTATATACATCTACGTGCGTACATGTATACGCGTATTCTAACCCCATCTCTATGTAGGGGGTCTGTGTATACACAAATGCGTGTGGGTATATACATGCATACATGCAGGCACTGTGCTCCAACTTATAGACACTGTGCACACATACTTTTAGTTTGTATGCACTGTGCATACATGTAGACACTGTGCATAGTTTGTAGACACTGTGCTCGGTTTGTAGACACTGTGCACTTACACATGTTGTAGCCACTGTGCTCGGTTTGTAGACACTGTGCACTTACACACGCTGTAGACACTGTGCACATGTTGTAGACGCGAAGAGACAATATTCAGGACCCAAAACACCGGGCAGCAACAGGTTTATCAGTATACACAAGGTATATGCGTGTATGCAGACTCCCTATATCGACATAGTATTAGTATACATGTATACGTGTACGCTCGTGCACGTGCGTATACATGCAGCCCTGGTAGGAGACCCCATCTCCATGCCTGACTATCCCTAATCAAAAACAAACTTGTTCAAACACAGCGGTATTCCAAATGGGAGCAAGTGTAAACGTGCTCAAAGGGCCCGATAGTGCAAAGCAAGGCCAGAATACGTGAGCATGGGTGAGACATCTTGCAAACAAACTGGGCGAATCATGGCCAATGTGGACTAACTGGGGACGCTGCCAGTTGCTGAGCCTTAATGTAGGCCTGTCCGGGTTAATATGGGTTTTTATGGGTAATGCAGGCCGCTGAAGGTCATTGCAGGTGGTCAACGTTGCATGGGTCTCAGAATTAATGTGGATTGCCGAAGGTCAATGTGTGTAGTGGAGGACGACTGACATGAAAACGACAAAACAACACCGCAAATGGAGGAATCAAGACTGACCTGTGAAGAGGAGTGGTCCAAACCCACTATTAGGGGATTTCTATATCTTAAGTATTATTAACAGAAAATATATAAACGAAGGTGAAGAAATGAAACCAGGCACTGGACAGAAAAATGCAAACACCGTTTGGGAGGACTATTTGGGAAAGCAGAGCAAAGGATTACAAACGGACTGAAATAGAGAGGGAGAGGGGCCAACAGTACATTGATGTGGAAACGGATCCACAACAGATGAAACACCGGCATCCCACAAATATTCATGTGCACGTCTAAGGCAAGGACACGTCGAGTAAAGTCGGTGGTGGTGCCAATCTAACAGGAGAGGTCTTGGGAAAGGACTTCCACTAGGGGGAAACCTTGTCTGCGCTTGAATATGGTCCCTTTACTGAATGAAGATGACTGACAGTCAGGGGGCGATTGGCTGATCGGTTGATAAACATGAACGCTCATACCTTCTCCACCCCTTGAGCCCCCAGCGTTGCGCGACGGACCCTTCGTCGGGTAGGGGGGCTGGCGTGCAGGGGCACCCCTCCTACTTAAGAAAAAACGCCAATCAGATGCTAATTGCACAATGTGTAAGATAAACCCACCTGAGGTCAGAGGACACCCTCTCGGTCCACGCGCACTGTATGGTACGTCCCCCGGGACCAGACCGCTTTGAAGCGTTGAGCATGGTTCATGGGCATCACCGGTACAGGGGTGCAGAATGAGGAGCCGGACTGTACATGAACATGTGCCACCCGCTTTGTGGCCCTTCGGTATCACCGGTCGAATGGGTGTTCACACCTCCCACTTCTGCCGGAAACGCGCCGCGGCACGCTTTTTTGATCGGACGAACTGTAATCACTTACTGACTGGCACCGCAGGATTTCTTACTCGTAGGAGTTCTTACTCGTTGACAGCGGACGACGGATTGCGGATCATGCCCTCCAGTGTACGCACCAGGAGCGACAGTAGTGGTGCTGGCTTCAGAATTCATATCCACCCGCCCTCCCCGAGCGAAACGCCTAGCAATGGTTTCGCAGTGCCCCTATACAAAACCATGAATGCCGAATACAGGGCATGCCCCCCCTTTCGTCGTCAGGTCACAAACAATAAACTATGGCACGACGCCTTGCCATGTGAAACAAAATCTCTTTGAAAAGGGTTGAACATACAAATACACATACATACATGATGAGCACCGTATTGTTCCAATACACGCACGCACGCACGCACGCACGCACGCACGCGCGCGCGCACACACACACACACACACACACACACACACACACACGTTGGGAACCGCGAGACAAGAACGAAGCAAGAAAAGCGGTTGAAAGAAAACTCCTCAGGAACAGCAGAGCTGTCCTAGACGTCTTTCGGTCTGGTGAAGAAACAGGTCATGGAGACATGTTCAGTGCTGGCGCAAAGCAATAAAACCTGTCCCCTTCCCCCAGACCACAAAAGCAGCCCGCGGAGGAGCCCGTGCACTACCGTAGCCACTGCCTGCAATTATTGTGCACACACATATACTTAGTCAAGGGGACAAGAACCAACAGACACACACACGCGCGCACGCACGCATGCACGGGAACACATAACGGCAGGTCGGGTCTGAGAGATTGTTCCACAAAGGCCCCTGGGGTTCCCTGTAAATGGTTGCGAATGTGGGGTGGGGGTGGGGGGTGCATTCCGGCCTCATCACCTTTATGCAATGGCACCTGCAGCACACACACATGTTGACAACCGCGAGACAAGAACAGAGTAAAGAAAAGCGGTTGGAGAAACTCCTCAAGAACTGCAAAGCAGTCCGAGACGTTTTTCGGTCTGCCGAAGAAGCACAGTGCACAGTGCAATGCTTTGCAGGCGGAATGTTCTTCACCAGACCTCAATAAATCCACGGAGGAGTTTGTGTCCTAAGTTACCCGTGCCATGCTGAATAATTGGAAACTGTGTTAGGTGCGTCCACCCACACACCCACACACACACGACTGCCTTTATGCAGAGGCTGAAATTGAAAAGAACAAAAAAAAAAGGCGCCATTGCGGCCCAACCTCCAATTCCCAATCCCCCATACCGGTCTGCGAGCACTGCTGCCCTGCACAACAGCTCTCACAGTAGCATCATGCAGTACCCTCATCCTGACCCTCATCTAACAACTGATCCGCAGACTGACGCTGCAAGTCCAAATGGGCCATATCCCACTCTCCATTCCAATTCTCATCCGGTGGGTGCCGCATGAGGTGGTGGCACCGTCTGAGGAGCACCGCAGCCGGGCCGTCTCCAGCCTCAGCAGCTGCCTTCAGCTTGGCGCCGGCTGCGCTCCACTGTTTGGTGCGGTAGAGCCTCAAACCCTGCTCAAACCAGCGGTGCCTGAGCCGATCCGTTGTGCTGTTAGTGGGAGCGGCCTCCTGAAAATGAAAATGTGGGCGACGATCGACCATTTCGAAAAGACCAAGGCCAGTTGCTTCAGGGCTGAAGGAAGGCCATGCAGCCTCCGCCCCCGGTCTGCAAACAATACCGTGCCACGCAAAGACAACGGTTTTTCCATTCGAAATCGGTCATTTTGCGCACGCGGCAGCAACAATGCCGATGGACTTGTGCAGCTGCAGATATTCGTGTACCCATGACACAGCACTACGATTTCCTTTCTTGACGTGCAGCATCTGCAGACCTTTTTCTCACCCTCTGACCACACATCGTCCGGGGGGCACCAGTTTGGGGCCTGTTCACAATTTTTCCACCTTTGTGTTGGTTACCGATGTGATGTGGTTCCCTTGTGACCTGTCAGCGTCAGCAAAAAACGATTTAACACGGTGACTGCTTCGCAGAGCGCCAGGGAGGGTGAGCTCTGGTGTCCCAATGCACATAGAAGCAGTATGCATGCCACATTGAGAACAGTGATGGGGTGGGGGATGACGTCGTGAATCCATCAAGCCCTTTACTGTAGCCGCCATTGGTTGCACGGCTATTCTGGCTATTCTGTTTGTTTGGCATGGCGGGATGGCACCGGTTGCTCCCATCCTGGTTTCTGGTCATGGTCTGTGGTTGCATTCTTCCATCTTATTCATTGGCCCATTTCATAGCAGCCCTTGCGTTTATTCGGTTCACGTCACTATGTTGGTACAACTCTTGGTAGCGTTCCGTGCATACCGGCCTCGGGTGGGGGTTGGCTTTATGGTTAGGGTTGGGGGTCAGTGGCAGGCTTCTGAAAACCATAAATTTCATCATCCTAACAACTTGTGATGGACATGCATGGGAAATGCATATGAACATCTTTGTGGCAGGCCGCAGTAGAAACTTTCCTTCTGGTCATGTCAGGCCCAACACTAGCCAAGCCTGGTGACCTTTGGGAGTGTGGCCAAACGGAAGGGGGGGGGGGGGGGTCGCACACCCAGAGTAAGGAGGCAGCCCACCTGTCGTGTCCATTGTCCATGGTGGATTTTCTGGCAGTGAGTACATAGCCGCTGTCTCTTTGGTTTTTCGATGTGGGACAGTGGGACAGTGCGGTGTGCTTGCCCACTCTCGTGTAGGTGCTGGGCATACTTTGGCGCTAACACCTGCCACGGCAGGGGTCGGCAGGTATCACAAAAAGTTACAGCAGGTGTCGGCAGGTGTCAGGCAATTTGGTTGAGGCACATGGAAACACAGGTGTCATAAAAAAGTGCGGCAGGCGCTAGCGCCAAGTATGGTGCTGGACACTCGAGTGTATGCTTTGTTCGATCAGTTGTCTGGGATCTGATCTGATCTCTGCTCTGCGATGAGGGATCTCGGATCCCTCCCTGGGGCCCTTGGGGACGTGCAAAATGGCTTTGTCTCGAAAAATTGGGAACATTCAGTTGGCACAACCCCTAACGGCCCACAGAGGTGACAAGAAAAAGCACACGGAAAGAAGACGGACAGAGCGGCAGAGCAAGAGAGAGAGAGAGAGAGAGAGAGAGAGAGAGAGAGAGAGAGACAGAGCAGGACAGAATATCAAAGCTGTCGTTTCACCACCGCCGCTGGTTGACCTCGCCGGCGTCACTTGCCATCCACCAGCAGCGGGGCTAAGCATCCGCTCATCCTCAATCAACATGATTCGTCCACCGACAGGTGTTGCCCAAACGTCTGCATTCAATCGCCAAGCACAACGCGCCGTTCCGACGGTGACCGTGCTGTCCATCCCCAACGCCATCCCTTTCGAGGGTCACCAGACGGTCCCCAAGGCTGACCCGAATCGGCGCTTTGCTTTACAAAAGGGCCAAAACTGCATGAGCCCTCATCCCACACGGCCCGGTCAAGCCCCACAGGCTTGGGACCAGAAACTGTTTTCCGCACAAATCGAAGAATTCCAATTCCTTCGGCAAGTTTCGCAGAGAAGTGCTGCTGTGGTGTGGTGGCCCTCCATCCTCGACCTCATACCTGCACCACCTCCGAAAGGGTCATGCTGTGGCCCTTGTACGTCACTCTGTCCAGCTCACGGGAGATCACCCCATTCCCGGCAGCGGCAAGTGTGGCCCCCGTGGACAGCAAGTCCACACCGTAGTGGCAGGCCCACTGCTGCAGCAGACGTGCCATCTGAACGTCGGGTCCGAGGACGAAATACTCATGACGTTCCAGCGGACCGGCAAATCCAGACAGGGCCTGACCGCTGTGCAGCCCCACGTTGCAGCCCAGCCAACCATCTGCAGCACAGTGAAGAGGTGATAGGCATGATGCCGTGAATGACGGCGGCCCAGGCAACGTCCCATCCACAGGCCCCGAAATGGGGGTCTGTATGGGGGCAAACTTGACGAGCACCTTCCCATTTCCATGGACACACTGCCGACCGCTAGAGCGGCCAACTCGTGGCGTGACCACATCCCATACCAGGGCCCAGGGCCCAATGCAGCCCTCTTCATCAGTGTTCTCATGTTGGGTCCGGGTCCATGGCCCACGCACTGTGCCACACAGAGACCCCCAAAATAAGTAGTGGTAAATCGAAGATGTCACTATGACTTACTCGAGATTCCTTGGCACCAAACAATTCTCAACAAGCGGCGGCGTGGGGGGGCGGGGGGGGGGGCGAAGGTGCTCTAGTACGGCACCTTGGCCGTCATCCCTCTGCGCGGTTCTCGTTTGCCACCCACCAACAGTGACACGGCAACGTCTGACGTGGATGGTCGCGGTGGTCCGAGCGCGCACCACGCGGAAGGCCGCGTCGTGTGATCGTGCAGGACTGGCGTCATCTCTGTCGAGTTCCGAAGTAGTTTCGGGGCACGCCGGAGGCAAAGATAGGCCGGTCCCGTGGTCGTCCGCAGAGATGCGCTTCAGGAGGGCGGGCAGATCCGGTTCGACGCGTTGGCCTGACACACACGTCGTGCTGGCGCAAACCGTATTGAATTTCCAGCAGCGCTCCCACGGCTGGCGGGCCTTGGGGGAGGGTCGGGGGGGGGGCGGGGGTGCGTGCCACACGCATCGAACAACAGCAGCGCACACGGAAAGCTACGGTTTCATCACCACCGCCCTGAACTGACCACGGACCGCCTTCGCCTTCCCTCACTTGTGCACCCGAGGGCGTCTGGCATAGCGCCCACGCGTGCAGAGATGCGGCGGTGTGCACGGGTCGGGTATCTGCCGTTTGGGCACGTGCTCCGGCCAACGGTTTGGCACAGATCAGGACTGGGGGAGATACCGCCGGACTTGTGCTGCTGCAGTCTGTCGCGGATGTGAATCGCGGCGCGGCACGCCAGAAGCGCGTCGTTGTCGCCCGCAGACGGCAAACCGAAGGCGCACAGGGCACTGTCTCCGTTGAAGCTGAGAAACGAATGATAGACCACAATCCCCCGGGGGGGGGCGACCACAACCGGTCCTGATGCCACCCAACCCCCAGGCTATCTGTCAAACCTTTTGGGGGGGGGGGGGAGTGGGTGCGGGGGGTATTGGCGGTTCGGCCGGGGGGTTCCCAAGTTGGGGGGGCCTGCGCGTGACCCACTACTACCACATGCATACCGCCCCGTCTTGCTAATCTGTCGCTCAAAGCATGGACGGTTTGATGAAAGGGAAGCATGCACAAAAAAAATTGGGCGCCGTTGGCGCCACGCCCCCCAACCCACTATCCCTCAAAACCCGGGGGGGGGGGGGTCGCATACAAGGACCGGGCCCAGCCGCCCGCGGGACCACAATTACCATCCGTTGGACTGCAACCGGCGCCGGTCATCCCGCGGTTTATGGGACTACAACGGGCGTTGGCCGATTCCAAACCGCCCTCCGTTAATCGAACACTTGTTTGTAAGTTCACAATTGCCCCTTCATACGGAGGGGCTACCGGGCGCGCTCAGTCGGCAATGACGGCTCATCCTACGGCTGTCCAATCTGCATCTTGTACCCACACAATCACACACACACACACACACACACCGCTCAACGACGCCGGTGTGTTGTGCAACAACATCGTAAACCGTTGTGACAAAGATCTGCAGCACCTCAAACACTGCCTCTGGGCTTGAGGTCTCCATCAGCGCACGGCTGCCTCTGACACACAAATGGCACTGCGTCCTACGGTGAGCTTTTGGGAGCGAGCAAACGAGCACGAGAGAGAGGGGGGGGGGGGGCAAAAAAGGATCTGAGGCGTACTTTTGGACGGCCTCAGATGGGAATTTGCAGGCGGGAGAGGGGCGGTGGGCGTTCCGCCAGACCCCAGCATATACGGCTCGACGTGTAACGCTGAGTATCGTGCTGGAAAACACTTCTTCTCCAGCGCGGTGATTCCTCGTGGGCGCACGTTGGCGGTTGCAGAGTGAGGGGGTTCAAGTGTACAATTCAGTAAGCTGGCCAGGCTACATAATAGATCCAAAAACTGTAATTTTAAATTGAAATCTTGCCTGTAATCAGAAATTAATGGATGCCTGTGAAATTGCCACTACAATGCGTCGCCCAGGAGACGCGAAAGTAAGGTCGCGCCAGTTGTTGTACCAATGTAGCGGAGATGAAAACTCAGGTAAATTACGGTACTGCACAGTGGAGAGAGCTATGGGGGGACTGTGACCTGCAGCTGCGCGCACACCAATTCCAAGAGACACGCATCCTCAATCACGGATGGCATTCGATCGGGGCTACTGCACTGCTTCAGAAGCATTCGTTATACCACATCCCGTGCGCACCGCACACAGCCACTGCACGCACTTCTCGGTCAACCAAAAGCCTCCACCCAAAATGTACCAACCCGGCGGGAGGGGGGGGGGGTCATAAAAATCGTTCTTTCTGTGGTACGCACCACCCTGTAGCTGAAGGCTTGTACAAATGCGTCTTGGATTTGCTAGGCCTCTTGCCTTGTTACCACAATGTTATGCACCAATTAATGTGAGGTCGGTAGCAGGAACACTGAAGAACTTTTGCTGTGGGCCGCTTGGAGGACCGGTGTCTCTCCCCCTTTCGCAGGTTTGATCGCGACAACTTCACTGGGTCTGACGTTGGGAAGAGGGACCTTAATTCCTCCGTTTTGGAATGGTCAAACACCGAAGTTTCATAAATAAGTACTTTGCACTGTGGCTGAACGTCAGAAACTTGTGGCCATTCTGGGGTCCAGGCTTATAGGGTGAAGGGGGGGGAATCGTCTGGGGGCTTTGCTGGAAGTAGAATATCGAAATGAAATGGGAGCATTGAAAGATAGCTCTGGTAAAATGGGCACAAGACGTCTCAACGGGTGGGAGAAACAAAAAGAATTATGGCCCAAGGGTGTACAGTCCGCGGCAGAAAATCCCGCTCGCGTGCGTCAGTGGAATGGACGCAGTCATGTCGAGTGTTCTCGCCATTTTTGCAAGGAGCACATCACTGTCATGTACGCTGCATGTTCAGGGTGGTATAACCGACGGCGGATGGCACGTAATCGACGGGTTCACACTTCTATCATTGGTGCGGCGGACTGGTTTTCATGGGCCAGACGACCCCGTCGGAGGACGCCTTTTGCCCCACATCAGAACCTCGAGCTACGCACTACGCGCCGCAACAGGCCACCCAAATGAATGATGCAAAACGCCCCAAAACGGCCCTGCGGGGGACGAAAGGGGGGCCTAATTGGTGCTACTTGGCTTGACACGTCCTCCGTTGTCCCCAAATGATGACGCAGGCCTGGCCCAGGGCCCCCCAGGGGTGAACGGCCAACCCGTCCTGGGCTTAAGATGGCTCAGTCCCCACGGGTGGGGCTCCGTCGGGGGCCAACCCGAAGATAGGACTCGGAGCTCTCGCCATTAAATATGGGGTTCGTATAAAAAGCACAAGTTGAATGGGACAACAATAGGACAACCAAGTTTGGTCAACCCTCACCCCCAAAGAAGGATGCAAGGGGTTTGGAAGTCGCCAACCAATACTTCCTTCGACGGTACGTTTGTTGGACAAGGAAGGGGTTTACAAAAGGTGAAACACGCAATTTAATTCCTTGGGCTACAGAATGTCAATGGGCCCCAAAAGGAGAGT
Source organism: Eutreptiella sp. 'Long Island Sound 2002' (assembly GCA_964036045.1). Lineage (NCBI taxonomy): Eukaryota > Euglenozoa > Euglenophyceae > Eutreptiales > Eutreptiaceae > Eutreptiella > Eutreptiella sp. 'Long Island Sound 2002'. The sequence goes on from OZ038390.1 coordinate 56,327,507, forward strand.
ACGTGACGCCTTCCATGTCGCCGCCTAGTTTTGACCAAGCAACCTCTGCGGGGATGATTCGTCATCTCTTTTTTTTTTGGCTCAGACCGACGTGTGCCTTGTAAGTACTCGGTCAGACGGACCGGGTCAAGCCGACAGTCAAAGGACAACATATTTGTCCCGTGTGAGCCACAGCTCGGATGCCGCCTGTGGCGGTGGGACATATATTTGGACCCTCGTTTCCGGTCACCTGTCTGCGGGGATGATTCGTCATTTCAAGGTCGAAAATGGAGGTTCAATCTTTGACCACTCCCCGCCCTCCCCCCCGCCCCACTCCACCCCAAAGATCTCCCCCAAAATGAGGTACCAGGTTTGGGGGGTGGCCGAGGCTAAATTGAAAAAAAAATGGAGGAACATTTTTGTCTCTTTGCCGTGCTCGAACGCAGTGGATGGGGGACATCGTACACGGCTCTTGCACGGTCAACATGATACCATTGATGGAAAGCCTTGGCACTGGTATGGGATGGGGACACTCTTGGTGGAAGGCACCACAAATTTGCCGCTCAAGCAGTCGGCGGTGTGTCGATGGGCCATAGGCAGATGCCCTTCAAGTTTGTTTGGTCTGGGGTTTCTGGGTGGGAAAGTGCATTGTTATGGACATGGGTGAGAAAGGCACACCTCAGATCAACACACAACAAAGTGGCGGGCTGCTGCCGGGCTGCAAATTTGCTGTTGCCCTCGTCCAACACCGTTTGGGCGTCCAGCGGCGAATGAAAATAGAATGTCAGGCTGTCCGCGAGCACGCGCTGTTCTGTGAGAAAGTCTACAGTGATGGCCACACCCTGTGAAACACAAAGATGAACCGTGGCCCTGCCTGTTCAGATCCACAGCGCTGCCCATGAAATACAGACACACACGGACGCACGCAGCCGCATCCATGCGCAGAGGCGAACGATGCGTGTACACAGTGGGCAGCACGTGCATACGTACATAGGCCCCTTGTGTGACAGATCTATTGGGATGAACGGGGCTGGCTTTACTCTGACATGAAGCGATGAAGAGGGACGAAGCAGACTGGGCTTAGCAGAGTGTCACGTGGGTTACTCACCATCATCGGGGTGGCGGGCAGGAACGGTTTGGCTGCGGCGTGGGCAATTCCAGGACCAAAGGTGGGTCATAATTGGGTCAACAACGTGCTTTCTTGGAAGTGATTCGTGACCAGTTACGGTACTGAACCGGACACTCAGGAGCCGTTTACAACCCATGGTGGCATTGTGGCATGCCAAAATTTCTCAAAAGGCAAACACTATCGTTCCTCCCGATGAATTCTGCGCATGCAACAACGACAACAACAAGCAACACCCCTCACCATCCCTTTTGCCAGTTGCTATCACATAGCAGCACACCGCCAACCCCGACAGGTGCCCTTGCCCGCACCCCCAGTTTGAGCAGTCAACTCAGCAGTTTTCGCCGTTTTTGGGCCAAATCGCCCTGCACCCCCGTACCGCTATGCTGCTGCCGGTGCCGAACGTAGCGACTCCAAGCATGGCGTACGGCTGCAAATTGTCTGTGGTGCATGGCGCGACCTAGGGCCGACTGTGTTGTGTGGGAAAGACCTCCAACAGACCTACCCACAGAGTGTGAGCCCGATACGCAAATGGGCAAAAGGTAGTTGCTGAGAGCGTCCTACAATTTGTTCTTCACACTGTCGCACAACATTGCGAAACAAAGACTGTACTACAGTGCAATACTTTTGGCCCCATCCGTCGTCCTCTCCCAACCACAAGAGGCCAGGGGTAGCCAGCCCAGGCCCCTCATCAAGCGACGTGAGACCTGCAAGTGGAGGCCATTGGCTGCAAAGAATGGTAGCGCCCGGAAGTTCACAAGCACGGCTCCCGGGTGCACCTTCAAATAGAACTTCCTCCGCTCCACTACACAATGATCCGAGTAACACTGCAGGAGAGATGATGTGAATTCGGCGTCGCAGTATTTTTGATCGGTGCACAGGCGCGGAGCGCACGGGGTACATAGTCGGCATCTGCCGGTCCAGGATTGGTCAGGGCACGGACGGGGCGCAGCGTTGGGCGCAAGACATTCCTTTCTGCTTGTGGCTGTCCCCACACCCACTGGGTGCGGTGATATCTGATCCAGAGAAGTGGGCAAGGGGCTGGCCAGTAATGCGAATTCTGGCAGTGCACAAGCACTGCATGCCCACGGAGCGCTACTGTTCGTCCAAGGCTAGCCCCCAATGAGGTCGCCATCCAAGCTGCTTCGAGATGCCCACCATAAGAAACTGATCACTACACCGATGTCCTGGTGCTTGTGTACACGTCTGAAACCTAACATGGGATGATCCTCCCACCCCAAAGCCGGTGCCGGTGTTCACTCACGTCTGGAAAGCCACGTCCCCATTACTTCATCGGCCTGGATTACGTCGTCCTTGCGGCTGGAATTTACAGCCCTTCCTCCGAGCGGTGCACGTTGACCCATTCTCAATATTCCTTAAGGAGTCGTGGCAGGGGTCGAACGCAGAGGAAGCGAACTGGATATCTGGGATGCAATGGGACTTGACCATGGGCCAGAAATTATGTTTGGAAAAACAGGGAGGAGGGCATCACCCGTACTCATGGTGTGGTGTGGTGTGGTGTGGTGTGGTGTGGTGTGGTGTGGTGTGGTGTGGTGTGGTGTGGTGTGGTGTGGTGTGGTGTGGTGTGGTGTGGTGTGGTGTGCCGAAGGCGCTGTTACCAAAAGGCAAAGGCCGGGATGTCTACCCACGGGTACAGGTAAACGGGCTGGGCTGTGTGTGTTGTGTGCGCGCTGTGTGTAAGTGTGTTGTGGCATAGCCGGACCAGTGCACTCTCGCACTTGGCCGACACTGCCTTGCCGACGCCTGCGCGCAGTCACACAGGGTCTCATTTGCCCACTGCACCCTGCGTGCCGCGCTGCACCATCAGTGCTTATTGTGTGGTGCCGCACTGCTTCGTGCTGTGCACTACACTGCACTGTGTGTGCCCTGCTGCACGGTTGTTGTGGGCAGAGGGCAGTGGGCAGTGTATCGCACTGCCACGCCGCCTGGGGGCTGTGGGCAGTGGAAATCCTGCTTCACACTGCCGCATTGCCTGAGGGCAGTGGGGAGTGGTACTCCTGCCATTCTCTGCCTCCCTGCCTTGGGGCAGTGGGCCGGGCATCTCCTGCAATACACTGCCGCCGTGCCTGGGGCAGTGGTCAGTGGAACTCCTGCGACACACTGCGCCACGGCCCGGGGGCAGGGGGCAGTGGACCTCCTGCAATGCACTGCCTCACTGCCCGAGGGCAGTGGACAGTGCAACTCCTGCAATGCACCGCCTCACTGCCTGGGGGCAGTGGGCGGTGCAACTTCTACAATGCACGGCCTCACTGCCCTGGGGCAGTGGGCAGTGGGACTCCTGCAATGCACTGCCTCACTGCCTGGGGGCGGTGGGCAGTGCAACTCCTGCAATGCACTGCCTCACTGCCCTGGGGCAGTGGGCAGTGCAACTCCTGCAATGCACTGCCTCACTGCCCTGGGGCAGTGGGCAGTGCAACTCCTGCAATGCATCGCCTCACTGCCTGGGGGCAGTGGACGGCGCAACTCCCGCAATGCACTGCCCCACTGCCTGGGGGCAGTGGGCAGTGCAACTCCTGCAATGCACTGCCTCACTGCCCTGGGGCAGTGGGCAGCAAAACTCCTGCAATGCACTGCCTCACTGCCTGGGGGCAGTGGGCAGTGCAACTCCTGCAACGCACCGCTTCACTGCCTGGGGGCAGTGGGCAGTGCAACTCCTGCAATGCACTGCCTCACTGCCCGGGGGCAGTGGGCAGTGCAACTCCTGCAATGCACCGCCTCACTGCCTGGGGGCAGTGGGCAGTGCAACTTCTGCAATGCACTGCCTCACTGCCCTGGGGCAGTTGGCAGTGGAACTCCTGCAATGCACCGCCTCACTGCCTGGGGGCAGTGGACAGTGCAACTTCGGCAATGCACTGCCTCACTGCCCTGGGGCAGTGGGCAGTGGAACTCCTGCAATGCACTGCCCAACTGCCTGGAGGCAGTGGGCAGTGGAACTCCTGCAATGCACTGCCTCACTACCTGGGGGCAGTGGGCAGTGCAGCTTCTGCAATGCACTGCCTCACTGCCTGGGGGCAGTGGGCAGTGGACCTCCTGCAATGCACTGCCTTACTGCCTGGGGGCAGTGGGCAGTGCAACTCCTGCAATACACGGCCGCATTGCCTGGGGGCAGTGGGCAGTGCAACTCCTGCAATGCACTGCCTCACTGCCTGGGGGCGGTAGGCAGTGGAACTCCTGCAATGCACTGCCTCACTGCCTGGGGGCAGTGGGTAGTGCAACTCCTGCAATGCACTACCTCACTGCCTGGGGGCAGTGGGCAGTGGAACTCCTGCAACGCACTGCCGCACCGCCTGGGGGCAGTGGGCAGTGGAACTCCCGCAATGCACTGCCTCACTGCCTGGGGGCAGTGGGCAGTGGACCTGCTGCAATGCACTGCCTCACTGTCTGGGGCAGTGGGCAGTGCAACTCCTGCAATACACTGCCGCACTGCCTGGGGGGCGGTGGGCAGTGCAACTCCTGCAATGCACTGCCTCGCTGCCTGGGGGCAGTGGGCAGTGCAAGTTCTGCAATGCAGTGCCTCACTGCCTTGGGGCAGTGGGCAGCGGAACTCCTGCAATGCACTGCCTCACTGCCTGGGGGCAGTGGGCAGTGCAACTCCTGCAATGCACTGCCCCACTGCCGGGGGGCAGTGGGCGGCGCAACTCTTGCAACGCACCGCCTCACTGCCCTGGGGCAGTGGGCAGTGGAACTCCCGCAATGCACTGCCTCACTGCCTGGGGGCAGTGGGCGGTGGAACTCCTGCAATACACTGCCTCACTGCCTGGGGGCAGTGGGCAGTGCAACTCCTGCAATGCACTGCCTCGACGCCTGGGGGCAGTGGGCAGTGGAACGCGTGCAACGCACTGCCTCACTGCCTGGGGGCAGTGGGCAGTGCAACTCCTGCAATGCACTGCCTCACTGCCTGGGGGCAGTGGGCAGTGCAACTCCAACTCCTGCAATGCACTGCCTCACTGCCTGGGGGCAGTGGGCGGTGCAACTTCTACAATGCACTGCCACACTGCCCTGGGGGCAGTGGGCAGTGGAACTCCTGCAATGCACTGCCTCACTGCCTGGGGGCAGTGGGCAGTGCAACTCCTGCAATGCACTGCCTCACTGCCCGGGGGCAGTGGGCAGTGGAACTCCTGCAATGCACCGCCTCACTGCCTGGGGGCAGTGGGCAGTGGAACTCCTGCAATGCACTGCCTCACTGCCTGGGGGCAGTGGGCAGTGGAACTCCTGCAATGCACCGCCTCACTGCCTGGGGGCAGTGGGCAGTGGAACTCCTGCAATGCACTGCCTCACTGCCCTGGGGGCAGCGGACAGTGCAACTCCTGCAATGCACTGCCTCGCTGCCTGGGGGCAGTGGGCAGTGGAACTCCTGCAATGCACTGCCCCACTGCCTGGGGGCAGTGGGCAGTGCAACTCCTGCAATGCACTGCCTCACTGCCCTGGGGCAGTGGGCAGCGGAACTCCTGCAATGCACTGCCTCACTGCCTGGGGGCAGTGGGCAGTGCAACTCCTGCAATGCACTGCCTCACTGCCTGGGGGCAGTGGGCAGTGCAACTCCTGCAATGCACTGCCTCACTGTCTGGGGGCAGTGGACAGTGCAACTCCTGCAATGCACCGCCTCACTGCCCTGGGGCAGTGGGCAGTGAAACTCCCGCAATGCACTGCCGCACTGCCTGGGGGCAGTGGGCAGTGCAACTCCAACTCCTGCAATGCACTGCCTCACTGCCTGGGGGCAGTGGGCAGTGGAACTCCTGCAATGCACTGCCCCGCTGCCTGGGGGCAGCGGGCAGTGCAACTCTTGCAATGCACTGCCTCACTGCCCTGGGGCAGTGGGCAGTGGACCTCCTGCAATGCACTGCCTCACTGCCCTGGGGGCAGTGGGCAGTGGAACTCCTGCAATGCCCTGCCTCACTGCCTGGGGGCAGTGGGCAGTGCAACTCCTGCAATGCACTGCCTCACTGCCCTGGGGCAGTGGGCAGTGGAACTCCTGCAATGCACTGCCTCACTGCCTGGGGGCGGTAGGCAGTGGAACTCCTGCAATGCACTGCCTCACTGCCTGGGGGCAGTGGGTAGTGCAACTCCTGCAATGCACTACCTCACTGCCTGGGGGCAGTGGGCAGTGGAACTCCTGCAACGCACTGCCGCACCGCCTGGGGGCAGTGGGCAGTGGAACTCCCGCAATGCACTGCCTCACTGCCTGGGGGCAGTGGGCAGTGGACCTGCTGCAATGCACTGCCTCACTGTCTGGGGCAGTGGGCAGTGCAACTCCTGCAATACACTGCCGCACTGCCTGGGGGGCGGTGGGCAGTGCAACTCCTGCAATGCACTGCCTCGCTGCCTGGGGGCAGTGGGCAGTGCAAGTTCTGCAATGCAGTGCCTCACTGCCTTGGGGCAGTGGGCAGCGGAACTCCTGCAATGCACTGCCTCACTGCCTGGGGGCAGTGGGCAGTGCAACTCCTGCAATGCACTGCCCCACTGCCGGGGGGCAGTGGGCGGCGCAACTCTTGCAACGCACCGCCTCACTGCCCTGGGACAGTGGGCAGTGGAACTCCCGCAATGCACTGCCTCACTGCCTGGGGGCAGTGGGCGGTGGAACTCCTGCAATACACTGCCTCACTGCCTGGGGGCAGTGGGCAGTGCAACTCCTGCAATGCACTGCCTCGACGCCTGGGGGCAGTGGGCAGTGGAACGCGTGCAACGCACTGCCTCACTGCCTGGGGGCAGTGGGCAGTGCAACTCCTGCAATGCACTGCCTCACTGCCTGGGGGCAGTGGGCAGTGCAACTCCAACTCCTGCAATGCACTGCCTCACTGCCTGGGGGCAGTGGGCGGTGCAACTTCTACAATGCACTGCCACACTGCCCTGGGGGCAGTGGGCAGTGGAACTCCTGCAATGCACTGCCTCACTGCCTGGGGGCAGTGGGCAGTGCAACTCCTGCAATGCACTGCCTCACTGCCCGGGGGCAGTGGGCAGTGGAACTCCTGCAATGCACCGCCTCACTGCCTGGGGGCAGTGGGCAGTGGAACTCCTGCAATGCACTGCCTCACTGCCCTGGGGGCAGTGGGCAGTGGAACTCCTGCAATGCACCGCCTCACTGCCTGGGGGCAGTGGGCAGTGGAACTCCTGCAATGCACTGCCTCACTGCCCTGGGGGCAGCGGACAGTGCAACTCCTGCAATGCACTGCCTCGCTGCCTGGGGGCAGTGGGCAGTGGAACTCCTGCAATGCACTGCCCCACTGCCTGGGGGCAGTGGGCAGTGCAACTCCTGCAATGCACTGCCTCACTGCCCTGGGGCAGTGGGCAGCGGAACTCCTGCAATGCACTGCCTCACTGCCTGGGGGCAGTGGGCAGTGCAACTCCTGCAATGCACTGCCTCACTGCCCTGGGGGCAGTGGGCAGTGCAACTCCTGCAATGCACTGCCTCACTGTCTGGGGGCAGTGGACAGTGCAACTCCTGCAATGCACCGCCTCACTGCCCTGGGGCAGTGGGCAGTGAAACTCCCGCAATGCACTGCCGCACTGCCTGGGGGCAGTGGGCAGTGCAACTCCAACTCCTGCAATGCACTGCCTCACTGCCTGGGGGCAGTGGGCAGTGGAACTCCTGCAATGCACTGCCCCGCTGCCTGGGGGCAGCGGGCAGTGCAACTCTTGCAATACACTGCCTCACTGCCCTGGGGCAGTGGGCAGTGGACCTCCTGCAATGCACTGCCTCACTGCCCTGGGGGCAGTGGGCAGTGGAACTCCTGCAATGCCCTGCCTCACTGCCTGGGGGCAGTGGGCAGTGCAACTCCTGCAATGCACTGCCTCACTGCCCTGGGGCAGTGGGCAGTGGAACTCCTGCAATGCACCGCCTCACTGCCTGGGGGCAGTGGGCAGTGGAATTCCTGCAATGCACTGCCCCACTGCCTGGGGGCAGTGGGCAGCGCAACTCCTGCAATGCACTGCCTCACTGCCTGGGGGCAGTGGACAGTGCAACTCCTGCAATGCACCGCCTCACTGCCCTGGGGCAGTGGGCAGTGAAACTCCCGCAATGCACTGCCGCACTGCCTGGGGGGCGGTGGGCAGTGCAACTCCTGCAATGCACTGCCTCACTGCCTGGGGGCAGTGGGCAGTGCAACTCCAACTCCTGCAATGCACTGCCTCACTGCCCTGGGGGCAGTGGGCAGTGGAACTCCTGCAATGCACTGCCCCACTGCCTGGGGGCAGCGGGCAGTGCAACTCTTGCAATGCACTGCCTCACTGCCCTGGGGCAGTGGGCAGTGGACCCCCTGCAATGCACTGCCTCACTGCCTGGGGGTAGTGGGCAGTGGAACTCCTGCAATGCACTGCCCCACTGCTTGGGGGCAGTGGGCAGTGCAACTGCTGCAATGCACTACTTCACTGCCCTGGGGCAGTGGGCAGTGCAACTCTTGCAATGCACTGCCTCACTGCCTCTGCCTGGGGGCAGCGGACAGTGCAACCTCTGCAATGCACTGCCTCACTGCCCTGGGTCAGTGGGCAGTGCAACTCCTGCAATACACTGCCGCACTGCCTGGGGGCAGTGGGCAGTGCAACTCCTGCAATGCACTGCCTCACTGCCTGGGGGCAGTGGGCAGTGCAACTTCAACTCCTGCAATGCACTGCCTCACTGCCTGGGGGCAGTGGGCGGTGCAACTTCTACAATGCACTGCCTCACTGCCTGGGGGCAGTGGGCAGTGCAACTCCTGCAATGCAATGCCTCACTGCCCTGGGGGCAGTGGACAGTGCAACTCCTGCAATGCACTGCCTCACTGTCCCAGAGCAGTGGGCAGTGGAACTCCTGCAATGCACCGCCTCACTGCCCTGGGGGCAGGGGGCAGTGGAACTCCTGCAATGCACTGCCCCACTGCCTGGGGGCAGCGGGCAGTGCAACTCTTGCAATGCACTGCCTCACTGCCCTGGGGCAGTGGGCAGTGGACCCCCTGCAATGCACTGCCTCACTGCCCTGGGGGCAGTGGGCAGTGGAACTCCTGCAATGCACTGCCCCACTGCTTGGGGGCAGTGGGCAGTGCAACTCCTGCAATGCACTACCTCACTGCCCTGGGGCAGTGGGCAGTGCAACTCGTGCAATGCACTGCCTCACTGCCTCTGCCTGGGGGCAGCGGACAGTGCAACCTCTGCAATGCACTGCCTCACTGCCTGGGGGCAGTGGGCAGTGCAACTCCTGCAATACACTGCCTCACTGCCTGGGGGCAGTGGGCAGTGCAACTCCTGCAATGCACTACCTCACTGCCCTGGGGCAGTGGGCAGTGCAACTCTTGCAATGCACTGCCTCACTGCCTCTGCCTGGGGGCAGCGGACAGTGCAACCTCTGCAATGCACTGCCTCACTGCCTGGGGGCAGTGGGCAGTGCAACTCCTGCAATGCACTGCCCCACTGCTTGGGGGCAGTGGGCAGTGCAACTCCTGCAATGCACTACCTCACTGCCCTGGGGCAGTGGGCAGTGCAACTCTTGCAATGCACTGCCTCACTGCCTCTGCCTGGGGGCAGCGGACAGTGCAACCTCTGCAATGCACTGCCGCACTGCCTGGGGGCAGTGGGCAGTGCAACTCCTGCAATGCACTGCCTCACTGCCTGGGGGCAGTGGGCAGTGCAAATCCAACTCCTGCAATGCACTGCCTCACTGCCTGGGGGAAGTGGGCGGTGCAACTTCTACAATGCATGGCCTGACTGCCTGGGGGCAGTGGGCAGTGGAACTCCTGCAATGCACTGCCTCACTGCCCTGGGGGCAGTGGGCAGTGGAACTCCTGCAATGCACTGCCTCACTGCCTGGGGGCAGTGGGCAGTGGAACTCCTGCAATGCACCGCCTCACTGCCTGGGGGCAGTGGGCAGTGCAACTCCTGCAATGCACTGCCTCACTGCCCTGGGGGCAGTGGACAGTGCAACTCCTGCAATGCACCGCCTCGCTGCCTGGGGGCAGTGGGCAGTGCAACTCCTGCAATGCACTGCCCCACTGCCTGGGGGCAGTGGGCAGTGCAACTCCTGCAATGCACTGCCTCACTGCCCTGGGGCAGTGGGCAGCGGAACTCCTGCAATGCACTGCCTCACTGCCTGGGGGCAGTGGGCAGTGCAACTCCTGCAATGCACTGCCTCACTGCCTGGGGGCAGTGGACAGTGCAACTCCTGCAATGCACCGCCTCACTGCCCTGGGGCAGTGGGCAGTGAAACTCCCGCAATGCACTACCTCACTGCCTGGGGGCAGTGGGCAGTGGAACTCCTGCAATGCACTGCCCCACTGCCTGGGGGCAGTGGGCAGTGGAACTCCTGCAATGCACCGCCTCACTGCCCCCGGGGCAGCGGGCAGTGCAACTCCTGCAATGCACTGCCTCACTGCCTGGGGGCAGTGGGCAGTGCAACTCCTGCAATACACTGCCGCACTGCCTGGGGGCCGTGGGCAGTGCAACTCCTGCAATGCACTGCCGCACTGGCTTGGGGGCAGTGGGCAGTGGACCTCCGGCAATACACTGCCGCACTGCCTGGGGGCAGTGAGCAGTGCAGCTCCTGCATTACTCTGCCCCACTGCCTGGGGGCAGTGGGCAGTGCAACTCCTGCAATGCACTGCCTCACTGCCTGGGGGCAGTGGGTAGCGGAACTCCTGCAATGCACTGCCTCACTGCCTGGGGGCAGTGGGCAGTGGAACTCCTGCAATGCACTGCCCCACTGCCTGGGGGCATTGGGCAGTGCAACTTCTGCAATACAGTGCCGCACTGCCTGGGGGCAGTGGGCAGCGCAACTCCTGCACTGCACTGCCTCACTGCCCTGGGGCAGTGGGCAGCGGAACTCCTGCAACGCACTGCCTCACCGCCTGGGAGCAGTGGGCAGTGCAACTCCTGCAACGCACTGCCTCACTGCCTGGGGGCAGTGGGGAGTGCAACTCCTGCAATGGGTGGTCGGAGTGTAGTGCCGGGCCTGTGGGGATGTACTACTGGGTGCACCAGCCTGGGGGGATGGGGAGTCCAACCCAGGGGGTGGTCGGGGCATCCTTCAGGGCTTATGGGGGGCCATCATCTTCGGAGAACTGGGCACACCGGCCTGGGGGGGGCGGGGAGTCCAGGCCAGGGGGTGGTCGGAGCCTCCTGCAGGGCCCATGGGGAGGCGTCATCTGCTAATAACCGGGCACACCGGCCTGGGGGGGACGGGGAGCCCAGCCCAGGGGGTGGTCGGAACCTCCTGCAAGGCCCATGGGGAGCCATCATCTTCCAATAACCGGGCGCACCGGCCTGGGGGGGACGGGGAGTCCAGCCCAGGGGGTGGTCGGAGTCTCCTGCCAGGCCAACGGGGGGCCATCTTCTTCAGAGAACCGGGCGCACCGGCCCGGGGGGGACGGGGAGTCCTGCCCAGGGGGTGTTCGGAGTCTCCTGCCAGGCCAACGGGGGGCCATCTTCTTCAGAGAACCGGGCGCACCGGCCCGGGGGGGACGGGGAGTCCTGCCCAGGGGGTGTTCGGAGTCTCCTGCAAGGCCAGTGGGGGGCCATCCTCTTCAGAGAACCGGGCGCACCGGCCTGGGGGGGACGGGGAGTCCTGCCCAGGGGGTGTTCGGAGTCTCCTGCCAGGCCAAGGAGGGGCCATCTTCTTCAGAGAACCGGGCGCACCGGCCCGGGGGTGACGGGGAGTCCTGCCCAGGGGGTGTTCGGAGTCTCCTGCCAGGCCAATGGGGGGCCATCTTCTTCAGAGAACCGGGCGCACCGGCCCGGGGGGGACGGGGAGTCCTGCCCAGGGGGTGTTCGGAGTCTCCTGCCAGGCCAAGGGGGGGCCATCTTCTTCAGAGAACCGGGCGCACCGGCCTGGGGGGGACGGGGAGTCCTGCCCAGGGGGTGTTCGGAGTCTCCTGCCAGGCCAACGGGGGGGCCATCTTCTTCAGGGAACCGGGCGCACCGGCCTGGGGGGGACGGGGAGTCCTGCCCAGGGGGTGTTCGGAGTCTCCTGCCAGGCCAACGGGGGGCCATCTTCTTCAGAGAACCGGGCGCACCGGCCCGGGGGGGACGGGGAGTCCTGCCCAGGGGGTGTTCGGAGCCTCCTGCCAGGGCCAATGGGGGGCCATCCTCTTCAGAGAACCGGGCGCACCGGCCTGGGGGGGAGGGGGAGTCCTGCCCAGGGGGTGTTCGGAGTCTCCTGCCAGGCCTACGGGGGGCCATCTTCTTCAGAGAACCGGGCGCACCGGCCCGGGGGTGACGGGGAGTCCTGCCCAGGGGGCGTTCGGAGTCTCCTGCCAGGCCAATGGGGGGCCATCTTCTTCAGAGAACCGGGCGCACCGGCCCGGGGGGGACGGGGAGTCCTGCCCAGGGGGTGTTCGGAGTCTCCTGCCAGGCCAAGGGGGGGCCATCTTCTTCAGAGAACCGGGCGCACCGGCCTGGGGGGGACGGGGAGTCCTGCCCAGGGGGTGTTCGGAGTCTCCTGCCAGGCCAACGGGGGGGCCATCTTCTTCAGAGAACCGGGCGCACCGGCCCGAGGGGGACGGGGAGTCCTGCCCAGGGGGTGTTCGGAGTCTCCTGCCAGGCCAATGGGGGGCCATCCTCTTCAGAGAACCGGGCGCACCGGCCCGGGGGGGACGGGGAGTCCTGCCCAGGGGGTGGTCGGAGTCTCCTGCAAGGCCAGTGGGGGGCCATCCTCTTCAGAGAACCGGGCGCACCGGCCCGGGGGGGACGGGGAGTCCTGCCCAGGGGGTGTTCGGAGTCTCCTGCAAGGCCAGTGGGGGGCCAGTATCTTCGGAGAACCGGGCGCACCGGCCTGGGGGGGGACGGGGAGCCCAGCCCAGGGGGTGTTCGGAGTCTCCTGCCAGGCCAAAGGGGGGCCATCTTCTTCAAAGAACCGGGCGCACCGGCCCGGGGGGGGCGGGGAGTCCTGTCCAGGGGGCGTTCGGAGCCTCCTGCAAGACCCGTGGGGGGCTACCTTCCTTCAAAGCCCCCCACCCCTAGTCCCACTACGCTATGCAGCAAGGCAGTAGGGCAGCAGTACCGGGGGTCATAACCCCGGGGTAGCAGTAGCAGGGACTCAACGTGAGTCCTCTTAACCATGAACAACCCCAAATACCGCCGGGGCTTAACTCCCGAACGTAACGGTATTTGGGGCCCCCGTGGGCCTTATGAGCCCACGGAGTGTACTGAGGCGTGGCTACCAGCACTTAAAGTCTGGCCTGCCATACCCATTGCTGGGCTCGCCTCAGTACGGCCGGTCGGGTCCGGCTCTGGGGGCTGCGCACTAAACTGGCACCGGGGGAGGGCCATTTACCCGGTTAAGCATTATTTACGGCGGTAGGCACTATTTATTACATTAGGTAGTTACTCAGCGCAATTGGTTACCCCTGCAGACATGCCCCTTCCAGTGGTGCGCTCACCTTTGGGGCTGCCTTTGGGGGATCGGGGGCTGTTACCCCTCCCGGACGCCCTCTCTGGTGTTGGCGCCGGGGTGGTGGCCGGGGGGCCTTATACCTTACCTCAAAGGATGTTGGATACCCTTACCGGGGCGTCCAGCCGGACGGGTGCCCAGGGGGGGCATTCAGATTCCTGTTATCCTCATACACATACACATCACATAGGCCAGCTGTCAGTTGGAAGAGACAACTCCACAGGGGCGCCACTGGCCCTCCTCTCCTTCCAGGCACCGCGCCTCTGCTAGGGCGGGGGCCCCTCACATGCACCCTCCAGGGCCCTTTCCACCTGCACACCTGGACGCTTGCCATGAAGACCCCGCATTGGAGCCTCCTCGGTGGCGCGCCCGGGCCCAGCTGTTCACGCGGCCGGCCGCCGATGCGGGGCCCTGGAGGCGCGCCGCACGGGCGCTGCCAGCCTGTGAGAGGGGCAAGGGCAGGAGAAGGGGGTGGGGGGGGGGGGCAGTGGGCAGGGGAGGCGGCACGGAGTGGCTGCGGGAGGTAGTGCATGGGGGGCACTGAGAGCTGCATGGGGGTGTGTGGGATGGAGTTGGGGCAGAGGGCCCTGTGGGTGGGGCAAAGGCGCGGGGGGGGCGCATGTCCGGGCTCCTGCGTGGGCTGGTGCGTGGGCGGGCGCGTAGGGGAAGAGAGGAGGGGGAGGCTTGGTCAGCCGTCCTCTACGGGGGGTCGCTGACCGTTCCCAGGGCCAAGGCGGCCGGTACTAGGGGCCGCGGGGTCCCTGGGGATGGTGCTTGGCACTGGGACGTGCGCGCACCCGACACTGTTAGTACACCGCCTATTGGCAGTGCCCGGGCCCTGTCGTCGGGGGCTTCGCACCCGGCACCCAGCCCGTGAGTAGAGCTGGGGAGTACTCATGGTGTGGTGTGGTGTGGTGTGGTGTGGTGTGGTGTGGTGTGGTGTGGTGTGGTGTGGTGTGATGTGGTGTGGTGTGGTGTGGTGTGGTGTGGTGTGGTGTGGTGTGGTGTGGTGTGGTGTGGTGTGGTGTGGTGTGGTGTGGTGTGGTGTGATGTGGTGTGGTGTGGTGTGGTGTGGTGTGGTGTGGTGTGGTGTGGTGTGGTGTGGTGTGGTGTGGTGTGGTGTGGTGTGGTGTGGTGTGGTGTGGTGTGGTGTGGTGTGGTGTGGTGTGGTCTGGTGTGGTGTGGTCTGGTGTGGTGTGGTGTGGTGTGGTGTGGTGTGGTGTGGTGTGGTGTGGTGTGGTGTGGTGTGGTGTGATGTGCCGAATGCGCCGTTACCAAACGGCAATGGCCGGTCTTGCACGCGGGACAATGCAAGCCGGGAGGGCTGTGTGTCTAAGCGCGCGCTGTGTGTAGTGTGTTGCGCACCTGGGACGGCGAGGGAAGGTCCCCGTAATGGGGCTAGTCTCAGTTCAGGGCTGCCCGGGTGACGCCCTGCCATTCCGCTTGTTGGTGCAGTTGGAGTTCTGGCAGCTGTGGCATTGATATTGGTATTGGTATCGGCATCGGTATCGGTATTTGTGGTGTTGGTATTGGTGTTGGTGATAGCATACGTATTGGCATGGTGCAATGTGGTATGTTATGCCGCGGTTTTGGTGTAGGCGAGAAACTGGCTCAAAGCAGCGCATCCAAGTACCTGCTGCAGGGCACTGATGAGGTCTGCATTGACGCCTTCACCAAACCATTTTGAGAAATCCTCCTTCTCCATAAAAGCCTTCTGAAGGCCAATCAGCGGTGCTGGATCCCTGGAAACGAAGGGGCGTACCTGATACCAATTGAATTTCTCTGGCTTGCCCAATGCAGGGCAGGTGGGAGGGCATTGATTGACAGATATTGGTCCAGACATCAGGGTGGGGGATGGGGAGCCCACAGGTCACCGTGCAGTACACCCAGTGCCCATTGCCATGTCTTTTTTGTGCCTTCCCGGTGGTCGATGTCAGTTCTTGGGGGGGGGGGGGGGGCTTCGGGCTTTGAGCTTTGGGCTTTTCTCCCAGTCCACCAAGGCCGGACGGGCCAGTGGGTGCCTCGTTCGGGGAGCCAGGCAAGAGGCCAACCTCACTCAACCAGGTCCAAGTCGGGTGGCTGGCTGCACACGCCTTCCTACGTGCGGACAATGCAGGCACCTGGTAGGAGGCGTGCTGTAAGGGCGTCGCCATGCTTCTGGCACTTACAGCCGTCCTCTCTCCAGCTCCCACTCCCCATCCTGCAGCGGCTAACCAAAGCGGGCCAAAGCGAGATGGAAAAGCACACCTGTTGCTGGACACCAGAAACCCACTGTCGTCCAGTCCAAGTACCAGCGTCGGCAACGCCTCCTGGATTTGCCCAAGAATGCTTTCCCTGCACTGCAGCTGTTGGTACAACAGGCTGTTGTCAAGCGCGAGGGCTGCCTGTCGGCACCACTGTTCCAGCGCTTGGACATCTTTGAGCACGAAGCAGCTGCCCTTCAGTTTGTTCCGGAGCTGCAGTACGGCGATCACGGAGCCGGTCTTGTTCACGAGAGGGAGGCAGAGCATGTGCTTGGTCTGGTACCCATGTTGGCTGTCGATCTGCATCCAGGCGAGGACGGGGTAGGGGGGGAATCGGAAGGGATGGACGGATGGGATGGGCGTGGACGGGATGGCGGGGAATGGCGTGGCATGGCACAGAATGGCACGGCACGGCACGGCATGGCATGGCATGGCATTGGACCAGCTCGCCCGGTGATATATCATGCCCCCGTTTAGGATATAGGGTGGAACCCCCCCATTTCCAATTGTGAGGAAGTTTGCCCCAATTGCATGCATTTTCAGAGGTTCGTAGGTTACAGTGATTGAAATATCCGAAGCACGTGTGTGCTGCGTGTTGCTGTGCGCTGCGGCTGCGGACTGCTTGGGGTTCGATGCTTGCCAACTGGGGACCGAAAGACAAATTAGGTCCCCAAATACTAAGGTTCATACACCCTCAATATCTTGGACAAGCGGTGGGGCGGGTACATGCGGTTGATAATTCTAAAACCGATAACAATCTGCCCTGTCATGTGCCTGCACAATCTGCGCTTCGATGCACCGCTTCCTTCTGCAGGCTGTGGAAACTTCATCGGGGTGCAGCCACCTGGCCAGTGAAGACGGTCTGGTTGCAGCCCAGCGCCACCACATTGACGGCACGTGCTCGCACCAGACCTGGGCAAGATGGCGAAATAAATTATACCCGGATTTGCTGGGTGCCTTTACTGGTGGACGCAGGCAGAAAGTGGGGAGTGCTGTTGATGAAGTCAGGGGCACAGGCACGTACATGTATTTCATGGATGGGATTGGTACTTAGGATCCGTCCCGTTGCATGTGCGGATTGAGTGGTGTCAGGCAGATGGGCAAGGAACGCTGCTGGGTGGAGTCGGGGACAGGCTGGAGTGCAGCAGCAGCAGCAGCAGCAGCAGCACATGTTGCTTTCCCGCATGACACTACCACCTGCACTCCGCACTCCCTGGTCAGCGGGCGGCGTGATGCACTCCCGACTCCATGGAGTATTGTGTGTAGTACACCCCGTGCCGGTGCATAAAAGCATTGAAAGCACACTGCACGGCAGGGAGAACGACAGGGTTTCAGTGACTTTGATCTCAACAGCTGTCCTGTGACATTTCCTGTCTCTGGAACGGCTTCCTCGAGGAGGCTCAAATGACGGCTTCTGTGGGTGCTGAGTCTTCATAGCCGCTACAGTGCGGTCAACGTTTAACATCACGCTTCACCCCCGTCTGCGACCAAACAGGGCGCTGTTTGTCCGGCTTTCTTCATCGACCAACGGAGCGACTTAGCAGTGGTGCAGCTGCGGCCGACCCAACAAGGCCCCACTGCCGTTCTGCCTCTCCAGCAGCCGGGCACAATAAAACTACGTGCTTACGAGGAACAGCTGCACGAAAGAAACGTTCAACTGAAGAACACCCCAAATATGGCCCAAAAATGTGCGGCATCATGGGCTCTTGGGTTGCGTTGCCCGAGTGGTACAAGTGCAAATGCCACAGGCCTTCAGCACCTGGGGGTGGGGCAAGCACGTCCTCCGTGTCTCCACAGCGTGAGGACTCCCAGGGTCCATCCACCCGATGTTCACTGAAAGTTAAACAGTACATCATCGCGAGCGAGCGCAGACGAACACCGAGTGCCCCCTCTACCGCCGAGGTTCGTCTACGACACCGAACTGTCTCTCCTCTTCCAGGCACCACGGCGTGCTCCGCTTCTGGTGCATCTGTAGCGGTCTGCCCATCACTGTTGCCTTACCCCGAGCCTCACATGTGGGGTGTGGCAGTAAACCACAAACCCATGACAAAGGCTGAAGACAAGCAAAGCCGATGTGCACAAAGCG